>BQMF02000264.1:0-607211 GCA_027922465.2 Turritopsis dohrnii | reverse complement strand
TTGCAAAGTTAGCAATGTTTCCAACTGGAAAAATGTGTGTTGTGGTCATGGCCAGAATTTTAAGAAGTGAAAGCAAAAAACATCATAGCAACGTTTAAGCAAACTGTTCTGAAAGATTGACATCTAGGTTTGAGGAAGAAGTGGCATGTATCATGAAAAATCAGATCCAGGTTGATGAAAAGTGATAACTTGGACCTGGATCTGTCAGGAGCATAAGGGGTCATATTGACCTTATGATAAAAAAACCCACCCCCTTAATGTCAACATGTGGCAATGAAATGCACACAAAATAATTCTAATATAGATTCAGTATAATACTGAAGTCAACTGAAACTACACATAATATCGATAACAAGAATACTTTACATTTGATATATGCGTTTCCTATTATACATGTAAACATTATAATGTACATTTTAACAACGGTTATCAAACCCTTAAGCTTGGTTCCTGCTAGGGCTGAAAGAGACAGAAAGGAGGTAAAATTTGAGATAAACATTGATCATTCACACTATATCTCAAATTTATCTCAAAAGCACCAAGACAAGCTACACAAATGAAAAAGGAAATATGGACATCAGTAGTAGTGCTATGATTTTAAGAAAAAGTCTTTTGGCTATTTTATTTTTATGAGGAACGCAAAAAAAATGCTTACTGAGATAACATACCTTTCTTTAGTCTGATTTGTGGTACAGAAGAGGAAACACACAAACACTTTCTGCCAAAAGTTCACCTTTTGAGATAGAAGCCCAACATCTTTATTTTTTCTTGACATTTTTGCTCTCTTGTACACACACTACACACAATAACACACATAAAACCATAGTTACAATTGAATTACATGTGATTTGAAAAAGAAACATATGGAAATGTAAAAATTGTTTGTCGGAACTTTGTTCTGTCTCATTTGTTTGGAATCAAAAAAGTGATAGAAAAGAGAAAAAAATAAGATCAAATATTCTGCAAATAAGATAGAGCATTCTCATTAGAATAAAAAATTATCTCATCTCATCCTATCTCATTTCTTTCTCACTTCTATCTCATTTTTCTTCTAGTGGGAACCAATCATTAAGAAATAGTACGTTTTTGTTATGAGATCATGAAAATTAAAATCAAAAAGAACTCCTAGTGGAGATTTGCCCTTATCCACAGTGGGTACATTTAATTTTTTTTTACCAACAACCCTAGAAAAAAGAAGTATTATACTGTAAAGTGGGGTGACTTACATCAGCGGGGCAACATCAGTCAGTAAAACTACGTTTTCCACATATCTTAAAATTTTCATTTAGATTCCCATTGTGAAATATCATCAGAATTGTCAAGCTTGATGATCCATTTCTTCCAAAACCAACGACAAAAAATATTAAAATTTCACCACTCAGATTGATCACATTCAGGAGTCTCATCCAGACATTTTTGGTTCATAAATGAAGTATAGAGGCTGAATGTAAAGAAAATTATATATTCCTTAAAAAAACTGTCATTGTTTCACATGGGGAGTTTAAATGACCTCAGAGAAGAAATTTTAATAAACATATGATGCCAAGTCTCAAAAGAGTGGTCAACTATGCAAGAAAAAGCAGAAGTTTTATTGTTATTATTATTTACAAATGTTTATCCATGATAGCCTGGGTACTGTTATCAATGAGGGTCTTGCGAAGGAGTTCCTAGAGCATGGGTTAGGGAAGCTTTAATGACAGGAACCGTTCAACTAGACAACGATCCTAGATATCATTCCTACTCTCTTGCTGAGTGCTAAGCAGAGAGGAGTGATTCACATGTTAAAGTCACTAGCACTTGGTCAGAGATTGAGCCTGTGACAGGCCTGGTTAGGCGTGTAATCACACTCGCACGCCTCCGCATACGCCATTTCATGTTTGTCCATATACCCTTTTAGAACATTATCACACGTCTGAATTTAAAGTTTTTATTTTTTCCCATTAAAACTTAAAAAAGGGAGTTGGAAACTAAGATTTTTTTTAATTTCTTTGAATAACATGAAAACAAGTCTACTGGTAACTACTGGTACCACTTATGTTTTCAAATTCTTTCTCCAGGTGAAGAAATGAATTCATATAACAAAGGAAATTTTAAAAAAATCCTTGAAAAATCCCCCCTAGCAACAGAACTTGGTAAATAATGGCCTAATAAACTTAAGTTATCTTGTCAATTGAATAATCTAAGTTGAGCATGTTTTGTTTCATATAAATAGAGTGTGTTTTTAAGTCCCTCCTCCTTACCAGCAAAAATAATTTTTTGTTTCCCAGTTCGAATACGCAAAAAGAGATCAAGATCACGTTAATTGCGAACATAAGCTGTGGTCGACGATAGCTACGACCTATACAAGTCGTATGGGTCGTAGCTATCTTTTTTTGCTGTATTTTATTTATTGATCCTTTGCACTCCCTGAGAGGTATAGCATGACCTACATGTCTTTCATTGTTGTTTACTCTCTCAAAACATGTTTTTAAGTATTACGTACTTTACCACAAGGCTACCAGTCGTTATAAGCACTAATAATAAGTATTTATTTTCTATGATTAACAAGTCTCAAAAAAGTTGTCAACATGCAAGAAAAAGCAGTTTAGAAAAGTGCAGTGCACTAAGCCTTATTTTTTTGTTATCAATAAAACAACAATCAATGAGCTTTAGTACTAATGTTAATTTCATTAGAAATTCAATGAGATTTCAATGAATTTTGTTTCATAAGTAATCTTGTATATATAATGATTGGAAATATTTGCTCATCTTTCTCTTTCAGACGGAACATTTATCACTAATGAGAAACAGTGGTCTGTTAATAATAGTGCTTTAAACACTCCACTCCCAATTTCACCCCAAAAGTACCTTTCTTCTGTCCTGTGTTGTCGTTGCACTGATGAGAAAGTATGATAGTGCTCTCAACTCAAAAATTAAAAATTCTGATAGTTCATACATAGTGTACTTCCCATCTCCTTGGTGTGCTGGAAATCTAAAATTTTCCCTGTAGTGACATTAAGGGTGATGCATAGGAAGATATACAGTGGAACCTCTATTAACGGTCACCTCCATACATCGGTCACCTCCTGATAAGCGGCCAGAAAAGAAAGTCCCTGCCGAATTTATGGTCAAACTCTTATAAAAAAACCTCCATACATCGGTCACCTCCAATCAACGGCCAAACGGCCACTTTCTATTGTCCCAATGTCTAATTTTACCTCTATTAACGGTCAAAAAAATCTTTACGCAAGCAAATGAATGTAAAAATAAAAAAAATTTATTTACTTTATTTACAATAATTATTTACAAAAATAAAGTCAAGTCAAGCAGCCTTATCTATTGTAGATGATTTGAACAACTTTTGTGAAACATTAGGTGGTGCTGACTTAGTAAGTGCTTTGAATCTTGTCACACAACGACTTGAAGCACTTAGGCTCAATAATGTTGTGTTTATTTTGATCATGAATCATTCTTTATAACCCTCCCATCCATCCTGACCAGCCTTTTTGATAAAAAAAGTATATTCATATAAAACCTCCATACATCGGTCACCTCTAATGCAACGGCCACTAAGCTGGGTCCCCCAAAGTGGCCGCTATTAGAGGTTCCACTGTACATGGGTTTCTTCTTACAAACTAACTAACCACACGTCGTGTGTGTGTGGTGAGTGTGTGGTGTGGCTCTCCCACACCTTTCTCCTACACATTCTTTCTCAGTGTGTAGGGTAGGAAGGTCTGAGTAAATTATATCATTGTTTAATCAACTCCACAGATACAACTTAAAGCTAAATGAAACTATCAAACAAACACATCCACAAAACCATGATAAGAATTCAAAACCTAAACTTCCCAACACGCCGAGCTCCAAATGCGTCCACTGCTACTGTACCATTTACCTATTCGACGACGTCACACACGTAAATGTTTACAATTTTAGATGGTCCGGAATTGTTAGATGAACTGTATGGGCAAGTCAAAAAGTACCCGGATAAGTCAAGGTGGCTAAATTAACACCCTCTTAATCAGGGTGGCCGCCACAGAACTTGTATGAAAAAAATAGAGGACTTTGGAGGACTTTAGAGGACATTTTTTCTCAAAATTAGAGGATTTTTCTGAAAGAAAACAACGATCTTTCGAAGAAGAAATAGGATTTTAGAGGATTCAAATTTTTATTTCTATTTATTCAAACTTATTTTTGGATAAGAATTTTCAAACCATTCAACATCGATGCAAAAAACGAAAAATATTTGACAGTTTGCATCTGCCTTATGACAAATTATGAGTGGCCTGATAAAACTCAAACTTCATACTATCAAAAACATTCCATTGCATTTTTTATGTTACCTGAAAAAAATATATAGGATTTTAGTGGAGATTCTAGCAAAAAAAGCAGTTTTTAGAGAGGACTATAGAGGACTTTAGAGGACATTTTTCAAAAATAGGACTTTAGAGGACTTTAGGAGGCGTGGCCACCCTGTTAATGGTCGGGCTGGCATTATGCACCGATGACGATTGAGAAACTTTTAGAACTCCTTAAGGCCGTTTTCCATTGAGGAGAGTTTTTTTACTGCGCGGGCGGAATAATCCATTCGTATTTTTACTTGCACATGCGCAGTTTCAACATCATGTGAGTTTGGCGGATAAATTTTGTGATGCTGAGCAGCAAAAAGTAGTTGAACAATGTTGAACTTTTTTCAAGCCGCGCGAAATTTTTTCGATTTTAACCAATCAGATTTCGGAGGAGCAAAAATCTGCGCGTATTAAAATCCGCCTTCGCTGCCGTTTTAAATCGTTTTTTTAATGTCAAAGTTTTTCAAATGTGTGGTTTGGACGATTGAATAAAAATAACGAGAAAAAAAACAAGAACATTCGTTAAAGGCAAGAGAACCCTGGATACGAGGTTGGAGTTGAGATCACTTCTGTCATACAGTTTATATGGGACAGGATTCAAATATTAAACTTTACGGTGAAAACCTTGTGAAATGTGTCTGTGTTAGTGAGGGTAAGGTTTGGGCTTAGCCTCATTTGTTCAAATACTTTTATAAGTGTTTTGACCGTAATTATGTAGTCACATAAACACACTCTTGTTGAGTGACAGATGTGGGCGCCAAAAAGAAGCGAAGATATTCCATAAGGTATCCCCCGCCAAAGTGGACAAAAGTATTACAAAAAATGCAAAACAAAAAGTTAATATATATATATATATAAATAATTGTTATATATGAAAAAGTTTTGTATGGAGATTATATGTAAATTATATATATGTACTGTACTATATATATACTTACTTATTTATATAAAGTCAAAACCTTTGCATATAGTTATAAAAAGTTTAGATATAAAGCCTTTTAAAAATTTTCTAAATAAAGTGTTACTTTCCTAAAATAAAATCTTCGAGGAAAAATACATGGACTGCCTTACCCAACCCAGATCGTCGTTTCACTGTATTCATTAATAGTTTATTGCATCACCTTTGGCGTTTTACTATGTTTGCTTCCTTCGAGTCAGGAAGCAGCACCACTTCTTTGGTTATGAACAAACCATAGTCACTAGTCTTGTGACTATGGAACAAACTAATGCGACATTTCCCAGTAGATTTCTTCTCATATGTTTTTTATGGAGAGCATAATAATAACGTCCTCGTTGAAATCTATCAACTGCAGCTCCTTGGGTGGTTGTAACGTTCATTGAAGAGGAGGAGGATAATGCAGTTCGTCCACCACCACCACCACCGACTCTTCTGTAAATTTGTGAAATCTGTTGGTGTTGGGAGTTAATTTGACATTTATTCTTTCTTATAAATTTACATTTCTCGTGTCTGGGGAAGTAACTATTGAAACACTTTCCTTAAATTCAGGGTGTGATAAGATTTCTTCTACAAGAGGAAAAAATTCCGCACGTGTACAGTAGCCGTCTTTATTATCTTCCGAATACAAAAGTGCGATCTTTTAATTAGGGTGAAGTTGCGCATGCATGCTCAACATTTTCTTTTAGAAAGTGAACACTATATATGAGAAAGTTTTTGACTTTATATATGAGAAAGTTTTTGACTTTATATATGAGAAAGTTTTTCACTTTATATATGTGAAAGTTTTTCACTTTATATATGTAAAATGTTTAATCTTCAAATATGAGACTTTCGAATTTACATACTAAGCAAATTTGTTTTATATATGACGGTTTTGACTTTATATAATTTTCTTTAATCCATATGGATAAAATATTTTCAATATAAGTTATTATACACTTTTGTCCACTTTGGCGGGGGATAATAAGGACAGTAAAGTGGTATAGCATGGAGATTTTTCGGAAAAGGTAAGCCCTTGACAGTTATTCAATTTATACAGTTGTTATACAGTTGTATAAATGTATATACATGCAAATATTTTAGCTTTTTTGTAAAGAAACAAAACTTCATAAAATCAACATAATGAACATAAAAAACGAAAGCATTTCCTTGGGGTGATTTTCAAGCATCGTACTAAATTAAGGTGTTTTTTTGTTGATTACAAACAAGATTATTATTCCACATTTTGCAGGAAGAACTCCACTCCTTTTTCAAGTAAATCTCAAAACATAATAAAATTGTCAAAAACTTTGCAACAAAAATGAAAAGAGCATATGCATATGCATGAAATGAACATAAATATGCATAATGCATGAAAGAAAAATCTTCCATCTGGTGAACATAACTTAGGGTTTCAAGACTAGGTAAAAAAAAATCAAAATATATACAACCATTTAGCCAGCTGAAAAAATTTTAAAGACATGAAAAGGAAAAAATTTGTTTTTTTATTTCTTCATTTTCACATTGTGAAACCATTAAGAGCTCTAAAGACATTATAATGTCAATTCTGAGTCTTTCGAATACACAAAACCTTTTTATCAGCCATGTCAAACTTCACTTTTAACGGTTCACTGTATTCCAATACAGCCTTTGCAATTTTTTCTTCTTCGCCAATAGGAAAGTCGATTATTGCGTTCAGTTGGTTCACTTGGTCTGTTGGAAAGCTCAATGTGAAAGATTCAGATGTTGCGACATCAGTCATCAGCAGACCAAGGGATAAAGCTGGTGAACATGTTTTTCGCAGCATAGTCATTTGACACGTGTCACACCTTACAAGACTGTCTTTTGGATCAACCTTTCGTCCACATTTTACACACAAATAACGCATTGTTATATGCGTCACTCCGCTGATGATTGCAAGCATCGATACTTCTGACAATGAAGGATCATCTGGGATTAACACAAGGTTTTCCAGCGGTAATATTTCTTTATATTCAAATTTAACGGATAGCGTAGTATTCAGGAAGCAGGTATTAGCATATGCATGGAGTCTTAAATTTTTTAGTAAATAACATTTGCTAGGTTGGAGAGTTTCAACATCATCTCCATATAGATATAATTTGCGATAACATGTTTCATCACGTATAAGGACCTCTTGCTTTTGAACTTGCCCATTTTTGGTTTGATGTTGATGCAATTCTGATACAGATGAAACTTCACATTTTGTAGAAACAAGCTGCCCAGAAGCCAACTGCTCTAGATCCTTTAAAGATACAACTGCATCTTTGGCAAATTTCTGATTGAAATTGAAATCCAAGTCTTCACAGTTGAGCAATTTCACCTGACTTTTGTCATTGATGATTATGTCCCCTCTTCGTAGATCAAGGCGACTTATTTTCACAGGGGAGCGAGACTCTTGTACATCCTGTAGCATTTTGTGTTTTCTTGGAGAGAAGCAGACAGCTTTCTTTCCAGTGCTTTTGGACTGTAGAAGACAATTAAAGTATGGTGTTCCACTAACTGAACCTTTTTTTACTGGAGAAACATCGTGTATGTAACATATCAACTCATCAACTAAAATAAAATGCAACACTTAAGTTAAGGCTGCCCATACTTGAAAAGAAAGCACGACACCTTAAGTAACAGAACAAAAGAATACACTTATTTACCGTTTGGTGCAGCTTCTTTGGTGTTTGTGGTGTTACTTTGCTGGACGTTTTTCTGTGCCATTTGAGGTTTGACTAAGAAAAACAAAATCACGCAGGTCAGTGAATATTTATGATCTTAAGGTTTGTGCAATGTAAAAAGTACTATATATATACTTTATATATTTTACTATATATTATGTACTTGATATTTCAATTGTATGAGTAAATCAGCCTTCTGAATCTAAATTAGAAAAGGACGTCACAAGGTACAGCCAAGAACCGACCGTAGGCCGCCAAACATTTTGCCGACGTACGGTGATTTTTGGGTCGGCATCTTTATCGGCGAAATACGTCAAGTCCACTTAGATACAGAGAGCTGATTATACAATGCATAGTATGATGTATAATGTAGAAGTAAAAATATACGATATTATAGTGAAAATAACGACAAATGATTCAAACTATCGCATATTGAACACAAATACAGTGGACTCTCTCTATCTCGAACTCGCAAGGGACCAAAAAATTTGTTCGAGATAAAGCCGGTTTTCCACTAGGCGGTTTAGAACGCGCTGAGCGAGGCGGCTTTTGTTTTTTCAGTATGAAATCCGCTGAAACCGGTCCGCTCAGCGCGTTTTTAAAAGTTGACTTCAATCCGACTTCAACGCGCGTTCTAAAGGCGTGAACCAATCAAAATGCAACATGTGATGTAAACAAACTTTCTCAAAGGCATGCTTTCATTCTAAAATATCGGGAAATAAAAAAAGAAAAAGTTCACTATCAATCAAACTAAATTTTTTAAATTTTTTTCATTTCTTTATTTTTATTTTATTAGTTGCTTTTATACAAATAACCAACTTGAAATGAATTGATAATAATAATGATAGTATTCTTTAATTTTTCTGTTTATACTTTTAGACACTCTTTTTCAACTGATATTTGCAAGTGGAAATTGAATAAAAACGCGCGTAGCGGATTAATTAGCGGTCATTGTCTTAAAAACAATAGCCGCCCTCGCTCAGCGCGTTCTGAAACGCCTAGTGGAAAACCGGCTTAAGGAGATAAATTTAGCTTAGAGAAATGTCCCTCGAGATAAGAGATATTCGAGATAGAGGGTAGTCGAGATAGAGAGAGGCCACTGTAATTTTAATGTTGCGTCACTAGAAAAGGCATATCATTAACATAAATATTTGCTTACCTGATGTTCTACAATCGTTATTGGTGAGATTAACGAAGGACTTCTTTGAACTTTTAGCTGATAAATTTTTACCGTTTACTTTACTCATGTTGCTCTACGATGCGATTACTAGCAGGAATATGCGAACTGGAAAATGCAGGGAGTAAGCCTGCCACGTTTTTTTAATTTATGGCAGCACAGCACGGGACCTTCTGAAGACAAAGGACAGGGAGTCAGCAGTATCAAATTTCTAGTATACCCCATACTAAAAATTTAAAAATGTTGATTCCCTGTCCTTTGTTGTCTCTAGAAGGTGCCGTGCTTATCGAATTTCCAGTATATACCCCATACTAGAAATTCAATGCTTTGATTCCCTGTCCTTTGTCGTCTCCAGAAGGTATCGTGCTTATCAAATTTTCTAGTATACCCATAAAGGCTGGTTCTCACTAGACGTCGTAAGGCTTACGTTACGATGATCATAAGCCTAACGACAGTTTCAAGGCTTCGACAAATATCAAACATTTTCTGATCGTAAGCGTTTTGTCAAATAAGTGTGAACACTTTTTTCCTACGATTGACCGTCGTAAGCCTTACGTAGCTGTCGCAAGCCTTACGCACAAGATCAAAAAGTTTTGATCTTGTGTCGTAATCGTAAGAGTTTGAATGAACTAAAACGTTCAAAATAAGCAAAAAACGTTCGAATTGAAATTGACATTCTCCGGAATTATTCGATTTGAAGGCAAGTTTCACTTAAAAACACAAATCATGCTCGACTGATCCTGAATGAAAACAAAGAGATTGTTGTGATTTTCCTGATGCCAGAAATCTCAATGTTAAAACCAGTCTTTCAGCAGCAGAAATTGGTTCCCTGGTTTCTTGTTGTTTGTCGTTGCAGAGAAAGTCTGATCAAAGAAAGTAAATGTTCCAAACAAATCGAAAGAAATATTCTTTGTCAAATGACTTGGAAAAGCTTTCTTATACCAAAAGTCTTCTTTGTGTAGGTCTACATTCCTCTTCATTTTTCACGAGCATAGGAATAGTTAAGGCACAAATTCGCTTTTTTCTCAATGAGAGCGGCGCCATTTTTGGGTTGTTTTTTTTGTTGTGTTTTTTATTTTTCTGACCTGTCGTAAGCAAATTTTTTTATATCAATCGTAAGCCTTAAAACACAGTTTTGAGGTTTAAGAAGGATTTCTTGTTTTTTTATTCACACTAGCGCAAGGCTTACGATCGTCGTAACGTAAGCCTTACGACGCTAGTGAGAAACCAGCCTTAACAGAAATTTGAAAATGTTGATTCCCTGTCCTTTGTCGTCTCTAGAAGGTGCCGTGCTTATCGAATTTCTAGTATATACCCCATACTAGAAATTCGATGATGTTGATTCCCTGTCCTTTGTCGCCTTCAGAAGGTATCGTGCTTATCAAATTTCTAGTATGCCCAATACTAGAAATTTTATAATGTTGATTCACTGTCCTTTGTCGTCTCCAGAAGATCCCGTGCTTATCAAATTTCTAGTATACCCCCATGCTAGAAATGTGATACTGTTGATTTTCTGCCCTTTGTCGTCAGAAGGTCCCGTGCTGCGAAGTTAAGATATGAAGCGTTTTCATAAGAAAGGCCTCTTCCTCCCTTGGGTGTATTGGGTGCTTGGGTGGCTGTTGCGAAGTATGCTACTTTGAATCGATGGCAAACCGTTTTACAAATTTTATGAGATGATATAACTTAAGAATTTAGCGTACAATGTGTCGGTGCGGCTTGACGGAGACATGATTTAGACAAAGAGGACCACATAGAAGAAGAACACCTGTCCGATTTTCATTCGCTTGTTTACTTAGCAAGAAAGTGTTTTTGTATTCCTGCGTAAACAAAGAATACTTTAAAACCGTCCTTCGTTGTTTTTTTCATCTTACTGTCCAAACCCCGAAGCATTTTTTCAAAAATACCTACGAAAAAGTGCCGTCTAATGGATTTTTATGCTGAAGAAGTTTCATTTTAAGCTTGATCTCCGGCAAAACTTTCTTTTATATCAATATGATACTTTAAGGAATGTATTAGTGAATTAAAATCTTTTGCAAATAAAAAAAACATGCAAGAACGTCATTTTCTTTATAATGGTAAGATTTGGGAATTTGTGTAACATGCGAGATGCTAACAAATAATTCTGGATCTGAAGAAGGCGATTCTACAGGAAGTCTTACAGTCATTCGCAGGAATACTTCTGTCTGCCTGTCAAGGCATCTTGTATCTTCTTTCTTAAATAACTGAAAATAGAAGATCGATAATCGATCGGATTTGGGTTCCGAGAAATATTGTGAGTGGGCATAGCTGATTTTGAGTTCATTTTTTAAGCAAGATTTCAAATTTCGATTCGGCAAGGGAAACCCTCCATCGTTTATGTTTTACACGCAGTGCTGTGATCACAAAGCAACTATTTAATAGAATGACTATGCCTCAAACAGCCATGAAAGCCATCAAAACTTGGTTTTATGAAAAAAGTTTGATCAGGAACAAATTTGATTAAACACGATTTTTTTTCTTTTTTTACTTGTCGAAAAAAAATTGTATGGATAACTTAATGGAAGAAATTGTAATTTTAGCGGGAAGAAATTTTGGCGGTTGTGAAAAAAATAAAAATATTGTTGGGAATTAAATTTGGCGGATGACCAAAGTTTTTGGGTTTTTTTCAACTTAAGAAAGGGTTTTTGTAAACGAATACAAAATAGCTGGTAAAAGGAAATCACAATATTCACTCACAAGCATACATTGGTCACCCAATATGAAATCGGTCCTATTTAGAAGGAATGTTTTATAAGATAACTAAAATTTTTGGAAAAAATGTTTAAGTTTGGCGGATTTGTACATGTAATCGCATGGTGACGAGTGTAATTAAGAATTAATTCCACGAGTTCTTCCTGGCTAGAAAGAACGAGTGGAATTTATCTTAATTGCACGAGTCACCATGCGATTACTTGTTAATCACACAAATGCTATTTTTTTATTCATTTTTGTTTCACATTAAACTTATGTTTTCTTAACTTTTCATACTTTCACATTTTTCACCCATGAACGTTGAGTTCTTTGAGTTTAATTATAAACAAATGCAACTAAGTGATACGAGGCTGTTTGTTATGTATTCATTATTTACCCAGGATGACTGACTTTAGTTCCTAGAGTATATATATAACTCTCCCATTTGGGCTACGAAAGCTGCAATGACAACAACCCCTCAACTGGATAAAATCAGGTTCAAACTAAAACGTGAAAAATAAGACAGGAAATGCGTTTAATTTGTGTCTTTATTCATAATAGAATAATACATTTTAAAATATTCCATGTAATCCGCGGGAAAAAAGTCCAATCATTTCAGTATCAAACTCGAAACTGCTGCCGACGTGGTTAACCAGTTTTGAACGTAAGTATGTCGGAATGTATGAAAGAATTAAATAATACATTAACTGTTAAGCGTTAAGGTAATCGTAATAGAATCGTCTGCTGCTTAATTGAGCTACGTCCAACGTTGTCTACCTTTCATGCATTGAGCCCATTAGCGTTAAGATAATCGTAATAGAATCGTCTGCTAACTGAGCTACGTCCAACGTTGTCCACTTTTCATGCATTGAGCCCATTAGCGTTAAGATAATCGTAATAGTATCGTCTGCTACTGAGCTACGTCCAACGTTGTCCACCTTTCAAGAATCCAGCAGGATCTTCATTACCAACATATTTAAACTTCTCAGCAGCTAAAATCAAAATCAACAAGAAAGACTGAAAGTCTCGATCACCTGTTGCTGACATTGCTGAAAAATGTAGTGAAAACGCGTGATATAACTTTCAAATACACAATGTGAGTAGTGACGTAAAGTAGTGAAAATTTTTCGAATCGGATCGGATACCAGCTCTTTCCAAACACTGCTATCGCCTACGCGCAGCAGGTGAATTACGTATATTAACAGAATTTATATTTCATTGAGTGGTTAAAGGCTATAACAATACGGACCTTTTGGACCAACCTCATTACACATATATTTGACTTCTACATATTTGATGATCCCTCGACACGGGTTGGCTTTCCACATGGAGTTTTTGGCAACCAAATCACATGTGTTTTTCCCATCACAATGTTGACGAGCAGTGTCGAGAGCACTCGGTAATGTACAATTCGTTTCGTGGTATATTCCCCAAGCACAAGGTCTTGAAGAAGTGCGCCCGAAATTGGCGTATAAAATCTCAATGACTTGATCAGTCGGACACATTATCGCCCTTTTTTGATATTCACAGACCAAGATGGTTTCTTGGGTCATCGAAGCAGCTGGAATAAAAACAATAAAAAATCATTTTAGTCTTAATAATCCAATTACTTTTGTTGTGTCTTGGTTATTCAACAGCTTACTTTCAAAAGCGTTCGATATCGGTTTCCCGACATAATACGAAAATAATCGGAAACTTTCGGTTTTCGGTACAAACTTTTTGATGACAGTAAAAGAGGCGAGTTGGAATCTTGAAAAAGAGGCAGTTTCATTGGTCGATGATTTTCCAATCACAAACCCTCTGCTATCTAATGAAGCGCCAAAATAGGGTTGAAATGGCGCAGCATTAAACGCTGATTTGATTAAGCCATTGATATACAACACAATTCCTTTGTCGGAACTCCATGTAACAACCACAACAGCCACACACTACCAGGCGTTCAACTGCAAATTGTCCAATTGTAAATAATCACACGATACATAAATAAAACTAATAGACGAAGTAGATAGTATAAAAATTGGCATTACCATAAAAAAAACCCCAACAACTTAAGCATGGAGTTGGAGTGGAGTGCATATTACGCAAAGCAAAATTCTAATTCACTTCAATCAATGTGTGTCTTTTTTAAGCTCATGGGAGATTATTTATTACAAAAACAGGTTAGATTATCACAAATGTTTACCACTCCACCCCACCCCACCTCCACCCCATCCCTGAATGGGGTGTCAAAAGCACAACCCCTTATCTTGTACTGATAGTTGTAGCTACAATCTTTCAAAGATCATTGACACTTACATTTCATACATTTAGTCCTGACTTGTGCTTATAAACTGCCCAAAGATAAGCAGATCAGCAAATAACAAAACTACTTCAATTTTGCAATAATTACTGTCAAGTTATCGTTGTCCGCACAGAAACCAGTCCTTATGGCTTGCTGGGGAAGACATCCTCCAGTGACACCGTCCTCAGGCTCACTGGGGTTGAAGAAAGATTATGAATGCAGAATTTTCAGATAAAAATTGACGATTTTTTTGTGTAAAAAATAAACTGAAATAAAAACACAAATAAATATTGCACAGATAACCTACATAGAGATTTTTACCTTCACCGCATCATGATCTGAGAAAAAAACACACTTTACCAGTGACTGTATCTTGCACTTCACAAACCAGCTTCTCTTTATGTAAACATGATCAAGAAGAGACCCATCAATGTATGTTGGTTCAGATACCACCATTTCATAGTCCCTAAGAACTTCTGAAAGAGTCACATTAAGTGTAAAATAGTCAATATTAAAGTCACCAAGTAAAATATCAACATCATTAAAGTTAAGAAAGTCTTGTAACTTATTATAAAACAACTGTATCGGTTGTCCATGTTTTCTGTATAAAACTCCTACCCGAATCAAGTTATCACAAAAAGATACCTTATTAATGTAAATTAATGAAAATCCAGGCTCATAAGTACCACCATCATCATACTCCATGATTTTTACACCATATGCTATGCTTTGATATCTATCCTCAACACTGACGAAGGTAAAATCCTCAAAACTATTCAACACTTCACGTATCTCAGAAACATCATCATGTGGGAGCAATTGAGTCTCTGTAAAGCATATTACATCACTCTCCAACAGCTCTTTCACATTAGCAATATCTGGTGCATGTAGAGATAGTGACCTTACGTTCAGCAAACTAATAGTTAAAGAATCTGCTGATAATGGCCCCAGAGTTTTAAGGGCTGGCAAAATACAATCTTGTCGCATACGTTCATATTCAGTAAACGCTCTCATATCAGCTTTTATGGCTTTTCTGTCAAACACGCCAGTTAAGTACAACCCATTTAGAGTTTTTACACGACTTATGGCAACATACATTTGACCCGCATTGAACTGTCTCTGTTTCTGCAATTGGAAACTCACTACTGCTTCTGGAACACTTAAACTTTGAACTTTGTGAATACTTGTTCCCCAAGAAAGGACTAAAGGGAACTGTGTTCTTTTAATGACAGGTGATGAGAGCTTTCTTTTGTGAATATTAATTTCAGTTTCAGTTCGGTCAATTGGAACACAGTTGTGTGTCCTAGCATAATGATCAGTGGCCATTTTCATCAAACCAGCTTCCTCATCCATGAATTTTATATACACTTTGACGACTTTGCCACAACTGCATTTGATGGACTTGACAACGCCAATTTGTCCATTAATAAGTTTATCAGCTATGTCAATATTGGATGTAAGCATAACTTTTGCACCAACTTTCAGAATAAGCTTTTTTGGAAGACCACCAGTGTCAGTGTGCTTACGATTTATTGCGTCAGTGATTAATCTGTCAGGTACATCTTTTGGCAAATCATCAATCGCATTGATCACAAATTCTTGACTGTTCAAACAATTAAGCTTTTTTTCATTGTAAGCAGTAGCTGGAGCATTTTCAGCAAATAAATGAATTGCTTCACTAGGATAATCTGGAGAGGAATCCAAAATGAAACGAGATCGAAGAAGATTTTCATCCTCAGGAGATAGATTAGCAGTGCGGATATTGTTAAGGAGGTCAATGAATACGTTGTCACCTTGCTGTCGCATTACTTCAGTAAGCTCAGCAATCTTGAAATTACTCCAAAGTTTTAGTAAACTTTCAACAAATCCACTAGACATGTAAACAGGCTTTCCCATTACTGGAGGTAGCTGAAAAAAATCACCAGTTGCAATGACAGTTCTACCAGCAAATGGCACATGAGTATTGACACCAAATATTTCACATAACCGTAAATGTACATTCTTGAACAGTTGTTCTGAAACCATTGATATTTCATCAATAATTAACACAGTTACTTCTGAAAGCTTGTTTCGCAGTGATGATCTCATTTTGTCGCTAAGTGGAGCATAACCTTTACCATGCATTCCCAATCCCGAGTGTATTGTAGTACCACCTATGTTGATCGCAGCTACACCAGTTGGCGCCAACAATAACACTCTCGGTTTTTCGGGGTTAGTAGCTTTACGCAGTAATTCTTTAGAAATGGCATGATACACTGTTTTCAACAGATGTGATTTACCACAGCCTCCTTGGCCTGTTAAGAAAATGTACAAAGGATCGACACCTTTTAACACAGCACAGTTTCTGCATTTGATCAAATTTTTCGCCCACGTTAAGATGGTGTCAAAGATTTCCCGTTGTTTTTTGTTAAGAGAACGTATCTTTGTGTTGATTTCATTGTCATTTAGTACGTATTGTCTTTCTGGAACAATTCCTGACGTAGCAGTTGGATTTTCATCCTCAAGTTCATCGTCAGAGATGTGATCATTCAACAAATCTTGAATTTCCTCATTTTCTTGCTGTGCGAAAGGATCAAAACTAGTTTCAAGATCATCGCGGTAGTTTCGAAAAGCTTCATCAACAAGTTCCTCATGTGGCTCAATCTTTGCTTTATTGCTGTTAACTACATCAAAAACACTAGGCTGTGAAAGTTTTTCCAAATAAGTGTCACATAGCAATTCCTTTTCAACCCGGAAAGGAAAATACATAAACAACAAATGATGAGCGTATTGTTCAGGAAATCGATGTCTGTTAGGTACATGATATCTCAACACAGCACGAGTTTTTCTGGACTTCATTTTACTTTTACTACTCATTAACGGAATGACAGGAGGGTAAGGACTGTTGAAGCTTTCCCCTTCCATCACTTCATCACACAGAACAATAGGTTGATTATCATTTTCAGTAGAGTCATTAGGCTTTGAATCCAGAAAGTAGTATGCTAAAAATTCTGCAAAGCACATATTATCAACCGATGCAAACTTTCCACCTTTATATGAACCATCTGGTCTATCAACGTAACGATCAAGCATATTTGTTTTAAAAATATCGTTGCTGTCCTCAGGCAATTCATCCAATTCCTCCCGAGACTTGCAAATTCGAAATCTATTTTCGGGGAGATTGCTGTTAGCAAAAATGACTTTTGGAAATGTCTTGCGTAGCCACAGTTCAGGCATCACATGATACACTGCTTCCTGCACAGAACATTCTCTTCTGGAAGAGTATGCCTTAGCAATTGATAACATTTGATCAAATTTATTTAAGCTTTGGGACTTTGATTCCTCTAAGGCTTGCTTCATTGCCTTAGAGCACTCATCTTCTGATTTAGAGAGATATTTGCACATGTAGGTGATGGCTTTATAATGATTGAAAACAGGTTGGATATCCATGTTAGCTTCCCAAGCAGATAATCCTTCCACAAAGTAGTTGTTTACAAAGCAAGAATTGGGTGGGCGACGTAAATGAATTTCAAAATCCGCATCTTTTGAAATGGATAATGCACTGTAATATTGTTGCTCTGTCAAGCTTAGTTTATCCAGAATCTCTGTGATTGTTCCAGGATTCTCATAGTCATCACTTGATGGATCCATTATATTACGTTTTTTCGGCAGTAGAAATTCATCTATGTATTCTTTAACCTTATCTAACACAATTTTCCTGCCATCCAGTACCCCTTCTTTCTCATCAGCATCCATATTTTCAGGTAACGGACTGGAAATAATAGTACGATCTGTAAAAAAATGACCAAAGTTGAATCGACAAGAGCTATTCTTATATTTGCGACAAGTTTTGGAATGTGTGTGAACTTGATACGTTTTTACCAATTCAAACAATTCAGGTTCAAGAACAGGATCTGGTAAATCAGCTCTAACAATTGCATCAACAAATGATATGTATTCATCCTTGGATTTTTCAGTCAAAACAGGGGGATTTTCGAGCCATAAGAAAATATGTACATGTGGACTTCCTCTGACTTGAAATTCAACACGTATGACGTAATAAGTCAACTTCCCTAAACTACCAGCTGCTACGATTTCTTTAAAGAATGTCTCGACACGATATTGAAAATGTCGAGCTAGAAAAACTGGATTCATGTTCAAAATGACACATTTATCTTCATAACTCATGTTGCGAATTTCGTCTTCCTGAAGATTCATTTTATAAATTTTGGATAATATTGAAGGCAACTCGGGCCAACGTAAATCTGCACAAGATAATGTCATAAATAAAGTAGGAATACCAAGTTGCTTAACCATTGCTAACACTTCCAACAGGAATCGCTTCCAATATGCTGGAGTGCCCTTTACCTGGTTCATAAAGTTAAATGCTTCATCATTTGCGATAAAAGTTCGGACTGTTTCTTGAAAATTTTGTGATAACATACCAGCTGTAACATTAACACTGGACATTTTTTTCATGGCAACATTGATCTTGCTGTGGAGATTCGTAGACTGAACAACATAATTAGCAAAGAATATGTAATCCGCATCTGATGAAAACTTTTGAGTGTAGTTTAGTAAACGCTGATTGAAATATTTAACTGGACTAATTGATATATTCCTTTCAACATTATATCCAAACTTGCCGTATGGAAACAAATGTGGAAATGCCATTTCCTCACAATATTCATCAGCATATATAGGAATTGCTGTACATCCTTCACCTGGAGCAATTGTAACCAAGTCCTCGTTAACATGAATAGGTATTTTGGGTGTCATGACAGTTTCATTTGAAGCTGCTCGGTGCTCGTCTAAGGGATTTTCGTCGAGTTCATTTTCATTTTCATCAGCCATTCCATCAGTGACTTCATCATCACCAAGATTAAACACACCCTCAATGTTAGACATATCAACCAATACGTTGCTGTACAAATGATTGTTATCTTTCAAAAAGTCTAAAGCTTGCACAAGTAAGTCTGGTCTGACAGGTTCAAAGTAAACATGTCCGTGATACATCAATTTTCGTTTTAATTTCAACAACAATAAACCATTGCTATCAGCAGGCCTTGGCAAAACATTGCTTACAGTTTCGGTATCTATCGGAACATTACAAATTGCCCCTTTAACCTTTGGAAAATTTCCTTTTGGCATTATGACAACTTTCTTGAATAGAATTCGCTTCGAAATGAGAACTTTTTCCAATCGATTTATGTCAGCTAGATGTTGCGGCAAATCATAGACTTCCAGTTTGTTCCAAACAGATTGAGTGGGAATCTTTTTTCCCAACAGCTTCCGGTGACAAGTTATACAAATATATGGCATATTGTCAAAACTTAAAATAATTGAAAATTGGAAATCATGAGTTTCAATATTATATTTACTTCCATCAAAAGATACAACTGATCGCTTGTATAAACAACGATTACATGAAACACAAATATAACAAGGTCCTTCATTAATCATCTGCTTAAATGATTGAATCCGTTTTTTGGCTGTTGTATTAAATAAATTCCTTTTAGCTGCAACATATTTTTCTCTTTTACTTCTTAACATTTCTTTGTACTCAACAGTGTCTTTTTTGCCAAGGTACTTATGATGCATTTTAGATAGTAAGTCTTTATGCTGAGGACTACCTTTGTTTTCCAAATACTTCTGGTGTAAAGCATCTTTGTTTTCCAAATATGTGACGTTCCAGGGGATTTTGATAACAAACGATATTAACGATAATTATTAACGATAATATCGTTAATAAAACAATAGAATTAGCGATATTATCGCTAATAATTATCGTTGCGTTATTATAGTTAATATCGCTATTATCGTTATATATATTATATATACTATAATTACGAAATTATAGTAAGAAAATAACTATATTTTTGATATTAACGATAATAACATTAATATTAAACATGTGATCATTTTATTTGTGACAAGGAAACCATTTCGTGTATATTAATCTTTCTTTCGCTTGATTACGGCGTAAGAAATTCAATATTTTTAGAATTACCCTCAAGTAAAGTTTTAGAGCCCTGTGTAAACACAACTTTCAAACAACCTTTCACATAAACTTCATAACAAACTGAAGTAAACAGGTAATATTATATTTAAACGAAGGTGAGTATTTCAAAAGAGAACTTTTGCAACTCGTCAAGCCGACGTTAAAATGTTTTCATTCGTCCCTCATCCCAATGTTGAACCTGAAAACATTATCGACGAAATGACAAAAATCAATAATGATCACTAAAAACGTTGCGATCAATTTAATTAAGGGTACATCTTCACCCAGTGCAAGTGAAATGTCTTTCGAAAGAATAATAATAAAGGTTTTGCTATTGAAAAAAACTTTAATGTAACGTGTCTTTAATAATGTAAAGTTTTTTTCCCAAGAGCTTATAGAATGGCAACCCGTCGAACAATTCAGAAAAAAGAATTATAGCAGACGGTTTCTACTCGTGCCTGCTTCCGAACTTACTTCTGTATCTTTAATCTCCAAATGAATATAAGAACCAGCTAATTAAGTTCAATTTAATACACAAACGCGTGCTACCTGCAAATGTACATTTCAAAATAATACATTACCAAATCGAATGAAACGGTATTTTAAAGTGGCTTTTCAAATTTGTGCTGAAGTTACAGGAATAACAAATGAAAAAAAAGTGCTTTGTTATTTCTAGAAAAATATATATGTCCGTGTGTCATAATTGAATGAATCAGGTTTATCATGTCATAAACAAGCGAGTTTGTTTTGAATTGATTGCTATTTGGCGAAATAATAATTAAATCACGGTTATTTTAGAACTTCATAAAACGACACACGTATGTGAAATGTACAAACAAACGTCTTGAACAAAACTTTTTGACGATAGTAACGGTAATCTGTGCTCTTACCATATTAACGATATTAACGATATTAGCGATATTAACGATAATAACGATACTCTGTAGTTCCATTAACGATATTAACGATAATAACGATATTAACGATATTAACGTTAATATCGTTTGTTATCAAAATCCCCTGGAACGTCACATATTTCTGATGGAAAGCGTCCTTGTTTTCCAAATATTTATGATGTAAATCATCCTTGTTTTCCAAATATTTCTGATGTAAAGCATCCTTGTTTTCCAAATATTTTTGATGTAAATCATCCTTGTTTTCCAAATACTTTTGATGTAAATCATCCTTGTTTTCCAAATACTTTTGATGTAAATCATCCTTGTTTTCCAAATACTTTTGATGTAAAGCATCCTTGTTTTCCAAATATTTCTGATGAAAAGCATCCTTGTTTTCCAAGTACTTTTGATGCAAGTTGTCTTTATTTAACAAATATCTTTGACGAAAACTTCCTAACTTTTCCATATGACCAGTAGAGCCTACTTGGAGCGAATAATCATGGCGCAGTTTTTCAAGGTGATCTTTTCCTTTAACAGTATCTTTACTCTTAGTATTTTTCTGCTCATTACGCCAACGCTTTAAGATTCCTTCATGATTTTCAGGCTGAAGTTCTTTCAATAAATTTAGCTTTCTTTTTTTAGCGACACCACTTTTGGATATTTTATTCCCTGAATCTATCATTTCAACCATTATAAATTGGATTTGACAAAAGACT
This sequence comes from Turritopsis dohrnii, assembly GCA_027922465.2. Classification (NCBI taxonomy): domain Eukaryota; kingdom Metazoa; phylum Cnidaria; class Hydrozoa; order Anthoathecata; family Oceaniidae; genus Turritopsis; species Turritopsis dohrnii. Next base: position 585,500 of record BQMF02000264.1, on the reverse strand, counting down.
GTATTGCGGTCAATCAAGTGAACTTCTGTAAGGTACTTTTGAAGTTGCATAATGCTTGAAAATTTCAACAAAGTTGCTGAACCATCTTCAACAGTAACACCAGCATCGTTTCGACTGTGTGAATCAAACACAAAAAATGCCTTTGTGTCCCAAGTAATGCTGAAAGACATTTGATTGACAAAAAAAATCATGCCATTACTTCTGCCAGATACTTGATTAAATGACGCTCTTAAAAAATTGTAGTTATTTCTATCAATTTCAGCTGTCACGTTTTCCACATACAATACCACAAATTTGTTATTTTCAATTTCCAATTGTTGCGGTAGATCATCTACTGACAAATAGCGAAACAAGTTTAAACTTTGAAATAACTCATTACCTTTAATCATAGCATAATCAAGGTCAGCAGTCTTCCAAAAACACATATTCTTAAATTTCGACCAGCATAATCCAATCAAAGAATTACAGGTACATTGCATACCAGAACTTGCACCAAACATTGGGTCTCCCTGATGAAATGATGCTCTTACTACCTTGGCAATCTTGTATGTGGTGGGTCCAGGATTACTTTCCACGTCGCCATCAAGAAGTAGTTGTAGCACTTTCAAGAAACTAACATCTACTATCATCATGCAAAGTATGATACACGACAGGAAATATTGGCACACAAAATGGCAGAACAACAGCAGAATTAAATTAAAATTCGTATAACCAAAACATCCCTGCTGCTGAATACGAGTGTAAAAACAACCACAAGACGCTCGCCACTGTTCGATACTTACCATTGTTAAAACAGATCTCAACTAGCAAATACAGAGTAAAATTTTAAAACAGAATTGTGTACCTTATATCTGATTAAATTTTCGGACAAATCTTTATAGGCTTTGAATTCGGAACGAAGCATACAGTTCTTGAACACCGAAAGTCTCGTGAAGAGAGGCTGCCATTTATGCGTACGGCGTGCTATAACTATTTCAAAAATACCACGTGGTGTGGCAAGAACCAAATGATCATGGCGGAAATTCACAAGCCAATAAACTAGCCCTATTAAAGTTAATTGGCACACCCTGCGAAATAAAGGCGCTTTATGCACCAATGAACATTAAGACGGCTTTTGTATGAACCAATCAAATTGGAGAAACAAATATGACTAGGTTTGGACAGTAAGATGAAAAAAAAAAACAAGATGCCCTACCGGGCAGAAGGATTTCTGCAAGCTTTGCTGCTGAAAATGCCACAAAAATGCAACACTAGCACACTAGTCCTGCAAAACTAAGACAGTCACATCATTCAGCTCGAGAAGCATCAGCATTAAATAAACAAAAATATTGATGCGACTGACAATGTTTTCGTCAAGAAAGTCAGCCTACCATAACATAAAAAAGGGGCTTTTCTTTATGCTATCGCGGAGATCATTTATGAAGATCTGTTTTTTTGTACGAATAAGCTGAATGATTGTTACTGGATATTTGCCACCCACGTACTCCAAAAAAGTGCATCGACACAATACGAAACTTTAATTTAACCACATTAAATATAACGAATCCTATAAAAAGATTGTGTATACTGGCGGTAACCAACATATCGTTTGGGCAGCACAAACTAATATATAAAGTTTCTATATATATTGATCTCTCCTCAGAATGAAAAATATAAATATCACAATAATAATTACTTAGAAATTAAAGCTCATATCTAATCTAAAAGTTAAAAAAATACAACATACGTAGGGAGAAAAAAGATAAGCTGATATAGCCAGAATACATCCAAAAATTGCTACTAAATATAGTATAAATAGCTGTATAAAGTGCATATGTTGGTGATGTTGGGGAGGAGCTGAAAGGAAGCTAAGCTGAGCTTTAAAAATCCAAAAGCTTCTAAAAATTGACTTCAAACATGCATACACATACAAAATACACGAAGGTCTTTCATATTTAAAAAGGCTTGGAGCAAAAATAAAACAAGAAATACCTTTTCTTCCACACACCATATGTATTGGCACTGTTTTCATATTTTAAACTTCAAGAAAACTTCTTTCAAAAAACAGAATAACCACACTGTAATTTAATTTTGTGAACATGATAAGTTCCCAACAGTAATGCAATTCTTTATATAAAATTATAAGCTGTATTAACTTCTTTTAAAGCCATATTTCCATCAAAGAAACTTTTAGCAAACTACACACGTTCTTTCGCTGCCATTTTTAAAACGTTTTGTGGACGATCACATGGCATGGCGAAAATCAGCCAATAAACTATCGCTATTGAAGTTAGGGTGGCTATATTAGCACCCTTTCGTAGAAATCGGGCATTATGTACCAATCACGATTGAGACGGCTTTTTTATGAACCAATCAAATTGGAGAAACAAATATGACTAGGTTTGGACAGTAAGATGAAAAAAAAAAAAACAAGATGCCCTACCGGGCAAAAGGATTTCTGCAAGCTTTGCTGCTGAAAATGCCACGAAAATGCAACACTAGCACACTAGTCCTGCAAAACTAAGACAGTCACATCGTTCAGCTCGAGAAGCATCAGCATTAAATAAACAAAAATATTAATGCGACTGACAATGTTCGTCAAGAAAGTCAGCCTACCATAACATAAAAAAGGGGCTTTTCTTTATGCTATCGCGGAGATCATTTATGAAGATCTGTTTTTTTGTACAAATAAGCTGAATGATTGTTACTGGATATTTGCCACCCACGTACCTACTCCAAAAAGTGCATCGACACAATACGAAACTTTAATTTAACCACATTAAATATAACGAATCCTATAAAAAGATTGTGTATACTGGCGGTAACCAACATATCGTTTGGGCAGCACAAACTAATATATAAAGTTTCTATATTGATCTCCTCAGAATGAAAAATATAAATATCACAATAATAATTACTTAGAAATTAAAGCTCATATCTAATCTAAAAGTTAAAAAAAATACAACATACGTAGGGAGAAAAGAGATAAGCTGATATAGCCAGAATACATCCAAAAATTGCTACTAAATATAGTATAAATAGCTGTATAAAGTGCATATGTTGGTGATGTTGGGGAGGAGCTGAAAGGAAGCTAAGCTGAGCTTTAAAAATCCAAAAGCTTCTAAAAATTGACTTCAAACATGCATACACATACAAAATACACGAAGGTCTTTCATATTTAAAAAGGCTTGGAGCAAAAATAAAACAAGAAATACCTTTTCTTCCACACACCATGTATTATTGGCACTGTTTTCATATTTTAAACTTCAAGAAAACTTCTTTCAAAAAACAGAATAACCACACTGTAATTTAATTTTGTGAACATGATAAGTTCCCAACAGTAATGCAATTCTTTATATAAAATTATAAGCTGTATTAACTTCTTTTAAAGCCATATTTCCATCAAAGAAACATTTAGCAAACTACACACGTTCTTTCGCTGCCATTTTTAAAACGTTTTGTGGACGATCACATGGCATGGCGAAAATCAGCCAATAAACTATCGCTATTTAAGTGGAGGTGGCTAAATTAGCACCCTTTCGTAGAAATCGGGCATTATGCACCAATCACGATTGAGACGGCTTTTTTATGAACCAATGAAATTGGAGAAACAAATATGACTAGGTTTGGACAGTAAGATGAAAAAAAAAAAAACAAAGACGATCGTAAAGTATTTCTTGCTTACGCAGAAATCCAAAAAACAAAAAAACAAAGACGATCGTAAAGGCTTTCTTGCTTACGCAGAAATCCAAAAAAAAACAAAGACGATCGTAAAGGCTTTCTTGCTTACGCAGAAATCCAAAAACCAAAGCCGGTTGTAAGGTATTTCTTGCTTTCGCAGAAATCCAATTAGAAATCTTAGTTCATTTTTGAGATAGAACTTCAATGCTGAACAAAAAATCAATAATTCCTAATTTCTATCGTGTCCTTCCGACCCAAAATCAATTTTGTGAATAAAAAATTTCCAGTTAAGTGGCAGTTAGTCAACGTAACCATAGTAACCATAGTAGTAAAATCAGGACCAGAAAATCCCTGACCCTTTAAACTTATTTTAAACACGATTTCTTACAAAATCGATAAATTATAAAAGAAAATTATATTTTCAAATATACTTTCCGAAGGCTTAGTAAATGCCTCTTTTAAGAGTCAACGATCACAAAATTCCATTCGGATTGTTAAATTTCATATGTACAAAACTTTTTGCATTAATCGGAATCCCAATTTTAACCCAATTTTCTTTCGCCCAAATAATTATATACTGAAATTTTTAGTGAGATCTTAACACAGGTGCATACTTGAATCAACGGGTGATGAACTTTCAGTTCAGGATAGGAGATTCGCATTAAAAACAAGATGTCATCCTTTAAACAATTTTTTCTTCCTTTTTTTCACCGTTCCTGGAATTATCTCCTTAATAAATCATAAAACTACCCCAATGTGTATAGGACCGTGGACCTGTAAATGTTCTGCATTTGTTGCACTATAAAATAGACAGGATATCAACCAGATCATCGTTCGCTCCTGCTTTTCCATCATTGCCAGTTTTTACAATAATTAATAGCGGTCGGTGTGTCGCGTTTTCCTCACTTTATCAAATCATACCTAAACGATAACGATAATAATGATCAGCCAACGATAATACCTAATTAGAGGTACCTTCATTTTTCAAAGATATCTTTGTTAACTTTTTCACATCAAAGTTTCTGCTGTAAAACAACTTCAACAGTTCGTAATTGTTCATTAGAGTTATAAGATTATTATTACACGCTTTTTTTATAAGAACCAGTAAAATCTGACCTGAGGCTGGCTGTTCTTATTTTTTAGCCTTTTTCATTTATTGAAGGTGAAAAAATAACAAAACTTCTGTACCATTTACCAGTGAGAGAATTCACATCATGAATTGTTCTTATTTTACAAGAAAATCGAGGGTCACACTGTTCTTAATTTTTGGAACAATGATTTGAGCTTCAGGTTGTTCTTATTTTGTCCTTTTTTTAGTCAAATCTGAGGCTTGTGTTCTTATAAAATTGTTTTTATAAAAAAAGCGTGTATATGTCCAAAGATGTTTAGATTATGTCCAAAGATGTTTAGGTTATGTCCAAAGATGTTTAGATTGTGACTATTGTGGTGTTTTTATTAGACCTACCGTTTGAGATCAATGAATCTGAAAATGTGTTTTAGTTTAACTAACTTGATAATGTAAGCTTCATCTTACGAAAAGATTCGTATTTTTAATGAAATCTTAAAATGTGTTTTTTATTGAAATAGTGTTTTAGCTTGATGATCACGTGTTTAGGCTTGTTTTAGAACGTTAACAATCCTTAACACGTGATCCTCATAAATCCTAATCCTCCTGATCAAATCTCGCTCGTCCACATATCATTTTCAGCCTCTTTTCTTTTAAAACGTATCGTCGGGCGTGTGCGGGGGCGTAGCTAGAACTCAGTGAAAATAAGTGTAGGCGAGTTAAGTTGAACAGAAGAACGTGCAAGAAAGACAGAAAAGATATATCATAATGTTGAATTCCGCCACTCTCTGAACACGCCCTGAGGGTGTATCGATATAATGAATAACAATCAGGCGAACTTCATAGATTTCAATCAAACGATTTTCAACAAGTTGGTTTGAGAGTTCGTCAACTGAAGTTATTACATCAGTAGCCAAAATGGTTTGACATATTATTAATGACGTCATACTAACGGGATCCTTAGAAGTAAGTCAGTAAGTCACTAGGAGTTTTTAGGCCTTGAGGTTCCATCCGTAATGGTTGGCTATTCTGCCTATCAACTTGCAACTAGTAGTTGACTTACCGCCAGAGCTACGTATAGCATTGCTCTAACTTGCCCGAAGGCCAGTGTGCAGTCAGTGTGCTGATACGCTGCTTTAAAAGCTCATCGGAGTGGAGTGTCGAGATACGATATGACTGGACTCGAACACGGGTCGCAGCAATCGCACTCAAAGGTACTAACTAACACACCATCGCTGCACAATAAGTAAAATCGTTGCATAATTAGTAAAAATTTATTTCCTATTCAACCTATTTTGGGACGATGTTTGAATGCTAATGTGAAATATACAAAGAATAATTAACATTAATATACTATGCTCCAAACCTCCAGCACCTGTTGATTTAAACCGTAAATTATCACTGGATCAAAGGGAAAGTTTACAAGTAGTGGTTACCTAAAATGCAGAGCGTGATAAAATCCAGAACACGATCAAACCTATAATTAAACACTTAGGTATTTAAAATTTGTATCAAAAATTTGCTGCCTCACGCAACAGTTTACCTTTCTCACACATTTGTGTTTTGATGATGATGGATTACATAAACCTGCCTCTATCAAAACAAGCAGTACCAGAAAAAAAAGCTTTTCTTTCTTGGTTCGTATTTAATTTCTATCAAATTTACAAACCTTAAAAATACTAAATCTGATCTCAAAGAGTTGTATTTTCTCATATCAATAAAATTGTTCCAAATTTCCCAGGTCTTTGTGTGTCCAGTGACATTCCATGTGTGATTTTTTGTAGGTTTGTTGAATTAGTACTTATGTTTAGTGTACCGCTTGTTTTTTTACATACTACACATACCACATGTATATGATTTTGCTGAATATCTACTTTATTCGGAGAAACTTCCGCGAGAGAAACTTTCGAATTTTGGCCTTTTTCGCGAAAGTTCATCTCGCGAAAAATTTGAAATCGTTCATTCGCGAAAGTTCATCTCGCGAAAATTTTGCTAGTTTTTCAATTCGTTTTTGAAGTTGTTTTTAATGATTTTGATGATGAAAAGAGTTTTTGTAAATATTTAGTGTTACATTAGAATTGTTGAGCAAATGCAAATTCAAATATGTCTGAAACTAATTTTCTGCAACAGTAAATCTTTGGTTTCCCAAAAGTGATCCTAATTTATTTAAAAAATTTCTTCATTCGCGAAAGCTTATCTTCTATGTCTTTTCTCCGTCCATCACTTATTTATCTCGCAACAATTTACTTCGAAATTTACTTCGAAAGATCCGACATCAGTTGTCTCCTATGGTTGCAGAAACCATGTACAATTCGATCATCAGACCTGTCTTTTTATACTGTTCCGATATATACATCTAGGACAGAGTAAAACCTGGTCACAACAGTTTGAACGACAACATGACAGAGCCAATCGTATCATTGGAAATTCGACAGCTGATTGGCCTACCATCCTGGTGCAGAGAAAACGTAATATTTCCCTTGATGTTTTTAAATCCCTTCGAGATACTGAAAACACGACCTTCGAGAAGATCTCACACGGCATTGGTACCCGGGGAAACAACAACTTACTCAGGTTACCAAAATGTAAAACTGAAGCAGCCAAGAAAACATCAACTTATCAAGGAACTCTTGTCTACAACAGCCTTCCCAGTCAAGCAAGAAATGAGCTATCAATTTGTAAATTTAAGCAATTTATTAATTCGCATTCTTTTAATATTTCATAACAAGATTTTTCGTTCTGCATGAATCTATACTTTTGATACTTCGATGCCTGTGCTCAGCCTTGGACACCAAACTCAAAGGAGGAGTCCACTTAATTATTAGTCATTTGTTCCTACAGTGTGTATCAAAATGTCTTATCCACCGACTTTCAAGGCGTATATTTCGTTATATGTCTGATAAAATATTGTGAATTTTATATCACAATAAAGAGCTTTTCATGTTCTATCCGTTAATATAAAATGTTTGCCAAAATATTTGTTCTTCGAAAAGATATTGAAGAAAAACTCAGCGATTTGGCTCATTAAATTCTTAAAAGTCAATTAACTGACATGCAATGAGATATACACCTTGAAAGTCGGTGGATAAGACATTTTGATACACACTGTACCTATGTGGCTGTAACTGTGTAACTGTGACTGTCCACTTAATTATTAGTCATTTGTTCCTACCTATTGTGGTTGTAATTGAGCCGACTCCCCCTCTGTAGTCTTAATTACCTATAGTGTTTTATCTCACACACTGTTTTTGCTTTTTAAATTCGTCCAATTCGTTCGTGGTTCTCCTACTCTGATGCTTCAATTCCTATTTTTGGCCTTGGATATTTAACTCAAAGGATGGGTTAACTCAATTATTTGTCATTCTTATCTTTGCTATCACTTATTTGACTAAATAGCGAGCTTAAGGCCGATTTCCATTCAACGCTTATTCCCGCGCGGACGTAGAATTTTCCGAGCGGCCAAACAGCTGCAAATGGAAATTAAAAGACACGATTGGCTGAAATTATCAGCGGACGTCGGCGGGCTTAAAAAAAAGTTAAAATTTTTTAACTTTATTTTTGATCGCTGAGCGGACATATCTACGCTTATGAATTAGCCCATGCGCATGCGTTCTACGTCACTCAGCGTGGATTACCTACGTCCGCGCGGATATTTTGCTGAATGGAAATCGGCCTTTAAGCAACTACAACGGCAACGTGGACGACGACGTGAGCAAAAAGAACAAAATAATAAAATTACTTGTGAATAGTATTTTGAAGAACTTCTTTTTATTGTGGAACTTATTCAATTGATAAACTTATAACGACTAGAAAGTTATCGAGCTTCTATAAAATCTACATAAGAGAAAAAGACTTTCTCTATAATCGCGTCTCCGTTGTCAGTACGACTTCAAATCATGAATTTTCACGTTGTGTATAGAACGTGCAAATATATTAATGATGTAATTATCTTATAAAACTTTCCCAATGGTCTCATAAGTAGTAGACTCCCTTTCAAAACAAATTCCACAGAGAAAACGAAGCTTTTGTTTTAAACACGTCGCCGTCTTCGTTGTCGTTGCGATTGCTTAAGCTCCCTAATGATTGAGATAACTACTCCTTAGCAGTTTCAATTTTAATTCTCAAGTGCATTCTCATGCTTTTCATACTTGATTCTATTCGTGGTTTGATTTTCGCCGCGCATAATGTTTTTACAATTTTACTGTTAATATATAACTAGCCGCCAAGGCGGCGTCGCTCGCCGCCCATGTCCACCTGCTCTACTGTATCAATAAACGTCAAATTTCCTTATAAACGGCTCGTACAACTTGTGTTCAACCAGAAGCAGATTCGAAGTCACAACCACTGGTAAAACTAATCTTTTATCAGTGTAACAATACACTCAAAACGTAGAGAGAGAAAACTTCAACTTTTTATTAGCTTTTGTTTTAAAAAAGTTACGCGCTCTAACATGGGTTATCAAACGTAATGGGGAAATGGTTTCTCTTCTTAAAAAGATCACACGGGAGGAGAGAAAAAAAGGCACGTGCTAAATGAATAAAGTGAATAAAAAAAACGTTCGATCTGAAGCGCATAACAATTAAAAAAAGAAATTAAATTATTAAAAGAAAAGCAAAAAAATATTTTGTTTCATGATACTCTTTCTTTACCTATCGGTTTTTAAACATTTTGATTGCTCGAAAAAAGTTCACCCCTTTAAGACAGTCAGGAAAGCGTTAAGATACACTGGCAAACCGCATATGCTGCCACGTTCTGCCACTGCTGCTTTTTGTCCAAAATGTTTAATCAGTTAGTTTCTTTGTATTTAGTTGATGTATTGTTTTCAAAGCCAAGTCAACGTGGAATATAAAACTAACAATAATAATAAAAACAAAACGTTATTCCTATTAGTTCATCAGCCAAAAAAAGTCACGTTCGATTGGGGTTGCAATGTATTTGCTTCGAACTCACGTCGCACACAAAAAAAGAAATAATTTCGTTCACAACTAAATCTACCATTTTGCGTGACTTACAGACAAACAAACAGAGAATCGGCTATTAATATATAGACTAGCCGCCAAGGCGGCGTCGCTCGCCGCCCATGTTCAGCTTGCGTTGTATCACCACCTACTCCAAATTATTGCACTTAAAACCAGCGATAAGACTTCCTTTGCTGCTGGCTTTATCGCTTAATAAAGCTCGTTTGCACGTGAAGAGAAATACGTTCCTGGTTTTTCAAATCTTGCATGTTCTTAACTCAGCCGTTCATTGTCGCGGTCGCATTTAAAATGTTAGTAGACTTTCTTGCTTTACACAATGCATTCCGAACGTGAACTTCACGTGGTTTTTATTTACGATTTTAAACCAATCAAATATCAGTTTAACAATACACTCAAAACGCAGAGAGAAAAAACTTTTCAACTTATTATTAGCTTTTGTTTTACGCGCTCTAACATGGGTGCTGTCAGAAGTAGGTGAAAAAATGGCTTTTCTTCTTAAAAAGATCACACGGGAGGAGAAAAAAATGCACGTGCTAAATGAATGAATTGAATAGAAACGTTCGATCAGATTAAAATAGATTAAGAGAAATCGATTAAAGGAAATTAAGACAACTATTAAGACAAAAGCAAAAAAAAATATTTTGTTTCATGATTCTCTTTTTTTATCGGTTTTTAAATATATATTTTGATTGCTCGAAAAAAAGTTCACCCGTCTCAGACAGTCACGAAAGCGTTAGGATACACTGGCAAACCGAACATGCTGCCACGTTCTGCCACTGCTGCTTTTTGTCCAAAATGTTTAATCAGTTAGTTTCTTTGTATTTAGTTGATGTATTGTTTTCAAAGCCAAGTCAACGGTGGTCCTTGGAATATAAAACTAACAATAATAATAAAAACAAAACGTTATCTCTATAGGTTCACCAGCCAAAAAAAGTCACGTTCGATTGGAGGTTGCAGTGTATTTGTTTCGAACTCACGTCGCACACAAAAAAAGAATTAATTTTGCCTACAACTCAATCTACCATTTTGCGTGACAGACAAACAGACAGACAGACAGAGAATCGGCTATTAATAAATAGACTAGCCGCCAAGGCGGCGTCGCTTGCCGGCCATGTCTACCTGCTCTGTATCACTGTATCAATAAACGTCAAATTTCCTTATAAACGGCTCGTACAACTTGTGCTCAACCAGAAGCAGATTCGAAGTCACAACCTCTGGTAAAACCAATCTTTTATCAGTGTAACAATACACTCAAAACGTAGAGAGAGAAAACTTCAACTTTTTATTAGCTTTTGTTTTAAAAAAGTTACGCGCTCTAACATGGGTGCTATCAAACGTAAGGGAGGAATGGTTTCTCTTCTTAAAAAGTCCACATGGAGAGAAAAAAGGCACGTGCTAAATGAATAAATAGAATAATAAAACGTTCGATCAGAACGCTTAACAATTAAAAGAAGAAATTAATTTATTAAAAGAAAAGCAAAAAAAAAAAAAAAAAATTTGTTTTGATATGATGATACTCTTTTTTTACCTATCGGTTTTTAAACATTAAGTTCACCCGTCTCAGACAGTCAGGCAAGAGTTAGTGGCAAACCGGACATATGCTGCCACGTTCTGCCACTGCTGCTCTTTGTCCAAAATGTTTAATCAGTTAGTTTCTTTGTATTTAGTTGATGTATTGTTTTCAAAGCCAAGTCAACGTGGAATATAAAACTAACAATAATAATAAAAACAAAACGTTATTCTTATTAGTTCATCAGCCGAAAAAAGTCACGTTCGATTGGGGGTTGCAATATATTTGCTTCGAACTCAAGAAATAATTTCGCTCACAACTCAATCTACCATTTTGCGTGACTTACAAACAAACAAACAGACAAACAGACAGACAGAGAATCGGCTATTAATATATAGATACTAGCCGCCAAGGCGGCGTCGCTCGCCGCCCATGTCCACCTTCAGTCTGCGTTGGGTGTTCACGAAAAATAAAAGTAAGGATTTAGCAATAATAAGTGTGCCCATGTTGTAGAGCTCGAAAAACTGATAAAAAAAATGTATGGGATCTTTTTCCTATGATCAACCGTTAGAGAGATATCTTCGTTCAAACATTTTGATGACGTCACAGACCCGTCCCCCAAAAAATTTGGCCTAAATTTGAGTTCACCAAAAATAAAATTAAGGAATTTGCAATGATAAGTGTGCCCATGTTGTAGAGCTCGAAAAACTGATCAAAAAAATGTATGGGATCGTTTTCCTACGATCAACCGTTTCGGAGATATCGTCGATCAAAATTTTGATGACGTCATAGACCCGTCTCCCAAAAAAATTAGACCCAAATTTTTCGTCACTCTATCGCCTGCATCGCGGACCCCAAAAAACGTCAGTTATCCCTATTGGTTACCGAGATAATTTTCCCTAAACGTCGCATTCGATTAGGGTCTCAATACAATGGTTTCACACTGACGTCGCACAATAAAATAATCACTCTCACAACTCAATCTACCATTTTGCGTGACTTACAAACAAACAAACAAACGCACAAACAAACAAACAGACGGAGAATCGGCTATTAATATATAGACTAGCCGCCTTGTCCACCTGCTCTGTATCACTGTATCAATAAACGTCAAATTTCCTTATAAACGGCTCGTACAACCAGAAGCAGATTCGAAGTCACAACCTCCCAACCCCCCTGCTTATTAAGTTTTGGGAATTTTTCCAACCCCCCCCCCCCCCCCCCCCCCCCCCGCTTATTAAGTTTTGAGATTTTTTCCAACCCCCCCGCTTATTCCAACCCCCCCGTCTATTAGGTACCCGAGAGTATAGATGATAGTAGAATAAAGATGCATAATTATTACCTTGCTTCTCTTATTTTTTCCATTGCGTTTGCTGTGCATTTCCTGATTGGAAGATTCTGTGAATAATACTGGTTGTGGATGAAGCAAACATCTATTTCATCTTTCAGAGTAGCAAGCTTAATTTTTTTTATACTAGCCGCCAAGGCGGCGTCGCTCGCCGCCCATATCCACCTGCTCTGTGTATCACTGTATCAATAAACGGCAAATTACTTTATAAACGGCTCATACAACTTGGAAAAGATTCGAAGTCACAACCTCTGGTGTGCAGTCAGTGTTACATCAGTGTTACATTAACTATTTTTCAGGCTTTTCATTATGTGTGACTTATTTATTTCTTAAAACCAATCGTTGATCAGTACAACAATACACTCAAAACGTAGGAAGAAGAACTTCCACTTTTTATTAGCTTTTGTAAAAAAGCTTTTTTAAAAAAGTTACGCGCTCAAACATGGGTGCTATCAAACAGGTCGAAAATGCTTTCTCTTCTTAAAACGTTCACACGGGAGGAGAGAAAAAATGCACGTGCTAAATGAATAAAGAGAATAAAAAAAAAACGTTCGATCAGATTAAAATAGATTAAAAGAAATCGATTAAAAGAAATTAAGACAACTATTACGACAAAAGCAAAAAAAAAAAACATTTTGTTTTATGATACTCTTTTTTTACCTATCGGTTTTTAAACATTTTGATTGCTCAAAAAGAAAGTTCACCCGTCTCAGACAGTCAGGCAAGAGTTAGTGACAAACCGAACATGCTGCCACGTTCTGCCACTGCTGCTTTTTGTCCAAACTGTTTAATCAGTTAGTTTCTTTGTATTTAGTTGATGTACTGTTTTCAAAGCCAAGTCAACGTGGAATATAAAACTAACAGTAATAATAAAAACAAAACGTTATTCCTATTAGTTCATCAGCCAAAAAAAGTCACGTTCGATTGGGGTTGCAATGTATTTGCTTCGAACTCACGTCGCACACAAAAAAAGAAATAATTTCGCTCACAACTCAATCTACCATTTTGCGTGACTTACAAACAAACAAACAGACAGACAGACAGACAGACAGAGAATCGGCTATTAATATATAGACTAGCCGCCAAGGCGGCGTCGCTCGCCGCCCATGTTCAGCATGCGTTGACTTCACGAAAAATAAAATTAAGGAATTGGCAACCGAAAGTGTTACCATGTTGTAGAGCTTGAAAAACTGATTAAAAAAATGTATGGGATCGTTCCGCTGCGATCAACCGTTACAGAGATATCATTCTTCAAAGATTTTGATGACGTCACAGACCCCTCCCAAAAAAATTAGACCCAAATTTTTTGTCACCCCATCGCCTGTATCGCGGACCCGAAAAAACGTCAGTTATCCTAGAGGCAGATTCGAAATCAAATATCAAATATCAGTTTAAACAATGGTTCCAAAAAACCAAAATTTCATGTGTTATTCAATTTCCGCGCCTTAGCGAAGGAAATTGTTTGATTTAGACATTCTATCTATCTCTCTCCGTAACAGTTTTTTGCTGTTTTCGGAAAGTCCGTTCGGATTTCGGATTGTTTGTTTATTCAGAATAGTTAATGACAGACCCAAAACTCTATGCAAAATGTAATACAAAAAGGCCACTTTCAATAATAATTCTCAAAAAATAATAAGCTTTTTATACTTTTAAACACTTTTAGAAGTTATTTTAGCCGTTTTATATTTAAAATTTCCAATTCAATTATCTTTAAAATTTCTTTAAAAAGTCAGTAAAATATGCACACCGAACACGTGAAACGTTCTCGAACCGATTTGTTTTATGTTTTGAGTGTAGGAAGATGTTGATGTAGAAGAAGCTTTGAAGAAGAATTTTAAGACTTTATCTACTATTGCAATCGAAATATAATCATGAGAACATTACTTATGGAGGAAATATTGATGTTTAGCTGACTCTGGGAAAAATTCTTGAAAAAGAAGGTGAAGGTTTGATAGTAAACGAAACTTAGCTGTGAAAAAAACTTTCAATATCACAGCAGCAGAGAAGTAGTATCAACATTACTGGTGAATACATCTTATCAATAAATGCATGAAACATGTTCATTTCATTTAATAAATATTATTAAATGAAAAAAACAAAAAACAAATGAAATTATCATTGCAGCACAAATCACAGTGAATTAATTGACTCAAACATATATATACATACTGAAAGTATAAACATGTGCAAGATATTGGTGAACGATGTGTCTTATAAAACTGTTTCTCTGGCTTCGAAGCGTCATAGTGAATTGAAAAGCGGTAATAAATTAAAGAAGGGAGCAATTTGGGGAATTCCAGACTGTATCAAATTATTCATCACTGTACAATGCTCGGTCAAGTTATCACTTGTGTGGAACTGATTAGTTTTAAATTCACGTTTAAAAGATTTTAAGATGACATCGTTCAAAATAATCCTGCAAACCGCTCAATGGAGGCACAATGATTTAGTTTGGATTATGGAAAACAAACTTTTTGGATGAAGATTAGATTCCAACCAATTATATACATACAATGAGATCAGTAAAGCCTTGTGAAAATTTGGAGTGTAATATGTTCTAGGACACAATACACTAAGGGGATTTTTTTTTTGCGTGGATTAAGTTTTGCAATAAATCCACGCAAAACGTCAAGACATAAACGATTCGCGAAAATAAATCCACGCAAAATTTCATGATTTTATTTGCTCATTTTTTGGCTCTGCGTACCTTTCATGCATTAACTATTTCCTTGTATATACTTATGAAGCAACTATTGGTTTTGCAATGTGGCAGGCATGGAAATGGTGATTTTTGCTGCTACTTCTAAGCTATATTATAAAGTACACACATTGCATTTTGTGCCCATTCGCAAATATAAATCCAAACATTTTCCTTGAGAAGCTCTGAAATAAAAATATTAATCCACGTAAAACGCTCTCAAACCTTGGCTCGCAAAAATTAGTCCACGCAAAAAAAATCCCCTTAAGGTATATCATGTTCGAAAAAAACATTTTCATACAGATTCTAACAAAGTTTTATTGTGTTATTTGCCTCTTCGGGCACATTGGTGTTATTTGTAGACTCCATAGAAGTGGTAATATGCAGACATTGGTGGATCTAGAGTGTAGTCGCAACTTGTGGAGAAGCGCATTAACATAAGTTGTGAATTCAGTTCATGTTATCAATGGGATTATTTGAACCTTTTTCTTTTATGTTTGAATTGCTAACACTCTCCTACACAAGTTGTGGCTTACCTCTGGATCCGCCACTGGCGAGTTTAGTTGAAATAGATTTTCGTATTGTATGTTATGTTGATTTAAGTTATATATGTATAATTTTTATCTTCTTGTAATTCCTGTTAAATGTCATGGATTAAAATCTTTGAAATGCCCAAGTTTCTCCTGCTCGTATTAATGCAAGTTATGAACAATTTCAATGTTTATTTAATTACCAACAATGTTTACTTAAATATATTACCGAATTCACATTTCTGACAAAATTTGGAAGGTGTGCACCAATAACAATTGAAAGGTCCTGATATTAAAGTTGGCAGTTACTTGCAGATTTTTCCCTGATTTTTCCTTGATTTTCAAATGATTTTGGTTCACTTCTATCGAATATCATTTTATTCTTCATGTGAACCATAAGTCATACTTTGGGAATTGTGATAGACCTGTTCTCACGTACGCAACAAGAACAGAATGGATAGCCATTCAGATATCCTGAAAAATTAGCCTAAAGCTATTTCCTGTAGGCCTGATGCGGAAATTGTTCAAGCCCTGAGGCTTCTAGTTTATTTTTTAAAACAATCGTTGATCAGTACAACAATGCACTCAAAACGTAGAGAGAGAAAAACTTTTTATTAGCTTTTGTTTTAAAAACGTTACGCGCTCTAACATGGGTGCTATCAAACAGGGGGAAAATGGTTTCTCTTCTTAAAAAGTTCACACGGAGGAGAGAAAAAAGGCACGTGCTAAATGAATAAATAGAATAAAAAAACGTTCGATCAGAACGCTTAACAATTAAAAGAAGAAATTAATTTATTAAAAGAAAAGCAAAAAAAAAAAAAAAAATTTTGTTTTGATATGATACTCTTTTTTTACCTATCGGTTTTTAAACATTTTGATTGCTCAAAAAAAAAGTTCACCCGTCTCAGACAGTCAGGCAAGAGTTAGTGGCAAACCGAACATATGCTGCCACGTTCTGCCACTGCTGCCTTTTTGTCCAAAATATTTAATCAGTTAGTGACTTTGTATTTAGTTGATGTACTGTTTTTTCAAAGCCAAGTCAATGTGGAATATAAAACTAACAATAATGATAAAACAAAACGTTATTCCTATTAGTTCATCAGCCAAAAAAAGTCACGTTCGATTGGGGTTGCAATGTATTTGCTTCGAACTCACGTCGCACACAAAAAAAAGAAATAATTTCGCTCACAACTTAATCTACCATTTTGCGTGACTTACAAACAAACAAACAGACAGACAGACAGACAGAGAATCGGCTATTAATATATAGACTAGCCGCCAAGGCGGCGTCGCTCGCCGCCCATGTCCACCTGCTCTGTATCACTGTATCAAATTTCCTTATAAACGGCTCGTATAACTTGTGTTCAACCAGAAGCAGATTCGAAGTCACAACCTCTGGTAAAACCAATCTTTTATCAGTGTAACAATACACTCAATACGTAGAGAGAGAAAACTTCAACTTTTTATTAGCTTTTGTTTTAAAAAAGTTACGCGCTCTAACATGGGTGCTATCAAACAGGGGGAAAATGGTTTCTCTTCTTAAAAAGTTCACACGGAGGAGAGAAAAAAGGCACGTGCTAAATGAATAAATACAATAAAAAAACGTTCGATCAGAACGCTTAACAATTAAAAGAACAAATTAATTTATTGAAAGAAAAGCAAAACATTTTGATTGCTCAAAAAAAAAGTTCACCCCTCTCAGAAATCAGCCAAGAGTTAGGCAAACCGAACATATGCTGCCACGTTCTGCCACTGCTGCTTTTTGTCCAAAATGTTTAATCAGTTAGTTTCTTTGTATTTAGTTGATGTACTGTTTTCAAAGCCAAGTCAACGTGGAATATAAAACTAACAATAATAGTAAAAACAAAACGTTATTCCTATTAGTTCATCAGCCAAAAATGGTCACGTTCGATTGGGGTTGCAATGTATTCGCTTCGAACTCACGTCGCACACAAAAAAAGAAATAATTTCGCTCACAACTCAATCTACCATTTTGCGTGACTTACAAACAAACAAACAAACAGACAGACGGAGAATCGGCTATTAATATATAGATACCTTATCGGGGAAAAAAAAGTCGGGATTTATTTTAGTCGGGGAAAATTTTGGTCGGGGAAAAATTTAGTCACCTCGAGAAATTTTAGTCACTTTTCCCCGACCAAAATTTCGAAATTAGTCGCTTTTCCCCGACTAAAATTTTGAAATTAGTCGCTTTTCCCCGACTAAAATTTCTAAATAAGTCACTTTTCCCTGACCAAAATTTGCAATACAAGTAGAAAATGGAACACAATTTTTGTCGACACTTTCAATTTGAACTAAAAATTATATTACAAAATAACTAATTAAGAGTTCAATCTAATACAATAACAGTTTTTGAGGTTTGATCGTCATTATTTTCATCACTGGCATCCATATTGCTTTCACAAACATCAATTATATCTTCACTGACATCCATTTTATTTTCACTGACATCAATTTTGTTTCCCTTAATCGTAACAGAAAAATCTGTATCGTCCTCATTGACTGATTCAACTTCATTCGATTCCCCTTCCTTTGCTTGACCGTCATAATTCCAGTCGAAAATCGATAGATAGACTCTACCTGAGATTATCAAAAATCGGGGAAAAGTTTCGGTCGGGGACTAAAAAATCGGGGAAATGTTTTGGGCGGGAGTAAAAAAACCGGGGAAAATTTTTGGACGGGGAAATGAAAAATCGGGTGAAATTTTTGGACGGGTGTTGAAAAGTCGGGGGAAAATTTGGTCGGGGAAAATTTTAGTCACTAGCACAAAAAATTAGTCACTTACCCCCGACTTTTTTTTCCCCGATAAGGTAGTATGTTTTAGCCTCAATTTATTTTTAGTTATTTATTTTACTCAGGTCCTATACTGATAACAGAAATTGTATTTTTCTGAAATAGCCAACCTGATTAAATATGAATAATAGTAATAATAATAATAGAGCATTTTCTATATTATTATAACTTCGAAGAAAAAAAATCTGATATCTTTTTCCATTAGTGTGTTTTTTGTAATAAAATGTCATTTTCCCGCGTTGTTTATCGGAGGGTAGCATTTATTACAAATGGCTTTATGATACTTTCACTTTCCCCTCCTCCCCAATCCCTCAAATGATATGGATAATGAATACTACATATACATATGGATACTGCTAACCCGTCCCATACCCCTGTTCCCTCCAAATATTACGGGAGAACCCGTAGTAGAAGATCATTAGATATACCATCTCATAGCCGAGAACTGATCGATCCAGTGGTTATTTCATACAATTCAGTATTGAAAATTTTTACTTCCTGTCTCAATAAACACTATAAACTTATCCTTGCAGTTCGAGATTTCGGGACGACTCGACTGTAGTGAGTGAGTGTTCAAGCCGGCAGGTTTCCAAATTTATTTGGCACACCACGCGAGATATTTCAGCTGGCGAAAAGTGTTTCACTCTGCGAAACGTGCTGGCAAAGTCGATTCGACACGATGACTGTTTTTGTTTATATCAAAATATTTTGGAAATGACCTACTTGCATTTTATTCTGTGGATTTAGTAAGTTGTTTTGAGGTGAGTGTTTTCTTTTGTGGTATATACACCTCTCGTTTTATGAGAGGGAGGTCAAGCATTTTCCCAGAACTTTTTGCCCTTTCTGTGAATCAACCTGAAGAAAGTGTGTGGAAACAGACTTGTGGTTACATCATAGAATGAATCAAACAAGATGTAGTATTTGAATATGGAAACACTTATTCTCTACTTCTTCTCCATATTTTAGCCAGGTTCCAGAGAATTTGAATTATATATTATATGACTAGGTTTCCTACTTTTTCTTCTTACCTGTGAACCTTCCTTATTTTCTCTTATATTGATCATGCTGCAGATAAGTGTTGAAATAAATGTCTTAGAACATTTAAGATGAGAAAGTTCTCCATGGTTAATTTTAATAACATGTATATATATTATATATGTGTGTGTGTGTTAACATCGAACATGATAATACTTTAAATCATTGGATGGAGAAGTGGAGGAAGGCATGCAACTTGAAAATAGTCACATGTATACAAGGCATGATGTTTGTATAAGTAAAACAGAAAATGGAAACTCTGGAACAGATTACTTCATGTATTATTATAACTACTCTATAGTTAAGTGGTTTAAAACCTCTGAAAAATAAATATATTGTAAGTATAAACAAGAATGCTAGGGTTAAGTCACTTTCATTGTGGTTTTACATACACACAAAATAGAAGTGCAAGCTACCGGTTTCTTTCACAAAATAACATGACAGTTGTTTGGTCAGTTTTGATTCTTAAGATATTTTCTACTATTAATTAACTCAGTTGAATTAACAATTCCAAACAAAAGCCCTGGAAAATTGTTACCATGTTCAGAAAATCTGCTTGTTCTGTTTACCACTTTCAATAAGTTCTAGTTGTAAAAATAAATTTCTTACTACAGTCTCAATTGTGGCCATGTTAGATGTATTTTGAAAATAAAATCGCATAATTATGGTGATCATAACAATCAGCAACACTTCATCCTGCTTCAATGTTGTTTTAATCTCTTTTATTATGCTAATCATGAAATCTCTCTTTGTTTATCATTTGAATTTCTAAGGCGAAACTTAATAGTTCTTAAATTGTGCTATTAAAAAGAGTACATCTATTGTTGTGTCCAATATTATAATGTAATCCACTTTCATTGAATATATACCGTGTCTTTATGAATTTTTGAGTCTCCATGATGGAGTGCTGTTAAAGTTTATTTAAGATTCTTCATGTTTCAAATATTTTTGTAAGGAAGACTCCATTATAGAAGTACATGAGCAGTGGTCATTTTTTAAAATGATACATCTATAAAAAACATGTTACTAGAGATCTCTGGCAGAACCTTTCAAAATGATTTTTATGAATACAGTAAGACTTTTTTATGCTATTTTTTGTTTCTTTTTCAAAATAAAAACATTTTGAATTTGTGTTGTATATGTATGTTTTCTGTGCATGGGAAGTTTTATTGCTGAAGTCACACTAATTCAGATTTGATTACGTTCATGCTTTTGTTTGATTTGTCATTCCTTTGAAAGCTTCATTTTGATTGAAACAGGAAACAAGAGAATTGTGAAAATTTTGAACTCATTAGGAACTAAGGAATCTCCAGCTGTCTTGTTATGGTAATAACCCAAAAGAAAATGTGTTAATAATCGCCAAAATAATATCTTCTCACAAGATAGTAGGAAAGGCTCTAACGCAACATAAATCATGATAACATGGTAAATCTCTCTCATATTGTAAGAAGAATACTAGTCCAAGATTTTCACCTACCAATGTACCTGATAACATTCATAATAACAAATATAATTTAAATAAATTCAAATGCAATACCTTTAGGGAAGAAATTTTCGAGGGAAGAAATAATTCGCGGAATTTAATTTTGTGGTTGAGAAGGTAAAAATGGCCAATTTTCCCGGAATTAAATTTCGCGATTGCTCAATTTTAACTTGTTTCGCGGAATTAAATTTCAGGGTTGTCAATTTTCAAACAAATACTTAAAAGATAATAATGCCTCCTTTTTTGGAGGGGCCATTAGGGGCCAAAATTGCGAAATTAAATTCCGCGAAAATTTCTTCCACAAAAACTTTCTTCCCACGAAAATTTGTTCCCTTAAGCTAGCTGTTGTTTGGTAGACCAAAGTTTACCACATTAGAATCTGGGTGACCTTACTATATTTTAGGAATTTAAAACAATATGAAATTAACATGAAAGGATTTAATGCAGTTGACGAATCTTAAATGGATTAATTTTCACTCAGCTTAATTTTCGATATTTTGAAAATTCACTAAATTAAATACAGTACACATCCGTTAATTCGAATGCTGCTTAATTCGAACATTCTTTATTTCGAACAAATTCTTCAGTCCCTTGAGTTGGGTCTAACAAAGTCTTGTATTTTGTGCTGCTTAATTCAAAATCCGTCAATTCGAACATTTCATTAATTCGAACAGTTTTTTTGGTCCCTAGGCTAAAATAACAATCGTTAATTTGAACTTTTGCGCACTATTAATCTAAAGCTGTAGTGAAAATGAAGACATTTTTCTTATGGTGGTAAAATTTCTTTCAACTTTTCAATAAATTGTACATTCCCAGTAAAATTTACAAGGTATTTGGAGTCCTTCTTTATCACCAAGATTAACTTTTTTCTCAGTTACTTCTACTTTGCAGCTAATGTCATCGCTTGCTTGAAGAAAAGATGAGACTGATTTTGCAAAATGGTCTGTCTTCTTTTGCCAAATGTACAACCACAACGTTGTTCTGTATTACTGCAGCAGCGTATTTGTCAAATTCATTTTCTGGTTTTACTCAACTCTCTAGAACTTCTCCAATTTTTGGCTGCCATATTTCCATATAAGTATGGTAACCTTTAACATACAAAGACATTATGAATTCCTTGAGTACAGTAAATTAGTTTCTTCTTCTATCTATCCCAAATCCATGGCTTTGCAAAGTGTTGTAAAATGTTCCATTTTGAAATCGTTTGATTCTGGAAATGTTTGATTCTTAAGACATTCGATTTTGAATATTTGAATGATTTTTTCTTTCATTTTTTCTTTTCACTTCTTCTCGTTTGCTGTCAACGTGCAAGAAAGATGTAAGAAATTCTATCCGAATTCTTATTTTCCCAATTATCCAATACTTCAAACAAATTTTTTGGTCCCTTGGGTGTTCAAATTAACGAATGTGTACTGTATGCACAAAAAAAATCATAAAACAGTAAACAGAAGAATTATATATGTAAAATAATATTTTTGAATTGGGATCAAGTTTAATATTGCTTGGCGAATTTTTATCTGACTTAAAAGCTCAGCAGTTTCAATTCCAGGAAACCTGAATGTTTACTTTGTTACTTCAATTCAGATTAATTCTTTCTGGTACTAAAAATGATCAAGATTGACAGAGAGTGTTAATTAAGTCTTTCCAGAAATTTTCTGACTTTCTATATTTAAATTTATAAGCTTTATTAATTATTTTTCTAAAAATGGGAAATTTTTAACTGTTAATTGCGGTAACAACTCGTTTTAACTTTGGTGCGCAAAAGTATTCGCTTTTTGACTGACGTTGTGATCAACATGAATCTCCAGAAAGATCCTGTTCGATTTGATAAAAAAAAATGAACTGGTATGTGAGGCTTGTACATGATATCAGAGTGACAAACAAATGAAGTCACGAAATGATTGGCTGTATTATGGTGATTCCCTCGTTTTAATACTTTTAGCAAATTTCAATGAGAGGTTTCTTATTTCCTATTGAATGTTTTTATCTCGTTTTTGATTTTAGATCATTTTGATTATTTATGCTTGCCTCACAGTTAGGATACACACACCTTTTTTACAAGAACCATTTTTACAAGCTTTTCTGCCTGAATGGCTCTTATTTTGTTAGCATAAAGAACACAATTTCAGATTTTGTTCTTATTTGTGAAACTTCAAGTAAAATAAAATTAGACACATTTGCTATAAGACTTGTTCTTATTTCCATCTCAATGATTTGAATTCATTTGTAACACAGTGTGCTGCAGTGGTGAAACAAATATTATTGGAAATGGTAGTCATTCAGTACTAACCCAATATGAGTGTGCAAGTTTTTAAGCAGGTCTCTTTTCACACCAGTCACTAACTGATTTAAAATTCTAAATTACTCCCTGTAGGTGACGATAGACAGTATGGGACGTGAAGTCAAAAGTTCTGATAGTGGTAAGTTTGTTCTTATTTTTTTTCACCATGACATCAAGTATTTGTTGTGTAGTTCCCAGTTTGTTTCAGCAAGTGGTTGTTTAGAGTGTTGCCCACCTTACAACTTTCAACTAAGTGTCACCCAGGATTCTGAAAGTAAAATAGAAATACAGTACACATCCGTTAATTCGAATGCCGCTTAATTCGAACATTCTTTATTTCGAACAAATTCTTCAGTCCCTTGAGTTTGGTCTAATAAAGTCTTATATTTTGTGCCGCTTAATTCGAACTCCGTTAATTCGAACATTTCGTTAATTCGAACAGTTTCTTTGGTCCCTAGGCTAAAAAATACTCGTTAATTCGAACTTCTGAGCACTATTAATCTAAAACTAAGTGAAAATGAAGACATTTTTCTTATGGTGGTAAAATTTCTTTCAACTTTTCAATAAATTGTGCATTCCCAGTAAAATAAAGTTTACCAGGTATTTGGAGTCCTCCTTTATCACCAAGATTAACTTTTTCTCAGTTACTTCTACTTTGCAGCTATTGTCATTGCTTGCTTGTAGAAAAACGAGATTGTTTTTACAAGATGGCTTGTCTTTCCTTTTGCCAGATGTCCAACCACGACGTTGTTCTGTATGACTGCAATAGCGTATTTGTCAAATTCATTTTCTGGTTTTACTCGACTCTCTAGAACTTTTCCAATTTCTGGCTACTATGTTTTCCTTGAGTACAATAAATCAGTAGCTCATCTTTTATCTCAAAATCCTGGCTTTGCATAGCGTTGTAAAACATTCTATTCTGAAATCATTTGATTCTGGAAACGCTCGATGATTAAGACATTAGATTTTGAAAATTTGAATGTTTTTTTCTTTCATTCTTTCCTCTCACTTCTTATCGTCTGTTGTCGACGTGCAAGAAAGATGTAAGAAAATCTGAATTCTTATTTTTCCTAATTATCCGATAAATCGAACATTCGCTAATTCGAACAAATTTTTCGGTCCCTTGGGTGTTCGAATTAATGGATGTGTACTGTATCTGTTTGTGGCCTGAGTGAAAATTATATGTTTGTAAAGCCACCTTGAGTCCTTTTCAATGTTGGAAAACTGAATAAGGCTTATTGTTGATTTGCAATTTATAACATCAGGTTGATTTACATTTCTGAGAAAATTGAAAAGTGACTATGAAAAGTGATCAAAGTGATACACTCTCAGATCTATCATTCTAAAATGAGATTGTTCTAGCTCCACTTAAATTAAAAAACAATTTTCTACAGCGAACGAAACCTTACTTGTAAGAAAAAAATTAAAACAAGAATTTTAGTGAAAAATTTATTTTAATTTGTTTTCTATACATACTTATTATACCAGGTTTTGTCACGACAGCTACGCGATCACGTTCCTGCGCCGTGTTGCGTAGCTAAGGCTATGCAATGGAGTTTTTTCGCGTAGTTACGATTTAGTTTAACACGAAAAACTTTTTCTTGTTGTTTATTTGATTTTTGCGTAAGCAAGAAATCTATTAAAACCTTTTCATTTGAATTTGACATTTGGTTCAATTTTCTTACTGTCGAAACGTCCGCAGCACTTGTTTATGTCTAATGTGGCACGTCGTCAAAAAATCAATTCCCGTGAAAGAAAATGCCCGTACGTCCATTCTTGATTCAAAATTGTATCCATATCGCAAAATATCTTTTGAATCGTTTTGAGATAAATAATCAAAATTTCCAGAAACGTAAGAAAGTGTTATAATAATGTTTTTATGTTACTATTTCATTATTTGAATTATACCAATTGGGTATTATTTAAGTACAAAGTATGAACAAAAAATGTAGAAATCCTTATGCTTTTAAGGCTCTTGTACAATATTTGCGATGTTGTTTTTCATAGTACGCAATCCCGTAACTAATGTATTCTAGCTACGGTATTTATCCCGAGGTTAGACATTTCTTCATGGCAAAGCCTGTTGTACGATAATAATAGAATCATGCCCCACCTCAACTAACATGCTTTAATTTTTGATGCCTTAAAAAGTCATCTTGGCCAAAGATCACAACCTAAACTAGTTATTCCAGTGATCTGAAAGTGATAGTTTGTTTTCAAATTATTGATCTAAAATGGTTGAATCCATATGTATTGTTTATTGATGTTTATGGGTAAAGATACAGCCAGCTTCAGTTATACAAAACTCATTGCATACAACATTCTATATAAGGCACAATTGAAGAGGAACTAAACTCTTAAGTATGTTTTCTTATGCTACTTGAAATAGCTTTAATTATAATTTCTTTTAGTTTCGTTTTCCTTAACTTTTCCTAATGATCGCCATTGGTTGAATTTTTTTTTTTTTTTGCTTCCTATTCAAAAAACCTCTTTCAAATTTTCAATAACCTTAGAAACAATTCTGTTATTGTTCCAGAGTCAAGAAAATGTGAGAGAACATGGTGGAAACTTGGCGGAGAAGAACGAAAGAAACATGTAGACCTTATGAGAATACAACTGTTGTCCCCGTTTCTGTTCAGTAAAGTATATCAAGATGAAATGGTGGGTACCAACACTTTTATGACTCTATATAGCTTTAATGATCCATCATGGCTTAGACATTCTTGAGAGTCTCAGCCTCAAAAATTTCCCCTTCCCAATAAATTTCATGAATAAAATTTTATGTATAATGTGTTTTTCTATCAAATTTAGGTTAAATTGTATGTGTTAATAAAAGTTAATATTATAATAGTCTCAAAGATTAAATTGAGCAACACAAATGATTGGTGTTTTGATGCTCTGAATGATTAAAGACACCCAATCTTTCCCTTTATAGTGGATTGAATGGGCTAAAAGTTCTCGATTATTATCACAAAAGAGAATCGGGTAAATATGCTTTTTAGTTCTCAAATTTTGAGTTCATGTCAAAATGTTTCTAATACCGGGTGAGTCAAAAAAAGTACCAGTGTTTCAGAAAGAATACCTTTCGATTCATTAAAGGCGTGGGTAAATGCGTCAAACTACTCATCAATCAAGTCATCAAACTGTTTGATGGAAAAGTTCGAATGTTTGATGAAATTTCCATTTGCGCCAACCATCAAACTAGTTTTATCAAAACATTCAAATCCTCTGTGGTCCATTCATTCCAAAAAAATTCAAAATGGCAACAGGTAATATAGCAATGCTAGTTGTGCTGAATGAACTCATGGATTCTGATGATGATAAACCTCGTCGTGGAAAAACACGTGGTTTGATTAAGCGAAGAAAGGAAAAGGAATACTTAAACAATATCATTAAGGAACTCAAAATTGAAGATCGATTTGGTTTCAGAGAAATGTAACTGATTTTGAGTCCATTTTAACAAAGATTTTCGATCGAATTTCGCGAAAAGAAAGATTTCGAGGAACTAATCCTATCAATGCAGATGAAAGGGTAGCACTAAACGTTTTTAGCTACTGGTGAAACATTCAAATCTTTGAGTTTCCAGTTCTTCACTTTCCAACGAAGACATTTTTAACTCCTTTGACCTCTATTTCAATGAACATCAACATTCGAAACTTAAAAATTCAAATACCTAAAACATTCGAAAAACTCTCCAATTTTTTTTTTTTTTTATTTATTTTACGAATGTTTACCCAGGATAGCCTCTTCAGTTCCGTAAGGTACTGTTATCAATGAGGGTCCTGCGAAGGAGGTCCTAGAGCATTTAAAGCCCCCATTTGGGCTACGGAAGCTGTAATGACAGGAACCGCTCAACTAGACAACCACCCTAGACATCATTCCTACTCTCTTGCTGAGTGCTAAGCAGAGAGGATTGATTCACACTGTTATAGTCACTGGCATGACTCGGTCGGGGATTGAACCCGCGACCTTCCGAACAGGAAGCGAGCACTCTACCACAAGGCTACCAGTCGGTTTACGTTTAGGTTTTGCACTCAGCACGGTGTTTTTTGCATTCAGTTTGATGTAATTTGACTCAAATGCAACAAACTGTCATCAAACCTCGAAATTTAGTTTGATGAGCCAATTTAGTTTGATGAAAAGTTTGCTCGCCATCAAACCTCATCAAACTGAAATTGTATGTCAAAACGAAACTAAAATCAAATGTATCAAACTACTCATCAAACTCGCTAGTTTGATGGAGTTTCATGAGTAGTTTGACACATTTGCCCACGCCTTAACTATGAAAAATAAAGGAATAGAGGAATCCTTTACATTTCGGTGTATCACTTTTCTAATTTGGTTCAGTAGAAAAAAGGTTATGGACAAAAAACTGGAAGCAGTCCTTGTAAAAATCTTTGAAAAATGGACAAAAAATGTCTCAATACAAGATTTTTATGTTTTTATTGCAAACCAGAAGAGAAAATACACAATTAAATGTGCTAAAACTTATTTTTTCTTATTCCCAACAATTAAGTTAAGTTTAAAGTTCAAACTTTTTTCAACAATTTCTTAAAACTTTATTCACTGTAACTTTTCATAAAGACTGTCTTGTTTAAAATATTGAGAAATGCCGTAACTCCTTACAACAAAGAGTTTGGATATGCATCCAGTTTGCTAGGGTAAATATATAAATAAATATATATAATGGGGTGACAAATTGTGTCTTATTTCAATCCCCATAGCCTTTTCATTAACATTATCGAATTTAATCAAAGAATCTCACAGGAATATTTTGTTTGGATTTTTTGTCCATATTTCAAAGATTTTTACAAGGACTGCTTCCAGTTTTTTGTCCATAACTTTCTTTCTACTCAACCAAATTAGAAGTGATACACCGAAATAAGTAATGGATTCCTCTATTTAGAAATAAAAAACAACTATCTTTCATAGTTATTCAATCGAAAGATATTTTTTGTGAAACATTGGTACTTTTTTTTGACTCACCCGATATAATATTGTATTGTACACATCATATTTTCATATGTTGTTAAAATTTAGTGCTATGGATGATTTGAGTCCTGAAGAGTTCGAAAATACTGACCTAGTTGAAGTGGCTATAAATAATCTGCAAGAGGAAATCGATCAACACCATCATTTCATAGCAAACAACAAAGAGGTTCAGTTCCTTGAAGAGTTGCTCGACTCTATTGGATCATGTAAAAAGGTATAGATAGAATATAATAGGTTTTGAATAAATGTGAATTTTATATGCAGGGTGTGTCATTAAAGGAGACTTTATTTTATCCTGTAGAGACATACTTTTGGTCTTTTCAGAACTAGTTCAAGCAGTTCTGTTTTTCTTTTGATTAAGAAATATCTCATGGTAATTGTTGGTCGTTATGTTTTGCTAAAAACGAGCCATGTTTCAACTATTACTCTATGTCATTTCAACGTTGAATAACTTCCAACATGTTACAGCCTCTTAGACTAAACATTCTTAACATTTCATAAGGGGAGACATCGAAACGCAAGAAGAAGAAGAATAGGTTTCTGACTGATTGTTACAATCATGAATTTACGAAATGATTATGTTTTAAAACACAAGAATTTTAAACTCGTCTTTTCAATATTTAAAAGTGTATCAACTGATATTGCCTATACATGTAGTGTAATTAAGTGTGGTAGACTTGTTCCAACAACATTGTTCCGTCCAACAATGGAAACTCCAAGAACTTTTACTTTTTTATTTGCAAATTCCTTGATTTTCCTCTAATATTGCTCTAAAAATTCCATGTTTATTGTTTATGAAGCTTTTCAACAAAGGTTTCTGAGGGTATTGTCAATCTGGTTGGGAATTGGACTTCTAAAAGGAAGACTGAATGTTTACTTTGAGATAAACGATAATACTGTTTGCCTGTTCTGAATTATGAAACAAGATGCCCGTATGGGCAGAAAGATTTCTGCAAAATCTGTTGAAGCATGAAAAATGAAAAATGTTATGACAATTATGAAATTCGACAAAAAATGTTACACGATCAAAGTGGGCTCGAACCATCGACTTTTCGGTTAGCAGCCATAAGTAACTGCGCCACATAACTACATATGTCTCCGTAATGTATAAACTGCTAGCTTTAAACAGTAAGAAAAAAATGGAGGTGAAAAGCCGGTTGTAATGTATTTCTTGCTTTCGCAAAAATCCAAAATCGAAATATTTTATGACATTTAAAAATTTGATCAATGCGGGGTCGAACCACCGACCCTTGGGTTAGTAGTTGCTGTACTAACCGACTGTGCCACGGAAGCCATGCACGTCTGTATAGATATAAAGATATATACCTCTTTTGACTCTTCTGTTTACAAACCGTTGAGAAGTTCTTTTTAGTTGAAAAAGAATGATCACAGTCCAAGATAATTATAAGCTTCTTTTATATATTTTCTGTTTTCACCTTAAAATATATACATCTCCTTTAAAATCCATTTAATATTGATCAAAGAAACTTTTGTAAATCTTTCGCTGACATGCAATGCACGGTGCTTTGGTTTCATGTAAATGCACGCACGAAATTTCAAAAAACCGCTAGGTTTGGACAGTAAGAAAAAAACGAAGAAAAAAACGAAAGCCGGTTGTAATAGCTTTCTTGCTTTCGCAGAAATCTAATAATGGAGCTAAACAGTAGTCAGATATGTAATGTCACTGTTTGTAGTTGTGCTTAGTAGTTCGTTGTTGTTATTAGCTTCTTGGTCATTAAAACGGTGATTTGCCTATTATTGATATCTTTGTTTACACCATGATTCTTTCAGTAATTCAATTACAACTATAAAATTCAGAATAATGTTGAATTCAGAATTTTGTTGATTTTTTTTTTTTTTTTTTTTTTTTTCAATTCTCCTAGTTTTGTCACACCCTATATTTGAACTGTCAGAATTGATGTTACAGCTGTTTCTGCTCAAATAAACATTTCATGATCTTTATAAATTCAGGTTACCAACTTAGCAGATGCTCTTGATAAAGTCCGAAAGACCGCTTGGTTTCGAGCTGTACGGTAAGAAACATTAGATTTGTTTTATTGTTTCAAAGAATAAATGCCTGCCCTGTTATAAGATCAAAGTTTTGGCTACAAGTCATCTGAAACAGCCTGATAACACAATTTGGAAGATAACAGACATGGAGCAATTTAGAAATAAGGATATCCTTTTGAAAAATCTTTATTTTGCAACAGAATTAGGCAGAAAATGTAGTAAAGGAAAGACATTTTCCAAAATTTTTAAAAAGTTTTCTAATAGCGTTAAAATAAGCTTTTTAAAATAAACTTTTTTTGTTGACGTTACAAGGCGACTACTATTTTCTGTTTGTGAACGCGAAAAACAGAAAGTTCAAAATGTTTGAACTTGAAAATATGAACTGTATAACATCTCTTAAGTACTTTGAGGTCTTGATGTTAAAAAAATCTGTCCTCGAAGCAGCTTTCATTTGTTATCGCAGATTTAGGAACAAATTTTCCATGATGAAAGAAATTAGTATCAAGTACGTAATCATAAAATTATTTTTTTAAATATTTTTACACGATGCTCCGAATAAAGATCATTCAAAAGTTGAAAATCAAAACTAATGCATAGTTTCTATAAACTGTGTATTTATTTTTGATTTTTCTCAATTTGTTTCTTAAGTTGCTTTGTGAGCCATGCTGTTACAGTAGAGAGCGCTATATTAATAATAAAATTTTCAACAAGAAAACACTGTATAGTACACATTAATAGGTTATTCAGAAGATACACGAAATGAGCAACTATTCTTGAAAATGCAGCTTGTCACCTTGTGACTCATAAAATTGCGCATTCAAAGTCTTTTAACTCTTATTACTCTGTAATTATCAATGAAAATAATCTAAAAATTTTCACAATGTCTTATTTTTATATATAGAAATGAATTCTAAAAAAATTACTAAAAGTTTTTCTGATGTTAATTCTCCTTTAAGATGTAACTATTATGCTTGGTAAAAATTTTTTCTGTGTCTAGCTTCAAAAAAGATCTGTCAAAGCCCATGTCGAAAATAGTTGACAAAAATTATTATGATAGATTTACGAAGGGAAAGAGAATCATTCCCCTACGACCAACTGTTATAGAAATATTACAGAATTGCAGTTATAGCAGGCTCATTTCAAACGAATTGAAATTTTTGCAATGTTTTCTCTTTTCAACAGTGAGAATTATTTCTGCGTTTAAATTTACGTAAGCCAAATTTTAGTTTAAACACTGTTTTGACCTAGTAACTTAATTTGAAGAACTTCATTGCTGTTAGTTATCACACAGTAAATATTGCTAAGGTCCAAAAGTGTGCTTGATTATTTAGTTATCAATTATCCCTAACCCTACATTTTTATTGTTTATTCTAGAAATGATCTTTGAAATGTAACCTAATAATATTTTCACTTTCATCATTTCACGATCGTTTTGTTTCTCCATACAGAGAAATAAAAATCAGTTCTCTTAGTTCATGTAAAGTATTATACACCACAAACCAAATACCTTCGACTATAGTAAAACTAACTTCATACATGTCCAACAACCAGAACAGAAAAATCCCATAAATCACAGAAGTGCACTGCAAAGAGACAATTTCATCTGATCATGGTCTAAATTACAGATCAGTTTAAAAAATTTTTTGTTGTCATTTTGTTTATTTCAGAACACAAGTGGAAAAGATCTCTTTACGTGCTCCACAAGATCTGAAAAAGGATGCAGCTGTGTTTCTTGCAGCTTGTCAAGGTATTTTTTTGTTGTTGTTGCTGTTTCTGAAGACAACCTCTAGAGCAATTTAGTTTCTGGTCATTTGATCATAAATCTTCTTTGTCATTGTTTAGTCACCAATTATATGATGGCTGTCCATGGAGGTGATAAACCTCTCATTACATACAAGGATGATTCAACTCTAGATTCAGTAAGGCCACTTCTGTGTGATAATACACATCTCTTCCTTTTTGTTTGCATCACAAAAAGTCAAAATTATCTTGTTACTACTGCATACTGACTCACGTTTTTTATATTTCAGTTGATGGAAAAAGGCAAGAATGAAGGTAATAAGTTCTACGCCAATGCAGAATACAGCAAAGCCATAAGCAAATATACAGCCATCCTGTATGCAAAGTAAGTTGAAGAACCAACACACTTCGCATGTAACTCAATGTATGACTTTTTGAAGTTTGGATTGATTTTGTAGGCCGTACTTGTATATTGTTTATGGAAATCGGGCAGCTTGCTACTTGAAGAAAGAAGAATACAGGTAGACAATCTCTGTTTTGAATACTCTGCAATTGTACGAAATGAAGTATACCTTGACAAACTCTTTATTTTACTTTTGTCAGGTCTGCATTGTCAGACGGACGACGAGCAACCACACTTAATCCACAATGGGAGAAGGTTTTTGTTTTTTGTTATCAACAGTATGAATGGAACAGTGAGGAGGACAAGAATTAAGTGTATGTCTATTTTATGTCTTTAGGGACAATATAGATATGCACAGGCATTTTATGAATTGGGAGATAAAGAAGATGCATTGAAGGTTTTATCAAAAGCTCTACAACTGTGTGGAAAGAATGTGGAACTCAGTTCTTATCGTAAAAAAATCAGATCTGAATGTAAGTGATCAGGTTTGATTGTTTCTTGAAAAATAAAATGC
Source organism: Turritopsis dohrnii (assembly GCA_027922465.2). Classification (NCBI taxonomy): domain Eukaryota; kingdom Metazoa; phylum Cnidaria; class Hydrozoa; order Anthoathecata; family Oceaniidae; genus Turritopsis; species Turritopsis dohrnii. The sequence continues at coordinate 552,437 of BQMF02000264.1, read as the reverse complement.
TAGACCTTCATAAATATTCCATTTATATTAGTGAGTATGTTGAAACGAAAAACACATTTTCCAAGGTAAAATACTATTTTGCATTTGTTTGTTTGTTTGTTTGTTTTTTAATCACTTAAGTTAAACCATAGTTTCATTAGCTTTCTTGTTTCATCCAGTAACGATGATAGTGAGAATGAAGAGAACGAATCTGACAAAACTGACGACGATTATATTGATGATGACTTACCTGATCTTGATTATGAAACCCCTGTTGACGATGATGAAGATGATGATAGTGACTCTGGTGGCATGCCGGCTTTGATAACAGACTCTGATAGTGATACTGAAAGTGATAATGGAATCAATGAGTGTAAAAAAATATCAAAGAGAAAAGAAAAGGAAAAGCTCAAAAGGAAAAAATCAAATGATAGCGTGGATAAGAAAAAATCAAACGATAGCGTGGATAAGAAAACTACCAAGAACAAGCCATCTAATGATAATACATCAACCCAAAATGAAACCGAGAAAGATGATGTCAAAAAGGTTTGTCACTGATCTCGAAAACATTGTTTGCCATTGAGGCCAAGTTTTATGGAAATCTGGGACCACTTTTAACTGTAACACTTTCAACATTAACCACCTTAACAAAACTAAGAATGTATTTCTAGCATGAAATGCACACAAAACATACATTAATATTCATTTAATCTGCCAAAATATCCCTTAAATACTTTACTGGAGTTTTTAGGGGGAGGGGGCCTCAATTTTGGTATGTACCTATGTATTGAGTTTCGGTTCATCTTTCTATGGAGGCCTTGTAGGTTATGTTTATGTTGTTGCAATTCTTTTTTATCTTACTTTATATAGAAAAAGAAAAAGAAAACAAAGACTGCACCTCCCCAACAAACTGTATGCTTTTTTATATAAACATTTCGTGTGTTTGTTCTCCACTTTGAATGAGTCTGCTTATTAGTGGAACTGTTTTTTTCATGGTGTATTTATGCATGTTTATACAACATTTACATAAGCTCTGAGGGTGAAGGTTTATTACAGAGATGAAATTTATAATGTTTTATGTTTTTCAAGATTGATCCTGTCATACAAATGAAATTGGACTTATCATCTGCTATGAAAGAGGTAAACAACCTATGTTGCAGCTACCTTTACCTGACTTTATCTACCCTATATTCTCTTCATTTTTTGAACTTTTCTTTTCTCCCTGCTTTTTTTTAGGGAAGTCTGGCATTGCTTGAGAATCGAGGTCGTAGTGCTATTTACGAATATAGCAAAGCATTTCACCTGCTTGAAGGCATGAAGGATGATCCACTAGTATGCTGACATCTATTACTATTATTATTATTACTAGTATCCCGGGTAAAAACTTTTTACCGAACTTAACTTTGAAAACATTAGGTCAAATCTGCCATCCTGTGGTACGTACGCGTCACTCGCCACCCATGTTCAGTATGCGTTGTGTCACAGAATTTAACTCGTGTATATAAAAGTTTCTTTTCAGGCATTAATTTGTTATTACATTCAGAAGATTAAAAACAGAAACAAATAGCAACATGGCTCAGAATAATATATTTATACGCAGAAGAGAAGTAACTTTAATGTAAAAAAAATGGCAATATATAACACAGAACTGTTTACCCAGACATACGAAACCAAACATTGAATAACATTACAAAATGTGAATTGAAAACAAATTGATACCTTCCAACTGTGTTTCTTTCGTGCGGAAGTTACATTATACAGCAACCATTAATGAATTTTTGAAACGATATATAGTCTGTTCTTCCCAAAACCATCAACGTCATGATTAAAACCATGAGTTTCATTTCTTTATGCTTTTTTTTATTATTACCTAAAAAATTAATACTTGAATTGTAATACCGAAAACCTAATCATGCTATAAGAATATTGAAATAAACAACAACAACAAAAAGTGAAATTCAACTACGCATTTATCCTTAAAACAAAAATTTACCCAGAAGATAAAAAGTCACAAATAAAATCATAATGCCAAACTTATATATATACCCAGGTACGTAAACGATTACCATAACACAAAATAATGCATAAACATTTCATTGCACAGTAATAACTAATGAACTTTTTAAATACATAATCCATTCACATCTACCTTATGAATAATAATCAAAAACACAAACGTGATGACAGAATTTATATATCTAAAGAGTTTATAAAAAATTGAAAACAACCACATTTTTAATCTGAGTTAAAATCTCCTCTGGCTAATTCACAACAGTTAAACAACCCTTTATTCTTATTTATCCAGCATACCAACTGTGTTATAACTAAATAGATTTATACTATTTTAACTTTAGCTGAACTTTAAACAAAATGGGATACCTTTCACTGCCAATTCACATGTTAGTAAACTAAACAGCATTGATCATCTTCTGTAGACATTTTCAAACACTTCTAAACTCTTTACTTCTATATTCATACCTATAAACTAATTACTAATACTTTATTTACTTTCCAGCACAAACATACATAGGTATTTATAAAACACTTTCGCTACCATTTTTTTTAAGTGAAATACATAAAACTGCTCTCTTCGTTTGGAAAAGCGCTAAACTTTCTGTATTTTCCAGTAGATTTTGTACTTTTTGGCAGGCAGACAAAAGCATCAAGCATCGATATAAATTAGATACAATAGATACAATCAGACAGCATAACACATTCCCCACTTCCACAGCGTCATGAGAAATAAAAACATTCATAGCTGTAGGACCATTTTTAAAGTAATAATAGCGCGCGTTACCAAAACAAATTTCTCTCGGCTTCCTTTTCATCCAGCAGCATATACACATTCTAAACGACAGAATAACTAAGACATCCACTCAAAGCTATTTTAATTAATCTTTCAAAACTAAATTAAAACCATTCCTTACTGTGTAAATAAACATGAAACTGCATTTCTCCACTGCACTTTCTTCTGTATAGCGATATTTGATAACTAAAACGTAAACAAACATTTAAAAACCTGTTCTTTTATTAATCTAAATTATTAAACAATAAAAGTCTTATCCTTCTGCACAGCCAATTTTTAAAAACTTCGCTGCACTTCTTCTGTATAAAAGTTTTATAATAATACCTTTTGTTCGTTCGATCTTTCTGCAGCTAATTTTTAAAAACTTCACTGCACTTCTTCTGTATATCTAAATATGATTTTTCATTGTAAACAAACGATAATAAAACGTTTTATAATAATAACAATACCTTCGTGCATACAAACCTGTGTTTCTTCATCAGTTCTTTCGTCGATTTGCTGCCTAAAACAATCAAATTTAAATCAAAATATTCGTATACAAAAAGAAACACGTCTTCTTTGCGAAGTTTCTTGCTCACGAAATGATCGTTGACAAATTTGGAACGATTAACATTGCATTGCTCGCACTCCTCCAAAGACGTTTTTCGGCTGATTTCCACTGCGCAAGCCAAAAATAACAAAACGGAGGAGCATATACTAATCGCGAAAAATCAAAAAAATCACTCTCGCTTTGGCGTGGTTTTACGACGAAAAGGGAAAAAATAAGAAGGTTTTGACCGTGCAAAAAAAGTAAATACGTCACTCTCTAAAATAAAAGTGGGATGCACAATCGCGGATTATTATAATAAGACTAGTATCCCGGGTAAAAACTTTTTACCGAACTTAACTTTGAAAACATTAGGTCAAATCTGCCATTCCTGTGGTACGTACGCGTCGCTCGCCACCCATGTTCAGTATGCGTTGTGTCACAGAATTTAACTCGTGTATATAAAAGTTTCTTTTCAGGCATTAATTTGTTATTACATTCAGAAGATTAAAAACAGAAACAAATAGCAACATGTCTCAGAATAATATATTATTTATACGCAGAAGAGAAGTAACTTTAATGTAAAAAAAAATGGCAATATATAACACAGAACTGTTTACCCAGACATACGAAACCAAACAAAATGTTAATTCAAAACAAATTGATACCTTCCAACTTTTTCTTTTGTTCCAAAGTTACTACTCAACTGCAACCATTAATGAATTTTTGAAATGATATATAGTCTGTTCTTCCTAAAACCATCAACGTCATGATTAAAACCATGAGTTTCATTTCCTTATGCTTTTTTTTTATTACCTGAAAAAATAATACTTGAATTGTAATACCGAAAACCTAATCATGCTATGAGAATATTGAAATAAACAACAACAACAACAACAACAAAAAATGCAATTCAACTACGCATTTATCCTAAAAACAATAACTCAAAACAACAAAACACCGTAATAATAATTGTAATACTGTAATACTGAAAACCTAATCATGCTATAAGAATTCTGAAATAAACAACAAAAAATGAAATTCAACTACGCATTTATCCTTAAAACAAAAATTTACCCAGAAGATAAAAAGTCACAAATAAAATCATAATGCCAAACTTATATATATACCCAGGTACGTAAACGATTACCATAACACAAAATAATGCATAAACATTTCATTGCATAGTAATAACTAATGAACTTCTTAAATACATAATCCATTCACATCTACCTTATGAATAATAATTAAAAACACAAACGTAATGACAGAACTTATATATCCAAAAGAGTGTATAAAAAATTGAAAACAACCACATTTTTAATCTGAGTTAAAATCTCCTCTGGCTAATTCACAACAGTTAAACAACCCTTTATTCTTATTTATCCAGCATACCAACTGTGTTATAACTAAATAGATTTATACTATTTTAACTTTAGCTGAACTTCAAACAAAACGGGATACCTTTCACTTCCAATTCACATGTTAGTAAACTGAACTGCTTTGATCATCTTCTGTAGGCATTTTCAAACACTTCTCAACTCTTTACTTCTATATTCATACCTGTAAACAAATTACTAATACTTTATTTACTTTCCAGCACAAACATACATAGGTATTTATAAAACACTTTCACTACCATTTTTTTTAAGTGAAATACATAAAATAAAACTGCTCTCTTCGTTTGGAAAAACTGCTAAACTTTCTGTATTTTCCAGTAGATTTTGTACTTTTTGGCAGGCAGACAAAAGCATCAAGCATCGATATAATTAGATACAATAGATACAATCAGACAGCATAACACATTCCCCACTTCCACAGCGTCATGGAGAAATAAAAACATTCATAGCTGCAGGACCATTTTTAATGTAATAATAGCGCGCATTACCAAAACAAATTTCTCTCGTCTTCCTTTTGATCCAGCAGCATATACACATACTAAACGACAGAATAACTGAGACATCCACTCAAAGCTAAAGCAATTAATCTTTCAAAACTTAAAACCATTCCTTACTGTGTAAATAAACATCAAACTGCATTTCTTCACTTCACTTTCTTCTGTATAGCGATATTTGATAACTAAAACGTAAACAAACATTTAAAAACCTGTTCTTTTATTAATCTAAAATATTAAAGTCTGTTCATAAATTATATGCACTGATTTCAGCTTTTATATAAAAACCAGGCTCAAGGGAATTTATGTAATTTGCTAAATCTGGTTTCCACATGGTAACTGAAATTAGTGCACATATTTTTTGAACAGACTTTAAACAAAAGTCTTATCGTTCTGCACAGCCAATTTTTCAAAACTCCACTGCACTTCTTCTGTATAAAAGTTTTATAATAATACCTTTTGTTCGTTCGATCTTTCTGCAGCTAATTTTTAAAAACTTCACTGCACTTCTTCTGTATATCTAAATATGATTTTTCAAACAACTAACTCACTTACACGTGCTACCCGATAATAAAACGAATAAAACAATACCTTCGTGCATACAAACCTGTGTTTCTTCGTCAGTTCTTTCGTCGATTTGCTGCCTAAAACAATCAAATTTAAATTAAAATATTCGTATACAAAAAGAAACACGTCTTCTTCGCGAAGTTTCTTGCTCACGAAATGATCGTTGACAAATTTCGAACGATTAACATTGCATTGCTCGCACTCCTCCAAAGACGTTTTTCGGCTGATTTCCACTGCGCAAACCAAAAATAACAAAACGGAGGAGCATATACTAATCGCGGAAAATCAAAAAAAGTGTCTATCGCCTCCGCGTGGCTTTACGACGAAAAGGGAAAAAATAAGAAGGTTTTGACCGTGAAAAAAAAACAAATATGTGACATGGAAAGCGAAAAGGGACCATTTGCCAGAAAATTACGCCTGTTTGCCGTAATAAATTCTGCTGATTAGGCGTAATTTTTATATTAATTCACATTAAAATTACGCCGTAAGGAAGACAAGCCATTGCAATTTTTCTTACGCTAGCGTAAGCCGTAAGGCGTAATCTGTTAGCCGTAAGAAAAATTACGCTTAGTCAGCGTAATTTTTAGAATTCTTACGGCGTAAGCCGTAAGAAAAACTTTAAAATTCTAACGCTAGCGTAAGAAGAATTACGCTTACGTAAGCGTAATTTTTAATGAAATAAATTTTACATCAAGTATGATACATTTTTTTGGAAAGCTTATTTACATCTGCAAAAGCTCACGTTAAGAATTTTGAGGTAAACATGATCAATATGTTTTATATGATCATGAGTTTTCATGATCTTTCATGTAACAAATTAGCCGCTAATACAACGTTTTTGAAAAATAAATAGACTTCCCAGTCACTTCCTGAAAAAAAAGTTTCAGCAATAAAACACAAGTCCATAAAACTATTATTTCTTGTGATCATTATTCATAATATGAGTTTTAATATGAAGTCAGTTTACAAATTATTTTTCAATGGTCGGCAGCTGAGGCTTTTTTTTTTGTTATTATAATTTTGCATATTTATTTGACTTTTACATATTCAAAGAGTGCACAAAGAGTGATACATATTATGCAAATTTAATCAACATAATCAACCATCGTATTTTTCACTGATGTTCGAAAACTTTTTTACCTGGTTCTCATTCAGTTAAAGATAAACATACAATCAGTTATTTCGAAAGTTACTACGAATAGAAACCGTCCGCTTTAATTCTATTTTAAGTTGTTCGTTCGATGATCCCTTGTGGAAAACGTTTTATCTTTGTTTTCATAAAAATGTTCTTTATTTTCATAAAAATGTATGTTCACCGTTTCTAGCGATTTTTATTGACTTCTGTAACTTTATTCCGATAATAGTCTGGGACACAGGATGAGTGTAGGATGAATGGAAGGAAAGGGAAATGAATACATTTTAACGTCGGCTTGACGAGTTGCAAAAGTTCTCTTTTGAAATACTCACCTTCATTTAAATAAAAATACATACCTGTTTCCTTCAGTTTTTCATCATAAGGTTGAAGACGCTTTTCTGAAAGTCGTGGAAATCCGTAATCGGAATAAGATGTTATTAAGGGTAATACTTTACACTCCGAAAGTGTAACACAATAAATGATAACGCAAGCATAATTAACTTGAGTGTAACATTTTACTGTAATCAGTGGCAAATCCAAGAAAAAGTGAAAGGGCTTTTCTATGGGTTTGTTTGCTTATTTAAAGTGTACTGTTAAAGTTATTTAACGAACCTTAATAAAAAAACCAAAAAACATTCGTTTGATCGTTTTAGTCAATCAATGGCAAGACACTTTTGACCACACTTTACGAAACTTCAAACTCCATGAAACTTCAATATATTGCACTTATTGTTTCGGCCATGTAGACAAGGAAGTTAAGATTGAGAGAGTCGAGCTTTGCATTGGCGCTCAATCCTTGTGTTTGGGGTTCACAAGTTTAACGTCCCCCACTTGTTTACATTCTAAAATTAAAGACAACGAACTTATTTTTCTTACGGCGTAAGAAATTTACTTTTTTTAAAAATTACGCTTACGTAAGCGTAATTTTTGTAATTCTTACGCCGTAAGCCGTAAGAAAAAATACGCTTACGTAAGCGTAATTTTTAGAATTCTTACGGCGTAAGGCGTAAGCCGTAATCCGTAAGAAAAACTTTAAAATTCTTACGCTAGCGTAAGAAGAGTTACGCTTACGTAAGCGTAATTTTTAATAAAATAAATTTCTTACGCCGTAAGAAAAATAAAATTACGCGTAATATGCAAATGGTCCCTTTCCATGTCACATATATCACTCTCTAAAATAAAAGTGTGACACACAATCGCGAATTAGTATATATAGACTAGTATCTCGCGTAAAAGTTTTTTACGGCTTTAATTTCGAAACGGATGTGCAAGAATCCCCCGTTCCCGTGTGAGAACCCCGTGACGAAAATTTCAATTACGGAATCTGGGCTGGAAAGTGTACTGATGTTGTAGACCTTGAAAAACTGAGCAAAAAAGTGTATGGGATCGTTAAGCTACGATCAACCGTTGCAGATCTATCGTCGATTAAAGATTTTAATGACGTCATATCCGCAGTACCAAATAAAATTTTGACCCAAATGTTGCGTCACCCCATTACCCGTATCGCTGACCCCAAAAAACGTCAGTTATCCCTATTGGTTATCGAGATATTTCCCCAAAAACGTCGCGTTCGATTGGGGATGCAATGCAATGATTCCCCGTGATCATAAAAAAACTGACGTCAAATGATGCCACGTGCTATTATACTAATCGTGAATGTGTCTTGCGTGGTCGAACTGCCGCTATATGACCACGATTAAGAAGATTTTGACCATTAAAAAAACAAAAACACAACACTCTCTAAAATAAAAGTGGTATGCACACACGCGGATTAGTATAAGTAGACTAGACGCCAAGGCGTCGTCGCACGCTGCCAACGATCGACATGCATTTCAGGTAAAACATTTCTTACCGGTTTTTATTTCGAAAATGATCTCTTTATTCAAATCCCGTGTACGCGTATAAAAGTTTTCGTTAACAATGTAATGTCTTCATGATCCAGTTAAACTTTCCTGACGATGTTCTGCGGATGCAGAACGAAATATTGAATTGAATAATAATCAAAATGAAACTTCTCGTTATTCTCTTTTTAAAAAAGTTGTTGTATGTACTGATAAAAAAAACTGACGTCAAATCAATGATACAGTAGAATCTGACGTCATTATAGAGAAAAAAACGTTCTCGCAGCTGCGTGGTTTTACGCGGCCAATATAGGAAATCCTACGTAAAATTTAGTTAAATATGTCACTCTCTAAAATAAAAGTGGGATGCACAATCGCGGATTATTATAATAAGATGTATACTAGCCGCCCAGGCGGCGTCGCTCGCCACTCATGTTCAGCATGCGTCCAATTCACGAAAATTTAAATATAAAACTGATAAAAATGCATGGGATGGTTTTAACACGGATAAAAATTTTGTACGGGGTTTTAATTTCTGAAAAGCTGACTGTAAGGGTGAGCAAAAAATGTCATAGAATGTTCAGCAGAAACATAAATTCTCATGAGAAAGTGTTGACAATACTACAAAAAAAGCATAAACAAATAAATAAATAAATAAACCAAATAAAGGTTATCTTTAATCACTTTTTTAAAAGTGTATATCGACTTCGTTAACGGTCTTCCAATGCGTTTTTTGGTTTAATCCATTTATTCTTGGAAATAATAATTCTCGGTGAATAGTGAGTGCGTTGCATCTACGTACGCATGCAGTTGGAATTATCGGATCTTTCGAAAAGTGCATTTTTAAAAATTGATGACATATCATTCCTAAGCGAAACCAAAGAATCTAAAAAAATAAATAAATAAAGTTAAGGTTGAATTTAAAATCCGAAATGTGCAGCCGACAATATATCTTCCAACTAAACTTTCATTCACAATTACCTTGACAATGCTATCTAGACTATAGTAGATACGGTTATCCATAGGATACTGTCAGGAAAGGTCAGGAAAGGTTTTTCCCATGAACTACCAACACCAAGTTGACCCACGGACCCTGCAATACTACACTATAAATCTAAAGAATCTGAATAAATATAAGTTAAAGATAATGAATTAAGTTAGTCAATTTTGTCAGTTAGGAAAGATTTATTTATTCATTTACATTTCGCTCAATTGTTCTATTTCTGCTGACATCAGCATATTCCATTCATTATCTTTAACACAGACAATAACCTCTTTATCCTCAATAAACTAAATGAACTACACTTTAGGGAATAGTAATCTCTCAAATTTCTCTTAAACCAAACCTGTAATGTCATTTCATGTCATTTCATTGATAGTGAAATAAAGATCAAAGGAAGTATGTAACAACTTTTATTCCAACTCTACCTAAACTCTCATTTAGATAACAACAGACTTATAGAATAAGATTCGCAAGTGATTTGTAACGACTAAATAAAGATTAATCCGTATATAACAACATATTTTCTAACTAAATAAACTACAATAACAAACTAAATAAACTAAAATATAAACTAAAATAAACTATGGTATGGAATTACCATACACTCGACCGCAAATGACTGTTTAAACACCCTATTGTTCCCTAAATCACAAATTAGAATAACTATTCGGAAGCTCAATTAAGTGGGCGCTAATCAGCCATTCACGGTCTAAATTTTATTTGTTGGTTCAGTTCACTTGATTATTTTTCATTCCGAGACATTTTAAAACTAATTTTAATGAAAACTGAACCTGTGTGTATGGTAATTCCATACCGTATAAGGGATCAGCCCTCACTCAAAAACAGTGAGGACTGACCCCTTATACTTCATCTCATAATGAATGTTTTTTTTATTTTTTTTTAAATTTTTTTTTTGTGGGGGGACGTAACCCTCCCGGTCACGCCCCCCATTTTTTCTCCATATTTGGAAAGCCCTCCTGGACTTAGAGCCAGGATGGGCCTTCCTATAATTGAGGAAGTCTTGTCGTGTTACTAAAATAAAATGATAGGATCAGTTAAGATAATAAAAAACTAAATAGTATGGCTTATACGAAAAACTTCACAACTCACAACGTGTGGTCTCCTGCGATTCTAAACAGGAAGATAAAATTAAAAAATGCAAATATCATCAAGTCCATGTAAAGAGCCAACATGTGTTAGTGAAAATAAAGGCTTACTCTGGCCATTTTCTTGGACTAAGTGCCCTATAACATGAAAGATCAACAGATTAACATCTATTGAAGTGCATTCTACATGTTAAGAAGGAAAATATCAAACCACCACTATTCGCGCCATTCTCCTTATCTATGAATGAAATTGAATGAAATCACATTATATTGACAGTGATATCCATAAAACAGCAAAAAAAAATATGAACTTACCTTCTCGAAGTAAATCTTCTTCTTCTGAAAGGTAAGGAAAAGTATTAATAACCTAATTACATCGATGGTATTCTGGTATTTTAAAGGATTAAGTTCTTTTACCTTTCTTGGATATATCACTAACTAAAATATAAAAGAAAGTAGTTCTAAATTATACAATCCTGTCATTTTCTCCTATATTTAAAGGTTCATTTGAAAACTTACCACCATCCTCCACTTCATCAACATCAACTAAAACATACAACATACCCATGAAGATTTAAGCTGCATTAATAATCTCAAATATAATTAAAAGCATTAAATACTTACTATTTTCCACAAATTGGTTTTTAGAAACTAAAATAAAACAGTGACAAAATCATTTTTTATTCTAACTTCAAAATAAAAAAAGCAGAAAAATTATTACCATTTTGTGCTGACTCAGCCATAATTATTAGTTATTAATTATTAGTTATTATTATTAATTCACTAAAAGAAAAATGATACTAAGAATTACACTTTTCAAAGACAACAGGATGAATGCCCTGATGAATGCTCGTATACAAAAAGAAACACGTCTTCTTCGCGAAGTTTCTTGCTCACGAAATGATCGTTGACAAATTTCGAACGATTAACATTGCATTGCTCGCACTCCTCCAAAGACGTTTTTCGGCTGATTTCCACTGCGCAAGCCAAAAATAACAAAACGGAGGAGCATATACTAATCGCGAAAAATCAAAAAAATCACTCTCGCTTTGGCGTGGTTTTACGACGAAAAGGGAAAAAATAAGAAGGTTTTGACCGTGCAAAAAAAACAAATATATCACTCTCTAAAATAAAAGTGGGATGCACAAAGCGAATTAGTATATATAGATTATTATTATCAGACCTTTTGAAAAATCATTAAAAATAATTTCTTCTCGTTTTTCCATAGAATATTATAGGTAGTATGGACTATATTGTTTTGCATTATGCAAATGGCGTGGCTCACTGGGAGGCTGGTACTTACTTGGTAGGTGGTTGAACTTTATTATTTGTTAAAATTCATTACGTTAATATGTTAACACCTTCTTCTTTCTGTCATACGTTTGTGCGACTGTGTCACACACATGTGAGTAAAACTAAACCACCATATAATTTCTATGTGATATCTTCACACTTGCTTGGAAACTACAATTTGACTGTAAGTATAAATCGGTCTGAATCGACCTGCTTTGTGTTTGTAGGACCTTGTTGAATCCATCAGAATATTTGGAGAGATCAACGTAAAATTTTGTAACAAACAGTTCCCATTAGCATATTTTGGTATAGGGAAAGTCTTTGTTCTACAAAACAAGTAAGCATATGCATTATAATGTTCTTGAAAAATCAACAGAATCCTAGTACCCCAAGTTTTTTATTAAAACTCAACCAAATAACTCATTTGAATAATCTCTGTCATCGAATGTCCTAGAGAATCAAGCCTATTGATAGTCTTATCATAAATAAATTCAGTGAAATAACATGCTATACATTTATTTCAAAGATTCAAAGAAGCATTATCTCCACTGAACCAAGCCTTAACAAATGCGAGTTCTGTTGTAAAACTAAATTGGCCAGGTGTGGACACTATCATTGAAGAGACAAAGCCTGGTGTGCTCAAAGTAAGTGTCCTTACCTATTTTCGCAGTTTATTACTATGGTACGGTATGATCTTCAATAAACATGATGCAATGGACTATTCCTTCATTTTGTTTCTGTTTCCTTTTGGATTCAGGAGGCCATTAATGCTTTAGTTGCACAATGTATGAATCCTCCTCGACCTGACGCTATATGCAGATACACAGAATGTAAACAAAGCAGAAAAGTCATGTACTTCTCTGATCCTGGTAACTAAAAAGTTCTTGTCACTTGTGATTATTTTTCTTGAAACAAATTCCCTCAACAACATTCATAAATATTATCAATCTTTCTGACTTCTGACATAGATTTCAAGGGTTTCGTGCGTCTGATTTGCACAGCCTGCTGTTTTGTGGAGTTTCACGCTGGATGTTGGAAGAGATATCGATCTCATAATATGCTTCGTACATCAGAAAAGGTAAAAGCATTAAGAATTACATACTTTTACTTCAGCATAACAAAAGTAAATGGTTCAGAACAAAATGCTCTGATTCCCATCAACTTTTTTTTACAGGATTACCTGGACGATGAGTGCTCAACCCCTGACTGTGTTGGAACTGTTCAGAAAGTTGAAATATTTGAAGATGGCAGTATGATTGCCAAGACCAATGTAATACAAATTTTAGTCTTTGCCCTTAAAAGCATTAAAGTCCGAGATGATTTTCACATAAAATGATTTGTCTTTTCTTTAAGTTAATCTCTGACAAACAGAAAGAAGTAAAGAAGCCTTCCATCGATAAGAAAAAGCGTATGAAGCCATCAAGGTGAAGAACCTTCTATTGCAATTGTATCCCTTGTTTAGAATCTTTTTTTTTTTTTTTTTTTTTTTCATGAAACCACTGTATCCATTTCTTTTGTTTCAGTGAAAGAGGTTACCAGAAGAAAATGGAGAGGTACAAGGAGAAATTAAAACGAAAGGAACAGGAAGATTTCGGCAAGGATGATGTAGATGTTATTGATCAGATTCTGGCGGTGGATTCCAAAAATGGTAAGGTTTCTCAATAATAATGTTTTGTATTTACCAAATCAGGTGAAAGTTCAGTCTATACATTTTTGCTATTTTGAGATATCAAAAGTTGTTTTGAGTAGTGCATTTAAAATTATTGTTATTATTTCTAGATTCTTCCAAGGATACTCCAGAAGTTAAAGTAAGTGGTGTTGTTTTCAGTGTCACCATTTATGGTTTTGCTGCTTCCAATCACGTTATTTGTGTTCTTTAGGATGATGGTACTACTCCCCCCTCTGATTTACCACTTGGTAAGCTGCACACAGTTTAAAGTTTTCAGCTACTTTCCCTGCACTTGAAGTTTGTTTTATTTTTGATCAACTATGGTTTTGTTTTTAAGAAGGAGAGATGTATGTTCTACGAAATAAAGATGATCAGGATATGCTTTTCCAAGTATGTTTGTTTACGTATGTGTAAATAGCTAAAAGAGTTCCATAAAAGATTAATATTGAATCAAAGGTATTAGATTTTGGTATATTAGGAAGAACTTGTTTTGCAGCTCGTTCTTTATGTCAGTTGAACAAATAAATTTTTTAAAGTATCAATAACCTGACCTTCTCTGGAAGGATACATGGATTTGCAGATAACCCATTCGGCACATTTGTTAAAAAAATCTCTGCGAAGGAGTGCATTTTCATAGAAATATGTAAACAATTTCAATAAAAGTGCTCGCAGAGACTTTTTGACGATTTTGCCCACTGGGATTCCTTGTGATGTACTTACAGGGTGGAAAATCTAAAAAAGTGAAGCCCAAGAAGACACCAAAGCCAAAGGTACGTTGTATAACAAGCCATTTACAAAGTAGATATAGTTCAGTTTCCTATTGATGCTTGGTGTTTCTCTCTCCTTAGATAACATTAGATATCCCATTCCTTGAAAGAGAAACAACTAACCATCATGGGTAATACAGGATAATATTCGTTTTCTTTTCTTCTTTTTTTGGGTTACTTGCTTTCCTGATGAAGTTAACTTCTTTATAGTTCGTTCCAGCCCCCGGAAGAACTGAAGGAACAAATAGAAGCGTTTGAAAAGGACTGGGAACGAAATAATAATAACACAGGTTTCAGTCCATACATCATCGATAACAGTGAATCTATTGTCGATGGATTTGACTTTGACATTTATAAAAATGTTGTAATGGAACCAAAGAAAGTGGCTTTGCATATTTACTCGTAAGTATGAGGGCGGAAGGTTGTTGTTGTTGTTGTTGTTGTTGTTGTTGTTGTTGTTGTGAATTTCTATTGTTTTTACTTATATTAAAAATGTTTTAGCATGTTTGAGCAGATTTTAGAAGCTACAGGGTGTGGAGACGTTCATAATTCAAAGGACATTTTAGAATTTTATAACATACTCGATGACAGCTCCAAACTTCTTATTCAAACTGTCGGAGGCCTTCGAACATTTCTCACCAAATGCAACAGATTTTCATTTGATAAGAAAAACCGCAATATCGTATATTTAACAAGTCAAGAATCTTTTTACCATCTTGGTCGTGACTCTGCATTCAAATACAATGACACGTACCCCCCACCGCAGTGTGAAGACCCGTTATTCGTTGACAAACTAGATTTTGAGGGACTGTTAGGGGACGCTACTGAACAAATGAATCCACAGGCCCAACCTTTTATACCGACAAGCACAGATACAGTTATCGATGATAATGATGTTGTAAATGAACTTAATGATACTAATTCTTCTGATGGCACATTTAAAAAGGAGTTGGACGAGAAGCCTGCTTTTGTTGAGAACCCCCCTGGAACACTTAAAGATAAGGTGAAAATAAACTCTGAGATAGACCAATTGGACGGGTGTTTTGGCAATGTGGATGAATATATTTCGAAGCCGGTCGAAAAGTTAAAACCTGTATCCGTTTCGAAAGAGCTCGGTCGAATGAATAACACGAGCGTGAAGGAGGATCTAGAAGCAGTAATTACGAACAAACTCAATATTGGATGTGAGGAAAAAGATTCAAGTTTCGGCGATGTGTCGAAAATGGAAATCATCTCATCAAAGGAGAAAGTCGAACACAAAGTTACAGAAGTGGGTAGTTTCCTTGACGACGAGACCGCGGAAATTGTGGAATTTACTAAGACAACATACCCTAAGAAGAACAGTGGCTTCCAGTTATCAGAAAGTATTGATTATGGCGTTATTCAAGATAGCAGACGGGAAGATGTAAATATGACCGTCTTTGAAAACTCAGACAATAACTGTAAAGTATGCATAATCACGGAGAAAGGATCCCAGCATAAGAATTTAGATACTTTTAAGAAAGTGTTCGGCGGTGAGAATGCTCTTGAAGAAGACGATAAAAAGAAGGTAAGGGAATCTAAAAAGTCTGCGTCCGCTCATAAAACCAAATCGCATAAAGAAGATTTTGTATCCACGGAAAAGAAACGTGAAGTAAAAACAAAACCAGATGAACGTAACGAACCATTATGCGTTGGAGAGGCGGGAGTTCAGTACGGGAGTACACTCCAAGAAGAGAGAAAACTGCAAGAAGAAAACAATGATTTGTTAAGAAAATGTGAAAATTTACGTGAACTCAACATAAAGCTGATGAATGAAAGAAAACAAATGCAAGCAAAAGAAGAAAAACTACAAGACGAGTTGCAAAAACAGAAAAATCGATATTTGACGACTAATGAAAAGTTGCAAAGTGAAGTCAGCGAGCAGAAGAAAACAATTGAGGTTAGTTTGACTCGCTATCCTGTAGGTTTGATCCTACTTTCAGGATGATGTGAACGGGTTTTCATTGAACTCTTCAATTTTAGAAAATGCGTAAAGAAAATATGCGCACAACGCAATCAAACGAGTCTGAAATAAAGAAACATGTTTCGGAAAAGAAGGAATTGAATGGCTCGCTCAAATCCTTGCAGAAGAAACTCGATGAAGCTTTGTCACAGCAAAAAACGTAATAGTTGTTTTTTAGACTATCAATGCTTTTTAATGCTGTCAAAAGCTCTTGTTTTTGCTGAAAATTTCCAGATGTCATGCAAGATGCACTGTTCAGTTTATTGTCAGTAGCCTAACCAGTTGGGTATTTGAGTTTTCATACCGATTCACCGATCGTCAAACTACTGGCCATGTTGTTGATAATTGTTCATTGCTACACTATTGACTATGATTAAGAGTAATGCACACAAAATTGACTGCCAGCTTTGCAATTCCGGATACCGCTTTTCTCCGTGTTGGCCTCATTTTCAAACAACGATTCAGTTCTTTACTACTACTATCATTTCAGGCTTCAGAAGGGCTTGGATCAGAAAGACAGTGAGGTGACTGAACTCAAAAGAACGAATGCTGAAATAAAGTAAGTGTATACCAGGCATAATATTTTGTAAGTCTTTCTTTACTCTGGCATATTTACTTCAAGGCTATCGACTATTAGGCTTGTGGTAGAGTATTTGCAATCAGGTTGAGGTGGTTAATGATCATGGAGAAAATACCAAAAATGGTTAATTTGTACAGATAAACATTAAGAAATTTATAAATGGGTATGAAATTTGAAAATGAAATTTGTACACTGACATGTCATTTTCCTAGAAATTCATATGAGCTCAGGACATGAATCTCCATCGGTATATTTGGCCTTTACAATAGGCTTTTTCTGAATTTTGGTTAGGCATCATATGACGTACCTTATCGTCGGGGAAAAATTTTCGTCAGGGATAATTTCTTCATTTTGCTAAGTTTTACTAATACTTTCTCATAAATTTCACTTTCTCAAAACTTTTCGTCGGGGAAAAGTTTCGTCACGAAGCAAATATTTCGTCACTTTTTTCCTCGGCGAAAGTATCCCTGATAAGATAGCCAATAAAAATATGATCTCGTTTTTCAAGAAGTTAAAAGGGGAAGTAAAACCAAATCACAAGTTAGTTTTTTGTATTATTTCTATCAGTTTTTTTTTATAAATCATATTTCTTTTTCGAGATATTTCTTTTATTGTTCGGAACTTGATCTCCATGGCAACGCTTCTTAACTGATTGAGTAGATGTGCACACGTTTGTACAAAGACTTGAATTATCAAGCAAAGCACACAATATAATATTTATAAACGATACACATCATCAAAGCATGAAAATCAATTTTGTTCACAAGATATTTTTGCTTGAATTAACTGCTATCCTTCCAATAACACGTTATATCAAAAATATTATACCTGTGTTGTCAAGAGCTTGTAAACGAAACTCTTGCAAGATTCCCATCTTGCAAGAGTTTCGTTTACAAGCTGGCAAATTACTGACTTGTTAAGATCATAAAAGTCTGCGTTCAAGATGACGAAACTCTGTTCAGAATTGGTTATAATATTTTTAAATCATGGTGTAATTTACTTTTAGGAATTGTAAGAAAATAAGTTAAGTTTCCTTCATTATTGTCCGCTGCAAAAGTGTATTATTAATTTGTATTGTTTATATGAATTGGAGAATTTATTTCCAAGCAGGAAAATAATCGTTATCAACGCATCGTAATGAAATGTTAGTGTTCCAACATAATGTTTCGTGCCTTAAGGCTCTTGTTACATCTTACTTTCATTAAAGTTCTTTCATAACTACCTGTCTGAAGGTAATTTTTCAGAAATACCAAACCTTACATTCGAAATAAGGTTAGCATTGAAAATAAGTTAGCTCTTCTCGGAAGCCATTGCGATAAGTTTGTTTACAAACTTCTGCATTTTGATTGGGTAATTTATACGGGCTACATGAGTAACTACAATGCGTTTCTACTATTCAATACGCGGGTTTGCAATCGTTTCTACTGCGCATGCACTGCTAATTTTGTATGTTAACTGGAATACATTTAAACGCTGCGTAGCTAAATTCTGTCCTGTCTTTGTTACTTTGAATAGGAGAATTCGTGAAAGCGAGAAAAGGGAACTTGAAGATATCATTCAAGGACTAACAAGCAGCCAATCACAACAATCCCAGCGAGCACAAAAAGTTGAGGTACCGGCTTACTTAAAGGAGAACACACCATCGTTGGTTTTCCTTTAAATTTCCCTAAAAATCAAATTAAAATGTGGTTTATTATTAAATGATTGCGCATCTGAATTCTGAAAGTGTGTGTGTTCTAAACTTCTCAGTCTATCATCATGATGTGACGTCATAGGAGAAATTGTTTTCAACATGGTGAATACTTGGATGTTTCTAGATTGCTCTACTGGAGGTGAAGAAGGAGATGGTGATCAAAAAGTATCGTGAACAAGCTGTTGTCGTACAGAACACACTGAATCAGATGCAATTCTGGCCGTTAGTCCAGTTTAACACGCAGTTTTCGCTTAAATCATTCCTAACCTTTTGTTAGAGCGCCCTGTGTAGCTTTATAATAGCGCCTTTGTTTTTCACATTGTTGATATTGTTCAGTTCTTGATTTCAGAAATATTCCCGAAGCGCAAAACATCCGCTCAATTTGGGAGGAATACAAAAATCACTTCCAAGTAACCTATCAGAAAATGCAGGTAAAACGCCCTTGATTTTTTGGGAAGAATTTTTTTATTTCATTATACGCCCTTGTTGATTCCCTCCTACTCGTGATCTTTTTCTGGTTTCATTCTAGGAGGAATTCGTAGAGCTGATCCGTGCGGTGAAAGACGGTCAGCCATTGGAAACAATGCCGCCAGCGAAATATGCCGACCCCCCACCATACCCTACCAACGCACCCACCTTAAATATGGTAATGTCACTGAAAAGGTGACGTGAGGTTTAAGGAAACGTTTTTCAGTACTTCGTTGTGAGTTTGAGGATTGATGAAAATTCATCGAGAATTTGCAGTTTTAAAAATGGAAAGAGGAGTGTGGAGAGATTTGTTACGTAAAACGGGCTCTACGTTAAGCTATTATAAGGTCTACAGGTTAATATTTTCGTTTCCTACTGTTAAATGTAAAAAGTAAACTGAAAAACCTGGCCAAAAAACGTCACCCTGCACAGTTCCTGACTTTCGAAAGGATAAGAAAATATATCACTTACCAGGGCTGTTTCAAACATGTGCTCGAAATGAAAGATGAACTTTTTGTTGTTATCTTACCTGAAATATTTTGACAAAATATTTGACGGTTGCCTAGCATGTTTTGTTCCACGTGTACTCATGATATAAATGAAGTGTACACTATTCGATTGGAACCACAATTGAATAGATTGTTAAAACTTTATTTGTGGTCCTCTCGGTTTCTTTCTGTTCTATCAGAAAAGAAGGAATCATTTCTTTTACCTCACGTGCCCTTCAACTAGTTCGTTTTATTGTAGTTCCGGTCATAATAAACGTGTGTGCAAGCCTACAACCACTTTTTTCTTCTTATATCTCCAAAGAATCCACACGGAATGGGTCCACCGAACCAGCCACCCCGCCAAGAACAATTGATGCCTACTACACAAAGGCATCCACCTGGTGCTCCAGCACCTCCGCAGAACCATGTCAACGCCCAACAAAACAACCGCCAACAATCACAACCGCCCCACGAACAGATTCCGCCCAGTAATGGAGGTGAACAACACTTAAATAAGAACGGTTCTGTCGCTTCGAATGCTACCATAGCAGCTGGATACGACAGTGATTCGGATGAGTCGTTTGGCTCCTCATCTAACAAGAGTAATGACGAGCCAAAACTGCCAATAAAAATGCTCGACCGTGTTATTTTGAGACTGGCTTCAAGCTTTCCAAATCACACCAGGTATGCTATCTCGTCTGTTTCTAGTTTCGGAGAGCTCTTTTCTTTCAGCGTATACAGTTACTTCAGAACTTGGGCTGAAAAAAATAAACTTTTGTCTGTTTCCCATACATTTGCGTATTAATTATCAAGTTTGAGTGTGTGTCTCGTACAGCTGTATGATTGTAAAAGTCTGGTGATCCATTTCCTACTCTTCACAGTTTCGAATAGGTAATACCTATGAAATGTAGATTCTCTTCGTTAAAAACCTTTAGGTACCAGCTTCAATATTTGGTGACCGATTTCCGTCGCCAACAAGGCTCCATGAGTGGCATGACATTCGAGGAAATAGTGTTCGGTATAGAGCACTGGGTGAAAACTGGTCGTTTTCTTCAAAAGAATCAATCGGCTCACGTATGTTTTGTTCATCGCAGTTAGTGTTTATTGAAATCATGTTAAATATTTGCTAATGGGCGGTTGATAGCTGCAGATATTACCGCCTTTTTTTACATGTTTTCATTAATTATTTATAGTGTTCTGTCTCTTATGGAAATATTATTATGCACTTTGTTACCAATCTACTTGTTAGTAAAGCTTTCAGTATAGTTTACTAAAGTCGTGGTAAACCAAAGGATAATGTTGGAATTGTTCTCCTTCGTGTTGATTTAATGCTAGTGTATCGTAACTTCGTTCTCAGGCTTCCACGTCGCGTCAGCCTGTCGATGTGGTGAAAGGGAAGAAAAGTTTGAAGACTACAACTGCTAACCCAGGTATAACAAATATAGTTTATTGATTGATAAAAGGTTAATGGGAGAATGAGAAAAGGTTTTTGTACTCTTTGAACGTAATAATGTTCTCATGTG
The DNA here is from genome assembly GCA_027922465.2 of Turritopsis dohrnii. Taxonomy (NCBI): domain Eukaryota; kingdom Metazoa; phylum Cnidaria; class Hydrozoa; order Anthoathecata; family Oceaniidae; genus Turritopsis; species Turritopsis dohrnii. Next base: position 531,115 of record BQMF02000264.1, on the reverse strand, counting down.
AAGCCTCACGTAGTGTTGTGTTCTATGCACTAATATTCTAAAATGTTATGCAAACGACTTTCACGGACCTTACAAATTCTTGTTCAACTATTAACTTTGGTCATAAAAATATGTCACAACGTAAATGCACACACACATTCGTGGTAATTTTAAATGGAAATTATTGGTTGCCCTAATTCGTTTATGATTGCTTGTGGTGTGTGCGTTGTTTTGAAAGCATGTCCTAAAGAAACCAATCGGCATCGAGCTTGATGTCACATCTTACGAAGTGGTTTGTCAAATTAACATCACTTTGTTAAAATTTTTCTTTCATATTGCCTCGTTTTTCCAAACGAAAATAAAAGACGTTCAAGTAAGAAAATTTTATAAGGCGAGCCAGATCTTTATCAGTTATCAGTTGCAACAACTTGATGAATATATTACGTCTTTCAAGTGCCTGTCGATCTTGTTTAAATATTGCTAAATGTATTTAACAAACCATTCGATGGAAGAATGATACACATCTTAATATGATTAGCAGCTGTCAGAATAATCGAAAGCTGTCCATATCATGATTGATGACCAATTAACCTTCTTTTTTTCTAAGTAATTAGGATAAACGAGACAAATACGATCTCTGAGAAATCCTGAAAAAGGCGGTCTCGTTTCATGTCCAATAGTCGCTCTTAATAGGGTCTGTTTTTTTATTAATTGAATGTCGGGCGGAAAAATCGAAAACTCTGATGGCAATAGAAAATGAAGAGAATAACTTATGAGTCGGTTATAGGTTTATTTTGTTTGACTAAATTTAAAAAGGCAATAACTATTACAGGGGAAAAAATTTTGGAGTTTTATTTTAATGTCGGACGGAATCGATAAAATTACCATTTTAAATTTTTAGAATCCATACTTGTTTCTATCGGGACGTAGTTAGAAGGAAAGAGAAATATGTGTAATATATGCTAGAGTATATACTGTATTTTGAGCAGTAATTCAAATCTTTTTAGTTTGACAATGCCCGGGTCTATCAATATGATTATGTGATTAATCGTTACAATAGATTACTATACCAATGGGTAAATTTGTTGAAAAATCACTGCGATGGAGTGCATTTCTATAGAAATATGCACACTATTTCAATGAAAGTGCTCTTCATCGCAGTGACATTTTGACGATTTTTCCCACTAGATTAAGCCAAAGTTTAAGAATCCAGTGGGCAGATTTGTTGAAAAACCACTGCGAAGGAGTGAATTTCTATTGAAATATACACTATTTCGATTGGTATATCTTTCATCACAGTGAAATTTTGACGATTTTGATTCCTGGGTAGTAAAATCTGTTTTGTCTTTTAACGCGGAAATCCTTTTCTTTCTTTTATTCTGTCTCCATTGATAATTTTTTCGTTCTGTTCCACATTTCAGCGTCATCATTTCGTGTTAGAGCTAGCCATTTAGCTGCAGGAGCTCCGTCCCGAACAGACCATCCGAATGGGTCGTGGTTAGAAAATCCTGCTGTGCTGCCAATCCGCCATGATGGTTTTGATCAAGACGATGGCTGTATCATATGCTTTGAAGATATGAATGAAAAGACCACACTGAAGTTACACTGCGGTCACGTGTTCCATAAAAATGTAAGAAACTATCTAACATTCAAGATGAAATATAAATTATATCCGAATACTACACTCGCGATAACGAGATAGGAATGGTCTCTTATTTGCTTTTATTAATTTTAACGTCTAGTGCATTAGTTGTTGGTTGAACGAGCAAAGAACCTGTCCTATCTGTCGTGTTCATGCGTTGCTACCAGATGAGTACCCTGCCCTGGAAACACTGAAAATGCCACATTAGCGTCAACTTGATACTGCTCGATGACGTCATCAAAGTTTTTTTTTAGATTTGTATATTTTTTAACGTTGTTCCACTTTTAATTCTTTGTAATCCATCCTTTCTTTATATGCGTGCCAGCAGAAATCACAATATAACATTTATAACATCGTTTTCTTTAGCATTTCGTGACACCTACCCTCTCGATGAAAAGAGAATTCAGTGAAGTAATCTTAAATCTACAGTGTGTCCCAGAGAATTTCGGTCTGAGATTTTAACAGCTCATAACTTTTTACACATATATCAGATTTCAGCAATTTTTACACCATTCGATAGGATTTTATTCATAGATTTTAAAAATATACATTTTGTTCTCCAAATCCTTTTAGTTTGGGAACAATTAAGGATTTTGCCATGAAAATTATCTTTTTTATGGTTAATTAACATATCTTTCAATAACAGCTATCAAAGGTCATTATCAAAAAGAATAACAAGTCAAGTGACTGTAAAACACAAGAGTCATTAAAAACAAAACTTTAAGCTGTCTCAACATGTCCCCCGTTTCTCTGGACACAGCTATTTGCTCTTGCTGTCATAAAGAGTGGCGAATAAAGTTTTGATTTTTTCTAAGATTATTTGCTGCGTCAACAACTTTACTTCTCAACTCTGATAGACTCTGGATCTCAGTGGAGAACATTTTTTGTAGCAGCTAAAGATTGCTCATATGATGTCAAAAACATTTTGTGGAAGCCCCCGTCTTACAATTTTTAACTTTGTGATGAGATTAAAATTTTAGTGTGTTCAATAACACCACGACATGTTCTTAATAAACAAAAGAATAATCGCACGTGAAAACTTACTTTTATTAACCATTAAGGAGTTAATGACCGTGACAGTTTAAAGAAATCCTTTTTACTACAAAGGTGTTGGACTAAATTATTTAAGATATAGGTTTTTGAAATCCTTGAAAGAAATGCTATCGAATGATGTAAAAATCTCTAAAATCTGATATATGTGTGAAAAGTTATAGCTTGTTAAAATCTCAGACCGAAATTCTCTGGGACACACTGTATTACCCCTATTGGCTCCACATCCCTCATCCCATTTTACGCCCACATCTATCCCCTACGAGTGTATGGTAAGAAGTGGAGTTTATTATGGACATGCGCAAACTACTCGTTTTTTTTCATAATGGCGTCGAATCTGTCTTTTTACGTGATGTCTGTCAGGCAATAAACAGCGCGCTTACATCGCAGACGATGCTAAAAACTCTCGTAAAGCTGGACTCTCACTCCTTTGTCTTCAAGATTCCAGATTCATCCAAACGGGTTTTTGAAAAAGTTTTAAACAATTTTTTTATTTTTTTTTTTTATTATTTTTTAAAGATACGTATCACTTCGAAACAGCTGCAGGTTACGTAAATTAATGGATTAAACTTTTCATACGTGTCAACAGTCTCTGTGCGAAACCGACTGAAACGTGAGAAGAGGCAACAGGAGTTGATGAACTTACCACCTCGATGATAAAAGGCGGAGCTGAAGCTATAGCGCCAATTCTTTCTTATGTTGTAAATCTATCGCTCAAAACAGGAACTTTTCCAAACTCATGGAAAATCGCAAAAGTTACACGAACGAATCTATAAATCAGGTCCTGTAAATGCTCCTGAAAACTATAGGCTAATATCGGTACTGCCTGTACTTTCAAAAGTCATCGAAAGAGCGGTACAAACACAGTTGATGGAATTTCTCGAGACAAACAACCTTATCGACTCGGGACAATATGGATACCTTAAAAAGCACTCAACCGAGTAATTGGTGTCTGGTTGGAGCTGTCTTCGTGGATCTAAAGCATTTGACACTTTAAGCCATAGCAATCTAATACAAAAACTACAGTCATATGGAGTACGGTCAACAGAACTTGAATGGTTCACATCGTACTTGTTCAACCGACGGCAAACAATATGCATTGGTTCAAATCTATCTGAAGAGAAAGGTGTCCCTCCTGTTTGTGATATTCTTCAACGACCTAAAGAGACTCGATAACCTTCTCATCGTTGCTGAAGTATGCAAAGTTGATACTGTCCTCTATTACCCAAATAAGGACTTCAATACAATTAATGCTTGTCTAAATGAATATCTTGAAACACTGTCAAGCTTCTGCAGAGAAAATGAGCTGGTAAATTAACATGAAGAAAGGAAAAACCGAAGCTTTGCTGTTCGAAATTGCCAAACGAATTGGAAGTAAGAGTCTAACATTAACGATCGACGGAAACAAAGTAAACGTAACAGAAAGATATGTCCACCTGTGGGTAATAATGTTTTGAACAATACTCTGAATTTAAATGAAGATTTCGCGTCAAAATTTAAACGAGCAGCCCACTCGAATCAATTTGCTACATAAGATGAGACACCTACTACTTATAGGTCTTTGAAATGATGATTGTTCCAGTTATAACATATTGTGGCAGCCTTTACCTCGTATTGACAGAGACCCAAAAAAGACAGTTTACATCGCCCAAAAACAGATACAGAAGTCTCATCATTAATAATGCTTACGTGCAACCCATTCAAAACAGGCCACGCGTGAAGACATGCATTATAAATGTTAAAATGTGTTTATTTGATATAAACATTTCAAACATTTCAAGTTTGCAAACATTTCAAGAAGTATTTCAGTCCAGTCGACTACAATAAGAGGCTGTTTATATGGAGAATTTTCATCCCGGGATGAAATTTGTTCATATAAAAACAGCCCCTAAAAACACTCGAAATAATCGTTTCATCTTTAGACTACCACCTGTCAAGCTAAAAATGCATTGTAGATCACTAGCCTTTGCTGGTGCAAAAGGAATATTTAAATCTTCAGTGTTTGTATGTGTTACAATAAAATATCTTTTATTTCTTATTCTTTAGATTATTTTAATGCTTGTTTTTTGTACATAAACAGGACCTATGTGATAGCAGTATCTTAGTACCGGAATAGTCATCCATCAAACATTCGCGCGGTTGCCAGCAGGAGATTCAATGGTGCATGTGTTCAGTGGAAATTAAGGAAAATCAGTCAAAGTGAAAAGCTATCCGAACATTTGATTTTGATCTGATTCGGTCGTATGGATCCAACAACTTTCTGAAACTTTAACTGTAGTCCTTCGTACCAACAGAAATACAACGTCCTGTTTTCAGCAGACAAATTACTTTCATCTCAGAAAAATATTTAATAACTTTAATAATCATCGATTTAATTATGTTCTTACATTCTTATCCGTTCGACAGACAAGTCTCGGATCAAATACGGCATTTCCGAAGTTTTGTTATACCTTCATCATGAAATGCTTTTGACAATTATTTTGATAGCCTCAACGTTGTTTGGAGTGCCGGCCTTTTTAAAAAAAGCAGTTAAACAAATCGGGGTCTGGGGACAATAAACCATGTTTTGATTTCAATCGAATAATAATTTTCAGCCAATCAACACTCCCGAACTAGACTATTCAATCACGCATTAAAGTTTGTTGTGGAATAGAGGCCATTTTTATCCGACAAGAATTGAGGCTGAGAAAAATCAACTGTGGGTTTTAAACGGTTTTTGATGATAATTTCTAATATTCACACTTCTGTAGAGTAAAACAGAACATAATTTTTTGTTTATCTGATTTTATAAGAATTTTACTGTACAGTTATCTTACGGAGACAACAGAAAGTAAATTTAATTCATGTTATTCTTTAAGTGCGGCTAGCAAGGCGCTACCTTCACTTGGTGTGGTTTACGAAGACCTTATTCATTTTTATGACTTTGAAACGTTTATTCAGTTATCCTGTCGTTGAAACAAAACTGTTTTAGCTTGGAAAATAAGGTGTTTTATTGTTTATAGATTCAGAAAAATACGTGGTACAGTTGAAATGGATGATTATGATGATGGGGTTATCGAGGTTCAAGTTATTCCTCAAGATGACAACTGGGGTGAAACAGCCACAACTATAACAGGTTTGTAATTTTCTAGTGCATGGAATTGTGAGTTGATGATTCAGAAACCTTTCAACACAAATAGTGAGTGAATTTGATAAATTTCTATTACTTGTTATTTTTAGATGCCACATCTGTTTATTCGGATCTTGAAGATCTCGATGTTTTTGGTGAAGAAGCTGAAAAGAAACGTTTTGTATGTCCTAGTTCAAAGCAAGCCATTAGCATTCTCCTATCATCTTTGTTGGGATTATTTGCTGTTTTATCACCAATCGCTTTTGTGACAATACCTAAAATAAAGCAAATTGATGTCAAAATTGTAAAAAATTGTGGTGTAAATTGTGATGGGATGTACATCGGTATTGGTGTGAAAGAAATTGTTTTGATTTTTGGTTTATGGGCCCTCTATGTACGTCCATCGAAAGCCTTTTTACCTCGATTCAATGTATTTAAAGTTGTCATGATGGGCAGTGTTTATATTGCGATCATTATTTTCTGGCTATTTTACACCATGAGGATTATTGGTGGCGAAAACGTGGCAGACTCCTTCATAGTTAGTTTCGCATCATCATTCATTGACTGCATGTTATTTTTGCATTATTTATCATTACTTCTTATGTGGTTAAGACAAAAAGAAAAAATCTACACCATTTCTGTGATCAGGAATGTTGATGGAATGAGAAAATATTACAATATTGGTCAATGCTCTTTACAAAAAGCAGCACTTTTTGTTCTGGAGCGGTATTATATTGATTTCACTGAGTATAACCCATATATGCCCAGACCAACTTCACGTTCTAAAATTAATAAATTAGCTGGTTTAAAGATTTATGATTTGGATGGCAAAGATGGTGGTAAAAACTTGTCCCAGCAAGCTTCAAAAGCTATGATTGCAGCAGCAGCAGCAGGACGTCGAAGGGAAGGTCGAAATGATAGATTTTATGAGGAACAAGAACTTGATAGAAGAATCAGAAAACGCAAAGCCAGATTAGTAGCAGCAGCTGAAGAAGCATTTGGTCACATTGCGCGACTAAATGCATTTGACCTTAACAAAAAAGCTGATGGCTCTATGGATCCAGAAGAGGCAGCCCAAGCTATTTTCCCTACCATTGCCAGGCCTTTACAGAAGTACTTACGAACAACACGACAACAGTTGCATTATCCACTGGAGTCAATTTTAAAACATTTGGCACATTGTGTTAAATACGATTTATCTTCAAAAGCCTTTGTTGAACGCTATACAATAGATCAACCCTGTATTTCATATGTTGATCATGATGGTAACCAAGAGTGGACCCTCATTTGTGACAAAGCTCCTTATAGGGCAACTAGTGATGGGGTGGTATTTCAACTGAAAAATGATGACATTTCATTAGTAATCGCTGTCTCTAGGATGCCAGTATTTGAAATCAGTGAGAATGTGTACAATGTTGAACACAGCAAGTTTGTGCTTCGCTTAAACTCTGAAACCTCTGTTTAGTGTTACATTGGATAAGAGATTACCGGCGATGTCTGAAAGATGATCCGGCGAGCTTTAGATTTGTAAACAAATTGGGATGTCATTCAGATGGTTATTTATTTTGTGGTTTAAGTACATAAGCAGTTCTTGAGCTAAACCACAGTGATCAGGGAAGTGATCTCTTCATGAATGTCAAGTACATAACTGTGAAACTATTTGTCGAATTGTTGACATTAAAACATTAGAGAACTCTAATCAGAAATTAGAATGTATGGAGGTAAAATGTATGGATGTAAGTTTTACACGGACAAATTTTTTTATGCACTGATGGTTTTCAGATAGCTTGCATTATTTACAAATATTTTTGGGCTGTGTTCTATTGTCTATCCTGTGTTATTTACTAACACAAAAAAAGTATTAAAGGACTTATTTGTGTCTTTTGTCATTGAGCTTTTTCTAGTAAGTAAATATCCACTCAGTGATTATGCTTTGATGTTTGCAAGTAAAATAAATTCATTATTTTAAAATGTAAAAGGGATATGACATGAAAATTCCAACATTCCTGATTTTTTTGTGATGTATTTTGTTTTTAAAAGACACAGTTAGTCAATAACTGAAAGTTTTTTTCACTCACTGTAAAAATTGATTTTTTTTAAAAGATTTGTTAATATCTTAGCTAAGTAACCTGTCTACTGCTCTCTATATTCTGTTGGTTTTCAAGAATTATATACCATATCTGTAAGGAAAGGCTTAGCTTCAGGTTTCCTAACTCATCGTCTCTAGAAATACTCACCATTACTACTTCACTGTTTTTATGTAATTTTTAGAATTTTTTCATGTTTATGTTTTGTTTTTAGCTATAGTTTTTTTCCGTCTTTTTTTTCCTTTTGTTTTAAATATTTATTTTACAAACTTAACTTATATCTTCTGTAATGTGTGATAACTTTTTAAAAAAAATTGTCAGTGTATTCAAAACAGACTGAAGACAAAGTGAGTTTATTTTCTACGATGTTTCATGACCTTTTAATTTCTCCCCTGTGAAAAACAACAACAACCCTTCTATCTGTTTACAAGAATTTGTCAGCTTGAGAAAAAATTTTTTGTGTTATTTAAAAAAAAACTGACGCAAATTCCATCAACTTAATGTTTATATAAACCTTTGCATGTCCTAAACTATGTTATTGCCTAGAGATATTTCAAGCAATGAATTCCTCTTAATTACGTTTATTTTTTTAAACCTAAGAATGATGAATCTTAATTGTTTTGATCCACAGTTGATAAATAGTTATTCATTTGAAATAATCTCCAAACTACGAGAAGTTATTTACGTAATCAAAAGTATCGTGTGATGTTTTCCATTGCCCTATTTCTTAGTATCGATTAATTCTTTCATTTTAAATTTAAAATCTGCTTCTTGCTAACAGCAGGCCATATCCTGTTAAGCACAATATAAAACTGTTAGGTTTTAATCGATCTTTTTGAAGAAAACCTTTATCGAATGTTTTTGAGAGAGAAAAATGTAAAACGATCTATCGAAATTTTTAGGTTTTCGTTTGATGTTGATATTGTATCCTTTGAAAAGTGTAAAGGTCGTTATTTAAGGAGATTTAATCAAATTTTTGTGATACGTTGAATTTTTGTGGAATGTTCTCTAAAACTCATTTTATATGATTAATGGTATCCCGTTCTGTGACAAATTCAATTGCCGTATGGACTTAAATTTGAAGTAATCGTCTAATGAATTTCAATATTTTTGTCTCGTAACCATCAGACTTCACGGTATAAACCTTGTCAAATGTGTCGGTGTTAGCGTGGGTAAGATTCGGGCTTAGCCTCAGTTGTTCAAATACTTTTGCAAGTGTGTTTTCACCGTATTAATGTAACGATTTGCCAGCTCAACATACTCTTTGGTCGCGTGTGCATCAAGATGCTAATCCTTCTACAAATCTACAGAATGATCTTTGATGGTGGTATTTACCCTTAAAGTTTCGTAAAAGCCACTATTCACTTTTAGGCTCCTTATTTTTTCATTTCCTAGTGATGGACGCCAGATTTTGGGTGTAGTAGCCATAAGTTGACTTTATATTCTCAAGGGTGCACTTTCTTAAAAAGTGAAATGCGGAGTTTTCATAAAGTAACTTAGTCCTTGGGCTTCCAACCCAGGAAAGGTTGGTTCTTCCGCCCGCCGACTTGCAACTGGTAGTTGACTTGCCGTTGGACGTATAAAAAGAGAAGGATTCACAACTGCTATTGAGCTATTGAAATAAAGCGTGTCTCAGACGACAGGTATCATATTCAAAGATTTAAAGAGACATTTTGGAATCTCCCGCGGGCAGATGATTTAATTGTTATGTAACTTATTTTGATTGGTTCACGCGCGCACTAATAACCAATCAGATGCGTAGTTTGCATTATTTTCGTACGCTGTCAAATATGGCGGAGCAAGGATACACATGACCTTACAGATTTTGACATTGATTTTTCTGTCATGTAACAAAGAAAATCATACGTCCATGCTTGCCGCCAGAGTTACGTATAGCATTGCTCTAACTTGCCCGAAGGCCAGTGTGCAGTCAGTCAATGGCTCCAAATGGGCTCGGAGTGGTGTATTGAGATACGACATGACTGGACTCGAACACGTGTCGCAGCGATCAAACACTACACCATCGCTGCACTTCACTTAATTCACATAATTAGTGAAGCTTTTTTCAAAATTCCAATTGCAGTTTAAAGGTATTAAGTCAATGTTTCTACTAAAATTTAAATTTTCTAAAAACCTCCACTTTTTTCTATTTTATTGAACTTTATTTTGGGACTCAGGTTTTGTGGGACACCCTGCATACTTAGTGAAGACCACCAACACGCATGTAATTAATTTTCGAGTCCGAACTTAACAAATAGATGACTGTTCATCGCTCGTGGAATTCAACTGTAAAGTAAAGATAGTATATGATCGAGTCGACAAACGCACTCTACATTCTACATTTTTATGTTGGTGTAGTATGTGATGAAACCAGGAGGATCGTATGCCTGATTTTTCCTAAAACTTTTCGCACCAATTTTCGGCGAATTTCACAAATTTATGAGATTCCGAAAGCAAGATATCTAAAAGAAAAACAAATTTTAATCAAAATAGAAGGCCTTCTCTAGGACCAAAATTGAAAATAATTTAATAATTTCATGAGAAAATGTTTTGAATAATAAGAATAGTTGATTTTTAGCTTAAAACATTGCCGAAGTCAAAGATGCGCTTTCTCTCTTCTCTCCATCTATCCACCCCTATCTTTCTCTTCAAGGTGGGAGGTATGACTATAATGATTTCTTCAGGAAAAAGAATGCAATATAAACATGATAGCAAAAAGAACTTATCATAGCCGATGGAGATTCGAATTCGTAAAGACGGTTTTCCACTAAGATCAAAACAAACAACTTCGATTCCTACGGCAGCCGATTCAATATTTTAAAACGAGTCTCATCTGATGGTTTTAAACACTGTATCAATATCTGAGGTTGCTACCGTCAATGACCTTTAAAGGACGGATGTTCATCAAGATTGTGTTTCAAAATTATCATCCATCATATATATGCATACATAAAACTTTTATCAATAGAACCTTTCTATTGCAAATTTTCGAAATAAAGAGATTATTGAATTAAAATAACCATCAAAATTGAAAATCTAGAAAAAGCAGTTTCGCTGATCCTTAAGAAGCCACATTCACTATAGATTGAATTTTCGCTCAAGTTTAAAACCAAATGTTGTACTGTATGTATGTAAGAAACAGAAAGAAGCCCTCGTAGTGTCTATGAAAAGGTTATATATATGATACATTATAGTTATTCTGAATGTAACAGTTTTTTTTCCCAATGACAGTCTGGCTTTCAAAAGGGTGATTCTTGTATTTTCCAGTCCACAACGCATGTTCGGGAGGTCGCGGGTTCAATCCCCGACCGAGTCATGCCAGCGACTATAGCAGTGTGAATCACTCCTCTCTGCTTAGCATTCAGCAAGGGAGTAGGAATGATGTCTAGGATGGTTGTCTAGTTGAGCGGTTCCTGTAACTACGGATTCCGTAGCCCAAATGGGGGCTTTAAATGCTGTAGGACCTCCTTCGCAGGACCTTCATTGATAACAGTACCTTTAGGAACTGAAGAGGCTAGCCTGGTTAAACATTCGTAAATAACAACAACAACAATAATAACAACAATAATAACAACAATAATAACAATAATGCAGGTGTTCCCCAAGGTTTATTATTAGGCCCTTTGATGTTTTTAATCTTCATCAATGGTCTTCCTGCTGCAAAACTCAAATCAATACACCGTTTATTCTCTATTGTACTTGATCAGCTGCAAACCTCAAGATTGGGATAGGAGAAGTGATTGGGCGGATTATCAATGGAAAATGTCATTTAACCTTGATCCTTCCAAGCAGGAAGTTTATTTTTGTAAGGGGCTGATCATATGAAGTTTTTTATCACGGCAGGGCGGGAGATGAAAATTGTCCCGGGACAGTTTTTACATTCATCTAATCAGCCCCTAAAAGGTTGGCTTCTGCTATTGCTCCCGCTATCTTATTTAATGACATAGATATTTCTGTTTGTGAATCCCACAAACATCTCGATTTAATTTTATGGGGTGATCATATGGAGCTTTTCATCCCGGCTGGGGGAGACGAGAGGTTTTGACAAGATCCTAGCTTTTGTGTAATTCCCGCTCAAAAACTTTTTCTGATCATTGCGTGCGCATTAATGAAAATTTTTATATAAACAAAAACATAAAAGCTATCCCGGGATGATTTTCATCCCGGCAAGGCGGGACAAAAATCTCATATGATCGCAATGTAAAAACCGTCCCGGGATGAAAAGTTCCATATGATCAGCCCCTTAAGCTGAACTTTGATCATTACTTTTGGGAAAAGATACAAAAGGCAAAAAAGGGCATAATAGGCCTTATGAATAGGCTACGAAAATGTCTGCCTAGAGAAACGTTGTTAACTGTGTATAAGACTTTCGGTGATTGTTATCTATAACTGTCCAGGTAACTCCTCATTGGCATATAAACTTGAGGTGGTTCAATGCAATGCTTGCGCTTAGCTATTACTGGCTGCTTTCGTGGGTCATCTAGGGAAAAGTTATATTCTGAGCTCGGTCTTGAAAATTTAACTGACAGGCGTAACAGTAGGAAGCTATTTTTCTTCTACAAAATCTTAAACTGTCTTGCTCCAAAATATCTATTTATTTAATTACCTGCCAGCATAGAATTCAGCTTTACTCAGCCTAAGAAAACGACTGTTACGTTTTATTGGATAGTTTACACGAAGTAAAAACGACCGTTTTCCTTTAGAAGTATCATAGGAATAATCTATTTACAAAGTAGTCACGTGATATAAATACGTGCTTAAAGTCATAGCTTGAACATAACAACGACCTCCTTTTCTATTGGAAGGTTGTACACAACGATAATACAATTATTTTTTTTCCTTTTTGCATATCGCAGTAGCACAAGCCTAGTCATATAAGACAACTTCCATCTATTTCGTGTTTCAAAGGTACTATTCTTGAATTTTAGAGACCAAAAGCTACACCATCTTATAATTTACGAAATAACCACGGTCTCACATAATTTGAGGGTTGGTCTCTCTTACTTACGTGAACATAAGTTTGGTTTTTTATTATACTCTTGATCCTTTTTGTGCATGCCGCACTAATTCTATTGAAACCACTGAGCACTGCCTTACATTGCCCCAATTTCTCTAATGAGCGGCTTGACCTTTTCAACAGACTTCACAATCTTGACATAATGCCTGTTCCACTCAATCCTCAATATTTTATGTCGGATCTTGTTATATGGTGTAATCCGCGTCCTCACACGGAAGTTTTGAGATTGTAAGTTTTACAATAAAGTTTGTATTAGATTTCAACAGGTTTGGTGGAACTCTCTTACGATAGATGGATCGCTTTTTCACTTTCAAATGCGCAGTTACCAGTAGATTTCATCTTGCATGAATATACTCGTTACATAAACAACTGATTTTTACACATCACTCCATGCATTGTTAAACTACTTGAAAGACGTTCCGTTTACCTGGGCAAGTTCATATCGGGTGATTTGTTTATTTTCAAAGTATTTTAAGGGTCTTATAGATATGTTAAAGACAACGAAAGAACTGCGTGGTATACATTATCTGCAAACCAGTCTTAGGAGAAGAAAAACTATTTAATAACAAGAAAGACATACCACACCAGAAATATCACACAATAACGCTTTTTCACAACACTATTTCACTAGTATTAAGTCGGCTAGCAAAGTACCATGAAGTTTTATGTTAAGATCGGTTTGGATGCCGTGACACATTCCATGCGGACGATTTTTTGCTCCCAGCGGGCAAAAAACCACTGCGACGGAGAGCACCATTATTCAAATTGTGTGTATACTTCAATAAACACGCACTCCTTCGCAGAGACTTTTTTATGAATGTGGCGGCTGGGATAGAATGTTGATAAGATACGAAGATGAGACGGGGATATTTAGATCTAAGAGATGTTCAATTGTAGGCAAAACATATTTTCTGTTGGTAAAATCATTACAGAGTGTGTAGAGTTTTAGAATCAAAGTTCAATTTTCCGATCCTTTCAGTAAACTGACGAGTTGTCAAGGAAACGCATCTCAGCGTTTACACTTTAAAACAATAACTATGTACCGTATATAGAGAAGTTTGATGTAAAGGAATGACTAAAATATCGACCAATGTGTAGTTTGTTGCTAGGTACTCCAACGGAACGTTCGCAGCAACAAAGAGTCGTATAAAAACAGCATTCTTGAAATATCTTTCTCATCTCATCCGATATGAATGCTCATCGCTAAGAGACATCAACTCACCTTCAAAATCATACTTCACAGCGATGTCGAGATCTCTCTAAAAAGAAAAAAACATAGAAAAATTCCACAGGACTGATTTTGTCTTTGTATGGCGAAGAAGACTCAATATGATGTTCCAGACTTGTTTTATACCCAGTGGGAAAATTTGCTGAAAATACACTGAGGAGTGTAATTCTAAAGAAATATACACACTATTTCAATAGAAATGCTCTCCACCGCAGTGACATAGAAACAAATTCATGAGCACCTGAACACTAAATGGTAATTTACGAACCAATCATTAAGCATGGGGACCTGGGTACGAAGGGTGTTAGCTAAATTGAAAACCAAGGTACGAAACATAAGTACATACTTTATTCCGTTTGTTCTGTTTGACAGTAAACATCCCATTGATAATTTCTCCATATTTAATAGTGATCGAATCAGTCAAATAGAATACTGTTTGTTTCCAATGCGTATAACGAGATTCTGGTCCTGAAAATTGCAGAAAAAAAAACCAATAACATTAAACAGCAATTCTTTCCAAGAATAGAAAATCTAAGGCCCTTTTCCCTCTGATCACCAAAATAATGGAGATATCCTAAAAGAACTTGTACAACAGATAATGAACGTTTTCAAAATAGGTGTTCAGCCCAGAGTTCATGAAAGATGTACAACAGGATCGAGTAAGGGCTGATCTACACCAGCATAAAACAAGGATAACTCACCTGTAGAAAAACCTGTTCGCTTGTGACAAGCGGAGAACTCCACATTAAAAAACACGACCAAGGCATGAACATAATCATTTCTCCGTGAACGTATGGAAAAAGGTGCAGAGAAATTCAATTCTTCAACAGTGACCGTATTCAAATCAATCTCCTATGAAAAATGAAATATACAGTTCTTCTTTTCTGGTGGAAAAAAAAGAAAAGAAAATCATGCAAGATTCAGTAACGCAAAACCTAAAATGAGCACACACCAAGGTGAAATAGAAACTGGGCTTACAAGTACAACACCGTTGAAAGTCGGTCGTACAAAAATAATTAATGTAAGAACTTCCAGGTATTTCCTCAGAGCAAATACTTGGTTCAAATTTCCCCTTTTTTCTTATTTCAAATTTGACTAAAATCGGAGGGCATATATTATCCTACCAGGGTAGTTATAAAAATTTCTGTCACCTTTAATTTACACGAATCTGCAACAACCTGCTTTGACTCCACGACATCGACTAACGGTTCATATAGTGCTACATTTCTGATAGCACTCATATCAAAACCATAAACATTATCCCACCAATTTATCTTCTCTTCTTTGTACTCCCGGTCTTCGATGGCAGTTATAAACATGGATGCTTTGTCTGGAAATAACAGCCCACCTGGCTTGAGCCATTTGTCACGAGCATATATAACAGTATCGAGCATAGATTCATATAGCAAACAGTAACCCATCCATTCACTTATTATGATATCAACTTTTTCCACGGGCAGTTCCACTTCTTCCACTTTTCCTTTTATAAGAGTAATGTCTAGAGAAGAAAGTTTGTCTGATCAGTTAAATTGAGATTGAGAGTTAAGTTGTTCGAACCTCCAACCCTTTCATCCATAGTTATGTATAAAAAAAGAAAAATTGGTATTGTTCAAATATTCATAAAAGTTATTATGTTCTTTTATTAATAAAATTATTTTTTTGGACTGTTTGGACTTTTCTCATTATGCAACAAAAATCATCAATGCTTTCCTATGCAAACTAAAAGAAATCACTTACACTTAAAAGTGTAAAAATTTACCTTTATCTAACTGATTCGCCTTTACAATTTCTTTCGCATGATCAATGATTGAAGACATGTCGATTCCATAAACATGTTTGGCACCAGCCTTTTTAGCAAACATACATAGAATACCAGTCCCACAGCCCACATCAAGCACTATTTTGTCCTTGAACAGATGTTTGTTATTGTACATGGAATTACGGTATGTCAAAGTCCTCACTTCATCTTTCAGCATTTCTTCGTGGATGCCAAAGTGCGCATAGGAATCAAAGTAATAATCTTTGCTGGTCATTTCTTCTACAGCAATGTTTCCTGTTGTGTCCGGCATTGGTTGTTTTTCGTCTGATGGTGTGTCAACTACTACTTTCTTCTTCACATCAAACTTTAAATCTCCATTTGTAAGAACTGCAGTTGCTGCCATATTTGTTTCCTTGGATGTTTCCTGTGATGGTCCGAATTAAAATTAGACAGATATTATTGGACAAATACAAAACAAATAATTTCACCATTATAGTGGTGACTGGTTACAGAAAATAAAACTCAAACAAAAATTCTAACATATATACAGTGGAAAATGACTTTAAATTGCATGTTCAAGTCAGTGTAATGACAAGAGCATAGAGCTTGGTCAGATATCCCAGGGATGCTGAGATTAAATTCACAAATTTATTGTTTAGGTACAGATCAGAAAAAAGAAATGGCGTCAGAAATGGCAACGAACAGCATAGAGCTCGGTCAGATATCCCAGGGATGGTGCAATTAAATATACTTGAACATATATTTGAAGTGTTTTTCTTGAATTCATGTAGTTTGAGATTTTAAAAGTAAAAGTGCTACTTCAACAGGTTCATGATATAGTGGGTATAATGAATTACTTTCACCATGTGCAGATCATACATTAGGTTACAAGTGTAAACCAGATTGGTACAATAGTTTCAACATGTTTTCATCTTGAAAGAGTACAATTTTAAAAACAAGTATGGGCTAACATTATAGACCTTATGCTTATGCGGGATCCCTTATTTGCTTGTTGTGCCTATAACTAACTGGCTTCTACTTCTGGGTAATGTTTGCTTTACTCCTTCTTGAACAACCATGCATGCACCATGACACTACTGCTAAGAATTAGATGTGCAGGTTATTCAAAAAACAATTTATCATAAAATTACCAAGATTATCAGGTTGATATAGGAGGAATGCAGTCAGGGAAAACAGCTGAATGAGGGATCCCTCAATTGAGGCATCTATCACTCAAATGAGCTATTTTTGGATTTCTGCAAAAGCAAGAAATATTTTAAAACCAGCTTTGTTTTTCTTTTTTTTTCCTGCTGTCCAAACTTAGTTTTTTGAAATTTCGTGCGTGCATTTACATGAAACCAAAGCAATTTGCATTGCATGTCAGTGAAAGATTTACAAAAGTTTCTTTGATCTATATTAAATGGATTTTAAAGAGGCATTGGCCGGCTTAAAACAATAGAGTTTGAGTTACTCTCGATTACTCAAATACTCATACCGATTTACTCATTAAAAAAACAGACTTATCGAGGAGAAGAAAATAAACTTCGAGCAAGAAGATGAAAAATTTTTGTTGATGATAGAATTAGTTTTTCAAGGTTTTGTTTTAGAGTTGTTGATTGCTATTAGAGACAAAATATTAATATGAAACATTACTGACCTCTTCTCGGAACATCTTTATGTACTAACATATCAATGGGAAAATCTGTCATTATAAAGATATACTTGGATATATCTACCACACTCTTGTTTCGACATTCACGTAATGAATTTTTCGAAGCAAATAACAGACTGTGATGTCTGTTATTTTTATTTTTCAAAATGTAAAAGAAAATCCATTTGCTTTCTGACAATCACAGAAAAACATTTCCTAGGGAATAAGATTTTTTAATTACTGGCATGACTTCAAGTGAATGCTCTACAACTTTTGTGTCTACTTTACATATTTGCACACCGTAGCTGGAAAAACCTTTTTTCCCTAAATTTATTAATGGGAGAAAACCATGACTTCTATCATAGCTTAAGCAATACTCTAAGCTTTGCTATTACCTAAGCCTTTTGCTTATCTTTGTTTTTCTTGAAAATAGATTTTGTAAAAGTTTAAAAGAGAAGCCTTTTCAACGGGCCTTGTATAAGGCAAGGCATTGTCAAGGGAGAAAATGAAATAAGTTCAAACATTTGACGCTGTATGTGGAAACAATTTGTTTTCAAATTTGTTTATCTCTTAATTTTCATTAACTTACTTTTTTACTGTTTCCAAAACTTAAATAAGAACACAATCTTGGTTTTGTCAGAATGAAATATCTATAATTTCTGCCTGAATTTTTCGTGTTTATACATTGCATCTGAATAATCATTGAAAATAACTTGTGTTTTTCTTTTAAACGTTTGAAATTTTTTTAAACTTTTTTTGGTCATTTTGGGCATTTGATTGCTTATTGGATATGAAAGAATGATCATATCCTTATGATGGCTCCATGCATGATTTAGTTTATAAACATTTTTCTTTTCTTGTATTTCTTGCATTTTTCTTTTCGATTCATTCAACTATATGATTTCCAATATGGTCATGGCTGGTTTCATTGTGTGCATCATGAAGAAAGAAGAACACTGATTCAATCTGAGATAAAACATTATTTGGCAAATTGAACTGTTGTTGTTGTCTTGTCTCTTCCCGTCCCCACATTGCTGCATTCTTATAGGAAGGAACAGAATTTTAAAAATCGAAGTTCAATGCTTGTGTAAAATATTATTTCTGTCTTCACATTGAATCATTATGTCACAAGATACATGTGTCAGGTGTATTTCTATTATTAAAAGCCATGTGTTTCTATTATTTCATTTTCTCACTTCACGCTTCAGTAAAGGATGTTCAAAGCGATCGCGATCTTCGCGCCATATTTGTTTTGATTTTGATTGTTTTGATCAGGTGAGAATAATATTTACATTCAAGCCAGCCAATGCCTCTTTAAGGAAAATATCCATATTTTAAGATGAAAAAAAAAATTTATAGAAGAAAATTATAATGATCTTGAACTGTGATCATTCTTTTCTAACTAAAAAAAGTTCTCAATGTTTTGTAAACAGAAGAGTCAAAAAGGTATATCTACCATTACATGTGGTAGTTGTGGCTTCCGTAGCACAGTTGGCTAGTGCAGTCAGCTGTTAACCAAAAAGTCGGCGGTTCAAGCCCACCCTAGATCTTTCTTTTTTTTTTTTCGAATTTCAAATGTCATAAAATATTTCATTTTTCATGCTTTAGCTGATTTTGCAGAAATCCTTATGCCTGTAAGGGCATCTTATTTAGTTTTTCTTATGTACAGAAAAAGTATTGGCCCAACGGAGTGCCATTTTTAACTTAAAAGAAGGAGCATGAAAATAGGTAACAATTCGTTCATACCATATCAGACATTTCCCGTAAAATAGGTTGATTTTGCTCAAATTTGTTCTGGTAAATGAAGCAGAATGAACACAGCCCTATGAATTTACGACGGCATTCACCTTTTGCCGTCGCGAAGCTGCCGTAAATCAAATTTACGACGGCAAAATTTTGCTGACAGTCTTTTTTTTAATACAAATATTGTATAATTAATACTTTAACAAGATTCGCAAAAATGCGACTATATATTTCCCCAAAATTGCGAAACATTTATCAATATTGTATGTAAATTGATAACCATAAGAAAAATGTATCATTAAATAATTACAATGGTAGAACTACCATCAACCTGATACTCAGTTAAAAATGTTGTCCTTAAAACAGGGTGGAATTGAATTTAATACCACAAAAGAAGTTATTTTGAACTTATCATGAAATGAAGACATTTATGGTCAAATGATAAGGTTTCTCTGAGGAGAAATTTTTGCTGAGGAGTTAAAAAGTGACTGAGAAGTTACTATGGACATAGCTAAAAATTATAAGACCTAAATGCGACTAGTATTTCCCCTTAAACAACTGAATATCAACTAACGCATCAATGTAAGGCAAATGACATAGACATAGATATATAAGCGATGTATACGTTATAAACAAATAACTATCAAAAGCAATCAAAATCTCTACAAAAAATGTTATATACTAGTTATTTTCAAAAAAGAGATGGGCTTAAAGTGACAATTTATAAAATTAAATTTAAGTATTCAGAATAAACATCTCTGTTCAAAAAAATATGTTCACACTCATTATTTATTGGGATAAAAAAATGACCTTAATAAATCCCAAATGGGAAAAAACAAACAGATTTTGGTAGTGAAAATACACATCCATAACCAAATCACTACAAAGCTTATAATATGTTCATTGTTTGTGAAGGAAAATTGACCAGGGCCGCATCCAGACGTGATTTGGTACCGTTGGAACGGTATGGGCGCCCAAAAATATATGCCCAAAAAAGTTTTTCCTAATTAATTTTTGTACATTTTTGTCCAGAATTATCCTTTAAAAGACCTTAATCTTTGTATTTACAGAAGGTTTGCATCAATATATCTTGTATTCGCGATTGTATTCTCAACTATACCATCAGATGCTACTAGTGCGTTACGTAGCTGACAGCTACCATATTTAATGTTTAATATTCCGTAAAAACAAAATGAATAAAACAACATTAGCCTGTAATACTTGGATAATAGATAATAATGTGAAGAAAAACTTACATTTTATTGTTCATATATTAGAAAATGCGAATTTATTTCGACCACAATGCAGACAAAAAAGTTAAGACTGCGATAGTCGAGCTTTGCATTGACGCTCAGTCCTCGTTTTTGGGGTTCACGAGTTAAAACTTCCCCCTTTTGTCTGCTCAAAAAGTTCTTTGTATCTCGTTACTCATTCGTACATCAAGGCACGTAAAACTTACCTTGATACATCAATATATGTAAATCTCTTCTGGGAAGTTCATTTTCCTGGCATCTAGACCTTTTCAAATTCAAACATTTTTGCCCCTTAGCACCCACCATTCGGGTGTCACTATACCAACCTAATCTAAGAAAACGGTATGCCCAAAAAATGTCTGGATGCGGCACTGTTGACAGTGTATTAATTTTTACAAAATAAAATATCATTTCAGTATCAAAACAGTATGTGATCATGGAATCAATTCATAGTAAATTATGTTTCTGTTGTCAGATTGAACGACCATCCAGGGAAGCACATTAGATCAGACTCTTTAAAGTTATTACAGTGTCTCAATCCTGTGTATTAAAATATTATACGTAATTGAATTTCTGAACTTCTTATTGCATATACGACATCACATTTTTACTTGCTGTTTTTGTAATGTACTCTCTGAGTTAACATAACTGGTTGTTATCCACGAAAAGAGTTTCCTCTTTATGGCTGATATATCATGTGCTTTCAGTTCAATTGGGCTACATTATAATCAGGATGTAAAATTAAAATAAATCTTCAGCTTGGCTATTGATAATGAATTTTCGCCTTTGCACTGAAATCACAGCTTAATTTAATGGTTTGTTGTTCCAAGCATTCGATTACTGATCATCATAAGATAATATTGTTAGAAAAACAAAACATCACTGATACCAATTTTTTTTGCACGTTCATTCAAAAGTTTTTACAAAACCTTTAAAGACACCACTGAACTAAAACCATTTTATTTCCATCATAAGTTTTATCTATTGAATCATGTTAAAAGCTAGCAGAAACAAAGCAAAAATCTTCTACTGCCCATCTTCATTGACTGAAAAAAATAGCATACTACTTCACCATAGACTAGCCTCTATTCTTATGTACTTTAGCTAGGCGAAAATTCAATACTGAACTGTGGCTATAAAAGTGAACGGAGAAGAAGAAGAAGGAAATGCCGGTTTTAACATATATTTCACCCTATGGGGAAACATAAATAAGTCCTTTCATTTCTTTCATTCTATCTTATACTTTCTTATTCTTTCTATTTTCTCAATCACGTTTGTCTGGTTTGCTTATGTGATGAAACAAAATCATTCATTTCTTTTTCTTTGACAACTGGTGCCACCTTTAATTATCTCTAATGAATATTCCATTTCCTTTTTTGAGAGGAAAACCCAAGAGAAAAACGGCTAAGACTTAAACAATAGCAAAACAATGACGAGTGATATCTAACATGAGGGTGATTTTGGCAATTCCTGGGAATTCCCTGACATCTTCCATTTATTCTCAAAAATTTTTTTCCATAGTACATTTATTTACGTCACATCATCGATTTATAAAATGTGAATAAGATGAACATATTTTCCTTTCAAAAATCTTTCAACGATACACACATAACACTGAATAGAAAGCCTTTATGCAGGAAGTGTATTATAAAGTGTTATAAAGTCGATTAGGGATTTGTTTTTGGATGGGTTTTTTTTCTCAATAAGTTCATATTCTATTGAAGTCAGCTTCGGTTTTGTTTTCAATATTGATTGCCTTATGATTTTTCTTTTTGCTTGCCGGGAAATAAGTAAAGAAACGTTAACAGGTAGGTTCATTGTTACATCTTCATAGCAAATCCCCTACAGCTTTAAATCTATTTTAAATCTTGTAACTTTAATTGATTTATAAAGTATTTAGTTACTGTTTTATTACCCATTATTCTACACCAATATTTTTATTAGAATAAACCTAAGTTTTGCCGTCGTTAACATCTTACATGGCAGCATTTTTTTGCCATCGTAACATACCTTCCAACCTGGTATTACAAATGGGCAGGAGTTACTAACTAGATAAAAATAGTATCTCCATGAGGCGCCACCATGGTTGGCATCGAGGGAAAAACTTAGACTTCTAGATCGCTGGAAAATGGCTTTTGAGAGCTACCATCTTTTTGTTGTCATGCGAAAAAATCACGAAACCTATGTCATATATCTTCCTAACTTGTCCCCAGCACTTCTCTTTTCTTTTGAAACTTGTTGCAAGCACTGTTTGCCTTCTTTAAATAAGCCAACCTCAATCACAGTGCTTTTTGGGTTTTTTTTAATACTGTATAGCGCTACATGATAGGAAAGAAAAGCCAAGAAGCGCTGGGATCGAGGTTGCAAATGGCTGTTACTGATTTCATGCCATGTATATTCTGTAAAATATTCTGAAGCGGGAGGTCTCTACTCTCGACGGGAGATCAGGAGGACTAGTGAAATGGCGTGAGTCTCCCGCCCATAGCGGGAGACTTGGAACTTATGTCGTAAATAATGATCTAACATTGCAATTTTCAAATACAATGGCATTTTTTCGCTGTCAGTCTTTTTCCCTAATCCAGAGGGCTGTGGGCATAATGTTTCCTTTTGCATCATGCTTTTGTGATTTCAGAAGTTGTTTACCATATAGCGACATCATGCTCATTGAAATTCAAAATAGCTTCATTAAGGGCTACGGTATATATCATATCTGTAAAAAATGAAAATAGCACTTCTTCTACTACCATTTTTAGAAAAACAAAACATAGCTATTTATTTTGGATACCTCAATAATAATTGATGGTTTATATACATGTTGTCCATGACTGGAATGGCTTCTCTGGATCCAGATTAAATAATCAGGTTTTTCTTTTCTCAATAAGTAGAATCAATGGTATAAAAATAAAGCAAATCTAAATTTTTGACTTGACACCTCCTGGCTGATCTACCATGGAATGACACCCTATTCTCCTTCCTACAAGTTCTTTTATTTTCAAACACATTAGTCTATAAACATGCATTAGATACCCTCAAATACTTTATCAAACTTACGTCATAATTTCCTTGTAGGGTTACTGGACTGGAAAGTGATGGACGATAAGACGATAAGGGTTTAAGAGGATCATTTTGCGCTTTATTATTCATATTTATTATCCATTAAAAAAAGCTTTTGTACTGTACATCTTCTGAAATGATTCTTTTGTTATTGACAGGGAGGATAAGCAAGCCACTTCGTGGGCACAAATATGACCTAGATACAAAACATTACCTGATTTTCGATATCCAATTTCATTACCTTCGTTTGAGGACTGTGGGCCATCAGCACGTGCAACTGCTTTCCTTACAAAATATTACACGAAAGAAAAACGCAGATAAACGTTTTCTCATCAGGCTACGTTCAAGACATGCTTATCTGACGGAGTAGGCCTCCAGACCTTATATTACGGAGTCTAATGCGAACGCGGTAAAAATGAATCTGTGGTGTAACGCACACACGTAAATGAGTATATGTAATTCACACAGGGAGGGACGACGAGAGGACAAAACGAAAACAATCTAAAAATGAATACTCTTCCAAACATAGTAACGCAGTATATCAATTACAACTTGAGAGAAAATAAACTTCTAAATTAAAAGAAGTCTCTATCTCTCTTGATGATATTGAATTAGACTGCCGATATGCCGACATAAATATAACATTTCAACACTGCTATGAGAGTTCATTACACTTCAAGAAATATAAATCTGGGTTATTTACATATTACTTATAAAATTATCGGGGCCACAGAATATTTTTCAATGTGTTTCAGTATTTCAAATTCCTAGCTGTTAATCAAACTAAAATCGTTCATGAAAAAGAAGAAGCAAACACAGTAACTCCTTTTAACCTGTTAAGGTAAGCAACTAAACCATAATAAACTGCGTAAAAAGTATATAAGCCGTAACGAGTAATATCGAAACATTTTAACTTATGTTCTTGCTATGTAGCCTTGTAAAATTACCGAACTCAACCGCATTCAGTCTTACATTACGTTTCTCAAAGCCGGATAAAAGAATAGGCGGGCGGATGGGCAGCATTTGGTGAGGGTGTAACTGTTGTTAGACACTCTCCTGGTGACAAGAGAACATAACAACCTTTATCTGCCCAATGCAATCCTGTATCCGGTCCTGTGCAAAACGACCTGCAAGGAAGGGTTTACTTCCCGCTTTCGTGAAGTAAAACATATTTTATGCTGATACTGTCTTATCTTTTTATCGAAATAACATGCGCAAATTTTAGAGTAGTCGTCACAGCCTAATGAATGGATAGCGAAGAACGCAGAGGATTTCCAGTGAATGAAAAGAACAAAAAAAAAAAGAAAAAAAAAATTTATGAAAACATAAATGTTTGAAGCAGTCACGAGACGTTAATTCAAATATTTCCGACATTTCTTCGCACCACAGTAACACGGCAGCTTGTCGTCTTCCTGAGCAAATTTATAGTCATACGTCAACTCCTCACCGACATAAATCCTGCATAAAAAAAGAAGAGACGGTAATACGACAAGGTGCAACAAAAACACAAACACCATTTGACGAAGAAAAACATAGCGCTTACCTTCGAAGAGCAAAGATGACAATCTTCTTACAACCATCAACTGATATGATTTTTGAGAAACAGTTCGGCTAAAGATAAGAGGATAATAACATTTTCCTTCACGTTCATCTCAGATATTCTCGATGCTTAAAATCACTTAATTTCGACCCTCGAGTCAAAATTAAGGAGTCCATAAATCGCGAAACTTCATCAGGTCCTAGATCTTGAATAACATTGACACTCGCATAACCAGCCTTAATACGCGGTATCTTCAAAAGTATCGAAAAAAAAAATCTATTCTCGTACAGTCATGGTGGACCAACAACTACTTTTACATTGTTCAAAATGTCCTCAACTTATAGGTAACAATTGACAGTGATGTGATCTGTTCAAAATGTTCTCAACTTATAGGTAACAATTGACAGTGATGTGATCTGAAAAACTATACGAAGAGAAATGAAGGCTTTTACAATCGGACACTAAGTACACTCACCTCGCAAGAGTGGTTGATGAAGCGAGCAGCATTTCCTTTGGTTGTCGCATCAACTACGTCCATATCATCGATGCGAAACATGTAACAGCCGATACCCTACGATCGCAAAAAATAAATTCATGGATGATGAAAGAATAACTATGTATGTCGTCGCCAAAAAAAAGCCACACAGTCAACCGTCAAAACACAAGTCATAATTTATCTGTATATTTTACATGTCACATCCTTTTTTTATCGTTTTACACGCCTGCTAAAGATGTACCAACGCTCTCTATTCTCATAGCATCAAAACAACCACCCACCAGGTAAATTTGATGAAAATCACTGCGGAGGAGTATACTTTTATAGGAAGATCCACAAATATACACACCATTTCAAAAGAAATGCACTTCGTCTCAGTGATTTTTTACGATATTACCGACTGGACAGACAAACCCAATGTTTACAAACTTAGGGTTTTCAATAAAACTAGGACCTGGAATTGCAGTTGGCAAAGCTTTGAGATTCATTTGAAGATTGAAAGACGGCATAAAGAGATGTGTAGTAGCACAGTTATGACGGGAAGTTACTTGGAGTAAATATATCAAAATATATGAGACGAAATGTAAATCTACTACTGGTAGTATGCAAAAAAAAATTGGCTTCAACATATTTGTTATCAGATGACATCAAAAGACAAACCTTTTTATCGTAAAATTCTTCTCTTCTATCTGTTAAGGCCGCCCGGATTTTTTCACCACTATACTCAATAATCATTTCACCGCCTTCGATTGGTTTCTTGCAAAACAAGCCACGCCCTTGTATCTTCGATCTATAAAGAAGGTTCATGCTTACATAAAATATGTTCAAAAAAGCAAGGAACAAATTTCCCTGAAATTAACCTGAGGATGGATTAGTCCGAAAAGCTTTGTTAGAAAAGAATAAATATATGTTGATATTTAAAAAAAAAACCCTTTTTATTGAAGTACTAAATGGCATTATGAATACAAGAAATTTCCCTCAGTTTCGCAAAAGAGCTCACTTTATTTCGAAAATTAGGCTCATTTCATTCACATCTTCTTTTTAAGTCAACAGAAGGATTAGCAAATAAAATTGGTGTGCACAGTACACCGTTTACGAGGTTTATAATGGTTGCTAGAATGTAGAACCTGCTCAAAAATTCTTTTACAAAAATGGAAAGGAAAGTACATCTTCCCTTAAATCTTCAAGTTTGATCTGCTGTTAATCAACTGAGATTATACCTTATCGGGGATAATTTCGTCGGGGAAAATTTACGTAGGGGAAAATTTTTCGTCGGGGAAAATTTCGACATTTTGCAAAATTTTACTAATACTTTCTCATAAATTTCACTTTTTCAAAATTTTCGTCGGGGAAAATTTTCATCACGAAGAACAAAATTTCGTCGGAGAAAAGGTACCTATAAACGCCCACGTGATCCCTTGCAGTATTCTTCAACAAACGATATTTCATTGCAACAGGAAGATCTTGAGAGCCACCTAAAACCTCCTCTTCATTAAAGTCGTAATTAAGCTTCGGTGGCTGTCGATATAACGAAGCTAACCAGGCAAACATGTCTTTTTCCGCGTGACTAATTAAGACCAAAAATTTATAATTAGCACAGTGCTTCTGAATGGACTTTTATCACAGAGAACGAGATGAAGTAGCTAAAGTATGACGTCATCTTTATAGAAATAACACTTACCTGACAGCTACTTCCGTCCTGGCACAGCCGTGAGGGTTTACCGGCAGATCCTGTGATGAAAACAGAATAAAAGTCGACATGATGTTGAAAAAGCAATTGTAAAGACTCTAACCAGCCGATGGCTACGACAGCACTTGAAGCAGGGCGCTCGAATTCAACCACTTCCACGGGCAATACTTACTTCCAAACAAAGGGCGTAATCTTCGTGTAATGTTTATACTTCTTAAGTACTCTTTCTTAATTCTCCATCGAATTTTCAAAGGAATTCCAAAGAACTTTCAAGAAAACTTAAATCAGCAGTTACCTGGATATCCTCTCGCACGCATGGTAAGTGGTGTTGGAACTCGTAACTGCGACACCTATGGCCGCCTGGTAGCTGCTCCACCAAATAACAAACAAATTCTTTGGTCAAGCCAAGGAAATCGTAGGCGTCATTCACTAAGAGCAAGGAAAAGAAATGTCATTTATCAGATGTTAAGAGCACATAAATGATAAAACTAGATCATCTCATCACCATTGATAGGTAAAGGAGAGAGCTGTACATCCGTCCTCAGGTCATTGATTTCAGAAATGAAATTCTTCCAAAGTTCTATGAAAACAAACAAAACAAAAGTGAAGCTATTGTCAACAAAAACAACGTTTCTCAAGTAACATATCTATTTGACCGGCAGCCGAAATAACACACTACCTTCAAGCGAGGAGCTTTCCGATTGCCATCCGTCTTCGTTTTTGAATATGAACTTCAAGGAAGTCTGTGAAGCTTTCAACCGTTTCTCTTCTTCACGCTTCAGCAACATTTTCAAACCAGCCACATAGTCTTTCTTCTGCTTCCGATTTTTATATTCTTTTCTCTGGTCTACCTTCAGCTTCCGTTTCGTCCGATCGGATTCTAATAAATTGATTTCCACTGTGTTTTCAATAAAATCATTCCAATCGACGTTTTTGTCCGTCAAACGCACGTCGTATTGCGTGTCGGTCATTATATTCGACGCTGACGTTCGTTTCCTCCGTTTATTTTGTACAGGTCCGACGGACGTGGTGCTTCGATTCAAAATGGCGGCATCTGGTGGCGGGACACCATGTGACTCCGTCTGTTGAAAATCACCGGAAGCGACTTTAATCCTTTTCCGATATTTCCGTTTCGGCTTCACGGCAAACGTCTGTAGTATATCATCTATATTCCGTTGGGTTGAAGGGTCGAGTGAGCCAGACGGTAGGTCACTACGACTATAGCTAGATAACATGTGTGGGTTTCCTCCCTGCAACAATGAAATAAGGGATAATTCATTATCATGGCCATTACATAGGTTCGTTCCTTGTGAATGCAAATATCTGATGTTAGTTTGCTCTAAGATACT
Organism: Turritopsis dohrnii; assembly: GCA_027922465.2. NCBI lineage: Eukaryota > Metazoa > Cnidaria > Hydrozoa > Anthoathecata > Oceaniidae > Turritopsis > Turritopsis dohrnii. The sequence goes on along the minus strand of BQMF02000264.1, from coordinate 502,468 downwards.
GGATTTACTTGTACTGAATTTTTTCTTCGTTACGTTGGCTGTACGAGGACTGGTGTTTAGGTTGGGCAGTCCAACTTTATTCATTAACGTTGCATATGACGGCGCATACTTAGTTATCAGATCGTTACTAGGAAAATAAGAACCACCACCAAAATACTTTCCAGGAATTGCGTTTTTCACCGATGCACTCAGTGAAGTCAAACTAACACAAGCTGATGGATTGATCAGCGAGTTGGCCGTCACACTCGAACCAGATTTCCTTTGTACTGGCAAAATAGTTGAAGTGTGGTTCAAATTGCCTGTGCGTTTTTCTAGAGAGTTTAGTTTATTTGCTGGAGTATTCTTTGTTTCACGCAGAATGTTTTGGATATCCTTGCTAGCGATACCAGCTTTAATCAATTCGCTCCATAAGTGTTCCGGTAGGTATGCTGAATAACAGACTAAGTCTTCGCTTTTCTTCTGTTCTGTTAAATCAACAACAGGGATGTTTTCAACAGTTGAGTTCCTTTGACAAACATTGCCGACAACTTTGATTATGCCAGGATTCTTACGGAGATATTCTCTCAACTGACGAAATAAAAATTCTCGCTTGAACGACAGCATTGCACCGTTCTGTTTCCCGTTCAACGGGTTCGTATCGTTAGCAGAATATGAAAGTGGATCATTTTTGACAGGGGTTTGCGAAGAAATATTCGAATCTCCCTTATCTTCTGCACTAGAACTGCATGCACTGCCAAAATAGGTGTTTTCTTCAAAAGGCGTCTCCAAGAACGACATATTTCCAGCATCATCGAGAGCAGTAGATTGTTGCGTTTTCAGCTTCGTAAAAAACGCATTGATTTCTTCGGTCAGATCGTTTGCGAATAGATCACTATTGGATGTTTTACAGCCATCTTCTTGTGTCTGAGGGAGTTTGGAATTACACACGAGTGGAGGCGGCGAAACTAATGAATCCGACATAACAACTTGTTTCGACAGTGCTTTAAGGATTTTAGCCGGATCAGATGCAAGGGTGACGACGGGTTTTACGGAAATGTCGGAAATGTCGCCGATATGGGAATTGTAACCACCTTTGTCGTTCAGTTGTCGCGCCGTACTTGGAGCTGACACAACACCTTGATGAGCCAGAACCGCTCTTGAAGTTATTGGAGTATAGAGTGTCTGATTAATCGAGACAGGAGTGATCGGTAATGAGTTTCCAAAAACAATATTGTTGCTATTGTTGAATAACGGTTGTAATGGCGCCCCGTTCAAATATACATGCCGAGGTTTATGTGCCGGTGACTGGTTTGCATTGACGAGGTGTGGTGCTGACGACAAATGTCGGAAAGGTGATGACGACTGTGGTGCAAGTGGTCGCGGTAACGATATAGTTAAAGTTGAACTTCTTGGTGGTGACACGGATAGCGGCAAATTGGCAGATAAATACGGCACGGTGGTCTTGGCGTGAACTTGTGAAATTTTCGGCGCAATGTTTATAAGTTTTGATGCGTTTTGCAGGAAATTTGGTTTCACACAAGATTTCGTTGTAACAACTCTTAATGAATTTAACGGCACTTGAAGGCTTTTGGTTCCGACACTCGGTATTTTATACGATATTTGACGATACTTACTGACGGGTGAAATGGATTGTAGCCTGACCACATTGTGTACATCACTCACCGACGTGCTGATATTTGAAACGCCATGTGCTTTCAAGGCTGTTTTACTATTACAACCCAGACTATTCCCGACAATACTTTTAATACTTCTTTCTACACACGATGTTGTTATTATAGGCATTGCAATTTGCTTACTTGCGATAGCGTCACTCGGTCTTTTCTCGTTACTGACAACTAAAATCTTCTTCTCTGCCGATTGTCCACAAATGACGGTCCCCAGTTGGACGTTACTTACACTTTTGTCTTTTAGTATTGCTGGTATGACCTGATTGAAGGAATTTGTCATTGTTCGACTGCCGTGCAGGATATTTTTGTTTAAGCTAACAACGGGGATTAGTGTTTTTACAGCACCATTCGTCAATCCGTTTAACGGTACACACGGCTTCACGTTATCGATTGCAGTGACACATTCCGACCTATTTTCCCGGTCCTTTGAAAGAGAATTGACGGTTCGGTCGGGATTTCTCAACAGCTCCATCTCCTGGCGTTTGTGAGGTGATTTGATTGAGAGAATAGAGCCTTCAGATATCACCTTTTCTGTTTTAGTACTGGCTAATGTTTGGAATTGATTGGATGTTGGCAGAGTACACGCGAAATCAGTTGGACCGCCACCAAAAAGGGAGGGTTCGTCACCTAGCGGGGAGGGTTCGTTAAACACACGCGAAGTTGAGATGGCAGTGGATTCCACACATACAGTCTGTTGACAAGATAACGCAGATGAACTCAACGCCCGACAGTCGACAGGTGACGACGTCTTGGCAACGACAGGTTCAGAACACAGTCTCTGGTCAGAATCGAATCGAGTATCAGTCTTGTTATGACACGTTTGATCTTGCCGAGAAGCAGAAATACTACTGCCAGCACTCATAACATGTGTTGTATGGGTACCATCATTATTATGCGAAAGTGTAGTTTCAGCTAATGGAAAAAAGTTGTGATCACGTGAATTAACAGAATCTGTGTTTCCGATTAACAGCTCTTCTTTTTGTGCTAGAAATGTTCGGTGGTCCATGTAAAGCATTTCGTTTTCAGCTTTACAGTTACATGGCGCAATCTCCTCGCACCCCAATTTTCTTTTCACGCCCTTCTTTGTTTCAGTGATAAGTTTCTTTGCATGTTTTTGCCACTCAGTCATGTCGTGACAGTATGTGACATTTCTTTCCACAGTCTCGTTTTCTTCAGTGTCTTCTTTCGTTTTCTCGACCTCCCATTCGTCATTCAACATGGTTACTTCACAACTATACTGGCATCTTTTTCGTGGATCTTTCGTACTCCAAAAAATACGAGTTACTCTGGAGAAATTAATAGTTGTCAGAATAAACAAACGTGTAATACATCTTATACAACTTTACAATATTCATGTTCTCAAAACATCTTGACATTTTTGCACATCGTGCGCTCGACGAACTTTAAACAACACAGACCATGCACAAACTCTACAAATCACAATTCCAGGGGATGCCCCTTGCCTAATGTAAACAACCTTAGTGTACACACATGGGTGTGTACAGATATCATTCACTTGCCATTTCCTGGGCAGTGAACATGTCAAAGAATTATAAATTCAGATACATCATTTCATAGAAATGTATAATCTATTCGTTTTTAATTTTAAAGCAATATTTCGAAGGACTGTTGATATACCTCCGTCGTCAGGCTTAGAGTGAACTCAAAGATTTCTTATGAATTTATATAAATAGCGTGACGTTGCAGGTGAATTTAACACACTAAGAGAAGATAAAATATTGCATTTACTTAAAAGCAACATACTACAGTGACTACCTGTATCCTATAGGAACCAACGCCTTTTTCACATCTGAATGTTCATTTAACACTCCCAGTGTTCGTAATCCGAATGATCCACATTGCAGGGTTACTGTTTGCGGATCTAAGCCACGCTGTACCCTTTTCAAGGACTTAAATCTTGCCAAATCAACCAGCACCCTCCTAGGCACCGACAGCTCCCGTTCGGATAGAATCAACTGAAAAGCACAACATAAAACAAACCAATTACTGTTTAAGGTTTTATTTCGGGATAACACAGCATCAAGTACATCAAAAAAATCCATGCTTACATTTTTATTAGCTTTTGCCGAATGAGCTGTACAATATATCTTTTTGTCATCAAGGAAATAAACATTGCTTTTTCTACAAAATCAAAACAAATCGGAAGCATTAAAGTTGTCTCACAACAAAAAAGCCTACAGCGTAAGGTTCTTACTTGGCACATGTAAAATGGTAGCTTTTCGGACACTTCAGAAAACAACATCCAATGGTAGCCCCATACTTCTCACAGTGCTCACATTTCTGCAAAGCAAGTCATAACACAATAATCTCGTTACATGAAGTCAAAATGTGGCATTTATAAGAAAGATGAAACACTTACAAGTTTACTTCCACGCTTCAAAGCATCGTGGACATGTTTCAATCGTCCATCTTGGTCTTCATATACTTCAGCTGACCATAATGCACAATTGATGTGAACCCACTCATTTACACCAGCATAAAGAAGCCGGCCAGCACCATATTCAACATCATCACCGATATCTGTGCAAAATAAACAACGCCTTGAATCCTGCAACAAGAAATAGATACAAGAAAAGATCAAGAAAGAAATTTGCAATGCTTTACAATGAGACGTAATCAGGAATACAATATAACTTTTCCTTATTCTTGCCTTCTTTTGAACATACTTACAGCAACACTGAGTGTATTGAGAATTTCCATTGATAATATTGGCATCGCATCGGGCAATTTGGACTTGAAATAAATGTGATCATGACAAAGTGATTCATGATGGCCATTTTTTATAATTTCATCACATTGCACTCTAAATAAAAATCAAGTTATTATTTATTCCTTTTTAGATAAATAAATTTTTATAGACTAAAAAATTGCAGAAAAAAGTGCAAACCTTTCCAGCTCTTTTTCACATCCATTCATTGGCTCGTTCGTCTCTTCAACTGCATCAGGAGAAAACCAAGGAAATACTGTTTCGATGCCCTAACAAGATAAAATCAACAGACCACCTAACAAGATAAAATCAACAGACCACCTAACAAGATAAAATCAAAAGACCACCTAACAAGATACTTTTCACACCTCAATTTGACACTGGGCTAATTATAATTTGACACTAAAGAAAACACAGACAAAAACTCTCCAAAAAAAAAAGTAACAAGATGCCATGACAGGCATAAGGATTTCTGCAAAACCAGCTGAACCATTAAAAAAGGAAGACTTGTGACATTTGTAGTAACTTGTAGTAGAATAACTTCTACCAAAAACAGCATTACATTTTTGATCACACACTCCCTAGGAATTCATGAAAGCATAACTGATACTATCATATGAAATATTCTTTATTCTGTTGGTACGAAATAATACAAAAGCGATATGACAAAAAACAGTAGCAGCATTTCCTGTCGAAATATGCAAAACAAATAGATCTGAAGTCCTGCTTGAAACTTTGTCAAACTTTCTTCATCTCGAGGGCTGATGGCATTTTACATTTAAAATAGCGTAAATGTGGCTTAATTGAAAGACACCAGAAATAAGTATAGGCGTGAATCGCAACCATGGACACGCATTTTATGAAAAAGGTTTTTTTTAACATAAACTTTGTAAGAGGGAAAAGAGTAAAAAACAAAAAAATTTTTTCGAAAAAAATATGAGAAACAAAGTAAAAGAAATACTATGTTTTAAGCTAACTTTGAAATCAAAATCAAAATCAAATCAAAAAAGTAGACAAAATAGTCATATAGCTAGCTACTAAAAATATATAGCTTTTAAAAACGTTTAATTATGAACGATTACAAAGGAATTTTCGCAGAAATCCAAAAAAAAGAAAGTTGTTTGCACCTATGTAAATACACACTTTATATCCTTTTTGCTATACAAATTGCCTGTAAATCAATGCCAGTGGCCTTGACTAAACAATGTAGCAGATTTTCGAAAGCAACAATTAGCAACACTTACCTTCAGAAAACAACTCAATAGATTCTCAGCATTCGGAAAAATTGATAAACTAACATCATACGCAGCTGCGTCGTCAAGTGAAAGATTCAAAGTTGTCAGAAGATTCAATGTGTGCATGTAGAACTCTCTCACACATGAAAACATGCGTTTCTCCAGAGACATGTCAAGCAGTTGAAACGACTCCAAGCAAGCAATAGTTTTTAGGTTTTCAGTTAATCCATTTTCAAGCAGCTTGTACATGGGATGTGAAATAATATCTGAGTAGATCTGAAGAAAAATGAAAAAAAAAAATTCAGTCAAAAAAGTCAGTTCAGTGAGTTCTGGTTGATAATGGTGAGTTCACCTTTTAGTAATTTACAGTCAAGCATTTTGGGGATACGACACTATAATATATCCCGTTTTCAATGAACCCAAAGTAAATACAATCACTCCTTACAAACAAAAATGCATATTGGAAGAATTTAGGCTTTTCAAACAACTCGACGAGCACCTACTTTTAAGAATCCGTTGTTTAGTTCGTCTCTGACTTCTTTATACCACAATGTTGTATGTTTCTCCTGACCAGTGCACAGCTTACAGATATAGGGAATATCTTCAGGTAGCTCAGCAAGAATTTCATAATCATCTTCTTGGATACCTTCACACTCCATGTGAATCCATCTTTCACAATTTGAGCAGAACATCATTTTCAATGTGTCATCATCCTCGTTGTATAGATGCTCACACACAGGGCAGTAATTGCCACGTTTCCAGTTGTACCCACAAGCTTCACACATTGAAAAACTGTAAGACCATTTAGATGTTTTTAACTGTAAAAAAATTAATCAGCATAATAATAACATAAAATTTCCAAACATTTTCTTAGAAACAAAGCAATGTACTACTGCATACTGATATTGAAGCAAATGAAATTGTGTTTGAAGTAATGAATCATTTTCTATACTACAGTTATTTGTGCTAGGAGCTTTCTTTGTATAAAAAAAGCAATATTTGGGGAAAAAATGCAGTATTCATCACTTTAGTAGCAGGACAGAAAACCTACTAGGGTAGATTTGAATATTTGTATTAAACATTTTTTCAACTTCTGAGAATGTTATTAAGTAATCAACTAATAGAAACATAATCACTCACATTTCCAGCAGTTCGACGATTACATTTTATACACTTAACACATTTTCCACAAACCTGAAAGAAAAGCATTAACAAATTTTATAAACTAACATTTTCAAAAAAAAAAACAAAAAACAAAAAAAAAACATTTACATTTTAAAAAACAATCAAAGAATTTGGCAACGTTCAAATGTCCATACCCATGTTTCATCAGCACCTTCTGTATCTCTCTGATAAAACGGTCCCAAACACTCAGCATGGTAGCAGTCATGACATTTATCGCACATTAACAAGTTATCCTTCAACCCACAAACAGTACATCTTTTGCAACGGTCGCAACACCAGTTCTGTTCATCCAAAGGCTCTGTCTCCAAACAATAAGGATGGTAGCATTCACAGCAAAATGTGCAAACAACCATCTATTGAAAAAACAATCAAATTTATTTAACAACGAAACCATGTGCCGAGCAGTTAAAAGAAATAATTAGAAGTCAGTAAACACCTTCTCTTTTCCAGCACTTCCACATAGAAAACAAATATTTTGAACAGGAAAATCAGTTTTTGTTGTGAAGCAAAGGTGATGACCATAAGCCCACGCTGCATCTTCATTCGTATCATTAGGCCAAGGTAATCTGACAAGAGTTTCCACACCGTACTCAATGCGAGGGAGAAGGGCTTCATCAGGATCCTTTTTAGTCATCAATTCGTTCATCGTGCTTCGCAATTTGGGCTTAATTGGGGATGAGAGTCCAGTAAACACATCAGACGTACTGCTTTTATGTGTTTTTCTGCACTTTTTCCCTTGTTCCACTTTAAATTCCAGTTGTGCTTCTACTCTCCCATCAATGTGTTGCAAGGAATGATCGTTAACAAAGCTCAACTCGACCTTCTCCATAGCTTCTTTGTCATTACTATCTCCGAATTGATCATTTTCTTCAGTTTTTTTCTTCTTCTTTTTCTTATTAGACTTTCTCATTTTTACTTCTGCTCCGATTTTTGGGTTTACACATCGTCGATTCCTGGTATATAAACAAAATCAAACCATTATCTTATAGTAGGCTATATTATAACAAAGAAAGCCATGTAAAAATGAATCAGCAGTGTGAGAAAAAATAAAAACAGGCATACCAGCAAGGTAGTAAACGAGTAGCATGCCTTGCACATCTAAAAACCAGAAATAAACGTCGGTCTATTATCACAAACTCAAAATACCATTTAATTTGCAGAGGCCCAGGTCTCTGAGTTCTACGTCATAATTGAATACTTTGGAGATTTAGACATGAGCTTTCATTGCCCAGAGACTGTTCTGAATTTGCTCATATCCAGACATTCACTTACTAAGTCGATTCATCTCATGTGAGGAAAGGTAACTTCATTATTGTCATCAATAACTATTTCTTTTAGAAGTTGTTCAGTCTTAATGACGCAATGACAATGACAATGTACACAATGACATATTCAATGCTTCAGCAGAAGAATAGCTGCACATCTCAAACATAACATTAATGGCATACAGTAAATGACATACCTGCAATGGCCACACTTTCCACAGTCAAATGTTTTACTACAGTTCTCACATTTCCCACAAAATGTCACTAATCTATTATCGAAGTTAACAAAACGTATTTTCCCATTCAACTTCACAGCTTTTAATTTTAATGTAGCAACATCGACGGAATGCAACAGCACTGATTTTTCAGTCGTTCTGTCCATGTTACCACCAAGAATAATGGGTGATTTTGTATCATTTAATTCAGGCAACTCATTAGCTGATGTATCTTTAAGAGTGATAAGATTTCGCTTTCGTAAAGCCCTTCCATCATCTGAGAAATCAGCTTCAGAGTAAGAGTTCCAAAATGGCCAGCCACTTTCTCGCTCAGACAAAATCTTTTTTAGTTCCTTGTTACTTTCTTCTTCCTTTGGTTGACTACCTTCAGGAATCTTCACACTTTCACTTGTTTCACAAACACTTGCTTCATTGTTCACAGCCAAAAATTCCTCATTGCGGATATCAGCTAACTTTTTGTGGATAAGCTGGGTATCTAACACTTTGCAGTTCCCATCAGCATCTTCAATGACTAAATCGGATTGGGTTGCTCTCTTAAAAGGTGACAGTGATTGTTTGACAGGCGAAAGATTTTTCACTTTCACTTTTTTAGTCTTAGGTGTAATTGAGTCTGTTTCATTCGCATATTTAATTCTCGCCTTTTTCTTCTAAATAAATTTAAAAACAAAACATCAAAAAAATCCAGTTAAATTGTTTCGAAAAAAAAAACAAAAACATTATCAAACAAAAACGAAAAACAAACTTTTGACTCCTGAATTTCCTCATCAACTTCAGACATGTTTTCTATAAAATGGTAAGTTCCAATTCAATTTGTTGCGCAATATGTCAAGACTTTCAGACTTGCAAGGAAATTGTTGTAGAAAAGACAAATTTGAATTCTTAAAGACTTTTTATGCCGTATTTATATGTCTCAAAAAAGTTATTGAATATACAATAATCTTTTATTTTTTATTTTTGTCTTCCTAAGAAGACAAAACTAACAGATTATCGTATATTCAATAAATTATTTGAAATATAAAGACTTTTTTTTCACATTACAACAAGATACGTACCTTTGTTTTCCAAACACTTCTCTTCTTTCTTAACAGACCCAGAAATCTCACCAAGTTTTCGTTTCTTCGATAATTTACCATGATAAACAAAGTCCTTATCAAAAGTAGATTTTTGAGTTCGTCTAGGTCGTGAACTACTACTGCTGCTACTATACTTAATTGTAAGCTTCAATCCCCCAGTTGGTGATAAACCTTTCCTTTTGATCCGAGTTTTGCAAGCCTTGTTTAATAAATTCTTAGCTGCTTTGCTTGCTATGGACACTTTTTTCCTGTCATTTTCAACAGGTTTAAACCAAACGTCATCTTTAACAGGAGATTTAGGACTTGATATGGGAGATGGCAATAACTTTTTTTTAGGTACAACTGAGAGTCTAGTCCTTGTACCATCCCTTCGGAAACTTAAATATCTTTTCTTGTAAGGATTAGATTCATCTGTTGGAGATTTTAGTAACTGAGTATGCCTCCTGGATTTTCTTGGAGTTGGAACAAATGGTTTTGGTTCGTCATTGAAGCCATGGAACTCTTCTGACTAAAAATAAGAATGGAAAGATTGCAAGGCGTGCAATGATAATGATTTCACTTCACTCACCAAAGACTCAGAAAAATAAACTTAAAGCAAATAAAAAACAAACAAGAGGAACTCTTTTTAATTAAGCATCTTATTTAACACAAGATCCTTCAAGATTCACTTGGAAGTTACGACAATGTGCAACAGCTAAAAGTCATGAACAACCATCACAAATTATACCTAGAAAATCATACAAAAACTCTTTTCTATTACAACCTCCACACAATGTCAAGTATAGTTTGATTTCAAACCTGTCAAGAAAATCATTATTCTCTGCTGAAAATATTGAGAAATTAATGATTCCATCTGATCTCCACAATTCTTTACCAAGAGAGTAAATATTTGGGGAAAAATTGGTGCTTAGAAAATAGTTTTTACGCCACATTTTGTTTTCAGTAAATGGTATAGATTTTCCAAATACAAACAGTTGGGTTTTCAAGTAATCCTATACGGCCAAAGTTATGATAATTATTAAATTTATCTTTCTTAATTCCTTTACAGTAGGCTGTATTGCAGTTCACTCCCCTAAACTTTGACCCGTTCTTTTTTTAAAAACGCTTCTAACATGTTCTTCACAGGAAATGACATGGTTTTATTTTATAAAATCACAGGTTTAAAGAACGGGTCAAAGTTACGGGAGTGAACTGCAATTAAGCCATTCCTTGTTTCTCATCCACTTTGATTTACAAAATGAAGCTACTACTTACTGGACTGACTAAAAAATAGGGGAATCAATGTGTCGTCAAGAAAAAAGGAATATAATCTATGTCTGTACCTTTGGGAAATTTGAACCTAACTGTGTAGAAATCAACAAAAAAAACTACAAATTTTTAAATTTGTTGCAATGATTTTGAGAGATATAATTGCCTGGGGACAAAAAGGCACCAAACTTATAGCAAAACTTAAAGCCCTGGTTGTGAGAAAAACAGATGTTACCATGTGCAGGAAAAAGGTGTCAGGAATGGTTTTTAAAGTTAGTAACAGCTAATAAATAACATATTTCCTGATTGAAGTTTAAATTTTAAAGGAATGGTCCAGTGAAATTTTAATACAGATATTTGAATTCTACATACAAAAATTAGCAAGAGAAAAGCATTTTTACTTTTTTTACTTGTTTTGCTTCATGAGTAATTAACGGTTATAAATAAGATTTTTATGCTGACTTCAATTTCAAGAGTATTATGTGACGTCATTGGTGAGACAGCTGTATTAAATAACCATTGAAATCATATACGTGAAAAATTATTTCTTTCCCATTTTCGATTGGAACTTTAAGAAAATAGTGAGAAAGTAGTTAAAAGAAAATAATATTTTACTTGTATTTACTTATAAAGGTTTATACTGTGCTGCCGTGGACTGCAAAATACTGCAAGCCCCGATGTAAAGGTGCAAAGGGTGATGTTTCATTTTACAAATTTACTAACAATAAACTATTGAAAAAAGCTTGGTTAATAAAGCTTATATATAAGAAAAAACTTACAAAAATAAGAAAACATGCGAGTGTGTCATTTACACTTTGCGAAAGATTGTTTTGAACGAGATTTCAAGGTAAGCATAAAAAAATCATAACATAAACAGTGAAAGAAATATTTTTAATAAAACGTTTTCCCAATTAATATAGTTGAATCATTAATATAAGAATTATTGAGGATGCTTTACGTGGTATAATTGGCGAAACGTAAACATTAAAATATGTTGAACACCTGACGTCTTTACATGAATAATGAGTAGAAAATAAGTGAATAATAACAAAAAGGTGAAGTTAATACTTGATGAGATTTTTCTTACGTGTCACAAGAAATATGGTAAAGTAGTATATAATAAGTAAACTAAAGTGAAAGTAAAACGAGGTAAATGGAAAACAAATTGTAAGAAAACTAAATATTTAAAAAAAAAAATTAAATAAAAAATGTACCTTTTTCAAAACTTATAGCAGATTCCTCAAAAAAGTACAGATGTAGAACTCGAGTATATTACCGTTCCATGTAAAGTTCTTTGTTTTCATCTGATAGTTCGTCTTCATTTTGAGACAATGAAACATTTTCCTCGTCATTAAATGCAGAGATTTTCAAAAATATACATCATGTTTACAGATATATGTAAATGCTAATGTGTCGCCAATGACGTCACAAATTAAAGAGTCCGTAAGGTCTGCAAATAATAAGAACTTTGATGCAAAATTCTAAGGGAAATAATGGTCCAAAATCGATAAAATTAATTTTTACCTGCCAATCTAAATGTACTGAATCATTTTATGACATTTTTGAAAAAACGAAATTTTCACTGGACCATTCCTTTAACTGATCTCTTCATCATTTATCATTTTGTATAAGAAACATTCAACATAGAACATGGAAAAGAAAGTTATTTTTATATAAACTTACTTTTCTTTTAATAATAGTCTTCTAAAAAATCTACTTTTGTTATACAAAGCTCTTTTCACTGGTGTTTTTTACATCCTAAACTAACAGTACATTACTGCTTATAAAATGCAAGATGATGAAGTAATGTACAGCAAATTATAATTAAAATATTTTCGCATTAACAGCATTATTTTCTTTTCGCACCCCCTTCGCAGTTTCAGTTAAGATCAAGCAAGGGATAGGTTTGAGTGTAGACTTGAGTGTGGAAATATTATACTCTCTTTATATATCATGGATATGACACATAAAAAGCCATCAACATGCTAAAATTGATTAGGGGATTAAGTAATATCTGAAAGCATGTAAATGGAACTTTTTATATTTTTTTTATATAATTTATAGGTAAATATCTGAGCATAACCTCATCTTCATCTGATTCTCCAAATAACTCCAAAAATTTGTCTCTTGGGAGAACCAATGGCTGGATGTTTGAATTTTCTTCGTTGCATGATTGGCTGCTCAAATTTTCCTGGAAAGAAGGCATACTAGAATCCATTGCATTTCTGGGACCAGGTGATTGCACTGAACATGTTTTGTGTGTGTGTTTTTGTTCCTCAGGTGAGCTACCAGGTATTTTCAATCGCGCCATTTTATGTTTAGAACTTTTTTCATTTCGCGCTTGCGCGCTGCATAAATTATCACATTTTCTAAGAAAAATGGGGGCACCAAAAACAACAGCTTAATCAAATGGAATTGCCAAGATCATTAAATTTGCTACAAATTTGGAACCAACTTTATTAAAAACATAGAGATATCATACCAGAACATGTTCACTACGGCATCACTGACATCTCGGCTGTAGTAACTCTGTCGGTACCTTTTACTTTTCAGTTATAACATAGTAACTGATAGCCTAGCTGGTGAGTGAAAGATGATAGAGAACTTTTCAAACTTTATGCGAATTTTTGTGCGATATATCAGATTATTGACACTTTAACAAAAAAATACCCAATTTGATGAAAGTATTCAACTTCGAACAATTAGTTATCAAAGCCTTTCTAAATAATTTCTACATAATGTCTGAGTCACTTTCCATGTTCACGGTTTTGGTTCGAAGTGGTGTGTGATGCTCGAGCCATGCCAAGAGGTGTATCTGAATTTGAAAACAACCTAATCAAGCTTCCAGTAAGAAAGATTTGAAAATATTTTTAAAAAATATTTTAAAGATGTTTCGAAACCATTCAAAAAATCAATGATTGTCTTTGAACAGGGAAACGAGGCTAATAACATAAATTACGCATAAACTATTCACAAATATTGCATTAATTACCAAAAGATGTGCACTTTGAGTATTCTGCCAGCTGTAAACCTTCCGCCGGTGTTTAAAAAAGCTTCTTAAAATCAGGCTGACCTTTATTTTAACACTAATCCAAAAAATGTTTTATAAAAGTGTTCCGCTATAAATTCGCTGTTTGCAGACTTTTGCCATAGATCATAAATTGGTGTACCGTAAATATCCGAACAAGCGCCCAGCATTTATTAAGCGCCCCCCTTTAGTAAGCACCCAAAGTTCAAAAAGCGCCCAGCACTTTAAGCGCCGCCTCGAATAAGCGCCCTCCTTTTAAAAGGGGGCGCTTAATCGAAAACTGCCTTGTTGAGAAACTGGGCGCTTATTTAAATTTTTACTTTCTTATTACAGCGGGAATAAAAAGATACCTAGTTTATAATGTGAGCATCTTTTCTATAAAATTTTCTATAAGGTCCTTTTTTCTGCTCAAAAAGCGAGCGCAAATCCTTTGCATGAAGAGTATTATAAGAGTCAGTGTTCTATTGCTTCAAGTACAAATGGTTGGATGAATGAGGAACTAACCCTGCGCGATGGATAAATGAAATAATTGGGACCTTTGCATTCAGCAAAAGACTTCTGGCATGGGATTCTTACGAGGCACACGTGACGGAAGTTGTAAAACTCCGCCTCAAAGAGATCAACACCGATAGCGTGATTGTACCTGGAGGGTGCACAAAATATATTAGGCCCCGGACGTGTAGTTTGGAATAAGCTTTTTAAACAAAAAATTGCAGAGTTGTATGACGAATGGTTAAGTAATGGTGTTCACCAGTTCACAGAAAGTGGAAACATGAAGCCTGTACCACGAAGGTTGGTTCTTGATTGGATTTTAACCACATGGAAAGCCCTCCCTGGGGGAGATGGTCGAATCTTAACAATTGCCGACAATGGCGAGGAAGATGACCAAATTAGCTGTTTTAAACCTGGAAAACCTTGTGCTGAAGGGTCTAAAGTGCTCACGGAACAAATTATCATTTTAAGTGAGCGAGACAACACTGCAAATCCATTACCGATTACGATGTTGAGAATGCTCAGCATCCTGCTGGTAACATTGAGAATGAGGAAGATGATATCGATGTTGTTTAAACTAAAACTTAAAAACTAAAAAACCTAGTAAGACGAAACCTAACTTTTTGTTAAATCTTTTTTTCAGTTTTATTTTCCAGGGAAAATTATAAAATCAAAATTAACATTGTCTTTAATTTGTACAAAATTATAAAAGTTTTATAAGCGCCCCCCTCGATATTAAGCGTCCATGCAAAAAATCCAAAAATTTAATAAGTGCCCAGGGCGCTTGTTCGGATATCTACGGAAGATTAAAACATAGTTAAAAGTTTAAAGTACCTATACCTTTATGTCGACAACTTGTGTCACAGTTGACACACAACAGTTTTCTCGGGGCATGTTTGTAGGGAATCCTTTTTTTAAGGATTTTGCAAGTTTTTCTTCATTTGATATAGATTTGTAGAATTTTGTTTTTTCCTCTTCCACAGCTATAACTATTGTAAAATTGTATTTTATTTGAAGTTCCTGTTTCGTCATATTATGTACACTTAATATTTAAAGAAAAACAGATTACGCAATTATTCATATTTGTAGTATTTCAAAGTCCATATATTTTTCGTATATCAGATTCCATGAAGGAGAAATGTTGGTTTTTGGTTAGTAAGATTTTATTTTTACACTCATTTCATTGCTATGAAATTTACATGTGCAGGTTCACGATTAAAGGCCGATTTCCATTCAGCAAAATATCCGCGCGGACGTAGATAATCCACGCTGAGTGACGTAGAACGCATGCGCATGGGCTAATTCATAAGCGTAGATATGTCCGCTCAGCGATCAAAAATAAAGTTAAAAAATTTTAACTTTTTTTAAGCCCGCCGACGTCCGCTGATAATTTCAGCCAATCGTGTCTTTTAATTTCCATTTGCAGTTGTTTGGCCGCTCGGAAAATTCTACGTACGTGCGGGAATAAGCATTGAATGGAAATCGGCCTTAATTCACTTCAAACAAATATAACAAAAACTTAATTCAATAGGCTTTTGTTATTAAACTAAACTTATTTACTTATTTACTTACTTACCCTCACAGCAGCCTCGAAATTACGAATACGAGGTTACTTTGTGACATGTTTTGTTGATATGTCTCGAAAAAAATCTATCCCAGATCAGTAAAGGAAAATCTGGACCAATAATATTTCCGTTGCATTCTTTTTAAAAGAAGAATTTGTGCGTGCCAAGGAAATAACTAAAATTTACATCACCATCGACGGCATTCAGACCAATTCTTTTCCTTTCTTCAATTCTTCGAAGTTTTTTATCCAACGCTCAGTGCTAAAATGCAAAACGTCTGCCGTGAGATGATTGAGCTAAAAATTGATGCTAAAAATTTTTGCTGACGACATCACCAATAAACAAGCACTACAGTAGTCCCAAAAGTCCCCAAAATTTTTAACCAAAATTAATCAGTATTATTCCTATTGGTTGATAGGACATTTGTGAAGGTGGCATGATGGCAGATGCGGAAAAAAACCCTGAAGAAGTGTCTAGCTATTATTTCTGATCTCTCTCACTGATAATGTTTTCATCCTACATTAGCCCCAAATAGTAGTCTTGCCAGCAGTCTAAATTGTTCCCTGCAACACTCCAAACACTTGTTCAAATTTTGTATGATTATATCGTCATAGATATGATATCATAATTACAATCGTCTGCCAGATGCCTAATCGATACCAGTTGTTTGTAGGTGAAAGGTTTTAATAATGTCATCATATGTCCCAAAATTTTTGCCCAAATTTATTCATCAACATATTGCCAAAACACCTTCTTTGCGCGACAGGAAGATCAGAAGGAGAATCAGGCTTATATACAATGGAATCATTCAAAGCGGAAACTATCCTTTCCGGAAAAACAATGTCCGCTTTAGAAAGAACTTTTTCATAAGAATGCACACATTGTAACCAAACATCGACATTTTGCAGTATATGACCCATTTAACTTAAAGTTTGCAGGTATGTGACTGTCTCGGTAGCTTTACTGGGATAAAATTCTGGACATTATGTAAGCGTTTAATTTTTTCCGGCACGATATCAAAAACAATAGATGAACTTTGAAATTTTTGAAATGAACATTTTATGTAAAATTAAAGAGAAAAGACGATAGAAAAAACGCTTTTTTTATTCTTCTCCACCTAAGAGAGAGTTGTTTCCGAAAAAAGGAGTCCGCTTTACAGAGTGTCCGCTTTATGGGGACTTTTTCATAAGAATTTGACTGGAAATTAGTTCGTTCCTTGATTTGCTTACTGCCTTATAGAGGTGTCCGCTATAAGCTGTGTCGGCTTTAGAGAGATTTCAACGTGCAAGATTGTATTCATAATATTTTCATCAAAACCTAAATAGTGAAACGATGAAAACCAAGACTTGTGCACCCGTCAGGTCATATATATATATATTATCCACACCAACTAATAATTGCTCTCCGTTGACAGCTTCTTAATATACCTCATTACTAGTAACATAAAATATCACACAATGCAATGTCAACAAAAATTTCAAAACTGTGTTGTACTTTTGCATAGTCGCCCTCTAATATAGTAAAACCGCCCTCTGTAGTCAATTCATCTCAATTCGTGTTTTTTTTTTGTTGTTGTTGTTTTCAGTCAAACATAAAGAACTATATATAGATAAACATTTTGTTCATGATAATCAAAGATTATACAAAATCCATAGAAAATCAATCGGAAAATCTCTTCATTAGAGAACTGATCACTTAGAATTTCATTATGTTAATCTACAATGGTTAATCTTTTAATTTTCTGTTGCCCCGTATGTAAGCAACCAGTGAAATTAGCACGATTCGATATAGATAGTTAAAGCATTAGTCAAGTTCTTTTATTCAATAAAAAACCAGAACTTTGTGTAAGAGAACATATAAAATAATTGGAATACTAACACCTCCAAGTGAATTTTAACAAGATCTGGAAATGCTGAAGTTTGTATTGATATCATGTAAGTGATACATAGAGTCTTAACATGTATGAAAAACAATGCCATTCAGCTCACATATAGCTGAGAAAATCGTTCTAATAGTGATAATTATCTGACTATGTTCTGCCACGATGGAAACGATAGTCTCTTTGGTATGTATCCGTCTCTTGATTGCGAAAGTTGATTATTCAATGTCTTCTATAATGGCATCTAATATCGAAAAGTCAAAACTGATCATCTGGGTTCCTAGAATTGCCTTTAAGATAAACAAACCTCAAACCAAGAGTCGCTTTTGGCTTTTTGGATTTAAACGATTGGTACTCGAGGTTGAATAGGGATGTTTGATATGTTTGTCTTCAAAAGTGATGGACTCGACAGAATAAATAGTATTTCATGCATGCTCACTTAAAACCATCAAAACGTGACTTCAACCTGATATCAAAGCGTGACTTCAACCTGTCAGAAGTTACCCTTTCTTTGCGAAACATCAACGTTGCGTGTCATCGATCAAAGTGGCTGATATATATGGTTAATTGACTTTCTTTAACATAATTGTTTATTTGGCTCTTCAGGTTTTCTAAGTGGTTTCTTCGGATCAAGCTCTCATGCACAAGGTGCTAATGGTGAAGATGATGCACATAAAAGTAAGTCAGCTTCTTCGCTTTGCAATACCACACAATTAAACACACCTAAATTGTCATGAAGTGAAAGACACGACGAAATATTCGTATTCCAAAATGATTATTGGGTCTGTTACAAAAATACTTGTTTTATGTCGGACGGACAAATCGATACTTGGGACTATATAAAAAACAGCACGTTTATGATACAATATCAAGCAAACGTAGAATTTACAAAATTCCAAAACATGATTTCTACAAGGATGATAGTAAAAACATATTGAAACAAGCAGTTATCGTGTAGGATGGACAAAATGCTAATACTTTTGTAACAGATCCTATTACACATAGAATCGAGACGCTGGATGTAATGACGTAATGTATTGTAAGGTCAATTTTAATGGTGTGAATACTGAATCCAAATTAAAAGGCAAATAGGTAAAACATAATGGTGGTCGATAATGAAGTTTTTTTGGAAAATTTCCAGAGAATGTTCTAAAGGATGCCCTACGCCCTCAAGTATGCAAGTATCCTCCCGATGAGCAATAGAGGATATATCCTATAATAACAAAGTCGTTTGTTTTAACTACAGGGCTGATGGATTTCTGCAAAAACAACTTCGAGACGAAAAACATCTCTATCGCGGCATATTGTTCTTGTACAGCATCAGACCACCAGAAAGGTGAAAAACTTTTCTTTGTTATCCATCTCTTCACAGATATCGAATGACACTTAACCTTATTTCTATTTTATCAATTTTTATAAATAACATCGTCATAGAGCTTGTGTTCGTTAACGGTGTGTTTGTCACGTGATGTAAGAGCCACTGGGCTTTTTTTCTTCAGCTGAGACACACAGTCGAAAACGACGAATTGTGTATGACAAAATCCTTTGGCCTCGAAGTGAGGATGGTTATGTTTATGTGCCGTATTCTTTTAAGGGAAACACGCCGGACGATGGTGAGTTGTATTCATGACTTTCAGTTGATTTTGGGCGGATGGCGCTATATAAGTGACGCCCCAGAAATATATTTGTCAGTTCATTTGTGAAACGTTTTTTTATTCTCAGTCCAGGAAGCATTCTTAGAAGCAAAGAGAGAATTGGATGAAAAGACATGCATCCGGTTCGTTCCGAGAGAGTTTGAAGCACATTACGTGCAAGTGTACAGCGGTAGAGGGTAAGCTGGCTTCGTTTGATTTTTTCCCTCATTATCATTTTTCATCAATTAAAAGAATTCTTAAAAACGAATTATCAATGGCAAGGCATTTTAGATGTAGACTTTGGATCACTGTTTTAAAAATATTAGCAGGTACAGAAAAAAAATAGCTCTCATACAAGTAAACAGTCATGTCTTCTTTGTTATTGTCAATGTTGTTGGGGAAATGGGTTTGAATGTTCCATGTCGCTCAACTTGACCTAACCCAGTGGGCAAATTTGTTGAATAACACACTGCAAAGGAGTGCAATTATATAGATTGTTTCAAGAAAAACTCTCTTCATCGCAGTAGTTTTTTTGAGGATTTTGTCCACTGGAAAATATTGGATAGTAAGTCGCATACCAAATAAATGGAGACCAAAAATTGTTAATTCTCTTACACAGATACTTCATTACCAAGGTCTCTTTCTGGTTCTTTGAACATCGATAAAGTAAGAGAACCTGAGTACGAAGTTGTTTATCCTACAGTTATCTTTTTACTTACGTTATGCAACATATCATATTATGGAGAATAGGAAAAGTCTATGAATTTGCCGAACACTCTGTCGGATGTTGTTGCCATGGTTTTTAAGCCTGGACTGAACGGGTAAAACATTCTAGGCTAGCTTGCCCTATTATTGATTTCTAGAAATGAGAGTTGAGCTTTACTGTTTCCTCTTACCAAAGAACATAATACCACTATCTTTAAATTAAGAAGGAAAAATGACTAAAATAATAAAAAAAATTATTAAAAACAAGAATCCTTCGTCGCGAAGATTTCCGCTGAATACAAGAGTATGTTCATGTGACAAATTGCAACCATTACATTTAAACGGTGAAAACACTTAAAAATATATTTGCACACATGAGGCTAAGCTCGATTCTTACCCTCACTAACCCAGACACATTTCACAAGGTTTACACCGTAAAGTCTGGTGGTTGAAATTTGTCACACGAACCATATGACAATGTATAATGTATAACCTCTGAATTAGTAGTGCAAACTCTTTGATGTATAATCCTCGCTTTTCATTGGACAGATGCACACTATTCTACACTATGTGCAAGATTCACTTTTGTACTCGTTGTGTCAAATAGACTGGGTCGAGTATCTGAACTCACGAATCGTTTGGTTCATTTATTTTCAGCTTGGTATTGCAATCTTATGTACCTCAAACATCAGTGAACGAAAATACATTTTTTGCGAATGTAATGCAAAATTTTTTACTATTAAGAGGATAGAAGTTAACGATATAGGACAAACTAGTCTTCCATAATACTAGTGACTAGTACAACACTGTGAAGGAGTGCATTTTTTATAGAAATATAAACACTATGTCAATAAAAATGTTCTTCATCAGAGTGACTTTTGACGATTTTGCCCACTGCGTTGGTTTTGTTTGTAGATGCAGTGCGGATGTCGGATTTCTGTTAGGACGACAGGAGTTATCACTAGAGACGAGATACTGCACGACGCGTGGTATCGCTATCCATGAGATGATGCATATCTTAGGGTTTGACCACACCATGACGCGCCAAGATCGAGACAATTTTATTATAATACACTGGGATAATATCTTGCGAGGTGCTACTTTATTCCTGTACACATTTGAAATAGTGCTACTTTAGCTCTTGAAGGAAATATTCAGCATTAAAGTTTAAGCTTATGGTGCTCTTAAATCAAAAGTTTTGTTCTATGGTTTTATTCATTATAATTGTATTTGAATACCTTATAATCTCGCGTATAAGTCCTGGAATTATATCATTTCAAAACCTTTTTTCTGGTGGAGGTAGTGTTGGGAGAAGGGCTTGTACGTAGGGGCGCAATCTTGTACGTAGGGGCGCAATAAGTGGATATCTTTTGCATGGGAGAAAGAAATAAAGTTCAAAATCTTTATTGATATTAAATGGTGATAAATTATATTACATTATTACCTTCTTTGTCAAAAGAATTTTGAGTAGTATTAGCCTCAACATTGCCCTCACTGACCCTCAAAAAAAATTAACAAACCATCGAACTACCAGCAGGTTTATGTCAAGCCAAGTAGGTAAATCATTTCGTAAGCAGTTTTGTTTACTTTCGTAGACTACGTACACAACTTCAATAAAATCGCTTTCGGTACAACGGCCGTTTATCAAGTACAGTTTGATCTTAACTCCATCATGATGTACGGCATGTGAGTATTTTGACGTCGTTTACTCTATTATGATGTACGGCATGTGAGTATTTTGACGTCGTTTACAATTTTTGTTTTTTTTGTTTTTATCTAAACACACACGTTTTTCTAAGAAAGCCCTAAGAAACTGTAGTTCTTGTCAACCTCGAACTTAGGGATGGCGGCTATCCGTATATCGAAAATGCAAAAGACACTGGGTTCGATGTTGTAGTTCTTGTCCCCCTGTGTATGAACAAATGCAAGTAAGGCTAAAACACAAGGTGCTTTTCTTTTCGATCAAAAAAAATAAGGTTCCCCAACATTTCTACTACCAACTTGAAGTTATAAAACCAAAAAATCGAGGAGAGTTTATCGCAGAGTGAGAATCAAATGTTATAAACCATTCTTAAATTTCCGTTAAAGCAGTCACATGGTCCAGCCAACAAGCGAGTTCTCGTTTTTAAAATGATATTTTCGTCGGAATATTCCGTTGAGAATAATACACGATTCTTTACTGATCTCAAGAAGGTGAAAAAGTTCTTGACATTCGAGGTGTTAGAGAGTAATGTTCTACTACTGAGAATTTCGCTTCACTACAAACTTCAGATGAAAAATCTCATAGAAATGTTTGAATGAATGAAGCTTAACTTCACCCTCACTTTCCCAGATAAAGTTTCAGAAGATCTTCACCATAGACTCAGGTGAAGAGAAATCGTTAGTCCAACTATACACATTGCTAGCCAAAATAAATTGCACACTTTGATAATGTTAGCATTACAGTCTCCTTTAATTCTCTTTATATAAACGTTCCTTCTAGCCGTTGATGCCACTAATTGATTGATTGATTGATTGATTGATTTCATTTTAGGTACGACTTCTCTTCAAATAATTCACCAACAATAACTGCTTTAAGTAATGCAACTTTTGGACAACGTGAAAACATTGCTGACACAGATCTGTTACAAATCAACCGCGCATATCATTGTTATGACCACCTCACTGATTTGCCAATACCCAGAAGCGACATTCTGACGGACTAAAAATTTGTCAAAACTTGAAGATTTTTTTGAGCGACTTGGAACTCAGACATTCTTGGTTTCCAGGACCTCGAGGTTGTGACACTAAGATTGGTATGAAGTAGAAGATAATAATCGCTCGTAAAGCTATTATAAAAAAATTCTAATGGTGACCCTTGGAAGGAAAGGTCAAAATGTCAAGATTTAAGAAATTCCTATCTATTCTTGTTTCATGATTTAATCAACATGTACAAAGCCTCTCTCTCGTGATAAAAGTTAAGAAATCTCTATCTCTTTTCCCTTTTCTTTTTGCGCGATTGACTTTACATGTTTACATAGTTTCATTACTGAAGAGACTGCGGGTCACTTAGTGACCATGAACTTTTCAGTTGAAAGTCTCTCGTTGAAGTAAGGAGTCCTGGGAACGAAATTAGAATTTAGATGAGGGCGTAAGCTGAACTTTCTGGCTGAAGACACAAAAACATATTCCACAATTACATTCGTAATGAACTTTTTTTAATTGATAGAAAGATAACTAGATTACTACTGATCGTTATTATGTAGTTGATTGTAAGGCTTTGTTCACATTAGACGGTTTGAGAAAAGACATTGATATTTTGTGAGTTCAAAACAAGTAGAATGAGCAATACACTTCCGGTATTTTTATGTTCATCTTAGTTAGAATCATAGTTCATCTCGATTAAACTATTAAATCAAGCATTCCTAAAATTCAAAACAACCGCACGTATGTTTCCTTCAAAAACTAAAAAGACAAAATGTAAACTGGCCGTTAGAAGAAAGGTGAACGAACAATTTCATGTACAAATGGAAAATTTTAAACGACATATGTTTGTAAACAAAATGAACCATTGGGAAAAATTGCACTCATAAAGCGGACATGAAAATGTCTGGTAAGTAGTGAAGGTACCATTTTTGTTATTAATATTAAAATATTGGCTACAATATTCTGCTTGTGTGGTTCTGATGTCCAAAATCTTTTTTTACTCGTGATGAAATGTTACATATTCACTAATATAATAAGCTACTTCAACGTCCTTGATCACATGACAATATTTATAACCAATCCATCGAC
Source organism: Turritopsis dohrnii (assembly GCA_027922465.2). NCBI lineage: Eukaryota > Metazoa > Cnidaria > Hydrozoa > Anthoathecata > Oceaniidae > Turritopsis > Turritopsis dohrnii. The sequence goes on along the minus strand of BQMF02000264.1, from coordinate 478,754 downwards.
GTTAAGCTTGGTTTCCAATAAAATTATTTTTGTTGCACAACCGTTTTGCAGCACTTTGTTGTGCAACAAGTGTAGGAAATTGTTGCAGAGATAGATTTTATTCTATCTCTGCAACAGGTGTTGTACAACATATCTTTTGTTCTGAAAAACGGTTGCACAACCGTTGTGCAACAAAAATAATTTTATTGGAAACCAAGCTTTAATGTCACGTGATTAAGGCGTGTGGATATATTTGTGTGATTTAACATCAAATCACAAACAAGAGAGATTGACAAGACACTTTCAAACCATAGGCTTCCTTCTCAGCCGGCACATTTGTTAAAAAATCACTGTGAAGGAGTCCAACTCTATAGAAAACACACACAATTTCAATGAAATTGCTCTTCGTCGTAGTGACTTTTTGACGATTTTGCCCACTGGGTTGGGACTACAGTCAACATCTCCTTATTTTTAAGGTTTCATTCTTTTTCTGCTTCCCTTGATATCATTCCCAATAAAAGGAGATTCATCGAAACTTCATTTCCATGGCGATAACAAGGAGAGCCTCTATGACGTCAAAGAACTGGCACGCATCACAGAATGCAGTTCGGCAAATAAAATGGCGGCTGATATACCAGTTTGCATGGATCTCGATAGAAAAGGTAAAAAATGCCAAAGAAAGCATTTCGGAAAATTACAAACATTATCTTATTATTGGATCATTCTTATTCGTTCGGAACTAAAATATATTGTCAACTACCCAAAGCGTTATAGTAAACAAGTTTCAATGGAAGTGTGGGCGTAACTAATCAACCACCCCTTCGTAATGGTTGGTTCTTCTGTCCACCCCCACTCACAACTTGGCGTTTGTCTTACCAGAAATACATATAAGACTACTCTAACTTGCATGTAGCAGGTCGCCAGTAGTATGCAGTCGGTAGTCAACTATGTTTGCGTCAAATAACATCTGCTGAAGCGACTAATGTTTCTTACTTGTGTAAACGGTCTCTTTTATCTTTTGTAGGGATAGAAAATGGTGACACGATAGAGAACCTTGACAATGTTGAGCGCAGAAGGCAAAGAAGAGTGGCAAAACATTGGCTGAAGTGGCCAAAACACACCGACGGATTTGTTTATGTTCCTTATGAATTTTCAGATTACGTCAGACGGACGCCAAACAGTAAGGTTCGCAGGTTTGCAATCTCATAACCAGGGCCTGGGTATGAGGTTGTTGTGATAACACTACCATTAAATACTTTATTCTGGGGAAATTTTGCAAGGGGAATGTCATTTCGAAATTTCTGGCCATGCGACTGCGACACCTGTTAGCCCCTCAATTCTTACAATATGCGTATAGCTACGTGTGTATAAGTTAAATCCTTTCACACATTATCTATTTGATCTTTCCCAGCGAGCAAAATCGTCCAAAAGTCACTTCGATGAAGAGCATTTTTATTGAAATAGTGTGTATATTTCTATAGAAATGCACTCCTTCACAGTGATTTTCAACAAATTTGCCCACTGGGTTATGATACACCATTTATCTGCACTCAATACCTTTGAACCAAATCGATTTTGTGTTAAATACCTCTTATTGTTATTTTTTTACATTAGTCACAACAGCATTCCTGCAGGGAGTGAATGACATACAACGTTCTTCTTGCATTCGATTTCTACCAAAACAACCACATCACACAAATTATGTGCAAGTGATAGACGTGAAGGATGGGTGAGATAGAACCACTGTTTTTATGAAATCATAACGTATACACGTTTTTCTATATCAGCTATAAGTTTATAAAAGCATCACTAGTAAATTTTCTCAATAACTTACGCACGAAGTTGTTACACTAGGTTGCACTACCTACCCAGCCGGCACATTTGTTAAAAAATCTCCGTGAAGGAGTGCATTTCTATATAAATTGCACACAATTTCAATAAAAATTCTCTCCGTCACAGCGACTTTTTAGCGATTTTGCCGACTGGGTAGGTAGTGCGTTCTATGTAGCGATTGAATGCCCTAGACTTTATATCTAGATACTTTAATTAAATAACGTACACAAAGGTATTCGAGACGGGACATACCTTAAAAGCACAAAAAAAGTCGCGATCACAAAAGTTTATTCACAAAAAATACTTCGCGAATTTCCAGCGAATTTTCCCGTTTCCGGAAAAGCAGATGCTGAAGAATTGGCTTCTGCAGAAGTCAGTGAATGCAAAAACAGGGTGCGTTCTTATTGAAAATGATGACCTGAGAGGAAAATTTCTCGATATTGCTTCAGTTTATATGTTTCATGCGCACAAAACTTTTTCTCAAAATGGCGTCTTGCGACTTTTAATATACGCGACTTTGTGCGCCTTTAAGGTATATATATTTTAGCAACAAATTAAGCATCACTACTGCGCAACAGAATTATTAACAACCGAAGCTTTGCTCCTGTCTGGAGAACCTAGGATTGCAACAGAGACGGCGATGGTGACGCGAGTTTTTAACGATGTATTTCCAGATTCGTTTCAAATGAAAGTTTTTCTTTCAGACAAAAAAAGTGTGAAAGGATACGTTTAAAAATCATGCTGAAAACGATGAGTCTTTCTAATAATTTTTCGACCATTTTGAATTCATCGACTAGACGTTTTGTTAACACAGACGAGACGTTCAAACGTCAATGTTTGTCTGACATGTTTTTTGTCAGCATTGTCGTCTTTTTCTCTGAATCTCCGCTATATATATTGTACATTTACCATATGCTCGTATTAAGGGAGAACGTTAGACCGAATCAGTGAGTTGCTTATACAATTCTTGTACACAGATTAGATGGATTTATACTGAAGTAGGAATTAAGTAGGATCAAGTTAGATAAAGTTCATCAGTCCCTTTAGATGTAAAATATTATATAGATATATAGCTACCCACTTGCTTACCTATGTTTACCAAGATATCCATTACAGTTTCAAAGCCCCTCCATGGACTTTCACATGTGAAATGTAGATCTTTATCTCCCTTACTACACTCACAAAAAATTCCATATTTATGTGTTTTGATTTTTAGATGCTACAGTTTGGTTGGCATGGTCGGAGGGCGTCAGCCACTTCAACTTCAGGCGTTCACAGGATGCGCCACAAAAGGCGTAGCAATCCATGAACTTTTACATGTTCTTGGTTTCATGCACGAAATGCTTCGCAGAGATCGAAATTTATATATCAAAGTACACTATGATAATATAAATCCAAGTAAGTGTGGAAAAACTTTAAATAGCTAAGTGATAATGATTTCTTCTTCCCATCACGGTTTTGAAGAGAAAGTCAATCCAATCCAATTCATAAGAAAATATTTCAAGCAAAAACAACCTTTTTAAAAAAAGTCAAAAATTATGATATCTTACAATCAAACAAAAAAATGGTACTTGTCGGTTATCCCCCCTCCCCCTCCTCCCCAAAGGCTAGGGTTAGTGTTAAGTATTTTTTTTAGGGGGTGGTGGGGTCGAGGGGAATGGGCGACAAGTACCAAAAATACCAAAAATACCAAAAGTACCAAAAATAAAACAATTGTCTATTAACCTATCCATCAAAACTTTTTTCCAGATCACTACTTTCAATTCGACATGCATCCACACATGAACGGGTCAGTGTTTGGGGAACCTTATGATGTAACCTCGATAATGCATTATGGGAAGTAAGTGATTCTCAATTCGCCACGAAACCAAGCTTGGTATAAGTTGAATAATCAAGTATAATCTCTGTTATACAGATATGCATTCGCTGTAAACAGAAGAAATCCAACAATAACATCGAGAAGAGATGAACACGAACAACTGGGACAACGAGACAGTATGTCAACAAAAGACAAAATCCAACTTAACAGGATGTACAAATGCGAAGAATTTATATCGAGAGTGTAACGTTTCCTTGGCAACGATGTTTGCCGAAGGAAAAACAAATGCGATGAATAAAAAATTAAAGGGACTGATGCTTGAAGCAGCTATTGTTAATAAATTCTACAATGTAGAAAGGGCATTAACCAAACTCGAACCTGTGCTCAGAACGTTTAACAAAATTTTTGAGAAATAAAAACGAATGTCTTATTCACTATAATTCCTGTTTTTACGTTCTTTTCTTTCTCCCAGTCTTTTCCTTATCAATTTTTTCTACCATCAATGGCTCCATTATATACTTTACCAAACGCATAAGTTTTACGTCGTCGGAGCTGTTGTTTCCCATGCAACTGACGGCGTCGTTACTTATCAGCTCGTCTGGCGTTATTATATTTACAGAATAATCTGGAAAAAAAATAAAGAAATTGTGGGTGGATTTCTATAGAAATGCACTCCATCGCAGAGATTTTTTAATAAGTGTGCCGGCTGGCCTGTCTTCATGTCCCTACACTTTAGTACAGATATAATCTTGAAATTAAAAAGTATGAAAAAAGACTATAAAGATTGGTTTGTTTTTTAGGAAAATTGCTCAAAATGAAAAATTGGTATCATTTTATTCCCAGCCTTTTGTTATTCCCGATAAATGAAACCATGATAAACATTTTGAGAAGTTGAAACATTTTTGACTTCATCAAATGACGTCTCAAATGACTGACTTAATATATCTTTCTAAAAACTGAAACAGGGCTCGTTGAAAAATATTGAAACATTTGAAAGTTAAAGTTTCAACAGAAAACGTGATGGGGCGCAAAATATGTCTAGTATTTTTTATTACGCCCTGTTTCAATAACTCACCTCTTTGAGATTTCTCACATATTGATAAAGCGTTCAAAAGAATCTGTTTATTCGTCATTTTGTCCTTTACACTTTTCTCTTTAACTTTCTTCGTGTTTATCACTGAAGGTACATACATGTTGCACAAATCGTCCTCTTGCTGCGTCAGCACGGAAAAATTAACCTTGTCACACAGCAACTTGTCTTTACTTAAAGGCCACTTTACACTAAGCAAATTAATATCTGAGGAAGTTTCGGAAAAATTCAAGCTTCGCCGACTTCTCGTTTTCTTCGCGGGATTTTTGTCGTTAATCAGTTTATATTTTGCCCTTCGGTTTTGAAACCAAATTCGTATCTAGGAAAATAACAACGAAATCGTAAAAAATCTACGTTTACTCTCGTTTCCTAGATTTTGAGTCAGATAAACATGAAAATGAAATTTCCATAATATATTCATGCATAATTATAAAACAATCCGGGACTTATATAATTTGAAAATTTGAAAAATATATACTTTTTTTCGGACAAAATATCTTTTAAGCAAGTAGAGAAAACAAATTCTGTTCAATGGTGTTTCATTCTAAGGGGTTTTCCACTTTTTCAGACATCGTAAGTAGCTACAGGAATTTACAGAAGGACTGAAATCCTCACCACAGCTTGGTCGTGCCCAAACCTTCGTGCTAACTTGGTTCTCTCATCTAGCGTCGGATAACGATTATTATCGAAATATTTCTCAAGTATTTTTAATTGGCTTGCTTCGAAATTTGATCGATTTTTTGAACGCTCTTTGGACATACCTACAAACCAAAATGATATATTGAGATCGACTGCCAATAGGAAAAACTTGGGATAGACACAACATCAGTGATCCGTTTGTCCATCCACCCAAACTTGTATTGACTGGGCCGAAAGAAGTAACCTCAAAGTGACCCGAAGCGAATTAAAAAAAACCGTTCGGAAAAATATGACAAGTACGTTTTGTAATTTATGTTGATCTAAAGAATGAGTCAAAAAAACTTACTTCTGTTTCCTTGAACAGCCATGTTTTGTTTAACGGACGAAACTGGTCAATGCAATGACTTCTCAGCTAAAACAAATAAACAATTTCACTTGCTCATCGGTATCATCAGTTTTGTAGTGATTTAGAATTTTTAAACAATTTCTTTTTCTTAATTCTTAATTTTTTCTTAATCTTTTGCAAGGTGTGAAACACGTTTGTAATGGATTAGCTCAATGCAGTGAAATGTGTGACGCAAATAGAAACACGGAAATGCCGAAAGAATAGTATCAACAAATAGAATCGAAAAAGTGATGAATTATAACCTTTGTCTTCTTATTCATCCATAAAGTGATTACTGTATCGTTAAATTTTCAGAAACAATTCACATTGAAATATAAACTCTGTCCCTGGATTCTATTTAAACGCCGTGTTATGGCCTAGTAAACAGGCATGGTCTTGTTAGGGGCTGATTACATGATCCCGCTTAGCCGGGATGAAATTTCATCCCGCCTTGCTGAGATGAATTTCAACTCGGTGTTACCATAGTTAATAGAAACACATGGTTTGGTGACTCGTGTTTTTGGATTTCTGCGAAAGCAAGAAATACCTTAAAACCGGCTCTGTTCTTCTTCTTCTTCTTCTTACTGTCCAAACCTAGCGGTTTTTTGAAATCTCGTGCGAATGTTTACACGAAACCAAAGTCACGCATTTCAGTCGAAGAAATTCACAACAAAGAACCAACCAAAAGGATCCCAAAGGATCTTTAGTCGGTATAATTAAAGAAGATGCACGTTTCCAAAACTGAAAATGAAGAATAAAATCTCCAGCAGTAATTTATTATTATCTTGTAATGATTCAATGGTGACTTTTCGTATCGTTTTGTAAACAGAGAATGAAAAAGGTATATATGCTTTTTTTGTTTTTGAAATGTCTGGGATTTTATCTGAAAAAAGTTCATTGTTTGTTTCATGTGTGGGCTGTAATGCTTTTTAAGCTCTGGATACGTACAGCTCAGCTTTAGTTCCACCTCAGCTCCAAATGTCTGTCTACTCAGCATCACTTTAGCTATTTTAAGGTTATTTGCTTTGTATAGCTAATGTTTTGAAATGCAGTATTGTTTTTTGTTGGTGATCAGTAGTTTTTAGGTTACCAATGTCTCTAATTATGAACAGTCTTCCTAATTTTAATAAATATATAATTCGAAACACTTCACATTCTGTATATAAAAAAAATTTTTTTTTAACTGAAACCAATGTGCTATATCGATATATACATCAATTAATGATAATGGTTAGAGCAATCGCCCGGCAAGCGAGAGGTCGTGAGTCCCACTCGATCCGATAACTTTGCGCTGCAATTGGAAAGGTACATTATGTGCGGTTATCATTAATTGATGTAAAAAAAATTTCAACTTTCAGTTATATAGCTATGTATATAATATCTGGATCATGTATTTTTCATGATCAAAATTTTTGTTTACTTTTTTGTTTGTGATACACTTTACATTTTTCTGTGCCTCCAAATTAAAGTAAATATTTTCTTTCGGATGTAAATAAATTTAATGGTGGAATATACAGTTTAAAGTTTTTGAGTGTCAACAAAGTTTTTGTAGTGTCAATTAAGCTTTCATGAAGCTCTGAGGAGTACGTACACTTATAATAATATAATAATTCTTCTGTAGTGTGATTATTCTTTTCTAACTAAAAAGTTGTACAAAGTCAAAAAGCTATGTGTTTGTATTAGGGAAAAATGTCTCAATGTTTTCTAGATACAAAAGATTTTTGTTTATTTCCTGCTTGTGTTGTATACTTTTTAAGCTCTGGATTCGTACAGCTCAGCTCTGTTTCTTCCTTAGCTCCAATGTTAAGTGGTTGTCTACTCTGCACCACTCTTGATTGATGATTTTCTAGCTATATTATGCTGCCAATGCCCCTAATTACGAATGATCTTCCTAATCACACAAATTGAAATGTTCTGTGTATAAATTCAAAATACTTTATACAATTAGTAACACTACAAAATTTTTGGTATAAATTTATAGAGCATATACTTTTAACGATCAAGATTTTTGATTACGTATTTTCAGCATTGGGAATTCTGTTTTATGTATATAATTAAGAAGATTGGAAGTACATATCATATCAAGTTTTAACATGATGTTATGCTGTAAAGATCATTCAACCTTTTTTTCGAATTTCTTAAAGAATTTTTATAAACTTTCTTCTATTTTGTTAGATTAAATTAGGTCAGGTGCGGTTGATCATTATGTCACACTTTTCTTTTATATGTAATTTGTGTATTGTTTATATGTGTAATTATATATAAGAGTACTTTTTACATTTTTCACTCTCATTCAACATTCAAGAGTCAACATAATTTTCACTGGTAGCACATTTTTGGCCAGCTGTTTGAACTTTCAATAACAAAACTCATTTTACTTTGTGTGTTACAATTCCCACCTGCTGTATGCAGTCTACACTGAGCAGCATTCAATGTTGTACTGTATTGTATTGTATTGTATTGTATTGTATTGTTCAATCATTCAAAATCATTCAAGTTTCAAGAATGTTATTGTTAGTCTTCCATCGTTCATACTTCAGCTGATTTTGCAGAAATCTTTCTGCCTGTAAGGGCATCTTGTTCCTATTGTTATACGTCCGGATGTTGAAAGTGCATGTCACGTGATCGTGAAGCTGCAAAGATCAAAATAAATATGGCGTGCAATAGTGAAGATACTGGCAATTTAAGCGATTACAAACACTTATCAGAAGACGATTTGGATAGTATTCTTGTCAGGTTAAAGGAATCTGAGCTTTTTGGTAGAGAAAATAATGTTTTAGTGGAAAATGTAAGTATTTAAAGAATATTTTCAAAATGAACACAGAATGGTGACTTATTTTGTTATCTTATTGGTTGTTAATTTTTCTCCAGAGAAAATAGTGTGATCTAATTCCGATATAGTGATGTTTCTCAAAGAACGTTTGTATGTTTTATAAATATGGTGGTCTTCCGGAAGGAGCCAACCAAAAACTTCAATAGTGTAGGCTAAAGTTTGATCTAGCGTCAATTTTAAGTAAGGTACGGAAAGGTCTTGTTTTTTATTTTTATAGGCCAACGTAATTTCATGGCTTACATGAATTTCCCAGTCTTCAAGTGTTTTTAAAATCTTTAGTCTTGATTTCAAATCGTCGAAGCTCGTGTAGTAAGATTTGTTTTTCTGTTCGTGAATTTGAACGATCGAACGATGTTTTCTTTCATTTTGTACGGTTGACTTGGTATCATGACTCTTTACCGGCATATTTAGTGTTGGTACAACGCCATGTTTAAGCTTTTTCCTTGTTACTTTTTCTCCGACAACTATACTAAAACGACAGTTATTCACGAGCAAAATACTCTAGATTACGAAAAATCGATGTTTTTTAGAAAATCCGAAACAGACTGAAATGACTAGAAAATTAACTTACATATTTCGATATCATCAGGTTTAAAATGTCTTTCACATGCATATACGTGACTTTTTTCTATCAAGGCTTTGAAATTTTTATCAACTTCTCTTGACCTCGTGATTTCTGCCAACCAACGTGTTCTCCAATTCTTGTCAAGATCTGCGGATGGTATTTTAAAAATTCCTATACCTTTTGTAGTCCTGCACACCCCACAACCAACTACTCAACAATTTTGGCCTGGCATGTGAGTTAAACTTTTTTTATAACGAGTTGTAAATACATTTTCCAGTGCGCGTTGTGCTTCGATATTTCTATCACAAAATATTGAATAGCAGCACCTTCAGTATTTAACTATGTTTTAATAGAACAAGTGTGGATTTTGTAATTATATTTTTTATTTTTGAAAGATAAAAAAAAAATGTCGTATTGTTTCTACGGGTTTTTTTTCTTGTCTTTTTTTCTCAGATCAAAATTACGTTAACAATTTCTGATATACAGTAGACTCCCGGTTATTCGAACCTGCACTTATTCGAATAATTCGGTTATTCGAAGTGAGATGGCGTTCCCCTTGGATCTGCTTACCCAACTCAGGCAAAAACACTCTCGGTTATTCGAACTTCAGTTATTCGAATAATTCGGTTATTCGAAGTGATTTCTATTCCCCTTGGGGCCAATTATAGGCTAAGTCACCCTCAGTTATTCGAATTTTTCTTATTGGGAGATCGTCGAGTGAGAACATTGATTTTCTGCGATTAAAACACTTTTTTTCTTCAAAAAATCAGGTTTCAATATTCATGGCTATTTACACTCTTCAAGCAATTTCTTCAAAAGTTCAATATTCTCCTTCGGTCCAGAGAATTGAAGCAAACAGGGGATCCTCAATCCCTTATCATCTCCAAAGTTAGTTCTTTTCCCTGTCACTTTTACTTTGCAAGTACACAACATCTCACATGACATCCCCCCGAAGAAGCCAAAGCAGTCAGAGTTGGAAGAGGTCTTAGAAAAGAGGCCTTGGAAAGATGGTCTTTGTTTGACGAGAATGGTCTTGAAATCAGAAAGCAGTTAAACATGATAACACGTACATGTCAAAAACACTACATCGATAGTAAAAAACAATGTAGCATTAAAGATTTTTTTAAGAGTTGAACTCCTTGTATTTACTAGATACATTTTCTTTATAACTTTCATATTTTAAAACCTGTTAACAATTTGTTCAAATTTATTCTTTCTTCAAAAAGTAAAAATTCCTTGTTTTTATTACGCTCAACTGAACCACAATGCCTCAATTACTTCAGAAAAGTCCATCCCATTAAGGTTAAGTTGAAAATCTGGCGGGAAAACGAATTTTTCAGTTATTCGAACTCCCGGTTATTCGAAGTAAATTCTTATCCCCCTTGGAGCTTCGAATAACCGGGAGTCTACTGTACTTTCAAAGATCACAGCTCAGAATATGAAAAATAAATGAAAGTATCTAGAAAACATCGCTTCGGGTATACTTTACTACGTCAAAATCATATAATAATTCTTCAAAACATTTTTGTTTTGCAGCTTCATGTCACTTTAAAAAAAATCAAATCGATGAATAACATATTTGAATAGGCTATTGAAAGGCTCCAAACCATCTGTATTTCTATTATCTATGGTGTTACATGCAAAATTTTCATCCCGTTTAGGCGGGACGGGACAAAACTAACCCTTTGTGTTTTGAATTTTTGACAAACTACGCATGCTCAAACCTCAAACTTGTCGCGGTTGACCGGGACGAAGCGATTACATGGGAAAATTTTATCCCGCCTAACCGAGATCCCGGCTCTTGATAGCCGAGATCTCGGATAGGCGGGATGAAAATTTTATCATGTAATCGCGATGGGAAATTTATGATGTCCAGGAAGCCAAGACCTCGGCAAGGCGGGATGAAATTTCATCCCGGCTAACCGGGATCATGTAATCAGCCCCTTAGAAGCAACTACTAAGTAACAAGGAGACATACAAATTAAAAAGACAATAAAATATATTCAGGGCCATCGGAAGTGGGTGGCTGGGAAGGCCCTTGATGTCTGATGCTGAGAATTGAAACAGCGTTTAAATAGAGTTCGGAAAAGATCTATTTCAGGTTAGTGAAATTTACAATGATCACGTTGTGTTAGCCTGTGCAACTGACGTGTCATATATTTCTTAAGTTCGTACCTAGCTTTAATTAAACGTTTTACCTGGTATCAAATTTAAAAGGATTTCATTTTATATATTTGTTGACATTTGTATTTTCCTCTATTTTCACCAGAAAATGACACATCATCACCTTTATTACAGTACTGTGTCTCACGTCCTTTCGTGGTCTTGAACATGCCGTTTTCCTGGTAACCCGCGAGGAAAAGTCATTGCGTAGGAGTGCCCACTGGAAAACAAGGAAAAATAAAGTATATTTTGAAAAACTCTGAAAAACCTTGAGCCTGTTTATTGCTCAAATGATATTCTTAATTTATTGACAGTGTCCTGAGTGTGATTGCTATAAAAAGAAAACACGGTGTAAACGAAGAACAGCGAAACTTCGTTACCATTCCACTTACAGAGAGTCCTAAACAACCAGCCAATCATACCGCCTCATTTTTTTTACTTACCAGCCATTCAAGTTTCTTCTCAGGTACGAAAATTTCAAATTTCAAAAAGCCACCTGTTATTGTATGTATTTGATAACAATTAGAATTCCCAATATTGTTAACTCCTAATGGTTGGTTTACATCCAGTGACATCATTTTGTTTATTGTTTATGAAATAGCGACTGAAATCGCTTTCATCACATAGTTTTTAGTGTTGAAGGAACAGATGAAAATTTCATACTAAACAATGAAAGTTTAAGTTAACCCTATATACCATTGCATGTTTTTATAAGCCTGAAAAAAATCTAGTTACACCTTATTTACTTTGTATCAGTTCGTTATTGTCATTATTTTTCCAATGTTTTCCTTTTCAATGCATTCAATGAAATTTGTAACAAATCTACGATGACCCCGAGGTGTCACAGTTCTCGATTTTTTCCCGACAATTCTCGGTTTTGTTCAGACAGTTCTCGGAGTTTTTTTTTCAGACAGCTTTTTGATGTGGTCAACATAAATAAGCCACCTATACTGGTGGGTTATATGACACCAATGAAGGTAATTGCGTATAATAATATAGAAAATTTATCCTACCAATTCACAGACAGTATTCGTGCTTTCTTTTTTCAAGAAAGTGTTGAGTTAGCGTGTTTGACTCTAAAGTATAAGTTTGTGGATAAAAATCATGTTGAAATTGCAGATTTTGAGTGCTTTTCTAGGCAATCTAGAGGTGGTTTTTCAAACATTTTCTTGGCGCATCTTTCAATAGTGATTTATTGAAAACAGAAGATATTTGACATACGGATGGCGGCGAAGAACCAAATTAGTGGAACTGCTAAGACATCGTTGCCTTTTAAAAGTTGATTCAAGCATTGAAATTGTTTTGGTTTTTTAAAAAACCTTGTATATTGCTTTATCTAAAGCGTACCCAATTTGCTTAAATAAATTAATCACTTGCTCCATTTTCGTTTATTTTATCTATCGAACGAATTCTGTTTCACTCGACGTTTTAATGAAAATTTTTTAAATAGTTCTCTACCTCGCTTGCCCGTATGAAGACGATCTTAAAACCATGGGAAGAAAAGACAAATGACGTCAATTCTGCATAAATTAAAACCACCAGTTTTTCGGTTAGTTTTGACCAGCCTGCACCAGGGCTTTCTTCGCCGCCATCTGTATATCGAAAAAGGCAAGAAGCCCTGGAGACGAGGTTGAACAGACGCTAAATTTTTAGAAAAAATATTTTCAGTAAAAATATCTATTATTGTATCTATGTACCCACAGAATCACAAAAAACACTTTTACACACTCTTGTGCTTTCAGTAATCAAATAAAACTGGATCTACACTAGACAATTTTCGTCAGACTGGAAATGTGAAAGTACTTCTAAAGACTGTTCTTTCTAAAGAACATAGTTACGTTACTCTCTCCCCTCTTCATCGTCTTTACACTTTATTCCGATACTACATAGATTTCCATGTCTTAAATATCTTGCTAACTGATTGGTGAGAGAAAAGGAAATCACTTCTCTGTTTCCCATGATTCAATGGGTTGTTCCCGTTTGCTGGCATCAGAATCTCACACATGTTTAGAAACTTGCACTGGTTGTATAGGCTAGTCAGTAGTGATCTTCACAGAACGAGAGAGATGGGGATTTTCTTAAGTTGAGAGATTTTTTCTTTCCATACATTTTAAAACCTGACTCTTTTTGTACATACAGGTGAATACATCACTTTATGATCCATTAACAATTAATATGGCGGTTTATTTGATTTTTGAGTATTTTAACACAAAATAAACATATCATAAGCATATTTGAGGCTCAATTGGGAGACTTAGCTAAGGAGCTGATCATATGGAGCTCTTCATTCCGGCTGGGCGAGACGAGATGTTTTGACGAGATCCTAGCTTTTATGCAATTCTCACTAGATTTTTTTTTTCTGATCATATGGAAAATAAAAAAAATCACCCTGTCCCGGTTTAGCGGGATCTCGTTTATTTTTGCCGGGATGCCGTTTAAGCCAGGTGGTTTTTTCCATATGATCACAGTTATCGCGTCTTGCCGGGACGATATAACATTTATTTACAGTGGAACCTCTAATAGCGGTCACTTTGGGGGACCCAGCTTAGTGGCCGTTGCATTAGAGGTGACCGATGTATGGAGGTTTTATATGAATATACTTTTTTTTATCAAAAAGGCTGGTCAGGATGGGAGGGTTATAAAGAATGATTCATGATCAAAATAAACACAACATTATTGAGCCTAAGTGCGCCAAGTCGTAGTGTGACAAGATTAAAAGCACTTACTAAGTCAACATCACCTAATGTTTCACAAAAGTTGTTCAAATCATCTACAATAGATAAGGCTGCTTGACTTGACTTTATTTTTGTAAATAATTATTGTAAATAAAGTAACAATTTTTTTTATTTTTACATTCATTTGCTTCCGTAAAGATTTTTTTGACCGTTAATAGAGGTAAAATAAGACATTGGGACAATAGAAAGTGGCCGTTTGGCCGTTGATTGGAGGTGACCGATGTATGGAGGTTTTTTTATAAGAGTTTGACAATGAATTTGGCAGGGACTTTCTTTTCTGGCCGCTTATCAGGAGGTGACCGATGTATGGAGGTGACCATTAATAGAGGTTCCACTGTATTTACTTATTTTTTTTTTCTACCATTTTTTGTGTTACGAGATAATATTTCACGCGTGCGCAGTAATTACAATTTTTATATAAGCAATAACATAAAAACTATCCCGGGTAAGACGGGACAAAAGTTTCATATGATCGCAATGCAAAAATTGCCCCAGGACGATTTTCATCCCACCCTGAGGGGATAAAAAACTTCATATGATCAGGCCTTAAGCATATCGAGGCTCACTAAAAAAAAAAAATGCACAATGCTTATAAAAAAACCCAAAGTGTATCAAGATAAAGTTTCTTTTGAATTTTATAAAGCAAGTAATATCGCTTCTTTTTCTTTACAAAGAAAATCATACATGAGATGATCGATAGGTTCTTGATTTCTTTGAACCTGCCGTTCAATGGCTGCTTTGAAATCTTCATGCACTTCTTTGTTTACACCCCTTGTCACTGTTTTACTAGAAAAAAAAAAAAGAGGTAAATTTTTCAGAAATATCTTAAACAGAAATTGACCATAGATATATTATCATGTTGATATTTGACAGGTGGACCTTAACTCACTTTGTGCTTGAAGGTGGCATCAAAGATAACTGTATTGAATCCTGCGAATGAAGGTATGCAAACTCTTCGAGGATGTCCATTTCTGTAGGATCATATCGTTAAGACATCATATGAACGTAAATCATGCAGATCACCGATTTCAAGTCTGTGCAGTGAAAACTTTGAAATTTTAACTTGGGCTATCGAAGCTTCGTGGGTTGCACAAAGTAGATATACTTTAAACAAGAATTTTTATTATTATACAAAATATTTCGTGATGATTGATAATCACATAAGAAATTAAAAATCAACAGAAAAGACCTTCAAAGTTGTCTATAAATATTAAGGTGGCGTTACTGACGAGTAGCAACGCCCTGTAACGCCCAGTTTCATTTTGAAAAGATACGTGTCATATAAGTGAAAAACAGTTCGTATTTGAAGCCATCATCTTGTGCTTGGATGAGTTTTAACAAATGTAAGAAAAATTCTTCATTCTTTGACCACGACAGTTGCGACAAGACCATGAGGTGGCCGATCACTGCGTCGCGCTGCGGATCTTCGCAGTATAACCGCGTCTAAAACGTAAAGGTATACGAAAAATAAACGCAAAATGGAAACATACAAGAGAAGATTAAAAAAAATACAAATAGAATGTGACCTTTAAAGCTGCAAATAGAATTAAAACAGTATACGCAAGAATATCATTTGGACTACTGGATAGTAACACGAGACAACGCCCTACAAAAATAATTGGATAACACTAAGAGACAACGCCATACATAAATAACTGGACACCATTAAGAGATAACGCCCTACAAAATTATGTAGATAGTACAAAGATAACGACCTATAACAAATCAAAGGACAACTTAAGAAGTGCTTAGACAACAATGAAATAACGCCCTATAAAAAGTAATTCAGTGATATCAAGAAACAATGCCCTAAATAATAATAAAGCAACAACAAGAATAACGCCCAATAAAAATGAGATAAGAGTATATTCTGAACTTCAGATTGGCAGATGAACTTCATCTGCCAATATCCGACCATCAAACTTAACGTTGAAAGTTCTTATAAAAGCGCTTGAAAAACTGAGGCATAGCCTGAACCTAACCTTACTGATCCAAACAAATTTAACAAGGGTTACACTGTCAAGTTTTGATGGCCTGAAATTGGCAGATAAGCCTCACAACAAAGGCATAACGCCTAACAAAATGCAATGCAACAAGAGTTAACGCCATGAAAGAAATAAAGTTACCCTTTTTATTACAGAAAAGATTAAATTCTTTTATTACCGTCGTGTTTTGTTGCTTTTTTATCGAAAATGGTCGGTGAAGAATTCGTTAGCGATGATGCAGTCAACAGCGAAACTGTTTGAAGAGCCTTTTCACAGGAAGCCTTAAAAAAAAGAGACCACAAAACTTAAGTAAAACAAGAATACCGTAATTATCGGAAAAAGCGCCCCGGCTTAAACGAGCTCCCCCTTCGAATGAGCGCCTCTCTGGACAGCTCAAAAATTTAATGAGCGCCCCCGGCTGAAATGAGCTATGGTAGGACCACCAGATTAAGAAGAGGTTCCTTCATTAATGATAGTGGATGAGGATGAAGAAGGAGATATAGACGTAGAACTTTAGCTAGAGTTAGGGATCTAAAAACGATAATTAAGGAAATAACAAAAATTAAAATTTTAAAAATGTCGAGTTTTTTGTCAAGGGACCGTAATATCCATTCGATTTAGAAATGTCGAGATAGCGGGGGAAATTTCCATTCATAAACGTCGAATCTGGCGGGATCAAAGAAATTATGTCGAGTTAGGCGGGTGTCGAATTAGCGAGAGGTCGAGTTAGCGGGGGACAACTGTAGTACCTACTTCGCATTTTTGTAATGGGCGCCCCCTTTTGAAAAGTAGAAAATTATATGAGCGTCCTGGCGCTCTTTCAGATAATTACGGTAATCACCTAAGATGATCTGGATGAAAATCCTCTAGGCTGGTTAATACGCCTAACATATCCTTGCGAAATAACTATATCTAAGGCTGGATATGCTTACGTCATGTTTTGAAAACAAAACATATGATGATTACTCTTGTATGATTACTATGATGGAGATCATGTATGATTACTATGATGGAGATCATGTATGATTACTATGATGGAGAGAAAACGGTTGAATATAAATAGTTTAATAGACGATGGTGATTCTTCTCTGTACGTCCACTGACGTAAATGTTCGGCATTACCAATCACCAATCGTAGATGCTCGACATTAACGACCACTGATCGTAACTGTTCGGCCATTATCGACCACCGATCGTGAATGTTGAAACTTTGCGACCACCGATCGTAAATAGATATGTTGGGTACGATGGAATAGATTATGTTTAAGATTCGAAAAGTAAATGTAAAGGGTAAAACACGCGTGATCAAAAAGACAGTTTTACGTACCTTTCTTTGACCAGAGCAATACAAAGCAGAGGTGAGCTGGAGCGATCGCTTCAATGAACACTGAAAACAATAAATATCGCTTTAACATCTGACCAATAGAAAAAAAAAACAAGTGATAAATTCGTTTTGAACTAACCACACTCAGTTGATCAGACATTTGATTTTCTTCGGAAGTCATCACTTCGATTGCTGCTCGATATTTTCCCTGCAAAAAAACAATACCAAAGCATTCTTACTTCTGCTGAAGAACAAAACCGCTTTAATGTAGTTTCTCAGAGGGGCGGTACACACAAGGGAGACATGTACACTCAAACAAAAGGCGAAGGGGCGGTTCTTTATCAAGAGATCCAATGAATGTCGATTCTCTGAAGAGACGATAGATAGCGTTCGACCTCTTCCATTTGAAAGTAATCTGGCAAAATTGTGCGATACAGTACATTCTCTGTGATTGGAAAGAGTGTTCGAGTTGGAATTATGGAGGTACATTTACAATGATAGCTGACGGGTGCTTGAAATTCGTTGGGATTACTACAGTGTTTGGTAGACATGACGTCACACATCAATGATAACCACCAGCTCTATTATTGTTACTTTCGTTAAATCATCCATCCAGAGATGAGAGATGAATCTTTCGCACCACTCCTAAGCATAGAAGGGAAGGGTTTTTCTTTCAAGTACTAGAAGCGAGCACACACCTGATATAACAGGGAGTCAACACGAAACGTTCTCATCCAATGCCAGTTCTCCATTTGCCAATCAGAAAAAAGGTCTGCGTATTCTAAAAAAGATAAGACAACATCAGATATATCCGTAAAAGACATTATGAGATTAGGTTCCAACTACTTTTATATTTGAATGGAAATTAACTGACCTCCTTGAAAGACAGACTTCAATATATTTTGTGTGTCGATAGCAACTTGTAAACATTCCCCTAATCCTTCAGTAACTTGACCGATTAAACCTCGAAGAAAAAACACCAAACATAAATTCGTGGAAAGAACGACAAAAATGATTCGATTGTAAGAAAACCTTTATACCTGGATGCACAATAACTTTCACGTCTTCAGAAGATGACTGATAATCGGACGATTGATTCTAGACAAGTGTGACCATTCAAATATGCGACACTCTTATTGGACGATACATTCCAGACTAACTTCATAGCACTTATGGAAACCTTATACTTTTAATAAGAAATTAAAAATAACTGAGCCTCACTGACCCAAACGAATTTTATAAGGTTAACACCAAGAAGTTTCAACTCAACTTGATATAAATGAGTATATCAGAAAATAGAAAGCTTCCTTAACCAAACACACAAACTAATTCTTGCTCTTCTGCTAAAAAACGTTTTCCTTGCTTACCCCTGAATCATCAGTTTTTTTCTTCTTCTTTGGAGTTCTGATGACAAAAAAAAACAGAAGCTAAAAGTTAGATTAAAGCAGCCCTTTAATGTTCTTATTTTTAATCAGCAAGGAAGTAGGATTGTTGTATACCTCAAAGGCTATCACGGGGCTTTTAGTTTAAACACACCCCTCAATACGAACGGTTTACCTTAAATCATTGATGATCGAGTTGTTTAGTACTCGTAATGCATTTATAAAAAGTTGTTTTTCCAATATCTTCAGACAACGATGCAGAGTTTGGAGACACTTGTTATTGTTATTTTGAAATATACCCAATGACAACTATGACACGATGTGCTTACCTTATTACCCCCTGATGTGTATTATCCTTTTGTGTCATGTGATCAATATTTTCCACCAATATGAATTCGTTTTCTGGTTGGTCGGAAAGAGGACTTGCAACTAAAGTGTTAATAGAACCAAAAACTTAAATGAATCATTCATTCATTCATTTACTCACGCTCACGAGGACCACCATAGTTTCCATGTAAACCCAGGGTGAAGGAGTGTAGTACAATTTCAATGAAAATGCTCTTCATTAGTGATGTTTTGGGCAATTTTGCCCACTGGGAAAGAACATAAAAAATTTATAGAAAAACCTTTATGTAAACAAAATTCCGAAATCACAGAACAGAAATTCAGCATATAAACAAAGGGTCACTGCTTTCTTACCATGAATTACAATCAACTATCAACTCGTAGTTCTATTTATGACAGGTCATTATCAAGGAATAACTTAATGCTCAATGAACGTTTTGGACAGATTCTAATCTAGGCCGAAAGAGCGTCTGTTGATCAGACGCTGCTCTCAAGGTTCTTTTTTTTGAAAATTTATTTCGCTTTAAAAACTTCAAAAATCACTCTTGTATAGGAGGGTCACAGGTTTAACCCACCGAAATAAAGCTCAGGTTGCCCTGGATGTTCATAATGTGCCCTTTTTCCTTCTGCCGGACACTGTCCGTCCATTCTAGAGGAGATCCTGTTGGAATACTATTCAGTGCTGATTTTGAATTTTGTTATACACTATTTTAAATAAATAAAAAACCTGAAATCCAAACTCATTCAATCCACACTCTCTTGAAAATGGTGAAAAGCTGCTAGAGACAAATTGAATGTGTAAACTTAAAAGACAGTCCTTGAAAATGGACTAAATCTTACTTTTACTCGAGTTTATGTTGATGGATGAACAATACTCCAGCACTGTGTAAATGTGCAACTGTAGTACCGAATAGAATACAGCTACTGATGGCTTGCTATCTTTGGCATTATTCAAGGCTTTCCATCGACTTTTCAAAGGTCTACAAAACAAGGGGAAAAAGTTCAAAAATGTTAGATAGAAAGAATAGAAAAACAATCGAAATTTTTAAAAAGGAAGTTCAGTACAACTACCTATTCTTCGCAGGATCTATTTTATCTTTAAACTTATTGAAGTTTGCCCAGTTTAATTTAGTTGCAAAAGATACCAAATTTTCATGCAACATGTGCCAACACGATCCTGTTTCATCAAAATCAAACAAACCAATATCCGTATTTCCCGTAAAATGATCGGTTGACTTCTGCAGTGAGCGTTTATCAACAGCATATGCGACGAAAAACTCCATTGCTAAATTCAGGAAATATATCAGCTGTCCTTCTGTTACATATAAGATGTCGTTCTAAGACGCGAAAGAACAAAAACAAGCTAAGCAACAACCTTGCTATTTACAATATCAAATAATATTGTAAAACTTTGATATAGTTTTGTGCCACTATTAGTATGAGTTTTCTAAGCATATCTTTTCCACAAAAATATTGATAGAAAAATGCTTTGTTTTAATAGTAATGGAATATGAAACACAAATACAAATTTCAACATCGGTTATTTCAAAAGTTATGTATTAATTTTCAAATGCAAAAATGTTTTTTGTTTCTTCCAGTTTCACTTGTAAAGAAGACCTAAATTTTCACCTACTGTAAGAACATTAATTGATTCGTTACACATCAGGTTTAACTTTTATGTTGTGAAATTTTGTAGAAGAATAAACCATAATGAATGAATAAACACTAGCCCCTCATGTAAATATTGCCTTATTATGGATGGAGTTTTGAAGTTTATTTTTTTAATTTAAAGGAAGACTATACATTGTCCATCAAATAGCTATTTGTTACCTTGTATTTTGGAATTTGCTGGACAACTTTCGTATCTTGACTTTTCAAAATAAGTGGCAGAATGTCGCAAACTGAATATAAAAGAGAAAGGATGGTGGATATTATAAATTTGCTGATTTCTTACTTTGCAACGCTCGCGTATTGATGATCAAGTTAGAAACATACCAATCATTTTACGATAAATATTCAACGGAGAATGTGGGCACTTTTTATCTTCAACATCTTTTAACGTTGTGATCAGATTAACCTGAAAGAGACATTGGTTGCAACAAGTTCTTACAGCATTCAGTTTTTCAGACAGCATTTTGTGATTATACTCACCGCTTGATCTTTTATGGCACCTTTAAATCTTTTCAAGACAAGCAAGGAGATTTGACATTGATCAATTAAATCACTTTGATGATCTAAATATGAACCAGTCAAAGAGAAAAGCCCTTGTGCAACCAACAGTATCAATAAAAACTATCCATAGTCTCAAAATAAGTATGTCTATTGTGTGAAGGGAGGTTGTAAACTTAAATAAAAAATAACATCACTCAAGACAGATTGCTGAAGTAAACGTCAATAGGATATGGTTTTGTCGACTTACTCGCATATTTAAGCAGTAGTTCTTTTTGATGACTTTGTGGCAAAGAATCAAACATATCTATAACCAAAGAAGACACCAGTTTGAAAATCATTTTCAACTTGGATCTCGATTTTTAAAGTTACCTTTGAGAAATTTTGATTCACTGTTTAGTGATCGGTTGTTATCTTGCGATTGAAATATCCTTGACAGTTCATCCCATAGAATTTGTTCAGATGAAAATTGGCACATCCTACATAAGAAGAACACTGATCGTAAGCATTTAAAACTGTCAAAAATGTGCTGATATAACGTAACTACTTTTCAATGGCATCAATATCCTTTCAGTTTCAAAACCATTATTGATATTCTTACAGAAACAACAACAAAATTACATTTCGTAAAACAGTTTTCCACATTTTTGGACTTTCCCAGCTTTGCGTTCCATGAAAAATTCCTCATACTAAAATAGATATGAGAAATTCAAATAGCAAAAAAATGAGATTGTATTATATTATTATTATAGTATAAATCTATCAATAAATTTCAACATCTATTGTAAAACATACATAATAACAAAGTTGAAAATATTTGAAAAAACTTTAGACATTTCACCTGCACAGAGAAGTTGCGTGGGTATAAAGTTTTTGCTGTCAACAGCCATGTCTTAGCAGCGTATGGATCACCATTGACAATATATTCTCGAGCAGTTTCAACCAACCATGTTGCATCTCCTCCATCAGGTTGAGGTTTCTTATTACTCATTATATATATATGTACTTTAAATAAGATTCTTCATAAAACAATAATTGCAAAATAATGAAAACAATACACAGGTAAACATGCTGAATTCAGAAAGAACAGATTTACCGAAAAATAATAATTTACATGTGAGTCTCGAGCATTTCGATAACAAACGACAAAACATAATGTGAAATGATGAAGTAACAAAAATAATAATGTTAACTACGGTTTCACTAGAATATCATAATTTTTTGTTGTAATATATTGCAAGGTTATAAAACTATGTTTTTTAAAAATAAAAACACAACAATAATAACAACAAGTTTTATTTAAAAACAACAGAAGATTTTCCGTACAACCATCATCAGTGCTAGTAAAAATGTAAAAACACTATTTTTCATTATTTTTTTGGGTTCATTAGCAAAATCCCTCGAAGAATCAGAATAGCAAAATAGAAACATAATAACAATCAATTTTTCATCATGGTAGATGTTTATAATTCTTTCTTACAAGATTCATTTACAACACTTTCTCTCTGGTTCATATTAAACACAATTCATAACAACTCAACCCATACCACCTCCTACACCAGATAATCCTAACTGTTTATCAACAGGAGGTCCAATTTCCATAAACACTGACATCAGCCTGTGATTGGTGTTGACTAATTTACTTGCACAATGTTCGACACAAGTTTCCTCTTCGCTGGACAAGTCTCGGCGTGTCATATCAACAACACAGGCACTGAAACATTTTTCAGATATCTTATTAAATAGAGTTATAAATTCTCTGTAGTTTTGTAATGCAACGGCTTCTTGGTTAATGTAAGGAACGGCCATTCAACTACCCATGGAATAAGCAAGCTCTTTTGTTGATAAATTCCCTAACAAATGAAACTTGTAATTACGTACTGCATAATTATTGGACATTACAACAAAAGGGCTAAATAGAATTGACGATTACAAATATGAATATACAAGAATCAGAAACAGCAACCAACTGTTTAAATGTCATAAAAATATTTTCCAGAATAAAATCAACAAAATTATAAACGTTTCATCATAATTTTGAATGATGCTCTATTCTAGCTCTAGAAATACTCATGATTTGTTTATAATGTACTTTTACCATTTTAAACTTGACAGGAATACAACATTTAGTCTTATTGATGTGTTAATAAAAATGATGAGCCTCGTTTTCAGTCTTGCTGTCAGGTAAACGAAAATCACAAGAGGTTATTAGTGCAGTTTCGTTAGAAAACAAAAACAATCAACAGTTCTAGTTCTAGTCAGGTCTGCCAGGGTTCCATCTAAATGTAGATTGGAATTGGCATTCCTTGACCTTTTCAAGACTATATTTTTTCACGAATTTCCTGACCAATTAAACTACCATATTTCCTCTAATAAACACCGCCCTCTGATAAATGCCGCCCTCTAATAGAAATGCCGCATCTTGAAAAACAGACTAAACAAGAATTGGTTATAGTTTTGTTTTCTATCAACAATATTTGATGTAATATTTTAATGAACATTTGTAGTTCTCATGGCGACAGTGATATTGCTCTTCTTTGACATTTTAGTGAACACATCTTTTGTGTAAAACATTTTCACACAATCTATTGTAACCCTTTTAAGGATAAGGAAATATTGTTTAAGTTTGCTTCTGTGCAATTTCATACATTCCAACCCTCCTGATATGACCGGGAGACTCCCAATCTCAAGATGACAATCCTAATCTCCCGATGAGCCAGATAATCTCCAGATATGAGTATATAAAAAGGCCACAATATTTCAAAATGTGCAAATTTTAATGACAAGCTCGCGGTTCACCATATCACTTCACTATAGTTTTAAACAAAGCGACAAGCAAGCACCTGCTACAAATTGCTTGATGTCAGGTATATTTCCTAGCACTTTTAGCTACTACCGTTTTTTGTTTTTTTTAAAGATTGAGTTTAAAAGCAGTTTGCAGGGGGTCCAGGGGGCAATGTCTCTAGAAGGTCTGCGATTCTAGCCTTTTCCACAATTTCAAACAGCTTTACAGTCACTCTAACTCTGATTCTTTTTTCACAATATCAACGTATATAGTTGGGTATAACTACTTTGCTCTTATTCTGCAGAACTCCTGCGAGAAGGATCTTCAAACTGAACAACAGCTTTTTGACTTACAAATCAGGTTAACTAAACACAGGTGTGCATGTTTATGTTTCATTCATTTATATTACGTAATTTTCTTTTTCTTCTCAAGTTGTTTCGTCACCACTTAAAACTGTTGATTAAAACCCTGCGGCACTCTAGAGTTTTTTGGAACACAGAAGTACAAATTGAGATTGCAAATGTTTTATAAATACTTTGAGTTTCAAATTGATAGGATTGAGTTTTGAAAAGTGCTTGGAAATATGCCTGGATGTATATATAGTCAGTGCCAATCATCATGGAAAAAGATAGTGTATGTAAACCAACCTCGTTTCTAGGGTTCCTTTAATGTTTTCTGACACAAACTGATAAAACAAAATAAAATGCATACAAAAGCAAAATTAAAAGGAAAATTTACAGGCTTGTGTGTGGGTACCCAGACTAAAAGTTCAATGAAATGGTTCACAGTGGCAGCCTGAGATGTGTTCATTGATGACTAGTTTCGGTAAATTATTATTCAAGATGGCTTTTTCTGGCGTTCTAGACAAAGTTAAATTCCAAAATTCCCACCTCCGCACCAACCATGGTTGGCCCTTGGACGTATTCACTAAACTAAGCAAAACTCCCGATATCAGATGTCTGCAATCTTTCATTTTGTAATAAACGCCGCCCTCAATGAATACGGCCCTCTATTAAACACTTAACTTGTGCATGCAGTAACACATTCTCACGGATGTTTCCCAAAATGTTAAAAAAAATCAACTATATACACATCTGAGAATTCATTAGAGTTACTGAAGTAGAAAACCTTTATTCAAATTTTGAGGTTTCAAATTAATTGGGACCTGCTTTTTCTTCAATCTCATAATTTAAAAAGAAGAAATTTTCATGGAACTTAGTTTTGCAACTTAGTATTCCGCAAAGTTGTTTTATTCAGCATGTATATATCTGTGATGTATTGTTCTTGTTGTTAAGTCATTATATACATTTTGTATTGGAATAGAATATAAATGAACTTTTTTACGCAGACACTTAAAGTGATGCAAGCAGGCAACACTAAACTACCATCTATGTGCTAAATTACAGACAGCCTTCGTTATTACGGACATCAAAATTTAAATAAAAATTCTTGTCATGAAAATAGACATGCACTCTTGCCAGGTTCACTACGTATAACCGAATAAAAATGTTTTATGAAACAGAGCAATAGGGAGCTGCAGCAACAGTTGAAGAATAATGGACTGTGAAGAATCATAATGGTCTATATATTTCAATACTCAGTAAGAAGGGTCCTCCCCCACTGTGATTGATGTACAAAAACTTTATACTTTGACTTATTTTATGATAACTAACTTGCTAAAAGCATGATCTAAAATCATTTTTATTCCTCAACTCATTTTTAAACATAGATTTTCAACATGCTGAAGCCCTTTGTTCTGTATGATGACATTATCGATATTTCATGGCGGAGGTGGCCATTATTACTTTTTATCTGTAAATAGAGTATGTTTATCTGCCAATATGAGACCATCAAACTTATTGGTGAAAATTCTTATAAAAGTGTTTGGAAGAACGAGTCATCACGTGACTAAATGCTCACTATCCCAAACAAATTTAACAAGGTTTACACTGTCAAGTTTTGATGGTCTCAAATTGGCAGTTAAACTGTAACATATATGGCTACCATCATTGTATACACAGAGCTCATAAAAATACGCATGATTCTCAAGAGAGCAGTCTATTTTAAAAGAAATCTTTAAAGTTTAGAAAAATAAACACTAAACTCGAATATTGGTAATTTTCTAGTGTTCAAATAAATTTAATTATCTCTAAGTTTGTTTTATTATTACAGTTTGGTTGTGACAGAGTACGGGATGTGCCATGATGTTTTTGACTTACAGATGGTTGGAATTATGCTTATGTCTGTAATAACGAAGGCTGTCCGTAATTAGGAACACAGACAGTAATATAAAATCTCTATCAGCGTAAACAAAAAAAATGCCAGATACAAAAGCTTTTGTCTTGTCCAATACAAATGTCTCAGAATTCCTTCTGTTAGTTTTACCCCAGAAAAAGACTCAAAAGAACATCTGTCAAACTCTATAGACCTTGTAAGCGCTCGCTTAATAACAAACGGAGATATTGCGAACAAAAAAATCAGTAACAGTTGTAGAAAAAGTTTAAGTGTAAGTTTGGAGCTATATGTACTTTCGGAACTCCTAATATTATCGATGGTCCTGATGCAGAATTACACACTGATTATTAATATCTAATCCTAACCCTAACTTGTTGATTTTGACCTTGGTTTTAATGTGATCGATCATATATAATGCCAAAATGTTATTGGGTCGAAAAGCTTTTTTGGAGCAAGAAATTCGCAGCTCATACACCATTTTCACCATGCTTAGCCTCACTTTCAATATATCTGCGACCTTATTTTTGTCGATCGGCCCAATGCCCGATCTTTTCGTAAATTTAGCAAGAAGAAAGCGTTAG
This sequence comes from Turritopsis dohrnii, assembly GCA_027922465.2. NCBI lineage: Eukaryota > Metazoa > Cnidaria > Hydrozoa > Anthoathecata > Oceaniidae > Turritopsis > Turritopsis dohrnii. The sequence continues at coordinate 451,907 of BQMF02000264.1, read as the reverse complement.
TGCACGAGGTAAACTTCACTTTTTTGGTATAAAACTTTATCATTGTTTCCCCAGTTACTATTAAGACGAGGAGTCATCGATCAAAGAATCGATTAATTGATCTTTTTAAAGGAAAATGTTTCATATCCATCATCTCAGCTATACGATTGCATACCACTGTCAAACACAGCTTTGTTGTTGTGTGTGTTTTACTGATATTAACTTTGAATTAGAACTGGATCTTGTGTGATCAATAATGACTGTCAATATGGATAAAAAACATGCTTATTTTGCTCACTTATCCCCATTTTGGCTTAAGTGGTGGGAGTATAAAACTTGAGACCAGGCAAATCACACCAAGAAGTGAAGCTATTAAGAGCTCATTAAGCAAAATGTATGTCTGAGAATATTGCGGGTAGAGATGGAATATCTTTATGAACAGCGACAAGTTGATATCAATTTCATTTGATATATTTATAACGTTTTTTAATGAATTTCAATGGAATGTTGTTGATGTCCTAACTTTTGTATGTGAAACAGAACAAATGTTCTTTCCATAACTTTGTGAAGATGGCGTGTACAAATACACAACCTTTTTAAATACACTTTTAAAAAAAGATTCAATATTAAGAAACCTACCGTCAATCATCCTAACTTCGCACATCCTTCCAAACTTCGGACATGCTAAATAAACTGACTTGTACAGTAAACGAAATGTACATAACCACTGAAGCCAAGTCACAACAAATACTAAAATGTTAGATAAAGCAGTTAAAATATGTTGAAACGCAATAAGCGTAAAGATGTTATAATGTTAATGGTGCATTTTTTTTATTTTTAACAAAAAAATCCATATCCCCTAGAGTATCACCAAAACAAGTAACTTTGCCAGAATTCAATCATCTTACGCGTGAAGGTTCATAATGAATTTGTGCCACAAACACACGGAATGGCATTTTGAAAGATTTGGTTTTGTTGTTTTTCACAAAATATCACCTCATTCTCAGGACTTTTACTGATTAAGGATCCACAAAAAGAAACGGAACGTACAAATTCTAGAGAAAAAATGTATTTTGTTGATCTGTGGAAAATTTTCGTGAAGTGGAAAGCGCCTTTCTTAAAGGCCGATTCCCACTTAGAAAAGTTCGCAGAGAAAAAATTACTCGACTCAAAAAAATTTTTCGCTATGTTAATTTCCACTATTTAAGAACTGAAAAGTATTTCTCAAAGAAATTTTTTCAGAACAATATGGCATTGATTCGAAGGCAAATTTTGATGGGTCGATACTGACATTTCGCGCGAAACAAACTATCAAAGTTGAACAAAGTTCAACTATATTTTTTCGCATGTGAAAGAAACATATTTCTGGAGCAAAAAGGTTTGCACATGCATACTAATAAACAATGACATAGTTTGAGCAATATTTTGTAAGCAGAATGCGGAAAGCATTAAAATGCCGAACAAATCTCGATAAATATGTGCAATTTGTAAGGTCTGTGTGAATTCCATGGATCCATTGTTTAGATGGAGCCTTAAATCACATACATAATCACATTGCTCAGAGACTATCTCTGTGTAACGTGTGTCTCAAGGGTACAGTAGACTTATTCAAAAGTTTGCGTTTGTTAAGTTTAGTTATGATAAGTTTTGAATCTAGTTTAATTGACAGCGCAGTATGGATTATTATTGATGTGGTTTGTATTTTGCGGATATGTGTTTTTTATGTCCGAAGTTTGGAAGGATGTACGAAGTTAGGACGATTGACGGTATAGTACAGAAAGGGATATGATGAAAACAAACTGGTGATCTGTATGGTCAGCTCGTTTCCAGGGCCAGCCCGCTTCAAAAAAACAGAGAAAATTTCCAGCCCAGCTAAAGGGCTAGCCCTGCAAACGGGCTGGCTCGGCTTCCATATAAACAGCCCCTGAGAAAAGTTTATAAAATGAAATGCATCTGGAAAAAAATCTGTTTACAAAAACTGCAGTCTTGCAATTAAGCATTTTGAGTCAATTTGTATTACATAATAAATTACTAACGTGTATTCAGTATATTTTTACTTCCTTGTCTATTATGCCAAATGATTTATGTTTAAATTGTGGTAGGCCTCGTGGTGGCAACCTAGCCTAGGTCCGCAAAATTTCACCAGGTATTTCCTTGAATTCAGAGGACTGCAATTTGGAGTTTGATGATTACTGTATTTCTTTATTTTAAACACACTATCTTGTACATTTGCTTAAAAGGATCCTGTAATGACTAATGATAATTTGGTATATAATACAGCTCAAAAAATCGATGAAGTTTTTTTATACAGTTTTCAAATTCCTTTCCTTATGAGTTCTTATGGATTGTTAAAATTTGTTGTTAAAATTTCTCATTGCTATTACTGATACATAAATGAATATTACACCTTTATACTTTATTAAATGGATCAGGAATTCTAAGTAAAAATGATATGACAAAATATGAACTAAGAACAGTAGTTCAAAAGTTACAGACATCAACAGTATCACTCTCTCATAACATCATAACTATGCATTGCATAAATCAAATCTAAGATCTTGAAATTGAGATATCCCCCAAATAACAAAGAATTATGAAAAAACTGTAGAAAGACTTTTAAAGCTCTGTCATGTCCCAAAATATAATTTTTCATCACAGAATCCCACTGTTATACACAAATTTGATTGATCATTGCATGTTTAAGATTTATTTATTCATTACAAATTTGAATTTTCAGGTCCAAATGAAAGACCTACTGAGATACTAACTAAAATTTACTTTCTTTCATGTGAGAAATATGTAAGTATTGATGAATCGTTGAATTTGGATCAACATAAGGGAAGAAATTTTTGTGAGAATTTAATTTGGTGAATGGCTTACAATCAACCTTTTTGCGGGAATTTGTTTTTGGGATCTCAAAGAATATTCAAATTTTGAGTTAAGGATAAGAATGTTTTGGGAGTTTGATAAAATATTAACACAACCTGGTCCATCTGCAGCTGATAAAAAGGCTGATAAGAAATAACCTGTTGCATCTTATGATTTCTGAAGCTTATCAGAGTCAGGACCAAATGAAATCAAATAGAAAGTATATGATAATAGATTTAACCAACTAATGAAATATGGGTTTTTCCTCCTTTGCAGGATCCTCGTTGATAACAGTACCTTGAGGAACTGAGGAGGCTATCCTGGGTAAACATTCGTAAATAAGGAAATATAATGAATTGAGTGTGATAAAAGCAATATAGATTTTCTTGGCAGGAGTTTAAAAATCCAAAATCAGAAAACATTTTTTTCGTGAGAATTTAATTTATGAATTAGAGGCAAACTCGCGAAACTTGCGAAATTTTCTTCCCGTGAAAATTTATTCCTTTAAGGTATAAAATACATTCAAGTGCTTCATAGTTTTATACCTTTATAGTCTGGTGATTCTGAATCAAAGTTATGGTTTTATACTGAAGTCTTGAACAATTATATTTTTACTTTTTATGATACGTATTCATATACTTTCTTTTATTCTGAAAATAATCTTGTGTTTATTGATTTTCAATAAATTAGATGACATAAGTTCTAATTTTACATGGCAGATTGGTAAGAATTTTGATGGCCCATGACTGGTTTTGAACTATTATAAGAAATTTTGATAAAATGATTGCTAAGATTTTGATGTTGATGAGTTAGTTGTTGAATTGCGAGTTTAAATTTAGAATAAATTAGATGAAATAAGATGCTATATCAAACTATATCTATAAATAAGCGCTGTGGTGGATGGGGAGTGATATTGCTGGGTTTGGACAGGTAAAGAAAAAAAACAAAACTTGAAGAGCATAGACTGTTTTTGTTTACACAATTCCAATTATATGGCAAGGCACTTAAAAAAAAAATTAAATAAAAGAAATTTGCCGAATTGTTTGATAGTTGTACTCAAATTCCTGGATATAACTGGGAGTAATTTTTAAGGACCTTTGAAGCTCAGGGATCTTTTGTGTTGTATTATAATAACATTTTCACAGTTTTCTAGATAATAAGAGTGTTAAATATGTGACTTCTGCATAATTATAATTAAAGGTTTAATTGAAATAATCTCCTAAAGTAATAGTTACAATTATAATTTAACACTGTTATTATTGTTTCATTTTTTTTACAACTTCAGTTAGACATCCAATATTTATGTACCACACAACAATCAAAAACAAAATCCCAATGTTCTGTGAAGTACATAAATTTTCTGTACCTGTTATGTGAGGGGAAACTGCCAGGAATAAAGAACATCTACATTCTAACAAATGCTGTGTTCATAATCATTATACCGATAACACATTTTGCTTTTCTAAACGCTATTAACACCAATATTTTCTGAGATTGAAATTGAACAGACCATTCCTGAACAGACATTTGAAGTAGTTGCTATATTACTACGTATACTATATATTCCGTATAGTGATAAGTGTAATTAACACTATAAAATATTGAGAAATCTATTGATAATTATTACTTTCTGATTCTCAGCTTATCAAATATTTTTCTAATTGTTATTGTTACTGTAGGGAATTATTTTGATTGAACTTTTAATTGCGCTTACTAAATTATTACTTCAACATCTCTATACAAATGCAATATTACAAACTGTAATTTTCAGTAAATTGAGAATGTTGTCAGAATTCAACAAGTCATGTCTCTGAAAGTTTTATTATTCCTCAAATTTGTTATGTACTTATCGAGATTTTCGTACCGATTTCCATTCAGGCATAATGCAGATCTTCGTAAAAACACTAACTGGTAAAACCATCACCCTTGAGGTTGAACCAAGTGATACCATCGAAAATGTCAAGGCTAAAATCCAAGACAAAGAAGGTGAGTGAGTTCATTGAATAGTGGGTTTTTCATTGTTGGTCCTGTTTTTATCAGTTTGGTTCTTACCTTACTATTTTCTCTTTTGGCAGGCATTCCTCCAGACCAGCAGCGCTTGATTTTTGCTGGTAAACAGTTAGAAGATGGCCGTACTTTATCAGATTATAACATTCAAAAAGGTATTTGTTTGGTGGCATAGATAATTACATGGAATACTCAATTCTTTAAGCAACTTTTTATTTGAAGACAAAGTTATGTTTCTTTAGAATCTACATTACATTTGGTCTTGAGATTGAGAGGCGGTGTTATTGAACCTAGTTTACGTATTCTTGCACAGAAATACAATTGTGACAAAATGATCTGCCGCAAGTAAGTAGTGATACTTCATTTTTTTTCTGTCATCCACGTATGATGATTTTATAACCAGCGTGTCATATGATGGGCAATGTTCCATATGATTTTATGGTCAGCTGACGTGGTGTTTTATATAAGTTCATACTTGCAAATGTTTGTTGCCTTAAATGAACTGAGGGTTTGGATATTCTTTGGTTTGTCAGAAATGTTATATTTAAAGAATTTGTGTTGCTTAAACCATTTCATAATTCTTAAATGGATTCAGGAATTAGGCTAGAGACATATGCTCATTGTGGTCTGGGTTAAAAAATACATTTATGGAAAATTTTCGAAAATTTCATAAACGTGTATTGGCCAACTTAGAGTTCCGAATTCTTTTATTCGAAAGCTCTCTTATTCGTACTCAACGGAACTGTAGGAATTTCAATAGAACACGAACATTGTCTTCAAACCACTTCATAATTCTCGAATAGATTCAGTAATTTGGATAGAGATAAATGCTCATTGTGGTCTGGGAATTTCAACAGAACACGAGAAAATATTTGTTCGTTTCTGTTCATATTTCCAGATAACACATCTTCATTTGTTTCTAGATGTTATGCTCGTCTTCATCCTCGTGCCAAGAACTGCAGGAAGAAGAAGTGTGGTCACTCAAATAATTTGAGACCAAAGAAGAAGCTCAAATAAATGTATTTCTTGTTTACTGAGAATTCAAAGAAATATTCTCTATAAAAAAAGTCCAATTTTGTCCTTCCTGAAAAGCTTGATATAAAATGGAATTGGAAAATTGTGTTGTAATTATGCGCTTTTGTGTGGAGCCAATACAGCTTTTCTGTTTCTTATTAGAATCGCGTTATAAAATATAGTAGCTACATGGACATGAACAATTGATTTTGAAAACGTTATTGAGCCTTAACAAGCAGCGAATTCAGAGTTTGTGATCATTTATCGAAAGAGATTACCTTATCGGTAAAACTTTGTCCGTACAAATTTTCGTCACTTTCGCCAAAAGTTTGTCATTTTCGTCCAACGAATAATTTAACCGACAACAAATTTCGACCTTTTTGCTCGATAACAAAAATCTGAACTGTTGCAAGAAAATCTTCGAAAAAAACTTCCATTTCATTATTTTCAAAAATTTGTCTCTGTTCTCATCCAATTCATCAGGTCCTGACATCTCTAGCATCGAGGTTTCCTCCTACCTACTTGGTGAGATCCCACCCAAACCAACGATCCGCGTAAAAGTTCAGAAATAGCTTATTATGTTTCTTAACACCACCCAACCCTGTTAGAATTCTACGAGAACAAAATGGGAAAGACTGGATAAAAAAACCCTCAACTGTTTTTACAACATCTGGCAATAGGTAAAAGAGATATAAAACAGAAATTCTTTGAAATGGTCAAAATGTTTCGTCGGTTGAAAATATTGGTCGATACAAATTTTCGTCCCTCGCCAAAAATTCGTCGTTTTCGGCAGACAAAGCTTTTACCGATAAGGTATCCAGAGAGCATTAACTTGCGCGCAGATGAAAACACAACAGCTGAAAAGGAACCATTAAGCATGAAAGGAGCTATATTTCACACTCGGCGGGAAAATGTTTATGTGGCTGAGGCGAAGATATGCTTGTATAAGCAGAATGGAAATCTTTCAACTTCAATTTCTGTCCTATCGTTTCGTCTCGCTTTTGAAGTGAATGATACAACTATTACCAAAATCTTTAACGATTTGAAGTTTGGAAAATATTAAATTCGTTTCAACTTTTACTTGGAAAACAAGATGAAACACGAAAGTTTCCAAGTCACGTGACGACTTTTTTCGATCAGAACCGTTGTCAGGAGAAACAGATGCGGAAGTTCACCTTCATGCATAACTGACTGAAATTTCACCATTATGTGTGATGTTAGTTGCTCTGTGTTGGGTGTATGACCATCATAGCTATTATTAAGGTAGCAGCGAAAGTGAATACCGTATGGACTCCTACTCCTCCTGTTACTACTACTACTCCGGCCGAGATGGCAGTTAGTTAATGAACTAATCATTTTAACATCTTTATCCTTCAAAAAAAATTGCTGCTACCGTTGTTTGGCGCCATCTGGCTCTTGAAACATGTCGCAAAAAATGTGTACAAAAGACATTAGAAATTCGAATATTTATTTAACATTTTATTTGGTGAATTAACATGGCGCTTCCTACAATCGTGTTTTTAACCCAAATCACGGAATAAGAAAGGGCGCAGGGCGGATGGGCAAAAACAATGTAATCTTGCTAAAAATTGCATTGATATATTATATTTATAGAACTAAATTATATGATGCAAGTTGAAAAATCATTTCTTTCTTTTCATCGTACAAATTCACTCAGTGCATCCATCACAAGCCTGAAAGTAAAAATAAATAAAACTGAAAAGGGACGAAAGCTAAGAAAGATACAGATACAGCGACACAGAGACTAATGGAATGATAACTTGCAAATGTTGTGGCGGATCTCCTGAATACTTTCAGATTTTGACAGGAGTAGATCCTCGTGTGAGTTGGCGTATCATAGACCCGCCTGTTAGTGGGCGGCCATTATAAGAAACAACGAGTATATAGCAAACATCAAAAGGCCAATGAAATTATACTTTCTGAATGACTTCTTGATAGGAATAAAACTTACTTGAGTCTTTTTTTGTTCGCACTTCTTCTAGTTCTTAATTCACGTAGTATTTCGTCTGCCGCAAATTCTTCCTCTGAAGAAGAATCTAAAAATTTCGTGAAAAAGAGAAATCTATATTACAACTCTTACAACATCAACTGACACTTGGTCTTCGTTCCCCGTGAAAGGGCTGTAGTGGGACTTTCGCATCTATTGAACATTGATAGATTCAGAGTGTGTCCGCTGCTTTTCTGACTCCGTAACAATAGAACGTCTTCATGCTTCTACTCCATTCACCTGGAGCCTCAATTTGGGATATTCCGTAAGACACATACTCTATCCCATATCCCAGCCGGCACAATCGTTAAAAAATCTATGCGAAGCAGTGCATTTCTATAGAAATATGCACACAATTTCAATAAAAGTGCTCTCCATCGTAGTGACTTTTTGGCGATTTTGCCCACTGGGATATTATGTCTGGCTACATCATTTTGAGATTTAATAGCTAATTGATGATTAAACGTTCCACATTTTTACACCAAAAATGATCAAAATCTCAAAATAAAGAATCGGTTAATACCTGACAATACGTTTGCTGTTGTCGCATCTTCTGTAGATGGTAACAGCGAGTCTTTCTTTCGAGTGGTGGAAGAATCGATGTTTACTTGAGTCACTGGAAGATGCTTCGCTTCCTTGCTCGGGTGAACAGATTTCCGTTCGTTTTGTGCTGGCGTTGGAGTTAAACGCTTGTCATTCTCCCATAAAGTATCCGCCTGCTCCCTTTGTGGTGGTGATGGCGTTACATCAGTCTGTAGGAACAAATGCTCAGAGATGATCTGCAGGAGAAATATTTTTTGAGAGAAATGAAATATGTATACGCAGATTGAAAAGTCATAGGGTATCAATAAACGCCCATCTTTTGCCTTGTCTCATGAATTACAACAGGCCTGCGATTAGGTTATTAACAGCACTTTTGTTCCAAGACGTGTGGGAATTTATAAATACAGGTCACTATCTACACCATACAGAACGTTACCTGATTAATAGCAGGAGATATTTGATCACGTGGTTTCGCCCTATTGTTGGTCAAAGAGGACTTTGCATCTCGTTGCAAGGTAGAAGTTGAATGGGTCACGTGATTGGAAATATGACTTTCGAAATTCACATTCATTATATCACTAGTCTCAGTTGATTTATTACACAAAGTCTTGGATTGTATTTGTACTTCTTTATCCGACTGACATTGCGTTGGACTCTGTAGTTTTAGTCCGTGCATGCAAGGCAAAATATCACATATGCTGTGCAAATGAGATGGAATACATCCAGCAGAGCTTTTAATGAAAGAACCCACACTTGCTTTGTTACCATTCTGATCAATAAACTTTTCTCGTTGAACTTCTATGGGATTCGTAACTAATTTTCCACAAGAGCACTCGTTCGCTGGGAGAATTTCTTTGCGCGAATTCATAGAGATTGAACTATTAGTCGTTGAGATGTCAAGTTGTTTTGAACTATTAGTCGTTGAGATGTCAAGTTTTTTTTCGTTTTTAGGAACAGTTTCTTTTGTTGTGGGTTCTTTGTAATTTTTCAAAAATGGGTTCGTGTCATTTGCTGCTTTGGCTAATTCCATTTTTCGAGAAAGTCTCCATTGATATAAGATATCGTCTTCAGGGCGAGCCGGCTTCTCATAAAGCTTCCCAGTTAATCTCTGACAGCGAGGAGATGAGGGAATAACACGTGTTGTCATATATCCGAGTGGTGTACTTTCATCGTTCGTTTCTTTCAGTTGCGACATCGGTTTAGTCTTTTGTGGTGGAACTGACTGAGGTGAGTTGGAATATCGACTGGAATAGCTGCTATTCAAAGTATTTTCACTAGAGGTAGAAAAGTCATTTACAACAGAAACAAAAGCCCAAATACTTACAAGCTTTTTGATATCAACAGTGTTTATGCATTCATGTGTAAGATGCTGCTGGTAATTCAAATGGTTATTTGTTCTTCCTACCATCAGGCTTGGGTTACTCCCATTTTTTTTTCAAACTTAAGTTTTCGTACTAAATGTGAATTTGCAGTACCTGATGGTAATTCGACTTATTTTTAAACAATATTTTATATACGTTAACCAGGCTTGGGTTACTCCCATTTTTTTTTCAAACTTAAGTTTCGTAGTAAATGCGAATTTGCAGTACCTGATGGTAATTCAACTTATTTTTAAACAATATTTTACATACGTTAACCATCAACACAAATTGTGTATAAACCTTCTTACCTCAGCTCTAAAAGCTTGCTGGCACGAAATTGTATCCTATTTGTTTCACTGTCAGTGGCTTCCCTTGTTGGTTCCTTAAATGCATCCTAAATGATGTATAGTGTAAGTGAAATAGAAACAAGAAGTTTACTTTCACAGTCCCAAATAATCAACAAACACAAACCTTTGATGCTTTGATTCTCTCTGAAGAAGTAGAAATGCTTCTAGAAGGTGTAGTTACAACAGAGAATTCCTCAGTCGAGACAGGGCTGTTTGATGACAAAGAAGTCAACCACCAAAACTCATTATTTTTGCCATCGTTTTGCAATCTTTTCTTCCGTGGTTGTGCAGGCTGTTCCCGAAATCGTTGGATAAATCTACAAAAGCAAACAAAATTGGAATTCCATTAAAAGCATATAAATGGTCAAGATAATGAAATCCTTGGAACTTTGGATTTGAAAATTTTAATTGTAAAGGAAGCTATTTCTACCTTGCTAATGTGCCAGGTTTATCATTTTCTGCCGTGTTGGTTAAAGGGGAATCATCAATAAACTGATCTAGACCAGGTTTCTTCATGTCAACAGTAGCCTGATCCTCTTCAAAATGCGCTATGGTTGTATTAGCAGTTGAATCATGCCATGATTCGTTGTATTTCGTTGAACCAGAGGTATCTATGTTTTCAGAATTCGATGTTGCTTGTATGTTGGCATTCAGATGCTCCTCAAAATTTTTTGCACCATCTTTAATCTTTGAGTGCAGTGCAGTCTAGAAATACATCAAATCTTTCCTATTTACAATAATGTAATCACAGTATCATACATCACATAAACAACATGAAAGGAAGTGGAACTCACTTTCTTAGCATCATCTGACAAAGACACTGTAGAAGATGGATAGTAGTGACAGTGCGGTAGTTTGGGATCTCTACAAATGTAATTGAAAAAGCTCCAAAATGCCATCAGTTCATCCTAGGCATTCCAATAACATCTTAACTTAATCTTATCCGAACAAGAAATCATTATTATGTATTATCTTTTAAAATTCTATTCTTTTTAAAAATCATTGTCTCCCAATTTGAATTCTTTCCCAAAAAAAGTCTTAAAAACAAACTAACAATAATTGACCAAAAACATTCTTTAGCCTGATATCCCCTACAAAAAAATAATGATGAATGAATCAAAGAATGACGGTCAAAACAATACATAGTGACAGTGGTTGTTTAATGAGTAGTATCGGATAATCACTCATTATAAAAAGGTTGTCCATTAAAAGTTTCGTGAAATATTTAACTTTTCCTATCCGAATTAAAATAATTCATTCATGGCTCACAATTCATCCCTTTATAAAATTCCTTTACATGTCTTTACACCATCACTAATTTTCAGACATGCCACTGGTGTTGTTATGTAATTCCCAAAGTACTATGCACCCACAGACGCCTTGTAGGTGGGGGGACTTGGAGTCTGTGAGCATCCTAAGTAGGATGTAGGGGCCAATCCACAGAAAGTTTCGGTATAAGAATTTAACTAACAATTTAATGAGGTAACTAGTCAAACAATAGTTTGAATGTTTTGAATGCTTGGAACACTCTACTTCAAGTCCTGGCATGTCATAGGATTTTGATCACGTTGTAATGACCTAAAACATTTCTGTAAACTAGTGCTTGTGAACTCTGAAGAGTTTCCAAATCAACTCATAACATCCTATAGATCATTGGGAAGTGTGCACCCAATACTTGCTGTTCTGGATTTTTGAATAGTAAAAATCAATTCTGATTCAGTTCATATTACTAGTATCAAAGTTTGTTGTCAATGAGTTAAATACAACAGTCAAATTCCATGTATTTTTACTAGGTTTATCCACTTCTTTTGCTTTGAATTATTTTATAAGTTATATTATTATACAAAACTTTCTCCATACTTATACTATTTAAATAATTATTTTATGGTAACACATGAAAAAAGCACTTACGATTAATCTGTATATATTCTGGAATACTTTGGAAAAGAAGCATGTCTTTATAATTATATTATAAACTAAAATATCGATTTTGGTACCATTGGAAGAGTTGCAAAAATGATGATCACAATCCTCAAGAAGAAAATTCTGAGATAATACGTGAATAACTCAATGAAATTTTGCAATATTATACAGGCCTGGTCGTAAGAAAATTGGCAGACGTGTGGTCATCGCACGCCTTAATTGACGATATCAGTTATGGCATGCGCTCGTGTAAATTTTTGACAGATGTGCGATCGATTTTTCCAGTTAAGATCAACGATCTTCATTCTTTATTATGACCAAGTCAAATTTGAAATGTCATATAATGTAAAAATAATGAGATTTTCACGGGGAATAATTAATAAAACGAAACAATGTTTTTGAAGATTCGGAACGTAAAATGTTAGCTATAAAAGATTACTTTGACTGTAAATAAAATTTATTCAAAAATTTACAAAGAGAAAAAAATAAACCTGAAAATAAAAAATTTGTATCACTCTCCATCGATGATTTTTGAATTAAATTAAAGACGTTTCCGTTCCATTAACTCGTCACCACCTGGCTGGCTATTTTTTTAAATAAAAGATTATGTTTTCGAAACTGCAACCTTGCGCATACTTTTGTAACTTAAAAGAACGTTAAAAAGAAAGAGAAAACTACATAATACAATTAAATATAATACATAATAAAATCGCGCACACGAAGCTCCTTCTTCATTCCACAGCGGATTTCGAGGAGTAGGCTTGTTTTCTACTACCAAACGAATAAAATTTGTGAGCACTGATTCTTAATTCAAAACCACTACCGTATTCCAAATCGAGACCTCACTTCTGAAATGGTTGCAAAGTTTCGTTCCGTTATTGCAAAATCTAATCGTAGCACATGAACAATTTCCGAAGTAAAACTTTTATCATTTTGGGACAGATTTTGTTGACTTTTAAATAAACATTTATTATCACACTTGTCATTACAAGCCAGGCGTTCGATTGCCACACGCCTAAATAAATCTTGGCGTGTGCGGAGGCGTGCACGTGCGATTGCACGCCTCTTACGACCAGGCCTGATTATAGAATTTTGCATTTATATAGGCAAACATCTAACTGTATCATCTAAAGTAGTAATTAGTGTTAGTGTTGCCATTGTTGGTTCTAAATCCCTTTTATTTTTTTGTAGATACTACCATATATTAATGAAGAACTATTCAGGCAATGGAAAAGAAACTTTGGTGAATGGAAAAGTTTTATTTAATGTGTTAATAGCAAAATTCATCATAATAACAATGTTGGATGCTGATTTAAAACTTTGTCAGCAAACAATATAAGTGAACTGGAACTATACTGGAGTAATGATACCAAGAAATTTTTTTTTAAAATTTCAAAACTGTAGTTACCACTCCATGAAAATTTTCACAATCAATATTTAAGCTAAGGCCCCACTAGAGCTTTTTTTCATGCGCATGCAATGCAACATTGCTGCATTGCATGCGCATGAAAAATGTTGCACGTGTCCCATATCACTTTTTATTTTTCCGTGGGACAAAAATTACGCAATGGAGCATAAAGTTTGTCCCCGGAGCAATGGAGCAAAATAGATCTGAATCTATTTTGCTCCATTGCGCCCGGGACAAAATTCAACAATATTTTTGTTGTGGGACATTTTTTCATAGTGGCCCATGCTTTAGATAATGTTGCGGGACAAAATTTTTATTGTGACGTCATTTTACATTCGATTTGAAATTCGATCGAATGCTCTTGAAGTTCCATTGCAGTTAAGAGAGTAAACAAATCACTTTCTTGTTAAGAAGACAGGCTTACGCAAAGAAAAGATGTCTGAAAAGAAGCAACTCAACGACAAAGAAAAAATTACATTAATTGAATTTTATAAACAATTCTGTTTTGTGGGACAGTGATAACCTTTATCACAAAAATGATAAAGCAAAAGAGCCCATAAAGTTTCGAGTTTCGAGGACATTGAAGATATCATTGATTATTTATTACCGGGAGAACCCCTTTCTGTGGAATTTCAATTCTCAAGATTATTGAGATCGTATTTTACGAGAGGCTCTGATGGAGAAACTAGGTGAGCATTTTTCCGGAAAATTTACCATTCCTGAGGTGAAGACATGCTGGCATGATAATCCTCGCCAAATACAAAAGAGAAAAACAGGAATATCAGAGCTGTATTTTTCAACTTGGAAACATTACAATCAATCATTTTCTTTGCAACAATTTACTGCCGGCGTCACTAAGAAGAGTTTCATGCGCATGCTATGGGACATGTTGCATTGCATGCGCATGCAAAAAAGCTCTAGTGGCGCCTTAGCTTAATCATAACCATTTCAGTTATTTCAGTTATCTTAACCTCTCCCCTTTAAAATTAAACAGAATTATGTTGTGGGCAGTAAATAAATAACAAATAAATAAAAGTACAAAATTAACAGAAAAACAACAATTGGTGAGCAAATTCCTTTCCATATTGGCTTTATTTTGTGAGAGTGGACTGTCTTATTAGTTTTGTTTGCATTATTACTAGACTTAATTTTCAAAGCACTCATAATAGCTATAAACTTGTGATCTTTACCCTGATTCAAAATCATCAGTTTGAGAAAATACTGATGCACTGTTAGCCATTAACATAGAGTTCCCTTCTTTGATCGTAGAAGACTGGAAGAAGGTGGAAGATTACTTCATCCTTCTTTCTTCAAAAATATTTTCTACATTTCGCGGGTATATAATGACGGCGCCGAAAATTGTAAACAAAGTTTTAGTATTAGGGTCAAAATATCATGCTTGAATGTAAGCAAGATATTTTCGAAGATTTGATTTGAGTGTATCATTATTAAGAACTTCATTTTCTTTTTTTCTTTCAAAATATTTAAGTATTTAGACAATGAATGAACAAGGGGGGAGATCCGATTGGTTACGACCAGTATATTAATGCAGTTAAGCACGTTGATCGTCGTTCACTCTCTAAACTAAAGATGGCCACCAAAATTTTGTTTAGGTAAACTTATGTAGCACGTAAATTGATTAAATTAGCTGAATAACTGCTCAATGGCATTATGATTTTGTAAATTTCTCATTTTAAATGCCTATTTTAGGCTTTCGGCGAAAATTGGCCGGAGATCGTCATTGCTATCATTGCAAAAAAGTTGGTAAGTTTGTGGTTCATCATTTTTATCTGGTCAAATGTATTATTGTCGCGATGAAATAGAAACACCATAGGGGGGAGTTTACTGTTTCTATTTCATTACAGCTTCTCAGCCTGTAGTTGTGAGTTTAAACTTTCTATCTCTCTTTTATTGAACATTGAAAGAGTAACAACACCTCTAAACATAAGTTTTTTCCTTTCATATGCTATTTTAATTTATAACAAAATGTATTAAAATCTAGTGTACCGCTTTCAACAAGCGACTCTTCAAATGATGTTGTACGAAAAATGATTCCGAATGAAGGATTTTGGCAGAAAAATGAACGAATGAAGCGTCCAATGTCACCACATTTAACAATTTATAAGTAAGTTTATTTCTGCTATTATATTTGCTATATGAAAATTAAAATGTTTATAAATGGATTTGGTAATTGTGAATGCAAAAATAAACAAAGATTTGAGCCTCTGAAAAGCAGAAATTTGTGCTTGAGTTTGATTTACAGCACAGGATCAATTTATATATATATATATATATACAATGTTTTTACAGTTTATATGATTTGTGTTCATTATGTGATAGAAATGTCGACGGTAGTTGTAGGTGCTATAATTTGAAATAATGAAAAAGTGAAAAGACTTCCTTTTTCCATCATTTAAGAAAGAAACCTAGCTTATTTGCAGTTAACTCCTGTTATTGTTATGATTTGTGTTATGGTAGATTTTGAATTATGGTAGATTTTTGTTATATTTCATTACTACCTCAATTTTTAGTCTGATGAGCTAATCGGTGTTTTTCTCAACCGCGGTCTTCTTCCGCGTCTTTTTTCCCGCTCAATATGGTAGACACAGTTGCAGTTTTTATTTACACTCTGCAAGTTTGAAATTTTTGCACGAAATATGACCGAACATGTTTCTGAGGGGGATTTTCCATGTTCAATATGTGGTAAGCAGGCTTTTTCTGATGCTATTTTTTGTAATTCCTGTGAACTCTGGGTACATCCTGACTGCAATCACTTAAGTAAGTCTGAATTTCAGGAATTAGCTGATTCAGTGGACTCTGAACCTTGGTATTGCATTAGATGCAACTTAAACGCTCTACATCATAATCAAAACACTTGTGAATACTTTGACATTTCTTCTTTTAACTCTCAAAATTTTGATGACAAAAGTCTCTCTTTCTTACATCTTAACATCAGTTCTATAGACAAACATTTCGATAACTTCCACACTTTTCTTAATGAAAAAATTAATCATAATTTTAAAATCATTGGTATCACTGAAACCAGAATCAAATCAAAAGACATTGATTATTACTTTGAAAACTATCAATCTTTTCACACACCAACAGAAGCAGAAGCAGGGGGGTCCTCACTTTATATTTCCGAATTCCTTAAGCCCACTCGTAGAAATGATCTTGAAAGTCTCCTGTATGTCTCCAAGACCCTTGAATCTACATTTGCTGAAATCTCTTGAGGCTCTTCAAATTTAATAGTAGGTTCAATTTACAAGCATCCTTTTATGAACACCAATGATTTTTTATCCAAATTGGGTCCTCTGTTAGACAAGGTAAGTGCTGAAAACAAAACAATAGTTCTTCTAGGCGATTTTAACCTTGATTTACTTAAATTTGAAATCAAACCTGAAATATTTAAATTTTTGGACACTCTTAATAGCTTTTTACTCAAGCCACAAATTACTCTTCCAACTAGGATCACAGAAAACTCGAGGTCTCTTATTGATAACATTTTTATCTCTTCCATTCCTTTTAATACCACTAGTGGAAACTTTATCTCAGGTATCTCTGACCATCTAATCCAGTTTTCCATTTTGAACAACACTCGTTTTGACAACTCATTTGATAAAGCCAAAAATTACTACAGAGACTGGAAAAATTTTGATCAGGAAAGCTTTTGCAAAATTTTTAACAACTTGGATTGGAATAACATCTTACAGCATGACAAACATGATCCAAACGTATCTTTTGATAATTTTTTCAAACATCTACAAAATTTACTCAATGATCATGTTCCTTTGAAAAGAATCACACAGAAACAAATCAAACGTCAAAAAAAGCCTTGGGTAACTAAAGGAATCCTAAGATCTATGTCAATCCGGGATAAACTCCTTAAAAAATTCATTAATGCAAAAAACCAGGCCAACAAGACCAGGCTTCATGAAAAATATAAGCTATACAGGAATATGATCACTACCCTTCTCAGAAAAAGCAAGACCCTTCATTATAAAACCTTTTTCAACATAAACTCTACAAACACTAAAAAAACTTGGGAAGGTATCAATGAAATAATTTACAAAAAAAAGAAATATCACTCAAACATTATTTTAAAAAGGGATGATACTAAAATTTCAGACCCTACAAAAATTTCCAATGAATTCAACAAATTTTTCACTACTGTTGCTAGTAAAATTCAAAATCAAATTCCCAAAGTTGATAATTTTGAAAGTTTTATTAAAAAAAACCATTCTGAGAATTCCTTCTTTTTTTCTCCAGTAGAAAAAAATGAGCTTCTCAAAATATTTAAATCTTTGAATCACTCGAAAAGCTCAGGTGATTCTAGTATACCTAGACAAATTTTTGATCATGTTCCTGATAAGCTTGCTGATATTCTTCAAATAATTTTGAATTTAACTTTTGAAACAGGTATCTTTCCAGAAGTCCTTAAAACAGTCAGAGTTATCCCTGTCTTCAAAAACAAAGGATCTAATCAAGATGTTAACAATTACAGGCCAATTTCACTTCTTTCAAATATAGACAAAATTTTTGAAAAACTGGTTTACTCTCGTTTAATTTCTTTTCTTCAACTTCACAACATTCTATCAGAAAGACAATTTGGTTTTAGGAAAAAACACTCTACTAAACTTGCTCTTACATCACTTACTGAGGAGATTCGAAGATATCTAGATGAAGGCAAATTCTCATGTGGGGTTTTCATTGACCTGCAAAAAGCGTTTGACACAGTAGACCACAATATTTTGCTCAAAAAACTAGAGCTATATGGAATTAGAGGAATTGCAAACAACTGGTTCAAATCTTATCTTTCTAACAGAGTCCAATATGTTTCATATTCTGGAGCTAAATCAACCATCCAGAGAATTTTAGCTGAGGTCCCTCAGGGTTCAGTTCTAGGACCACTTTTATTTTTAATCTATATCAACGATCTCTGTAATGCTATAAACTTCAGTTTGACCTCTCTTTTTGCTGACGACACTAGTATTGTTTATTCTGATTTTTCACTCATAAACATTGAGAGAAACATAAATTCTGATCTTGATAGTCTTTTTACTTGGCTCTGTGCTAATAAAATCTCTTTAAATGTTGCGAAAACTAAAATTCTGCTCTTCAGGAACCCTCACAAAAGAATCTACCATGAATTGAATTTTTATATCGACAATCAACCTCTTAAACTCAGTGATTCTGTTAAGTACCTTGGTATAACTCTGGATCATTTTCTAAACTGGAATATCAATACCACTAATTTATGCTCAAAACTCAGTAGTGCAAATGGAGTGATTTCTAAACTGCGTCACTTCCTGCCTCTCTCAACTTTAATTCAAATATACTATGCTTTATTTTTCTCTCATTTGAATTACTCCTGTCAGATTTGGGGTCAAATTTTTAATCATAATGTGGAACGAATGTTTGTCTTACAGAAAAGATGTCTAAGATTAATTACCTTTTCTGACTTTAATGCTTCTTCCAGTGAAATTTTTTCCAATTTAAACTTACTTAAAGTTCCTGATCTTATTAAGCTTCGTAATGTCACTCTAGTCCATGACATCTTGAATAACAAATGTCCTATCAGAGTCTGCAACATCTACTCTCTCAGTTTTTATCAACACTGTCATCAAACCAGGGGAAAACTAAATCATCTTTTAACTAGACCATCCTTCAGAACTGTTATGTATGGAACAAACTCTATTACATATAAATCTATTGTTCAATGGAATGAGTTACAAACACTATTTCCTGTTTCTCAGCTGTCTGATTTTTCGAAACATAAACTCAAAATGACATACCACTCTTTACTAGCATCTGAGTATTAAAGCTGCCTACCACAATACAAACAAGGATACCCTCTCCTCTTTTCTTTTTTAGTTTCTTTTTATTTATTAATTTACTTATTTACTTATTTTATTTTATTTTTTTTTTTATTTATTTTTTTTTTTCTTTCTCGTTTTATATAATGATGTTTTTTGTTTTTACTTGTTTAATTAGTAGTCTAAAATTCTTTCTTTAAGTCATCTTAGTTCAAATTTACGGTGGCCTTTTCTTGAATAGCTTGCTACTAAGAGGTCTTCCTTCCTTTATGTAATAAACTATATTATTTTGTAATACGCACAATGTAAATAGTTTTTATTACTTAATGGAGAAATAAATACTACTACTGTTAACGTTAACAATCAATTAGCTATCTATTTTGACTCTTTCTTTAAACCTGCAATTTTAGAAAATGAAACCATAACATTTCCTGTAAAGAACTTGCCAGAAATCATGCAACCATACCTGAAACTCCTCTTTCCTACCATACCAGTGAGAATATATCACTGGCAGTTTTGCATATTCAAAAATACATGAAAAATATGTTTTAGGGTAGTTTGAACTTTGAAATTTAGATTTGTTTATCTTAGTTATTTCTTGAGCCAAGCCATATTTCATTTTAGTTGAATTTTAGACATGCACTAGCTGAGCAATGTCAAAGGAGAGCATCTCAGCAATATCATGATTATGATATCAAAGTATCAAAAACATGACCTTTCTTCAGTACTGTTGATGGAATTTCGCATCTTTTGATATTTTGATGTTTGTTAGTTTGTTTGTTAGTATGGGAAAGCATTGAAGGAATAATGACTGTAATTAAACAAGTTATTTTAATACAAACCATTTGATTCAGAACTGAAAAATGTTTGTAAATGTAAGAGTGTTGTGTGTTTTTTGTTTTCGTTAGATTTGAATTACCTGCGTTACTTTCTGGAACACACAGAGCCACTGGATTTGCCCTATCTGGAGGTATATAATTATTCAGTATATGTGACGTTCCAGGAGATTTTGATAACAAATTATGTGAGTAATGTTATATTATAATGTTAAAAAGAACAAAAGAAATAAATGAAAATTATTAACAAAAGAATAGCGTTATATATATCCCTATATAACATTTTATCGTTTGTTATCAAAATCCCCAGGAACATCACATACATAATTGCTGTTTGACTCTATATACTGCGTGTTTCATAATGTTGGAAACGGAAAATTTTAAAGCTGCTTTTTCAAATGAATATACCGAATTTCAAAATAATTTTTACATTGATGGAAAAACAATTTTCAAGCCCTTCCGGTTAGAGGAAAATGTCTTGGAAAAATGTAATTAACCCTAACCCAAACCCCAACCCTGAGCCAGATGTGTGATTTGGAATTGATAGGTGGTAAGAGTAGACTTTGCTTTTTTTGGTAAGCATATAATCATATGTTGACATGTTGTTTTGTTTTTTAGCTATTGCCCTTGTTGGTGTTGGCGCACTGGTTCTACCTGGTAATCCATCAAGTTATATCGATTTAGTGAAATCCCTTGACCTACCTGTCTGGTTACTTGCACCAGGAAAATTCTTCCTTGTTTGGCCAGTCGTTTACCACACATTCAACGGTGTTCGACATTTGGTTAGTGAAGAAACATCTTTATTTTATACTTACCTTTCAAATTAACAGAAAACAAGGAGCTTATCCTTAGCCTTGGGGTTTGGTTTTTAATTGCTGTTTCGGTAGTTCAGGGATCTTTTGAGAGCTAACTCATCAAACTCGCTGCAGACTATCGCTATAGCAATTGCTTCATTTATTTATTTTTTTTTTGAAAGATTGGAGACTTCTATCACTTGAATTTTTCTTTTTGTTTTTTAACAATCAAGCAGTTCATGAAGTGTTCCAGTACAGACGACAAATAAACAGGTTCTATTCATTTTCGTACAGGTTTGGGATACAGGACGAGGTTTCCAAATGCCAACACTGTACAAGACTGGTTATTTTGTCGTTGGAGCTTCCATTCTTACAGCCGTTGGTATCGTGACATATTTGTCTCAATGACGTTTGCTCCGACAAAGCTGGTTCGACAGATCAATGATGAGATGGTTGGTCTGTCATGATTCGTTCATGGTGTCAATATAAATCCATGACCATCTTGTTTTCTTCATTTTTGAATTGTAAAACTACCTAATATTAGTTTATGTAAATATAATGGATCAAAACATCTATACCCTACTAGTTTACCTTTAAATGCCGTTTCCGTCATAATGTAGATTTGAAGTTACTGGATACACTTTATAAGAATAATTTGTTTTATCATTACTACTGTATCCCGCGTAAAAGTTTTGTTACGGCTTTTAACTTCGAAAACAATGCAATGATTCCCCCGTAATGATAAGGAATTCTGACGTCATAAGCCACGTGCTTTTGTACTAATCGTGAAAAAAAAGTGTCTCGCATCTACGTGGTTTAACATACATAAGAAGAACTTGGCCGTAAAATTTTAACTGCCTTATATCACAGGAAATTAACGAATTACTTTATTAACAACAGTATTTCTGGTTTGACCAGAGCGAAGTTCATAGCTAGACTGCTTTTCAGCAAATACATCATGCATAATGCGCGGGCCAAGATTACGCAGTGATTTGAAAATTTCTGTAACCAACAGTTTCAAATTTCGTGCATATGAATATCCACTGTACTGCAGTCTAACAACAAACTTTCATAATCTTTGCCACGCAGTGCTCTAAAGTGGCATTTTCTAATAAGGTTATATTTCATTCTTTTCCACAAAACATCCAAATAAATGGGCAAAAGAATGTGCGCATTAACAAGCAATCCAGCTGGTTTCTGTGAGATGAAATTTCTAGCCCTTCTTAAAGCTTTGAGCTTTTGGTTTGATTTTTTACAGATTTCCCTACCTGATACGGGGCAAGAATAACAATTTACTACCCCAAGTAACTTAAACAACCTCAGAACTTTTAATTTCAATGTTTTCAAACTTTAGAGAGATATTAGCGTTGGTAATGCCAAGAAATATTAGCTGAAATTTAGAGGGGTTAGCAACCATAGAATTACCGTTAGACCAATTTATAACTAAATGAAGTTTACCCATTAAATTTAATTTCACCTGGCCCAAATGTGGTGCACAAGAAAATAAAGTGTTATCGTCAGCAAAATTTGAAATATCAGTTATAGTATATAACAAATCATTAATGAAAATGTTGAATATTAGGGGTCCCAAAATGGAACTTTGCTTAACACCTAATAAAGCTTCAAGCCATGAGCTCAGATATGAGCCTATGAACTCGATGCTTTCTATTGCTGAGGTAGCTGTGTAAAAGTTTTATGCTCCTTTCACCAATTCCGTATGCTGAGAGTTTTGCCAATAAGAGGCCGTGAGGCAAACAGAAACCTTTTGACAAGTCAATTAGAACTGCTCCAACCTTTTGCTTGTCTGCAATAGCATTTTCCTAATTGAATAGAACAGCTGAATGCTGTGATTCTTTCTCTTTTCGTATTTATATGATTTTGTTTTCTTTTCAGTGACTTTCTTATTTTTACTTTTTCTTGAATCTTTCGTTGTCATCGGCATAAAATCAGTATTACCATGGATGTTTGACGTCACAAAGCATCCTAGTACTCTTCGTTCTTTGGTTTTGTACATTTTTCTTAAACAAGGTTAATAACACATTTTATTAAAACACATCTGCTGTATATGCATCTACCGGTTTCAAACCAGCTAATCTTTACGGTCAAAACCTTGTTAAATTTGTTTGGGAGGGTGAGGTTTTGGCCAAGTGATGTCTCGTTCTTACAGCCGTTCGTGCTTTTAACAGAGTTTTCACTGAGTAGTTTGATGGTTTGAAACCGGTAGATGCATACACTCTCTGTGACAAGCTTTAACTTTCCGCAATGTCAGTGTTCTTTTATAAAAGTTGCAGCCGTTTTAACATTCTTAACATAACTTAAAAGGCGAAACACCACAAGCAATCGTTCATCAATTAACGAATCTGTGATATACAGAACTGTTAATAGTTACATACTGTGTGCAGTACGTTTCGTGATCGGTTATCTAAGGTTCTTCATCATAAATGATGTCGTCTACGTCACCCTCGGGTTAAGGTGACAAGGTTCGTCACAGCCTAAATGTGACGACCGAACAGAAGTCCGGAAACGGAATTTAATGAAAATATTACAATTACTTTAATGGTAGAAATTTTCGCGGTACTAATTTTCGCGAGGTCACGAGCTCGCGAAATCGATGGGATTTATTTTCGCGAATGAATGATCTCGCGAAATTTTGCGAGATTTATTTTCGCGAAATCAGAAACTCGTAAAATTTCGCGAGATAAATTTTCGCGCATGGCAATTTAGATAAAAAAAAACTCGCAAGATAAATTTTTCGAATTGAAATTCTAGTAAGAAAGAAAGACTTTTGTATTGGTACTCTCAAGGATCCTTGTTCATTTTAAACAGAAAGAGAAATACAAAGTACAAATACTAATCTATCAAAATACAAAATAGTTCTAATCGTTCAGTCATCTTCATCGAACACATGAAAAGCCCCTTTTTAGTAAACTCGAAAGAGATTCAAAAAAGCAAAAAAAAAAGTGTTTTTTTTTTCGAAATTTCGCGAGATTTATTTTCGCGAATCATGTATTGCGAAGAAATTCGCGGGACTTATTTTCGCGAATTGGCGAAATAATGTTTTTTTTGGGATTTATTTTCGCGAATTTGGCAAAAATTCGCGAAACTCGCGAAAATTAGTACCGCGAAAATTTCTACCATTAAAGTATGAAATTAAAAGTCTTTATTTCAAATAAGAACCGTTAAAATTAATTAATTAATCGTCAACCTTACAAGATTGCACGAATCTGATTGGCTTAAACGGCATTCAAGAGTGCAAATTAAATCGCTAATTGCACTGCTTTAAAGGTAAAAGTGTAAAGCGCGGACTTAAGTATTCCTGACTTCACTTTACGTTTCCCATTTTGTTGTGCAAGTGCAAGTGCAATGCAATGTTTTCGGGTCTTTAATGTGACAAACATACTAAAGGCCGGTTTTCAGTTCAATCGCTGGGGTCGCGCGACTGAGCGAGCAGCTTTTTCATTCGCTCAGTAGTTGAAATGATTTGAAGTACCAGGCGAATGAGATTAGCAAAAAACGATTAGTGAAAACAGACCTAAACATGAATATTGAGTTCCAGTCAACAGGGTTAACACAATGTGTTAAAAGTCGACCCTTCACTGAACCATGGAGGTATAAAACAGAAGGAGAACGAACTCTTATTTTTCTATTATTCAGATAATGACTATTCTATTCATTGCGGTATCACTTTGATGTCATCCGTGATGCGCTTTCGGCTGGTTGTCGGTGAAACGAATACTTTTTTAAAAATTAACGACAATTTAAAAACCAAATATCATCCATTATAACAACGGATCAACTTGCTGCATAGTCACAAGCAGATTATTAAACCTAAAGCTTCCTTGAGAAACAAATGAAAATCTATGTTTTTATACAGAGTTGAAGATATCGGGTAATTCATGTATAAGTTCCAATCTACATATCTTCTGACTTAAATGCGCCTCGATAGTGCCGCGGTACGTGCAAAAACTTAGGATTATTCTCTCTTCAAAAACTGAAGCTCGGCGAAACTGCTTGAGGGGATCACGAGATATATAGACCTAAAGTTGCAATGTTTTCGTTGCATATTTGTGACGTTTTTGCATAATTCTCCCAATTCCTACAGATTATGCATGCTAAGAACTTTACCCTAACGATGTTTAATCACATTGGAGAATTGATATGAACGAAATTTTCACGCAAGAACGCCAAAATTATAAAAATTATGCAAGATGATAGCAATTATATGTTATTACACACTGAGGACTTAAACAATGCAGCGCATCACGGATAGTACAATAGCAGATTTTGAGTTCGTTCTCCTTCTGTTTTATACCTCCATGACTGAACTTAAACGAGCATTTTCAATCTGTCTATAAGACAGCATCTTCCAGATTGAGACTGCCACGAAGAATTCGTCTGTACCTGACAAAGTTAGCTTCGTTACGTATTCAGCATTCATCTTATCAAAAATCATGTATTGCTCATTTCCATCAGCCCTACCAACGAGACTTACTATCCTCACTCGAGCTTCGTGCCAAATAAATTGTCAATACTGGTGGAGAATTTCCCTCTATCGAGCAAAAGCAGAAGAAAAAGGTGTGCAAACAAGTGCGGAATTGCTTAGACGGAATAATGGAAAATTTTGTCAACTATTTCGATATGATACGAAAAGAAAACACGAAATAATAACTGTATGCTGCTATCCAAAAGTCAAGCTTGAATCCACGAAAAAGTCTTTTTATTTTTATGGAGTATTTATTTACAACAAACTACCGAAGGAAATGAGGTCTGAGAGCGATTTTAAAATATTTACTATAGCCCATGAGCTAGGTCGATTTTAGGGCTCAATTTTAGGAAAAAGGGAAACCTGCTTTTTTGTTATCTATAGGGTCTCTACATTTAGGAAAGGTATGATAACCCGGTCAAATCGATAACTTTTACATAGAATCAAGGGGTTAAAGTAGGGGTACTTTTGGCGTTTATAAAGGGTTCCTTAAGGAAAATAGCATTTACAGTGATATATAATTAGTCAGTCCTTGAGGGTTAGTGATCCAAACAAATTGAAACTTGGTAGACGTGCTGAAGATATGTCAAAGATTAGTAAGTAATGAAAAAAATTTCAAAAATCTTTTTCAGGGGGTATGGTTAGTAGAAAATAGGGAAAAAATCAAGTTTTTTTTGCTATTTTTTGCATATTCTTTACTAATGAATCAACCAAACAATAACATGTCTCGTTAAAAGTAGATAGTATACTAAATCATATAGGTACTACCAGAATTAAGAAATAATAGAACTAAAATTATAAAAAATTACGCTGAAAAATAGGTTTTCAGGGGGTAAAATTGCTATTTTTTGACGAAAAACACCATTTCGCTGGTTTATTCTAACAACTTGCTAGAAAATTCTTACAAACGTAAAAAACGATTGACAAAAGTAACACCTAAATGCAATTGAGTGCTACCTAGGTTATTTGGAAGCATGGAGGAGTGAAGCAGGGGGTAAAAGTAACTTTACGGGAAAACGACTAATTTCAAGACGGAAGCTAGTTATAATAAAGTATGTTTAGCAAGAGTAATATTTTTAATAATCGTCTTCATCAGAGGATTCCAAATCAGAATCACTACCATTACCATCAGGTTCATCACGAATGAAATTTTCACACTCTAGTTTGACACAAGCATCTGTGCACAACAGCCCGTTGTCAATACAAGGGCATTTCCCTGAAAGACACTTTCTGGGACAAGTACAGAAGAGTAATTGAAGGACTTCATCTGGGGCTGGCTTCACAGTGTTCCACTTTATGGCAATGCGTTCATCTTCATCTAACTCCCAACCATTTCCAATCGGCGTCGGAACTTCAGGTTTTGAGACTAAACAATTTCGCCAAATGAATGTTTCATACACCGCTCTTTTTGAGTGCTGTTTCAAACTGTCAAAACAAGGTGGTATCGTTTTCGCTTCCAATTCCCCTTGTCTGGAAGAGTACATTTTGTACCTTAGTAAATTGACGTTGTCACCTTTATGACCATATACGTCACAGAGGAACACTTGTAACTCTCCCAGCTGTTCGTCGGAAAGTCTGTGTTCGTTTCCGATTTGAGCAAACTGTTCAATGTAATTGTTGTTCTTCAACAGCACCTTTAAGGGCTTCAGCTTTCCTTTGCCACTAAATGCGCTGACAGTATCACATCCTGTAAATGCATGGAAAGCTAACAGTGACTTTGCAAGGAGGTCGATGTTGGTGTTTTGCAAGTCGTAACGCAGAATTAAAGATTCTTTCACCTTTTCAACCGATATGATGCGAGCCTTGTTGTTGGTGCCAGTACGAATATATAAGCTACCTGGAATTCCACTCGATGCTGCGATGGCGATCAAAAGAACATCAATGTCAGGTGTATGTATCATGATATTCTTAGTTGATTGTGCTATATGGTGTGCATGCAGGATGTAGGTTGTGGTGCCTAAACAGAGGAAATTCGAACTATCTATTTGTAACTGTTCTTAAACCTTTCGTTTTTCCTTTACATACCTAGGGAACTTTCACATGATGAAAGAAAATAAAAAACACAATGAGTTAACTATTTCAGAGGCGTATTCAAGGTCAGTCAAAAAAACCTGGAGGAGTTCAACATTATGATATTTCTTTTCAGTCTTAAGTGGCGATTAGGTTACCTGCACGCTTTCCTTTTCTACCTTAAAAGACTGAACTCTCCTCCACAAATTTTGACTGACCTCTGGCTACGCCTCTGTATTTTGTCAAATTCCATTACAACTCATGTTTACTGTTTACTTATTTAAATAAATAAACTCACTTCTTTCTTTTTGAACTTGTCAAGGAGCTTCTTCATAGTAAATATGCTTCGACACTTTCGATGATATGTTATGTTTGGAATGAAACCATCAGGCAAATTTGTTGCAATTTCTAAAACAGCTTTATTTTGACGATTTTTTGCCGCTTTTAACAATGTCATCCAAGAATCCATTGACTGAATACTGACCAACTCATCACTGGGATT
This sequence comes from Turritopsis dohrnii, assembly GCA_027922465.2. Taxonomy (NCBI): domain Eukaryota; kingdom Metazoa; phylum Cnidaria; class Hydrozoa; order Anthoathecata; family Oceaniidae; genus Turritopsis; species Turritopsis dohrnii. The sequence goes on along the minus strand of BQMF02000264.1, from coordinate 424,008 downwards.
GGTGCAGTGTATTAACAGGACCGTCGGAAGGTCTTTAACTTTGCAGGGGCAAAGTGTCCAAAGGGCACAATCCATTTTCACGAAGGTAAAATCCCGTTAGGCGTTTTCAGATGGGGGGTCTTGGGGGCGCTGTAAGCCTCCCAAGTGGGGTCTGCAATTAACTGCTAATTAATCTTTAGGTCTTCACAGAACCACAGATGGCTTAAAAATAATGTTACTATTAGGTTTCTTAAGTGCCGAACATCACAGTGGAGATGCGCTTTTTGACCATAAACTTTCAGAAAAAATATTCTCAAAACGCACTTTTCCACTGCAATAAGAACTTATTGCTTTCTCAAGCCTTGCTCAGAAGATAAATGATATGCTAAATGGAGGAGACTTGTGGATGCAAAATGCATTGTGGAGTTTTATTAAAAGCATTGTTTAAAAACAGTGAAGACAGTAAAAAGTACAAGCTAAGAGTTTGTGTCGCTACTGACATCTTCTTACGAAATTGCTGGGGAATGTCTTTATCAACAAATTTTCCAAATGTGTTTAATCTTGTGTCGTTTTCGCGACAGAACTCGTTTGCTATAATATAGCAATTAAATTAAGTTCTTCGAGCGCTTCTTTATAGGTATTTAAAATCATACAATGGTTAAATCGATTTTGAGTCATGGTAGTGCGAAGATACGTTTTAATTCTTCTGAGAGACGGCCCTGATTAAGCAGTCATTAGAAGATGATTTTACATTCAATTTTGGCTGGTCTGGGGCCCATTCGTTGTCCTTTCCACGTTTCATTGTTTATTAAATATTTTTCGATAGTTGTTCCGAATATCACTTACAAAACTACTTTACACCATTGTAATTTTTTAAACGTTTGTAAGAGTTTCTTGACACGAATTATGTTAGAAAAATCAGAAAAATTCGATTTTGAATTCGATTCCGTTTCGATTTCTTTTTTCTTGAAAAATAGCAATTTTACCCCCTGAAAACCTATTTTTCAGCGTAATTTTTTATAATTTTAGTTCTATTATTTCTTAATTCTGGTAGTACCTATATGATTTAGTAAACTATCTACTTTTAACGAGACATGTTATTGTTTGGTTGATTCATTAGTAAAGAATATGCAAAAAATAGCAAAAAAACTTGATTTTTTCCCTATTTTCTACTAACCATACCCCCTGAAAAAGATTTTTGAAATTTTTTTTATTACTAACTAATCTTTGACATATCTTCAGCACGTCTACCAAGTTTCAATTTGTTTGGATCACTAACCCTCAAGGACTGACTAATTATATATCACTGTAAATGCTATTTTCCTTAAGGAACCCTTATAAACGCCAAAAGTACCCCTACTTTAACCCCTTGATTCAATGTAAAAGCTACCGATTTGACCGGGTTATCATACCTTTCTTAAAAGAAGAGACCCTATAGATAACAAAAAAGCAGGTTTCCCTTTTTCCTAGAGTGAGCCGAAAACCCAAAATTTTGGGACTTAGCTCATGGGCTACTAGCTGCTCACACATATCATCCAGTCCAAGAGTTCATTGTGTATAAAAATTGTGGACCAGATTCGAGACTTTAGTGATCAGAACGAAAGGTTAGCTGATGCGAGGCTCCGCCGGAAAAGTGTAATCGCGACCGACCTCGTAATTAAGCGAAGTTTCCGACGGACGATTTCGAGATTAGGCGAACGTTTACGGATGACGGAAAATCGCGAATTCTGACCCCGATGCCGCCTCATAGTTTCTCATCTTTGTAAACAATACTTCTCAATTTCTTTAATACTTTTGTACTGCCAGTAAATGCCGCAAAATTGCTGAGATTTGTTATTGCTTGACATTGAGGAAACTATGTACATACCTTCAATGAAGGTAATTCTGTTAATAATCATTATCCAACGACATTGCGAAAGTTGTACTGCCAGTAAATGTCGCAATCGCCAGTAAATGTCGCAAACTTGCCAGTAAGTGCCGCAATTCAACAGTAAGTGTCGCAACTAGAATTTTCATTCGTTTTAATTTTTTTTTACAATGAATGTCGTAATGTTTTTCAAAATCAACAGCGAATGTCGCAAACTTACTCATATAATGTGGAGGGTATGAAAAGGAAAGACCTGTTGCTTATCAATCGGTCTCAGGACTCACTTTGGGAAATCTTGAAGCATAGAGTAACTAGCAGTATTAGCGAAAAAAGTAAAAGTAACTTGCTAAGTAAAACAAAATGTTGAAAATTATAGCTGTCTTATTTTTATATTTTGCAATCTCTGTGACATGTGTAGGTCCATCAGCGCACTGTGCAATGAGTAGTACATCTTGATCAGGATAATCAGTGTCGAGTTCAAAACAAGGTTGGAGAAGATATTGGTTAGAAATCGAAATTATAAAGTTGTGACATTTACTGTTGCGACACTTACTGGCGATTTTGCGACACTGTTGAATTGCGACACTTACTGGCAATTTTGCTACATTTACTGGCAGTACAAGAGCCAGGAAAAAAAGACAAGGGAAGAGACCAGCAATCATTGGTACTGATTGATACAAAATGAAACAATGATGTGCAGTGCTGAAATTCTAGCATTTTATTTCTTTTGAAAAAAAAATTGGCGGTTTACGAAAATAATTAAATTCCGCGGGAATTAATTTTAGCGGACGAGCCATTTAAATCAAATTTTGACGGATCCCAAAAATAATTATTTTTGGCATGAAGAAATATTGGCAGATTTTTAAACAATTCCCTAAAATTTCTTCCCTGAAGGTAATAGATAGTGGTTGGGCCGCTTCAGGAATGAAAGATGCAATGGATCTAGGTTCAAAAATCTCCCCTTTTCTTCTATTGACCCATTTGAAGATTTAGACCAAACGGTTAAAGATAAGTCCAATAATCTATGATCAGAGTGACGTCGAATAACGGGTGTACCGTACCGAAACCGTTTTTGAGGATTAGAGAATGTTACTTTTTAATACTCCAAATCTGTGTCTGTAATACTTTAAAGGAAGAAAGTGTTTGCGGAAGAAAGTTTTGCGGTTTGGCCGAACCGCAAAATTTTTGCATTTTGCGGGAAAAAAACTTTTGCTGTTCGTAGAAATGAGTCCTTTTAGCGGGAATAAACTTTTGCGGTTCGTGGAAATGAATTCTTTTTGCGGGAATAAACTTCTGCGCTTGCCAAACGAGAGTACCTTAGAGGGGGAAATTTCGTCGGAGAAGTTGTTTCTTTATAGACATGACAGCCTCAAGGCAATGATTGCATTAAAAGAGTAGATTGACGCCATTTTCGTGTTGTTCTTTTGATAGTTTCTACACCTTGTAAACAAACTCACTGACATTCGAATTTGCGTTCTATTGTAATTTTTATATCTCTCAGATTCGCTCTCCTGTGTTACTATCCAATTTTTGTCAGTGTCATTCATACTAGACAAAGAAAAATTTGTACGTTGGAGATTTTAAGACAAGAAACTTCACTGGACGAACGTAGTTTAATTTTTCGTCGGGGAAATTTTCACGAAAGAAAGTAGATCAAATCACTTATTGAAATTGGGGTCAATGAACTTCTACAAACAGGCTTTAGGTCGGAGGAATTTCTCCGAAAATTGGGATTATTTTGAAAATTTTGCGGGAAAAAACTTTTGCGATTCGAGCCAAAACCGCAAAACTTTCTTCCGCAAACACTTTCTTCCTTTAAAGTACTCAAACTTGAACATAAAAAATGTGCCAGATCATGTAAAAATTGTATCCCTTAATTTTGGTGTATATCGTTGAAATATAATCTCTGGGAATAATATCGGAGTGGTAATTTGCAACTTTGTATGAAATTCGTCGTATGAATCCTGGATAAAGATGCTGGTATTAGAGAAAGTACTTTCAGTAACTGAAACAAGACCAGATCGGATAAAAATATAATCCGAAACTATCGCCACCGGGCACGTGAACGAAACAGTCATAGCTCATTGGTTGAAAAAAAAATATCTTCATGACACAGCAAAGGGATCAGTCGAATGTTTAAACAGCCTTAGGTAGTAAGCGTACACCCTACATTATTAGGGAAAACGTGTCAGGAAAAGATCGAGATAAAAGCGGCGTATTCGCACGTAGCAGTTCAGCCGGTTAGATTTCATACACTCAAACTTGATCCAAATTTTTTAACAAAAATAGTTTGAAAGTTGTTAAATTTGAAATAATATATTCTCGAGATATTAAGTTGCTATACTAAGTAAGATCTATGCTGCAACAATCATTGTTTCATATTTTTCGAGCTGATGTCTTGAAGTTGAAGGACTTGTTCTAAATAACCTAAATAAACCGAAACAACTTATTCAGATCAAATTATTATACAGTTTCGAAGCAAACTCCACAGTAGAAACTTAGCAGCAACAATTAAAGGAAAAAGTAAACAAAACAAAATCTCGTGAAACTTACCTTCCGTAAAGCCAGGGATTAAAATGGGACGACTCATGATCCGCGGATTCACACTCGATTCAGTGGCTACCTCCTCGTTCTTTGTTTTTTCTATGACACAACGTGCTCCCAGCTACTTAGTCGCCATCTTTATTTACATCTGGCTCCTTGATTAACCGTGTACACATACAGCCCTCCGTTACTCAGTTTGCTCTCCAGCTCAGGAGGTTTAATACAAAAAATAGATATCTATTTTTCATATGATAAACAAAAATCAATCTTAGGAAAAAGAAGTCAACGTTCAAAACCTGTGCCGCGGAATTCAGCGTTCTTGACGGTCCTCGAACGCGGAAATCTACGGATCCGCGGAAGATTTTCATCCCTGTAAAGCGAATTTCACGAAAGAAATCTGTTAGCTGGAAAATATTTACTTACCTATATCTACTTACCTTGGATTCGCAAGTTTCTCTGAATTGTGCAGTAGACTAATACAACCATATATGGCTTTCACTGGGCTATGCTCTCTTCACATTACATCAATTTTCAAAACTGACATCGAACGGAAGAGTTCTCTCATGAAACATAATTGATCAAAAAGCGCAGAAATTGCTTGCAAAGAACATTCCAAGAAGATCACAATGACAAAACTCGCCATTATAGTTTATACAAAAATAAAATAGAACAATAAAACGAGAACGAGAATGAAAAGGGGGGAGGCAGGCTTAGATTATTAGTCACCAGGTAATCTCTTTGTATGCACCATGTAACATCGACCTGCATTGTACAGACAGAAGAATGATGTTCAAACATACTGTAAAAGTTTATATTTTGTGTTAAAAAGGTACACTTGTGTCAGGGAATACTATGTACAACTCTCATTTGAAAAGTTTTTTCTATTCATTAGCTCTTCAAAAGTTATCCTTCTTTAACCCATATTACAAAGTTGACAAATCTTCAAATAATAAGCGAAACTTCAAATGAAAATCCTCATCAGCAGAATATTGTATCGCACAAGAACAAAATGCTGAAAAAACAAAACAAAAACAAACTGCAAATTCATCCCACTTATTCCACCCCTCAAGTGATGGGAGCAAGAGGTCATCAAAATTTCAGAAAATCTTGCCGCTGACAAAAAAGTAACAATACCTTAGTAGGGATTATATCGAGCTCTTCCACTTCCACCCCCACGTGCACCTCTACCCGATCCAGCGCCTCTTGTGCTGTAGCCATACATATCGTATCCCTCATATCCATATCCTTCCCAACCGTAACCGCCATATCCTCCATAGCCTCCATATGGGCCGTAACTGTAACTAGGATAATACCCTGGTTGTACGTGACCTACACCGCTTCGAGCACCACGACCACGTCCACCACCTGCAAATACATACATAATATTCAATTGCACGTTTTAAAACATTTACTGTCTTCAGGCAGCCAATATTTCATTACCTTCTGGTGTAGTAGGAACAGATTTTTTCAGTTCAATCTTTCTCCCACCATATTCAAATGATGCATGTTGAATGGCCATTTTATCTGCCATATCTTCGTTCGACACCATGATGAAGCCAAAACCTTTATTTTCATTTGTTTTATTTCCACTCTCATCTTTCTTCTTAATAAGTTGAATTGACTCTATCACACCATACTTTTTGGGGTGACGTGAATTGAAATATTTCATTAAATCATCTTCACAGCAATCAAACTTAGGTAAATTAGCTATGAAAAGTTTTTTCGTTTTCTGATGAGCTCCAGCTGAGGTGATATGTTTCGGGACAGCTCTGTTAACATCAAGAAGTCTATTCTTAAAACGCAATTCAGGTCTTTTAAGCAACACCTCATCAACAAGTTCTGATGTTTCGAATGTAACAAATCCAAAATGACTTTTTGATTTTTCCCCATCTTTCTTCATAATGATTTGGTCAGTCACAGCACCACCACTGGCTTTTTCAAAAAATTCTTTCAATTCTTCTGTAGTTGAATCTGGTGTTATGCCACCAACAAATATCTTCTTCATCTCCTGTTGATCCAAGATTGCATCACGTATAAATTCACATTCTTCACAAGCTTGTTCCATCTGTTCTGTATTCTGTTCCAAACCTTGTTCAACATTCTGTTCAAGGTTGGTTTCTACAACAGCTTCGGTATTATCTTCTACATTTTCAGTTTGAGGTGGAGGTAAGTCAGTGTTTTCTGTATCTGCCATTTTTCATACAACCTACATTCAAATGATATAACATTAAACTATTGAAACAACAAAAAAACTGTTTCATTCATATCATATTTATCCTATTAAAAAATCCAGGCTTGTTTGAATGTTCTCCGTTATATTAGGTGCTACAATCTACATACATATTAATAAGATAATCGAGTTTCATGACTTAAATCACATTCCATTAACTGCTGAGGTGTCTCCAGCCAAAAAACCAACAACTTCAAGAAAGACAAGCGAAATGGTATTTCGAAATATTTTAATGTGTTCAAGTTGAGATGTAGTTATTGGATGAAAAATGGAACAAGAAATTATATATTTGTAATTTAAAGGAAAATTGATATTTGATCATGTATGGCTGAAGAAGTAAGTTTTATTACATTAGCATTTTGTTGATATTCAGAATAATTTTTCACAAAGTTGTCAAGGGCTCAGCAGACCTTTTACCAGCCCTCGTAATTCGGTTCTCTTGGCTTCGGCAAAATTTTTGCTGAAGCGAAGCTGGAATATCGTATTTTGCTTCGGCAACGCTTCGGCAAATTCATTCCCGCTATTTAAACCACGCATGGCCCATGGAAGTTTCGTAACAACGAGTGTAGAACAAAGAGGAACTTTCTAAATAGTACCAGTTGTAACCATTTGTAACACGCACATTCTGTAAATAAAACTTTAAATTCATCGAAAAAGGTTCATGGTATTTGTAAACAAAGTCTATAAATTGTTTTATGAAAAAAAAATGATCTCAATCATTTCGAAACAAAGTGATCACGAAAAAAGTTTAAAAAATGCTGCTGAAAGTTATAGACGACGAAACCCTATTCAAATAGTCAGGTGGGTAAAGCCGCTGACTAATGAAAAAGCGGGCCGTAAGCGAAAAAAATTTGTGATGGAGCGCAGAAACATAAAAATAAATATGGTGGCGAAGCTTGCAAAAAAAGTTAAGAAAATGCATTTTTTAAAGGGAAATAGGTTTGTTGTGAGAGAATTTGGCTTCGGCAATTATTTTGCCGAAGTGAAGGTGTAAAAAGAGGCTTTTGCTTCGGCAAATGCTTCGGCAATTGCCGACTGCCGAAGTGAATTACGAGGGCTGTTTACTCACATATGCATTGCCTAGCTTTTCCCGTTATTTCTTTTTACCAGTACATTGTAAAAATATTTCTTGAATTCATGTAGAGCAATAAATTTTCTTTCCAACGGTGTATAAAATGATATGTTTACATAATAATAAGAAAAAATTTAATCTGTAAAAACGGACTTTTGTGCTTCTTTGAGCTCCAAGTCCTGACGAAAAAGGTTTTTTGAATGTTTTTTTTAGTTCTGTTGATTCCTCACAATCAAAGGAAACAAAGTGTGCCCGTGAATCTCAATTAATGGTTTTGTTTAGGAGAAAAACAGCTTTTTGTTTTTTTTCAAACTTCTGCATTATTGGATAGTTGAAAACAATCACAGATTTTGAGCCAATCAGGAATTTTCTTTCAAATCGCGGGCACTCTTTTCGTTATCAGGCTTTCATCTACCCAGGGTGTCCACACATGAAAAATTTAAAATTCCAGCTTTTTCGTTATTCCTATAGTTTTTTTCCAACATGAAAATTCATGTTGTTTTCCAGCCTAGGTCAGTGTAAAGGCTGAAATACACGATAAGTTTAATTGGACCGTTTAGTTGTAACATAAAAAAACTGATTGTGTAAATAGCAAAGACGTACAATTTTTTCTGGTTTTATAAGTTTTTTAAAAAGTTGGACATGTTCAACTTTGGCCAACTAGTTGGACGTTTTTTTCTATTGAATTTGAATTAAATTAACAAAAGCTCTATTGTGATGTTGTTTACCAGCCACGTGTTTGTGAAACATGTGTTGAGAGACTTGAGTATAGTGGTGAAAGCATACTTTTTGAAAATGGCTAGCAAAGCAGAAAAGGAAGAAAAAATAAAAAAATTCATTGAAGAATGAAAAAGCTCTGATGTCTATTCTGTAGGATCTTCCATTCAAAATTAGCTGAGAAGTGCATTAAAAGCATCATATTTTTTTCTTTTTAAAAACCAGAGCTTCACCCAAGTAACTCGTTTTTTCGCCCTATTATTTCATCAAAGTTATGCGTTGCTGCTATAGCTACTAAAACCACTGATATGCGTCTGCGCTCATTGATATCCATTTCAAAAAGAGGAGTTTTTTCTTTTCAACAGATAAGTTTAAACTGATCGTGTAAACAGCTGCCAATCTACATTTAAACTTATAAGTTTTTTATATGCAACTTATTGGTCCAATTAAACTTATCGTGTATTTCAGCCTTAACTAAGGTTTTTTCCAGTCGTTCTCACCTTTGAAAGAAAAGAGTACAATTTTCAGAGTATCAAATGATAAATATTGGAAGATTAGACGATGACAAAGAATTATGTTCTCTCATTTCATGCTAATTGAAGCATGCAAGGACATCAAATGTATTTTTCCTGCCACACACCCATCAAGGAATCAAATAATTATATTATAATATCCATAAGGGTGGATGTGACCATGTATTTTTAGCCTGTATGTAAAATTTCCTTTTATTATTATAAGGTTGTGCATAATTCCAAAGTTTTAACCAAGTTTGATACGTTTTTTCTTTAAAGTATCTCCTACCTTTAAATAGTTTGTTGGCTTGGCAAACAGAAATTACAGGAGTACAGAACATAGCAGCGAGTGGAGAATTTTTCGTAAAAAGTGACTAGGTTGTTAATCTTGTAAAAATTCTTTTATCATTTTTGCTCATTTTTAGTCGAAAGAAACAAAGCCGGCCCAGTACTATGGTGTTAAGACCAAAGTTCGTGGCAACGATTGAATGTGAAAAGTGTTCTATTATGGTTTCACTGGTAAAGTGATTACAATTTGTAAAAAATTTGATTTCTCACTTATGATTTCTTACAGAACTTTTATTTATTATATTCAGGGATTGCGTGGGTTTAAATGAAGAACCCAAACATTGGACATGTGATAAATGTACACTTAAAAGAAAGATAAAGAATTCGCAATGAAAAAAACAATTATATATTAGAAATATTTTGTAATCCTCTGTTATGCTGAAAGAAAAATATGTATTTTCGCACTCTCCTCTTCTTCAGATAACATAAATTCGGTTAATCTGAAATCTGTACAATTTCGGATCAGAGACATCTCAGCATTTAACGGAATGTCTTAAAAGCATGCTAAAGGCTTATTTAGACCCAAATGAAAGGGCTCCCCTGGCATTTCTGCAAAATCTAAAACTCATATATGTTTCACCATGAGAACAATCTTAAAGGGATTCAATATGTTTTGATTCAATCCGCAAAGGGGTATGTTGCTCAAATCAAAAGAAAAAAATACTGTTACACACAATAGCAACATATTACCAAACAATGTTGAAGCAAGAAAACCCTCTGAACCAGATAACTGAGATAACAGAGATAATTCGTCTAATTAAGGTGGAAATACTGGGTACATTGAATCAAAGAATCAACTCTATGCATAATCAAATACAACAACTTCAGCAGACACACCAAGCTCTTCTCTCAAACTCACTTCCTCAACGATACCCAATGAAAACCATGCAATTGCCAAGACCACATGTACAGATTCCTTTTCAAACCAAACTCATACAAGTCTGCTTCTATGTGAGAGAAGATATACCTTACTGGTACTAATTTTCGCGGGTACTAATTTTCGCGCTATTCGCGGTTTTTTCCCAAAACCGCGAATATTTGTACCCGCGAAATTTTTAGGTTTTTGAAAACCGCGAAAATTAATACCCGCGAATTTTTTCTGGAAAATTGAATTTCTGGCACTGCTTCACATCAGATGTTTTTAGGGGTATTCGTAGAATCGGGAAAAAATCAAAAAGGCTGAATAACCGAGTAACTAGCGAAAACTAAAGCATATTTAGTCGATTCAACCTTATTTAGTTTCCTTATTCTCGTCAAAAAATTTCCATAATAACGGTAAATCGCGAAAATTAATACCCGCGAAAAATGTCAAGACAGAAAAACCGCAAAAATAAATATCCGCGAAACGCGATTTTTTTGGAAAAAAAATTTACCGCGAAAATTAGTACCAGCGAAAATTAGTACCATTAAGGTAGCTGCCTCATGTGAAGTAATCTTCTCTCACTCGTCTTCAAGTGTACAGACTGCCCAAACCTGGATGCTCTATCGAAGAAAGAACAATGCTGAATGCATTAAACGACTTTTGTAACGAAATGTTCATGACACAATACGTCACTACACCGACTCACAAAGATGGCAACATCCTAGACCTTGTTTTGACAAACAATGAAGATCTAATACATGATTGCTTAATTGTATCAGTATATACTTCAAAGCACTTCACATCATGGTATCATGGTATCAACTAGTTTCAAGGTTAAAATTACTGTCTACTACAATGATCAACCAGAAGCCCGCTCCAAATTCAATGCACTAAACTTCTTCTCAGATGAAATTGAGTGGAATACGCTGAAAAACGATCTAAGCCAAATCAACTGGAAAGAAGAACTCAATGGTGATGACCCCCAAGAAATTCTAAGCAACTTCAACAACATATGCTATGAAGCATGCAGAAGAAGAATCCCTGGCAGAACAACCAAATACTCCAAGAGAAAGTCAAAAGTTGAGAATTATTTTTTATCTGTAAATATGGCTACCATTGTACACACAGAGCTCATAAAAATACGCATGATTCTCAAGAGAGCAGTCTATTTTAAATCTTTAAAGTTTAGAAAAATAAATTCTATAAGTAATTTTGTAGCGTTCAAATAAATTTAATTAACTGTGAAGTTTGTTTTATTACAGTTTGGTTGACAGTGCGGGATGTGCCATGTTTTTAAGACAGTTGAAATTATGTTTTGGTCAATGCCCATAATAACGAACGCTGTCCGTAATTAGGAATGTAGACGGTACATGAGAATATAGCAGCAGACAGAAGCGTGATTCACAAAGAATCTTATATACCTAAACAAGACGTTTGAATACTAACACAAGTAACACAAGTAAGTAAGTGATATTCTCGTTATGAAAATATATGTTCATCAGTATAGATATTGTTCGGCCTACCATGTTTCTTAAATGTTTCTTAATTTTTCCCAGATTTCAGTTTCTTATATAAATGTTTCTTATATAAAAAGAAACGTGTATACAAATTTTTGAGTTATGTCATAAGCTAAATAGAAGTTTCACTTTTGTGTGTTGTCACATGACAAGTGTGTGATTTCATTCGAAGCTGGTAATTTTGTAAATAATGAAGGTAACATTCTTTAAAAAACTAGCCGCTATATATGCATAAACACCAAAGATTGAGAAAGAAATTTAAAAGATTTCTACTCACCAGAACTACAGGGAGAATAAACGTATCTTCTATCGTTGTAGATATTGCGCCAACGACAAGAAAGAATGAGGTAAAATACTGTGGCGTGGTAATGATAGAACTTCGCTTGTTTACCCAATTTATCTACTATATTTCATGTCAACTTCGACTGAGCCATCGAGAACTAGGTTCCATTCCTCCAGGCTCTCCCGCACCAATTTTTACAGTTTATGAGATGGAGAGTCATTGTTAAAAATAGGAAAAACAATGCAATTCTGAGAAACGAAAATGACAACAAAAAAACACTGAAATGACAATGTTAGCAATAATTTATGACAATCGCCCTAATTTGGGATAACTTTGCTTGAAATTGTGTGAAATATTATGGGAAGAGGACGGGGAAGAGGACGAGGACGTGGAAGAGGTTTGTAAAGTTTCGTTGATTCACCAATTTCATCTATAGTTTATTATTTATTGTGCAAAAGTCATTTATTGCATCTATTCATTCTATTATGTTATTAATTCCTTATTCCTATAAGAATAATAAAATTGGCCTCAGTACTGAAACTGTTTTAGCAATTTGAAGAATACAGAAGAAAGAAGAAAGTGACATAAAATATTATATATATATTATATGTTTTTACGTGTTTTAATCAAAACTGTTCTGTCATCATTGACAGCAAAAACATCTTTAATTTCCAGAACATGCTACTACTAATACTGTGATCAATATCTTCCTTTAACTTTGTCAATTTGTTTTGGTTTTCCATTAAAATGAAAACCATTTATATACTGCATTTTTATTTTGTATAATCTAATATATGATACCCATGTTAATAATATTGTTTTCTTGAAATTATATATCCACTCTTGTACTCTTGTCATCCATTCTGCAACAAAACGTAAAATGAAGCCTTGTTAACTAACATGGAGAACTTAAATAGACAATTCTGGCAAGGTTTGGATGACAGTTGACAAGTTGTTATTTTATTTCGGTATTTTAAAGTTTCACAAACCTTTTTGTTTTTAGGTTCAGGGCAGCAACCCCCTTCACGTCAACAAACACCTCAGAGAAGTCAGCAATCATCAAATTCTGAACAACATCAAGCAGATCAATTTCAAGATTCTGTTCAGAAAAATCAAACTGCACAAGCAACACCCTCTGTGGTGCAATATGATCAGTCAAAAAGTGTACAGCCTACCCCACCAGTAGCACCTTCATCTATTGATACCACAAAGGTACCAGTTAAGGATGAAAATGTTGCAAAAAAATCTGCTTCCATACAAGAAGAGCAAGTTGTTACAACAATTAGAAAGTTATCGATTGGTGGTTCGGGAAAAGGTATGAAAAAAACTTTTTAGTATATAATTTACTTAAAGTGTTAGTCTGGTTAATACAAGTCTATGCATCCTTTTATGTGGATTGATCATTTTTTAAACAGAAATTTGGTTATCTTAAGGGCTCAGCGTACGTAATAGTGAAATTTTTTTTTTCAAATTTTTTTTGACAGATGTAATCGTTAGGTTATTACACTACATTCAAATTTAGAGGGAAAAATATTGCTATTGGAGAAAGTTATGGCATTTTTTGTTATTCGACGTATGACAACCTTTTGGTATATAATCAATATAAACAATTTGTTATATACTCAAAAAATGTTTACCCAGCCGGTACATGTGTTAATAAATCTCTATGAAGGAGATATACACACAATTTCATCAATACTAGCAACTTGCGTAAAAGTTTTTTATGGCTGTAATTTTGAAAAGGATGTATGGAAAATAGATGATGAAAAATTAAATCACGAAATTGAGACTGGAAAGTGTGCTCATGTTTTAGAGCTCCAAAAACTCATAAAAAAATGTATGGGATTGTTTTGCTATGATCAACTGTTCGGGAGATATCACCATTCAAAGATTTTGATGACCTCATAGCCGCACCACCCAAAAATATTAAGGCCCAAATGTTGCGTCACCCCATCACCTGTAACGCTGACCTTATAAAGAACATCAGTTATCCCTATTGGTTCTCGAGATATTTCCCAAAAAACGTTGTGTTCTATTGGGGATGCAATGCAATGATTCCCCGTGATCATAAAAACAACTGACGTCAATGCCACTTGCTCTTATACTAATCATGAAAAAAGTGCCGCTCGCCTCTATGTGGTTTTACGCGGAAATTCGAAGAATTTGACCGTAAAATTTAATTAAATATATCACTCTCTAAAATAAAAGTGGTATGCACACTACGCGATTAATATTATAAGATTAATGCTCTTCGTCACAGAGACTTTTTAACGGTTTTGCCCACTGGGTAATTAAATTAGCAACTCACTTTGTTTAAGGCTGTCGTATTTTCGTGTATGTAATGAAAAATTATAAGTGCTCTACTTTCTTTGACCTCCATTCCTAGTAAGTGACTCATTTCCTTTAAAACTTTGCACAGTGGTAGATGAAAGCCTGTTAACAAAAAGTGTGCCTGTGATTCATAATTGACTCAAAATTGGGATCGTTTTTAACTATCCAATAGTGCAGAATTACGGAAAAAAAACAAAAGACTGTTTTTCTCCTGAACAACCTCATCAATTGAGATTCGCGGGTACACTTTGTTTCCACTGATTGTAAAGAATTGTGTTCAATCCTATAGCAGGGTTGCCAGGGGACCTTGAAAAACCTGAAAACCTTGAAAAGCCTTGAATTTAAAAAAATGACCTTGAAGACCTTGAATAACCTCAGAAATTTGGAAGTTTTTCTCCCACAGATTTTTTTTCTGTTAATTGTTTTCAGTTACTCCTTTTAGCTACAGTAAGAATTGTCATTTTAACCATCTAATAATTTAAACTTGGATAAACTCACAATCAAAATGTTTCTTCTGTGTAGTACACACTTTTTTTAATCTAATATATGATACCCATGTTAATAATATTGTTTTCTTGAAATTATATATCCACTCTTGTACTCTTATCATCCATTCTGCAACAAAACGTAAAATGAAGCCTTGTTAACTAACATGGAGAATTTAAATAGACAACACATGCCTCAGGTTTGGCCAAAAATACAGTCTGAGGCTCAAATCATTGTCCGAAAATTAAGAACAGTCTGAACCTGAATGTTCTTGCAAAAGAAGATAAAATAATAAAATCATGATGCGAATTCTCTCACTGAATGGTTTAGAAGTTTATTTGTTTTTTTTTTCACCTTCAATAAAATGTGTGGAGGGGTCTTTGTGGAACAGCAACCATGCTTTTTACCAGTTTTACCAGCAATTGTGACAATATCACTCTTTAGACATCCTTTTAAAAGCAGGGTTCATAGAGATTGAAAAAAGATGTTAAATATGTATTAGTATCTACTGCATCGTTTATGTGAAAAGTATTTTTTTATTAAGTTTTGCATAAACTATATGATCACCCCTTGATATTGCAGATGTTTATTATATTTATTGTTTTTACAATTTATATAGTTTAATGTTTTTTCTCATGTGAACCCAAGACAAAATCAGCCAGCCCGCTTTGCCGGGCTAATCTTTCTCCATTTGTACACCCTTTAATTATTGAACTTAATAATTACTTTTTTCAGTGAAAAGTGTCAGTAAAATTATTTGAATCATTAGATTTTTTCCCTGCAATGACCTTGAAAATTACTAAAAAATGGTCTAAAAAATGACCTTGAAATAGAAATTGAATTTCTGCTGGCAACCCTGTATAGGTTACTGACAGGGTGTTAGCCAGCGTAAATAGATGCCGGTAAACGGCCTTTTCCCAATCGAGTCAAGCTCAAAATTCAGTATTTATAAAAGTTTCTATCACAACTAAAAATATTGATAAAAATATTTTGTTTTGAATAAGAACGAAATCTTATCCTGTCATTTACTTAACAGCGATCACTTTTTTGTTTAACTTTTTAATTTGTGTTCTTCTATGCCTGTGTCGCCTCCTTTTCAATTTGATTGTTTATGAAGACGTCTTCAGCAGCAATAGATTATAGACGCACGTCTTCTTTTTCTTAACTAAATGAATGAACAATGTCGCAATGTACTGCTTACGTCATATCTATTGATTTGTTAATAAACCATTGTGTGTAAGACTGGTTCCACACTAGCAGCGAGTATATCAGCTGTTAAAGAAACAAAATGACTTTTAGTTCTCAGAATAGAATGCTTTGAAATTTACAAGTCTTATTTCATTTGTTCTGCCTAACCTGTTGTCTCGTTAAGCTATTAAAACAAAAAAAAAAACGACATGCAACAAAATTGATAATTTTAAACAACAAAATGTCGCATAACTCTAAGTACTACACAAAATCATTAAAAACTAACTCTGTTAAATCAAAAAATATCACTGATAAAGATAAGAAATAATTTCTCTCACAGCTCACCTACCATTTTGAGTGACAGACAGACAAACAAACAAACAAACAGACAGAGAATCGGCCATCCTATATAAAAATTTGTCTATAATAATAATAATAAAACAGACAGAGAATCGGCTAGTAATATATAGACTAATAACCCGGGTAAAACATTTTACAGAGTTTAACTTCGAAAAGGATGTGTCTTCTGATAAGCCTTTCCAGTAAGCGAACCCCCGTTACGGAAAGTTAAATCACCGAATTGGAAACGGAAAGTGCACCCATGTTGTAGAGCACGAAAAACTGATAAAAAAGTGTATGGGATCTTTTCACTACAATCAACTTTTAGAGAGATATGGCCAATCAAGATTTTGATGATGTCATCGCCGCAGTATCAAATAAAATTTAAATTGAATTGAAAACACTTGTAAAAATTTCTTTTCTCCTCAAATTAGTTGGTTATATTGCCTATGTAGTAACATGGCTTAGTTTGTGTGTAATTAGTTTTCTTTTGTTTTAGGCTTCGTAATCCCCAAAAGACCTGATTTTGGTAACCAGGGAAAGCCTATTGAACTTAAAGCAAATTTCTTTGCCATAAAGATCCCAAATACTGATATTCATCACTATGATGTTACTATCAAAGAAGGCTCCTCAGTTGATAAAACTCCCAAAGATGTGAACAGGCGTGTTATAGAAAAGTTGGTTGACGAAAATAAAACAGTGTTTGGCACTCGACCAGTCTTTGATGGCAAGAAGAATCTTTACACAAAGAAAGCTCTTGCTTTTCAAGGAACGGTAAGTATAAATAAAATGTTGTTTGTTTGTTGATGAGATTTCCAACAGCCTGGGTGCCATGGCATACCCTATATGGCATAATACATAATACTCAGATTTTCAGCTATTCCGTTTCTTATCAATGAACTTTAATATAGTTGGTTACTGATACTTCAGTTTCTGATTTTGTTTAAATGCTTTTTATTGCATCACATTTTCAGAAAGAATTCACTGTGGCATTGCCTGAAAACGATCGTAAGAGACAGCTGAAGGTAAGTACCCATGTTTTAATTGTGCCAAGAGTCATGTATATTAGAATTGTTCAATGTTTAAAGCCAATGAAAAAATTAATGGACTATTTAACCCAAGCAACCCTCATTTAGGTTGCTCTGAAATGGGCAGCTCAAGTAAACTTGCACTCATTGGAGCAATCAGTGAAAGGGGAAAGTGCGGTTAACCAGGATGCAGTCCAAGCATTAGATTTGGTACTGCGACATGCTTCGTCATTGAGGTTTGACTTTTGACATTGTATTGAATAGTTTTTTATCATGTGGAGTTTTATTTAAGGGTGGAATTTAATTTTGATCACTGATGTGCTAGCATATAACTTTCATTTTTAAAATCTCCATGGTTGCAACTCAGGCTTGTAAAGTTTCCTACGTGTCTAAAGGTTTCTGGTGTTTCTTGCAAGGCCCAGATCACAGTACAGTTTTTTTGTTACATCTTTATTCACACACTGCAATACCTCAGTATTTTCACTTCTCACATCTTTTCACATCTCCTGCAGAAGTCTTCAAGCAGAAAGCTTGTTGTTTATATTTCTTTTTCTTCATTCATTCATTAAGGTACATACCAGTGGGATCTAAGTTCTTCACTTCAACTGGTGCGGTCAACATTGGATATGGACGTGAGGTCTGGCATGGGTATCATCAAAGTGTCCGTCCAACACGATGGAAAATGATGATTAACGTTGATGTTTCGGCCACAACATTTTATCGCAATATTCAAGTGATTGAGTATTTGTATGACATTACAGGATTTGATTGTACAAAAATAAGGAATGAATTAAAGGATGCTGATAGGACAAAATTCAGCAAGGAAATCAAAGGTTTGTATGGCAAAGCCTACACAAATGTAAACTTTTCACAACATTTATCAGCATAATACAACTGCTATGCAAAAATTTTGATTCATTGTAAACCAGGCTTTATTGTAAACTGGCCTCAAAGTTCAAAAAGTGCTTAAGTTTTGGTTCATTGGAAGTCAGAGGCTGGACCTTTAAGATAGTTACATCAGTTCATAATCAACTAGTTTTAATGTTTTTGCAGATTTCTCAACGAAAACAGAATGTCATAAACAAATTAATTTTGTTAGGTTTGAAAATCGAAATTACTTATATGGGTAATCAAAGGCGAAAGTATCGTGTTAATGGATTGACTCGATTGCCTGCGAGTCGCCTAACATTTCCCTGTGAAAGAGACGGACGGAAAGTGGAAATCACTGTTCAGAACTATTTTCAAAATGAAAAAAAAGTGAACTTGAGGTAATTTTGACTCTACTGCTTCTCTGGGCAGCATTATTCCAAATTTACAAATTTGTCTTCTGGTGCAATACTTCACAGCAAAAAACTGAAGATGGTTGTATAGAAAAAGAGTTTTTACAAAGTTTATTCTTATGAAGTCTGTTCCCTCATCTTCGTCCTTGTTTTCGTCACTGATGTCATCAGGGTTTTCTATTTTCAACATACGAAGATGCATTGTCATTTGATAAATTCTAGTTATCCGTATTTGCCCTGCTTGCATGTTGGTGATCCTAAAAAGAATGTCTACATTCCAATGGAGTGTTGTCAACTCGTCAAAGGCCAGCAATGTAAAAAGAAGTTGAGTGATGAACTGGTTGCTGAAATGATCAAACAAACTGCTAGGAGACCTCACGAAAGATTGAAAACGATCATGGACAAGGTAGCTTCTTATTTGAGTCTTTTTTTATGACATTTGGAAGTTTTTTGACAGCATTATGAACATTGCTTTTAGCTCAGCTCTTCAAGCATTTCAGTTCACAATCCCACATGGTTTAGTACACTCTTATACAGCAGCAAACTCTAAAGACCTATAACACAACTTTCAAATTTTATTTCCCAATAGATGGTAACATGCACATTTGTCTACCATGTTGTTGTTTACCATATTATTTCATTCTTAGGTGCATGGGGCAAACTTTCCTAATGATCCATATATCAAAAGTTTTGGTGTGCAAGTAAATACGAATATGGCTCATGTCAAAGGGCGTGTTTTACCAACGCCGGAGATACTTTACAAAGGCGTATGTATCAGTTTAGCATGATTTCATCTTTTTTGAAAGCTATTAGAATAAGCAGTAGATTTTTTGTACCTTAACTTCAAATGTGAAGTGTAATCTAAATTTTATGCGGAAAAGCTATTGCACGACTCTCGGCAGTATTTGTTGCAACCTAAAATGTTTGTTGTAAATAGTTTGCAACATAAAATGTTTGATGTAAATTGTTTGCAACCTAAAATGTTTGTTGTAAATAGTTTGCAACCTAAAATGTTTGTTGTAAATAGTTTGTAAATAAAATGTTTGTTGTACATAGTGATATAGAACAGCTGTTCATCTCATTGGTTATTGTACTGTTTATCTCATTGGTAATAAAATTCTCAAATTTTTCAATGTTTCTTATAGGAAAAAATGATGAAACCAAATGGAGGTTGGTGAAGTTTAGCAGATAAACTCAAAAACTCATCTTGTGTTTTGACCTAATTCTTTTTTTCTGTTGCCTAGGTGCTTGGAACATGAAGGGGCTTAGTCTATACCATGGTGCAACTATAAAATCCTGGGGATTAGTTGTATTTGACTGCAGAAGAATGCAGCAACATGAAATTTTGAAGTTTCAAGGAGAGTTGATAAAAGCTGGGTAGGCTTCTTCGGGAGTAACAAATTTTTTATACTTTGCATTCTTTATTCACGATTCTCCCTATGAAAAGTTTCCTACCCTTCTTTCTATGAGTACATGCACAGGCCATTTTTTCAGCAACTTATACTGAGATAATTAACATGCTTTATTTGAAATTTCTAGAAGAACAGTCGGTATTGGGATTAATAATCCAATTTACCAAAGAATTGCGAACTACAGAGACGCACCGGCCACGATTGTATCTGAGGCCTTAAAAAAAGATCCCAACATTGAGTTACTGGTTGTCGTTCTACCTGGAAAAACACCATTTTATGGTAATGACCTTTGTTAGTTTTTACGCGTATTTCAAAGGAATGTCATAAAAATCTTTGAATGTAGATTGGTTTGATCTTTTGGTTAAACTTTCCAACACTTTCAGTGTTAAGCGAATTTTCAGATTGAAAGACGCTATTAAAGAACGATGGTACCACAGTTAGTGAGTACAGGATGAGGGATTGTCAGATAACATCCCGCAGCAATGTCACCTGTACAACACTAATTATATATGCTTTCATGATTGGACATGCTTTGAAGCTAAAAAATCTGAGAAATCGCTCATAAATATCACAACAGTAGACTTCCTCTAACTTGAACTTTGAATGGGAAAACATAATCGTTCGAATTGTAGAGAATTCGAGTTATAGAGAGTGATATTGCTAGGTTTTGGCTTGAAGGGACTCACTGATTCAGTTCGAATTATGGAGAGTCCACTGTATTAAGTTTTGCTAATAGAGCTTTGCATTTCATGTGCTTCCTTTATTCATCCAGGTGATCTGAAGAGAATATGTGAAACAGAAAATGGCTACTCTAATATAACCGATCCAGCCATTCAGAAAATGCTAAAGGAGAGAGGCTTACGCACTCAATGCATCCAATCCAAAAACGCTGTCAAATGCAATCCGATGACGTTGGCGCAACTATGCTTGAAAATCAACGCCAAGATGGGGGGCGTTAATAATGCTATTAGTTCAACCGATAAGATCACCAGGTAATACACCATTGTTGTGTGCTTGCTGACATCATTCTGGTTAGTGGGCGTGGAAGAAATTTAAATATCGATACTGTCCGTTAATATGTTTGTTGAAATTTCATAGACCGGTGCGCGTGTTTTCTGAACCTGTTATATTTCTTGGAGCAGACGTCACTCATCCGTCCGCCGGTGATAGAGAAAGTCCTTCTATTGCTGCAGTAAGTGCTTCTTCGATGATAAGAGTTGACGTCATGACAGGTGTTACCTTCATCAGCATCATTCTTCAATATTCGCGAGGCCAGTGTACTCATCTTAATACGCTAATTTTTAAGCAAAGCGAAGTATCGAAAACAACGAAAGTTACTGACCCCCTTCACTTTCTTAATTGCCCCCCTTGATGTGACGATGTCGGTATGACGAGATGTTGGCGTGTCAAGCTTGACGTCATTATTTGAAAATAAAAGCCCTGCACTGATGAAATACTAATAAAAAAGCAAACAATACTTTTTAGGTTGTGGGAAGTGTCGACAGTTTTCCCATACGTTACGCTGTATCTGTGCGAATACAAAAGCATCGAGTTGTAAGTTGGTGTTGATATATTTTTTATTACTCAACGATGTTTGTGGCTTATCTGTAAGTATACGTCTATATCTTAAGGAAATCATCGAAGATTTGGAGAACATCACTAAAGAATTGTTAAAGCAGTTCTATATCAATGTACGAATGAAACCTAAAAAGATTATCATGTTTAGGGACGGTGTATCAGAAGGGCAGTTTCAACAGGTAGGAAGTTTCAGTTTTAACATCTTATCATGTTTGCTATGACCATCCCTTCGACACTGTTCGTTCGTTCGTTGAAGCTGTATGTTGTGACATTTTGTTTCAGGTGCTCCTCCATGAAATGACCGCCATCCAAAGAGCATGCACTTCGCTTGAGAAAGGTTATCAGCCAGGGATAACATTCATTGTGGTGCAGAAACGCCACCACGCCCGATTCTTTGTAAAAAATCGGGATGATGCCGTAAGTAACGTGGCGTGGCGTGTAAAGAAGGGCGTCGTAAGTGTTTTTACGGTGGGGTGTTAAAATAGTTTCTTGTCGTTACAGGATCGAAGTGGTAACTGTCCGCCCGGCACGACCATCGATACTGACGTGTGTCACCCGTCAGAGTTTGATTATTATCAATACAGCCATGCTGGTATACAAGTAAGTTCAGCATCTCGAAATGGATATTTATTTTATCCTCATTTCGAATTCAAGTCGTAATATTAGGGGGGGTTTATATGGTGCATTCTCAAACTCGATATAAGAATTTCACAAAACACAAATGTCATTATTATTCTGCTTGAAAATGAGATGTTAGATGAGGCGACGTACTTTATGGGGAGAAAGTTTCACGGGGAGAAAGTTTCGCTTTTGTTTGGTCATTTTCAAGAAAGTAAGTGCCTGCAAAAAGGACTGACATGCGGATTCGCGAAAGCTTATCCAACGCGAAAGTTAAATTGAAGAAAAAACAAAAACCCACCTTCACGTGTTTTTCTTTCGACAATGCAGTCTAAATCAATAAATCTCTGTCTTATTTGTCAAAATTTCAAAATTTAGAGAGAAAAATTGCACAAAAACCAAAAATCGCAAAAGTTCACTTTTCCAGTTGAACGCGAAAGATTATTTTACGCGAAATAGATTTAGTCACTCATTCGCGAAAGTAAATCCCTAAAATTTCGCGGGTTTTTTTCCTCGCGAAACTTTCTCCCCGTAAAGTAATTGATGATAAGTATCTATAAAGCATGAAGCCGCTGTACCTGAGGATTTCGTCTACTGAAGCTATGTTGGCTTTTTTTTGTGTGTATACACACACTCGTATTTAACAGGGTACAAGTCGTCCGACGCACTACCACTTGTTGTACGACGATAACGATTTGACAGCCAACGAATTACAAGCACTCTCATTCATGCTGTGCCATCTTTATGTAAGGTGCACACGTTCCGTATCCATCCCCGCACCTGCCTATTACGCTCACCACGTAGCCTTTCGAGCAAGATATCACTTGCAAAAGGAATTGGGAAGGTAAGTCATTTACTTCTAGGAGATTTTGCGTTAAGAAATAGCACCTCAGCCTCAGCAGTGACTTTTTGACGATTTTGCCCAATGGGACTGCCAGTTTTTCTTCAGTCTTTTTTAAGTCTATCTGCTGAGATGGGTAAAGGCAGAACTTTGTGACTAGGCTAGTCTTTCATAATTGTTTTACATGAATGTGTGTTAGGTTGTTTTTGGCCATTCAATCGAATAACATACTTCACAGACTTATACTTTCGTTATTTTAGCACTTCATCTGACAAGAGTGATTCTGAGGATTGGGAAAGTAAGATGAGCACTCAGCAATTAAAAGAAATCGTCAAACCACACCCTAGGATGCTGAGTATGATGTACTTTGTGTGATGCTTGTAAAAATATGTAATGTTTGAAAAAAAATGTTGACAACTATATAAAGTCTAGAAAGTTTAATACTATAAACTTTACTGGTACGAAATTTTATCATATGTGTAATATACTTAAATTCAATTGTACGTGTAACATACCCCTTAAATTCAAACTTGAACCCTTACCCCTCATTCTTAATAAGGAAGTCCAGATTACAATGTTACTGAGAAACACCAGATAATAAATGTTACCAAGTGAACCCTTTTTTCTTTGTTGATATCGTTTCTTTTTTGAGAGTGAACGCCTGTGGAATGAAACGTGGTAATTTACCCGAACCGGACCGTGTGGCTCGTTCACGAAGTTTTTCACCTGAAAAAGATTTCAGGTCGTCTGTAATATATGGGCTATTTGTTAGTAATCAAATTCCCCCTCTCGTTGTATCATTTTCTGGTAAATATTTTTACATAAAAGTTTATTTTTATTATAAAGGTTTTTATTTCTGTCATAAAACTAAAAACTATTATCTTCGTTGCAGCTTGAGCTTGTTTTTATTTATTTATTATTTTATTCGTCAACTTCAGCATAACTCCATAATAAATACAGCTTCAACATTTTAAAACATCATAAAATGACCGGACGTTATAGGATGGTGTTCATATCAACACAACACAAAATTCATTGCTAAATTTGTCTGTATTTTGTACTTGTCATGATGGAACAATTCAAGAAGATGTATAAATCAAGTATAGCCCTGTTCCAAAGATTTTAATTGCTTTTAATTATCCCACTACGGAATGTACAGGAATAATCATATAGAGATATGGATAATCAATCAAGTCGTGAATATGAACAGTTACAGTTTTGATATTGAATAATCGAGAACGTGAATAAAACCATGAGCACGATAAGTTATACACAATATGATATCGATGTCATTGCCCTAATCGTCTATAGAAAAAAGTCTATGCACTAATTCACATTCGATAAGGGAAGTGGAACCACGACATGTTCACTTGGAAGTTTTTTTCAAGGAGATAAAATAAAGAGTTCTTACTCACTTAAAAAAACAAATTTGGCAAAAAGACAGTGTATGTTCTCCTTGTCAAAACATAGTAAGACGGACCGCAAAAGTTCGTAACAAAAAATACCGAGGCGTATCTATATACACAGGGGTCTCACTCGGCAAAAAATAAAAAAAAAAGCAAAAAATCTGAATTTTTCCATGAAAAAGCAAAAAATAGCAAAAAGTAGGCTTTATTGGTAAAAAAAAGTAAAAAATAGCAAACAATTCAGAATTTGATACCTTTTTTGAGAATGCCTTTATGTTTGCTTTCTCCTCACATAAATACTTTTTTCTCAAGCAACTTATTAGTACATTAGGGATTGTTCACAAATGACGTCAACCATTTTTTCAAGATTTTTGACCCCCCCTCCCCCCCTCTGTCAACCTGCATCAACTTTGCGTTGCCCCCTCCCCCTCAGTTGACGTCATCGTTTGATAAGACCCTCCCCCCCCCCCCCCCCCCCCCTCCCCTCCCCTCCAAAACAACCTCTACCCCACTTGTCCTTTTGTATGTTAGTTTCTTACGCATTTTTAATAAGACGTGAAAATATTTGCAATAATCTTCGTGTAATTTTTCTCTGTACAAACTCCATCTGTGCTTATTGTTTTACGTTCGTGCATCACGGACCACATCAAGATCACATTCAGTGTTAACATTTTCATAAGAAACTTTTACTTAATTAGAAAAATCAAGGTTCTGCAAAATTGTGTGGGTTGACGTCAACTAGTATCACATCCCTCCCCCCTCCCTCGTCAACCAGCGTCAACTTTAGCATAACCCCCCTCCCTCCCCCTAACAGTTGACGTCATTTGTGAACAGTCCCTTATGGTGGCCGATTAGAGCAATAGCAGTTTTTATCGATTTCTTTTGTTTTTCTTACATTAAATTTGTTTAATTTGCATTTTCTTTCTTTTTACTATTTTTTTTCAGTGTTGTTCTTTTCTTTTCTTTTTTTGCAAATTCACATTTCTTCATTACTTTTTTTCTTACTTTTTCTCCCTACTTTTTTATTATTTTATTTCTACTTTTTTTGCTACTATTTTTCTACTTTTTTTTCGTTACTGTTTTTTATAATTTTTTTTTTCATTAGCTACTTTTTTGTTACTTCTTTACTACTATTTTTACATTTTAAATTAATAAAAAAAAGGGAAAAAAGTAAAAAAGTAAAGAAAAACTAAAGTAAGAAAAGAACGACACTGAAAAAAAATAGTAAAAAGAAAGAAAATGCAAAATGAACAAATTTAATGTAAAAACTGCTATTGCTCTAACCGGCCACCATAGTACATAGTACAGTGTGTTTCGTAATGTTGGAAATGGAAATTTTAAAGTTGTTTTTTTTAAATTAATATACCGAAATTCAAAATAATTTTTACATCAATGGAAAGCCATTTCCCACCTCTTTCGGCTAGTATATTTTTGTGAAAAATGAAAAAGTGGTTTTTGAATAAATAAGGAAAATGTCTTGGAAAAATGTAATTAAATTTTTAATGGTCGATTAAGATATATGACATATCACTTTGTAATCCCGTCGCACTTTGTAATCCATTTTGTCGCAATAGACCTTTCTCGAATTTCTGTTTAAACGATGCATTGTGACCGAGTTGTCGTGTCTAACCTCGCTTCTGTTATTCAAACTATTTCTAATTATCGGAATGGGAATTAAGTATAATTGAGACTATTGCTAAAGTTTTAAAGTAATGAAATTAGTGGAACAATAAATCGCATAAAAACGAGGTTAGATATGAAACTCAGTCGCAGTTCAGTGTTTAACCTGAAATTCGGGAAAGGTCTATTTGTAATCCAAGACCAATCACAATTTGTAACCCACCCTTGCCACACTTTGCCATCCCTTTTATCACACTTTGTAGTACCTCATACCAAACTTTTCAATTTCAATTTCCACATCTTTCTAATTGAGCAAAAGTTTCTTTATGAAAATATTTATACTGAATGATTTGACCAGTAATTCTTGCGTGTGGCTATTTTTGGCTTTTCATTTGAAAGTTTTTTGCTCATATGAAGTCAATTGCATGAACCTAAAATAATAATCATGACATCAGTGGAACATTGCTTAACGATTACAAATGTTTTTACGTCAAATTTAAAATGGCCAAGTACCTAAGGTACGAAATTTATCCCTTCTTTCCCATTACAAAGATTACGAAGTGCATCAAAAAGGATTACAAAGTGTGATAGGTTGGTGGATTACAAAGTGCGATAAGGGTGGGTTACAAATGGCATTGCGACCAAATGGATGACAAAGTGCCACATGGATTACAAAGTGTGACAGAACAATTATATAACATTTTTTCAATTTTTTCAATTATTTAACTTTTTATTAGATTCAAGGCTACAATGATGAGGCCATGGGTATTTAGGAATAGTAAGATTGTAAAACGTTTTCCTAATACTGTATATGTAGCAAAAAATTTAAGGAAATTTTGGTGGAAAAAGCAAAATATACAGCATTTGGTGGCAAAATATGGTAAAAAATAGCTTGAAAAATGGCAAAAAAAAGAGGCAAAAAATAGCTAAAATAAGAGTGTGACCCTTGTATACATAACATAACATTTCAACATGCTTGAGTCTACCATCTTACTGTCGCAGAAATATATCATCTCAAAACATCACAACAGTATTGTTTTAACGCAATCAATTCTGCTATATATTATGTATATGCAGTAGAATCCCGTTAACTCGTACTCTCTAGGGGAACGGAAAAAGTGTCTGACTTAGCGAATGTCCTAATTAAGCGGAGCTCTCGATAATGGGCGTACTCTCAAGGGGAATGGAAAATCAGTCCGACTTAACCAGTCAGACTCAGACTCAGTCAGACTTAACCAGGGTACGAGTTAACGGGATTTTACTATATGTATATACTAATGAAAAAAAAAATTAAAGACAAAAAAAAAATCAATTCTGCTGTCTGAACTACATGTCCTAATGTCCATATAATGATCTTTATGAAAAATAGTTGCTAACTACAATGCATTGATTGCTAACCATGATGCATTTCTTTTCAAAATAGTTCACAATTTATAGGTTCTCTTGGCTTTCGCAGCAGCAGCCATATTAGGCATTAACACGTGATCCAAAAGATAGGCGATCAATGCAATAAGCAGGAACAGCGTTATGAATGTAGCATAGAGGATTCGAGGTATAGCCTTTGTATCAACACTCTAGAAAAAATAAATTAAAAAGTAAAAAAAAATTGATTTGTTGATGAAAAAAATTTGAATTTTGCATTCTTCAAAAGAAGAAGTTTTACATTGAACTTCGTTGCTATGACTGTCCATTCGCGAGCTAAACCAGCAGCATCAAGAAAACTGGAATATTATAACTCGAGAAATTAACTTGGTGAAAAACAACTCGAGAATCACGTGAGCCAATAGTTGTTACTTTCATACACGGCTACCATGGAAACATGAAAAAGTTATAGCTTACTTCATCATCTTGTTCGACTTCAATTTCGTTGACATCTTTGCGAGGATAAAATACCATCACCAAGGTAACGATCAGCAACAAAACTCCAATTCCAAAGACTCCAGCTCTATGGAAGTTGGTTCATAATATGAACTTTAATTCATTACCAACACACCAAGCATGCAAAACACAACAGTCTCACATCAAGTATGCAGAACACAATAGTCTCACATCAAGCATGCAGAACACAATAGTCTCACACCAAGCATGCAAAACACAACCGTCTCACACCAAGCATGCAAAACACAACCGTCTCACACCAAGCATGCAGAACACAACAGTCTCACACCAAGCATGCAAAACACAACAGTCTCACACCATGATAACAATTTAACAGACGAAAGAGCTATAGACTGACAGACAGGCAGATCCAGAGTTTCAGTTTAAACATCCCCAGTGAGCCAAATCGTCAAAAAATCACTGCAATGAAGAGCATTTTTATTGAAATAGTGTGTATATTTCTATAGAAATGCACTCCCTCACGGTGACTTTTCAACAAATTTGCCCACTGACCTATCAGAACTACCTGCCTCATGATGATTATGGTGGCAATCGTAATAATTATACATTCATAATGGCCAGTGTATCCCTTGCTCTTTGGATGGCCAGGTGATTTTTTGATGTGTGCACAATTGTTATAGTTTTACAGCAAAGCATAAAATCATCATAAAAACACTTAACTGCTTTCCAGATCTCGATAAGATGATACAGAGAACAATACATACTATCCAGATGATTCCCAATGAGAATAATCCGGATCCAATTCCAAACACCAGTCCCATGATGCACTTGTGTCAGATGATAGTCCTGTTCTTCATATCTATGAAGATCATGATCACTGCCTTTTTAATAACTGTAATGAGAAATAGAGGAAATGTAAGATTGTTTAAGCATAAACCCAGCAGGCAAAATTGTCAAAAAGTCACTGCGTTGAAGAGCATTTTCATTGAAATTGTACGCATATTTCTATAAAAATACATGTTTTTTTTTATAAGAAAGGCACTTTTTGGCCTGAGCCTCGATTTTCTTAAGGCTGAGATTTTCTTAATATTTTCTTAACTTTTCCGCTCTGAATTTCCTTTTGTTAAGACTTTGTTTTAATCATAAGCAATAAAAACATCAATTTTGGAGAAACAAAATCACTTTTCCTCCACATAGCAATACGATTTCCTGCTGAATTCAGGAGGGAAGTTTGAATGACAACCTTTTTCCCTTCAAAAACACTCCCCCGTTATCTAATATCATAGAATAGTCAGTAGGGAGAAGAGCATATTTGCTTGCTCAAAATGTGTACAAAACAAACAAGAAGAAAAACTATTGATTTCTAGAAAACTGAGGTTCGGCATTTTCTTAAGATTTTCTTAAGGTTTTGACGTTTTTGAGCCTCATTTTGTTATAAAAATTTTTCTTATAAAAAAAACGTGTACACTCTCTCGCAGTGACTTTTCAACAAATTTGCCTACTGGGAATGCAAATCTATCTTTAAAAGAAACATGCTGAATTTTGTCTTTTATTAATCAAAGTGTTTCAGTGATTAGTGGTGAAAGCTTCATTATTTCAGCCTGGGATGAAGAGACCATGATCAACCCAACAGATTCACAGAAGAAAGATTTAGATAAATTAAATTCACAATATTACAAAAATTATGAAAATTTCTTCCCTTAAAGTATGGGGAAATATCAAAAAGGCAATTTCGTTCTGGATCAAATTGAGACTAAAGATATAAGGGATTATGTGTGTGCAACATCAATGCGATAACATGCAAATTTTTTGGGAAAATATTTTTAAGATGTTTTGGGGATCTCCAATTTTAGCACAATGGAATGATTTTGACCAATCGTAAGCAATCAATAAAATCCAAGCAAAATCTATCCCAGGAAGATGTATATTCGAAGCTGGTGTCATCAATGAACTTGTCTACTTAAGCTACAGATTTACATTTTCACTATTTTGGGCCTTATCTTATTATAATAATCCGCGTTGTGCATCCCACTTTTATTTTAGAGAATGATATATTTAAGTAAATTTTGCGGTCAAGTTCTTCTAATGTGCGCATAAAACCACAAAGAGGCGAGAGACACTTTTTTCACGATTATTCCAAAAGCACGTGGCATTTGACGTCAGTTTTTTTATGATCACGGGGAATCATTGCATTGCATCCCCAATCGAACTTGACATTTTTGGGGAAATATCTCGAGAACCAATAGGGATAACTGACGTTTTTTATGGTCCGTGATACGGATGATGGGGTGACAACATTTGGGCATAAATTTTATTTGGTACTGCGGCTATGACGTCATCAAAATCTTTGATCGACGATATCTCTGCAACGGTTGGTCGCAGCAAAACGATCACATATATACATTTTTTTATCAGTTTTTCGAGTTCTACAACATGGGTACTCTTTTCGAGATTCGGTAATTTAAATTTTTCGTCACCTATTTTTGTGACAATGTTTTCGAAATTAAAGCCGTAAAAACGTTTACACGTGTTACTAGTTCATTTATATTGTTTCTACGTATATATATTGTAAAGAAATGTAAATAGTGCAGTGTAATAAAACTTCTCAATTTCAATCACAATTCATTTACCTAAATGCTCTACGGTCAAGTCCAGTAGTGGGAGGTTACGTAGGATGAAAGACGGGAAGCATCAATATAAACTCTGCATAACCTGTTTCAGTTTATAACAAAAAGTTACAGACAACTACAATATTGTGTTAATGGTTGGTTACATATTAATATTTATTTCACAGTATTACTTTGGTATTCTTAGTGGAAGTCATCATCAGACTAAAATGAAACCGTTAAAAAGTTAAGAAATTGACGCCAATGTCAATAATGACTTGTAATGCAGGTACGTGGACATTGGTTTCCAGAAATTTGTCATCACATATATTGACCATGGTCTTGGTTATGGTCTTTTTCATTAACCAAAGTCTCCTGAAACTGGATTTCCAATGCTTCCCGCACTTTTCGATCAAATCTTTTATTTTTCACTTTGAGAATGGTAACTGATTGCGCCAGTTGTATCCTTGCTTGGTTGCATGCTTTTGGATGATACACCAGAAGAGTTCTACTTTTATTCTTCAATCGACTTCATGTATTGTTATAATCGTGTCCGGCTTTGAGTTTTGTTTCTCCCAACGTACTTCTTTCCACATTTACAGTCTATCTTATGTTGATTCTCACAAATTGTGTAAGCTCGGTGTAGGAAACCTGTGAAGATTTCCTTCAGAACTTTTGGGTCATGTCTGAAGTGGGGCTATACTTGCACATTTGTGACTGAATTTTTATGATGGATCATGTATTCGTACTTGCTATTGCTGTTTGTGATATTGACGTCCAGGAACTGTAAGGATTTATTTTCATCCTCTGCGTCAATAGTGTATCGTGAGGGTCTTGCTGCCAATTAGAGAACAACATGCCAAGACGATCGAAGACAAAAAGTAGAACCCTTCTGGTGTTTCCTATCACACAAAAATATGCAACATCTGAAGAAGGTGGGGAAATTTATTCAAATTATGAGAAAAAACAGACAAAAAAAGAAAAAAACACAGAAACAAAAATACTATAGCTATATAAATTTGATTACGAGTGTCATTTGAAATCACGATCATGGTACATGATGGATCAAGGCGGGAGTAAAAAAGAAAATAATAGAAGTAGTGACTCGTCAGAGACAGAGGTAAATAACAAAACCAAGAAGATGAAACTTTTGGAGTAGCCACTTCACTGAAGAACTTTCTCGCTACAACGCGGCTCGGTTACTCTTTCCCGCACTGCTTTTAAATTTGGAGCGCGAAGAAAGAAATAATACATGACGAGATGGAGCGCCATCTCCAAAATTATAAAGGGATGCGCACACCTGTGTGTGTAGCCATTAATTTAAAATACCTATTTCAAACACTCACAGGTCGAGTAGTGTCCGAAGTATTTCTTCTTGGTAATAGAGTAACTTTTAGCACCATTCTTTTGGCATTTTAATTGTGTATATATAACTAAGTTTTCGGCAAATCTTTGATCATTTTGCGCACTAAAGATAGAATAAAATTTTCGAAAAGCTAAAGACACACCATATATAGAGAACACATGTTTGGCTGAACTGTGGAATATCCAGGATATCACCCACACAACTAGCATGCTGTCAACAAGGACTGACTATAAACCCAATGAACGTAAATGTGTATAAACAATCTGACCAATCATCATATGATCTGGCGTTGTCAACAAGAGGACATACACCTTAGCACTCTAATAATTGAAACCTAGCAAATCCACTCCCAAATTTCACCCAGCTAGCCAAACGTACCAACAAACAGTAAAACGTACTAATGCAAAGATAATGTAGTAACGTCAGCATAGTTTCAGACATGTGACAAAGGACTACGCGAGATAAGTCATGACAGATAAGGAGGTAAATGTGATAAGTATTGCTAGACCCAACGACCCAAAATCTGTATAACCAATCTCAACCCCAGGGTTTCTCGCCTTTTCGATATACGGATAAAGGCAAGAAGCCCTGGGTTCGAGGTTGCTGTATAACACCACACCAATTCTGAACGAATATGTATTAACAACTGTATGTAGCGAAAGGTGATGTATGAGTTAATAATGTAACCATGTTCTGACGAGTAAGAAAGCGACTGCATGAAGATGAAAACATCGGCAAACCGGAGACTGGATGGTAACTGTCTCATCAGATCGTTGGGACACAGAGTATGTCCTGATCTACCAATGCGAATGTCACCACACAAGCAACACGGAATAGATCAGGTTTTTTTTTGAAGCTCAGATGAGCACATATATAACATGATCAAAATATGAAAAACAGGGTTTTGTTAAAGATTTAAAAAATCATCCGGTGACTATTTTGTAGTTTTCAATTTAAACTTCCGCATCACTACATGATATCTTACATGACGTCCCTATAGTCCTCGTTTCTGTCATTTAAAAAAAATCACGATGTAATCATGGCAGTTTTTCCTAAAAGACAATTTGGGGAACACAACTAGGATGCTTTCTTCATTTTCTAAATTTCCCTGTCAATTTTTCTGAATAAAAAAAAGGAGAACATGCGAAACTATCACGCGTCAACGGTGATTTTACAACCACTGCCGGAACGAATGTTTCCATGGTAGCGCACAGTTTTTACAATAAAACATCAAAATAGCTTCTTTGTCCGCTTGTCGTTTTTCTGTTCCAACATGCTGTGATGTTAAGCTTGGCAAACCATAGAGTTGTTAAGGCGAATATCCACTTCGGATAATTGTCCGCGGACCGAATCGCATCGCTAAACAATAGAGCACATGAAAATATTACGTAAAATTTTAGCGAGCCGATCCGGTCCGGTCTGCGGACAATTATCTGAAGTGGAAATTCGCCTTTATGCTCCAATGACTTCATTGAATTTTCTGTATTGTAAATACATCAAAGGTTGGGGATTAAGTTGACTTGACTCAACTGCGACTACTCTTTCCAACTTTCCACATTATTTTTCTTTTCGTTTTCGTTGAGCTATTGACCTTTTGTCAATTTATATTATTAAAAGCATGTGAGTGATCTCGCGAATACATAAACACACATTTTTGTAGACTCATTTTCAAAAAGCTAAGAACATGACAACGAGGCGAACTTCGCTTAAAATAACTTTCGAAAATTCTTGACCTTTTTTTTTAATCTGCGCTCTCTCAACATTGATATGTTTTGAGCAACTGGTACCACAATCGTTACAGATCGTTCCAGGAATATTGCTGCAACTTCATGTTGCTATCGTTACTTGCTTCGCATTCAACAGAATGACACTCGATTATCCAGACTGGGAGTGGGTCATTGATGATTAAAACTACAGAATTTGTGAGAATGCCACCAAAAAGCTGATATTCTGGCAAATCTGTTCCTTACTTAGTTTGTCGTGGAAATTGTTGCATTGAAACTGAGTTGCAATTCTCTGCGGAACTTGAAACAAAAGACTTAATAGCTTTTTTTCTGATCTTTTAAGCTGGTGAATTTTATCCTCTGTTATTCTCGAAGTTGATTGACTTCTGAAAAACCATTATAAACTCTTCTAGAGTGTTTTGCAAAGTTCTCTCTTTGAAGAAAAAATAACTGAAATATTAACCGGTTGTTTTCACTCAGCACTTGGAATTTCATCAAAACAACTATTGCATATAAAATTCTATGAGTCAATCACTTGCTTATTTATTTTTTTTTTATTTATTCTTTATTTAAAGTAAAAAATTAAACATGGTAAGAATGTTAATCATCCTACTAGTTCCTAAGCACTAGACTATCTTTAAGAACTTCAAAAGCAACAGAATATGAGATGAAAAAGAAATATTTTAGGTGTTTTAACCCTTTCTTGCCGGGAAGGGCCATATGGACCCACGCGGCATTTGCGGCTATCCCATGCAAACCGTACGGGTTTTTTTCGGTGCCGTAGGCTTAGAATGACGTCATATCTTTAATAAACACGTTTCTGACTTTATGCAACCACTTTCGTTTTCACATCGTGTATCGTACGCTAACAAAGATGGCGGATTTTGGCGTGAAGGCATGTGTATCTTGGAAGCTTTGTTTTGGCGGGTTAATATGGCGTAGATAGACTGAAAAAAATATTTTTACATAGCTAGGGCTAGCCTTGATACAATCATGCTAAAATATGGCCATTTTTATCTTTCCAATAGCACAAGGCCTCCATTTAGGTTTGTGGGCCAAATGGCCCTTCCAGGAATCTACAGAAAAAAAGTTAGTACCGTAAGATGGGGCAACTTCGGACGATTTTTCAACTTTTCTTATAATAACTTAACAAGTAGGAGTCTAATAATAATAAAACTTACTGAGTAAAGCACTTGTATTGCCGCCTTTTAGATACCCAAAGTTCAAAATGATCAATGAAGAAACGATAAAGATATCATCACATAAACATCGAAATTTGAAAATTACGAGATGGGGAAACTTCGGAACGTCTACCATTTACTTTTAAGCAGTGCCGATTCAATAACAAAAACAACTATATAAAGAGCCGACTAAATCAAAATTATTGTTAAAAATTTTATGACAGCCGATTTAATAGTGTGAAAAGCAATTAATTATTTTATGCACTGTCATTTGTAGTATGATTGTGATGTATGTCCTAGTAGTACGCATGGGAGTCATTATTAATTATCGACAATTGCAGCTGGACATACCGTTATCAGCTGATTCACTTCGGTTTACGGCTAATTGTAAGAAGCTATCCTGAACAGCGAAAATTAAGAGCTAATTGAAAACCAAATAACTGGAGGAAGAAAAGCTTATTTCACATAAAACAAAAAAATAAGATACATTCAATTATTGTACTTAAATGTTATAAAAAATAATTACAATGTAATCACTTTAAATAATGTGGAAAACGGCTTCAAGTGACGTATACTGAAAAACGTCTGTTTTTCTTCATTTTCTTCTTCATTAAAAGAAGATTCTACATCTTTCTTGTTGTAAACCAGAGAAGACATCACGACGGAGCTAAAAACGAAAACAGTATGGAAAAACATTAATTTTTCGTGAAGTTACAGCCGTTTTTTTGTTCGTTTCCGAAGTTACCCCGCGTTCCGAAGTTACCCCATCTTACGGTATAAATGTTTCCACGTTGTTTGCAATATTTTCAGCCAATAATTAACTTTAACATATGTTTCAACTTGTTTTAGTGCTAGATGAAAAATATAATGCAATATTGAGGATGTCTATGAAATTTGTGAATGATAAAACCTTGGTGAAAGACGGTGTCGCTTGAGAATTTACGACAACATGTGATTCTGAGGTTGAGGAATCAGATGATGATATTGACTTCCATCCATATGCACTTGATGAGGATGAGTCACCTGTTGAAAGTGAATTTGAGTCTGATGATGATAAACGGCTAGCTGCCTTAGCAGGTGACGGTGGTGACAGTCGTGCTACATCCATAAAAATTCAGGGACAGTCATTGTTCGGTGGTTGGACAACAAGATGGTGCAGCTTGCATCCAACTACGTTTTTACTGAACCAGCGGATATTGTCAGCCGTTGGTCAAAAAAAGAAAGAAAAATGATTGATGTTCCTCGACCAAATTTGATAAAAGTTTACAATTCGGCAATGGGCGGAGTGGACTTGTTTGATATGTTTCACTCCTTGTATCGTCTTGATCACAAAAGCAAAAGGTGGTACCTGCGTATCTTCTATTGGATCGTATCTTCCTCAGTGATCAATGGATGGTTGCTCTACAGAAAGCATTTTGATGTTATCTCTAGCTCTGGTAGAAAAAACTGCGTTGGTAAGGACGAAAACTGTAAAACATTGGTTCAATTCACCTCTGAGGTTGCGCAATCTCTCATTTCCAATGCAAGAGAGGTCAAGAAAAAGCGAGGCAGACCATCACTAGATGCATCATTAAATGAGAGCATTGAAAATGATGATCAATCGAAGACGCCAAGGAGAGCACCTGATTTGTTGTTAACTCCTGACGACATCAGATTGGATGAAACATCACATTGGCCAGTTCATCGGGAAGATCGACCAAGGTGCTTTGTATGTAAACAAAAAACAAGACTTGGCTGCTGGAAGTGTGGGAAAGGACTCTGCCTTGTTAAAGAACGCAACTGCTTTCTGGAGTACCATGATGTGTGATTGATAGATATGAGAACAATAGCAGAGGAATGAAATATACTCCGATTTTTTTTTAACAGACAGAAACAAAACAATGATATTGATAAATATTTCTTCAACAGACAGTCTATTTTTATCAGTTTTCATTATTTCATAGATCTTTTGTTCATACTTGGTCAGAAAACAAACATTTTAATTTGTAGACCAAAATATTGTTCGCATTTTTTTATTCTTTGGTTTCCTGGAAGGGCCATATGACCCGGTCCCATATTTTTGGTCCAGTACTAAAATTTCGAAATTTTTTTGAAGATATGACGCATTTGAGGGTAAATGAGTTTGTTTGCAGTGAAAAACATTTTTTTACTCATTTCTTTCATGGGTCAGGCATGATAGGGTTAAGTTCCCAACAAAAAAACCCAAACAAACAAACAAACAAAAATATACACATGGAAATATGCGAATAAAAAGCCATATGATAAGCATAGCACAGGCAATAAACAACCTCGTACCCAGCAGGGTTTCTTGCCTTTTCGATATACGGACGGCGGCGAATATCGAAAAGGCAAGGAACCCTGGGTACGAGGTTGAGGCAAATAAACAAACTAAACTGACAATCTGAGGTGTGAGAGTTGAACAAAAAACAAGAACAATGACAATGTTCCCAAAACAATAACATATAAAAAAGAATTAAAAAAACATTCGAAGAAAATACCTGCGAGGAAGAATATACTCCATCACAGGGTTAAATGTTGTCACACAAAACTTTAATAAATTCGATATATAGTTTTCCGTGCTTCTGGAATAGGGCGAGAGGAGTATTAAAATATTTTCTTGATAACAATGAAGTGTCTTGAAAAAAAAAATCTATTTTCCCAATGTCTCCATTTTTTCTTTTAACTTTTCCTCTGCATCAATTATTTCGTCCACTGTATAAAGTGCTTTCATTGCATTTTCTAAATTCATTTCTCTTATAGTAGCCAATGAAATTTTATCGCCATTTTTTGAGACGATTTGATTGGTCATTTCTCGAAGGAACGTTCTTGTGTGAATGTTATTTGTAGCAGCGGCAATTACTTGAAGATGATACACACAACTTACTGCTTTTGAATATTGTTCCTCTCTTATGAAGCATCGTGTCATGACGTAGAAAATTATGATCAGAGGCTGTAGAAGTAGCAAACGAAGTCCCTTTTGTAAAGGGAAGAAGATCGAGAGGATATCATCGCATTGTGTGACCCAAGTTTCGGAAGTCTCGAGGGAAATCTTTAGGACTTGTTTTGGTCCAATTTGATATTGATATACTTCCTTAGCAATGAGAGCTTTAGCCTTCATAAAAGTTTTAATTGCTTCTTTGGAATCCTTTTCAATGGCATACTCATGCAGGATAGACAAGCAGATGGCAAAAATGCGCACTATGTCATTTGGATCATTCTGGCACTGATTAAATATTTGCTTGGCTGTGTTGTTGCCTGGTAACTGTATCTGGGCTAGTGTTAACTGCATTTTGGCTAAACCCATCTTCGCAATCGATTTGAGCTCTTGCATGTCTAATATATCAAGCGTGGCTAGAGCTGTTTGGTACCAGACTTCTATTCGGCTAGGATTATAAATCAACCTTTCGTTAGTAATAGAATAAGGGACCACTTGATCAAATAGGTTGGACACAGATTCGTTCATCACTGCCTCTTCTTTCTTTCTAGGGTAACTTTTCACTCTCCATGTTTTGAGAAAAGTTTTGAACGAATAAAACGCTTTTCCCAGGTCCGTGTGTCGTAACTGTTCCATGACGTCATCTCCAATTACGATTAATACTTCGTCTGAAGCTTGAACTACTTGATCAAGTATGGCATTTCTGATCACGACTGTAGAATCATATTTTCGCCATGGCAACAACTCTTCAAAATCAACCGCCTCGAAGTGGCAACCATTTAGGATATTGTTCTGTGGGATGAAGTAATGTGTAATGACACCTTCATTCATACAAGAAACAATTTTCTCCAAAACAGCATAAAAGTATTCCAGTTTTTGTCCACCATTCAACTTCCTTGTCTTCAAGAAACCACATCATGATTGTTTTGATATAATAGCTTTTAATCATTGGATATTGATCCTTCTTTGCTTTCATGTACAACCTAACCAACGCATAAACTACAGACTGTTCTGCGGATCTGTAAAATTGTGCAATGTTTTGTTCCATCCATTCGTCGTGTTGATCCACTCTACTTTGTTTATGACGTACCGGCACCACATGTGCACAACCAAACCCAATATGTTCATGATCTCTTGTTTCTTCAATCAGCTTGATTTTTTCTTCTTTACCGAATTTTCTGTTGTTCGTTTTCCTAACGATCCATTCGTTTGCTATCGATGGCCAATCGCTTAACTTCAAACAAAACACGTTATCTACCTCCTTTTTAAAAGTCATCGTGTTGACTTCGATTTCATAGTGTTCTGTGAGGGCGGGACCTTGCTTTTCAACAGTATCATGAATTTCTTTGAAAGCTTGTGGAACAAGTTCAGATACATCATCATAAGTGATTAGCGTGTTGTCTTTAAAAATCTTGACGTAGCCTATATGCTCGCTATCTACTGCCTTCAAAACTTGTGGTATTTTTGAATCAAAATGATACTTTGAAATTTTCTCTGACGAATTTATATCCAGATCTTTAAGAGACATCGATATATATGAAACGCTCAAATGGTTTGGAAAATACATTTGATCAAGGTCACTTTCTCGGGTGACACTTCTATGGATGCATTCAGTAGAGCTTCCTGAAGATAACGAACAGATCACAACGTTACCCCCAGAATGTCTTTTACTATAAGCGAAATCCATACTGGACAAGTGTAATTTCAGGGTGTCCTGTGCAGTGAAACCGACATCTTGACTGATTATCTCAAATAAAAAGGAGGACAGGGAATGCTTAAAACTTGTAAACAAAGCATCACCATTTTCTTCACCAGCTGCCATCTTTCTCTACTTTTGCTTGTAAAAAAAACTGTTGTTGATGAAATGAACGTAGAAAAGTCTCCATCAGAATACTCTTTTAAACAATGCTCTTAATCTTAGTCGATTAATTAATTGATTGATGAATAGATGAAATTAATAGACTGATTTGTATACTAGCAAAGTTAATGGTGAATCCCTTACACGTGTGCAACACTGGAAAGTATTACAATCCTCCACAAAAATTATGAGACAGCCTCCCCCTCCCCCACAATTCAATGTTGTATTTGTTTAAAGCCATCCACATGCCTACCTGGCTTGTGTGGAAAACCTCTTCAACATTGAATTCAATGTTGTATTTGTTTAAAGCCATCCACATGCCTCCCTGGCTTGTGTGGAAAACCTCTTCAACATTGAATTGTGGGGGAGGGGGTGCCTTGACATATGATTTTGAGATTTTAAATAAGGGTGTCTCAATAATTTTTTGTGAATGATTGTAGGTATCACCTTTGAATTAAATGAAAATAATGAACAAAATACGCTGTTAAAATCGTGTTCTTCAATACTTGCAATTCTGAAGAAACAATTTTATGATACAGGGAAAAGTCAACTCTGCGCTTAGACTGCTTTCAGACACAGCGTCTAGTGGTATTCTCCCGCTAAACAATGAGAGTCTCGAAATCATTAACCAGAAACATCCACAGGGCTCCCCAAAATATGACGAGTTGCTGCTGGAAGGTCCTGAAATTTTGTACGGCGAATATGCGTTCGAAATGATTGATGGAGACCTCATAAGAAAAGTAGCGAGTGAAATATCTGGAGCGGTTGGCCCGTCGAATTTAGATGCCGATGGATGGAGGAGGATCCTAACATCATCTCAATTTGGTGAAAGCAACAAAAGCCTTCGCGATGAACTTGCCAAATTTGCTCGCAAATTATGTTTCAAACAAGACTGCTGGCAAGATGGTTCGTTGGCTCCCTACACTGCATGTAAGTTAATTCCATTGGACAAAAATCCCGGACTGCGGCCCATTGGGTTGGTGAAATTTTACGACGGATTACGTCCAGAGCGATAATGGTGTCGTTTCGCAAAGAAATTTCAGAAAGTGCAGGGGACTTGCAGTTATGTGCAGGCAAGAAATCAGGGTGTGAGGCGACAGTTCATGCAATGCGTTCTCTTTTTGAAAATGAAAATGCTGATGCTATTTTACTCGTTGACGCAGATAATGCATTTAATCGTATAAACCGAAAAGTAATGCTTCACAATATCCGTATTATTTGTCCACTAATCTCGAAATATGTGATTAACACGTATAGTGCGAATGCTAGACTTTTCGTCACAGGGGGGACGGGAAATTCAATCAGCTGAAGGCACGACGCAGGGGGGCCCGTCTGCAATACCAATATACGCTTTGGCATCGATTCCATTATTAAATAGAATTTTCACAGAAGATACACACCACGCTGCGTACGCAGACGATCTTAGTTCTGTTGGTAAGATAGAAAGTTTGTTAGAATGGTGGAATTCGCTCAACGAAGTCGGACCCAAAGCAGGCTACTTTCCGAAGGCTAGTAAGTCTTGGCTGATCGTGAAACCCGATAAAATCGAAAGAGCCAGAGAAGTCTTTAAAGGCACCAAAATAAACATTACGTCTAAAAGAAGGAAACATTTGGGTGCAGCCGTCGGTTCTGACACGATTTTAAAGCAAACTACATCAATGAAAAAGTTAAAGAGTGGGTTAAGGAGCTTAGACTTTTATCGAAAATTGCAGAACACTACCCTCAGTCAGCGTACACTGCCTACACCTCTGGTTATCGTCAGAAATTCAACTACATCCTAAGAACGATTCCCGATGTCGGCAAGATGCTTCAACCTGTAGATGATGTGTTGTGTGCACTATTCATACCGTCAATCTGTGATGGCAGACCTTGCAATCGTATCGAACGCGAAATTCTATCGTTACCAACCAAGTTAGGAGGCCTAGGAATTGAGGATTTGACAAAAATTGCAGAGTATGAGTTCAAAACTTTGTCAAATGTTACATACAAAGCTACGCAAAAAATCATCAACCAAAACGACCACGAAGTAGATGAAATAGAAATCCGTCAGCTAACTCAAAACAAATCAAAGAAGGATTATTTTTCGGAATTACATGAAAAACTGAAAACTCATATGAGTCCTGATCAATTAAAAGCAAACGAAATAGCTTGTTCTGATAGGTTATCGATATGGTTGTCAACACTACCACTAAAAGACGGCCAGTTTAACCTAACGAAGAGGGAGTTTTATGATGCGATTTCTTTACGATACGGATGGAGTATGAAAAATCTTCCTAGTCAATGCGTTTGTGGCAAGAAGTATTCAGTGGAACACGCCATGATATGCAAAGTAGGAGGTCTGGTTACGTTACGTCATAATGAGCTAGTCAATGTCACAGCAAACTTGCTAAGTTTTGATTGCAAAGACGTTGTTAAAGAACCAGTTGCGTACACTGATGTCTAGTATGGAGAAGATGAAAAAGAAGAAGTACAATCAGCGTGTTCTGGATGCCGAAAATGGAACCTTTACACCTCTCATTTTCTCATCCAACGGAGGGATGAGCACCGAAACGAAATGATTTTATAGAAGGCTCAGTGAACTGATTTTGGACAAACACAATCAACACCCATCCTTGACATCGGCGTGGGTTAAGAGAAAGATCGCCTTCAGCCTTCTTCGCACAGCGGTAATTTGTATCCGTGGATCTCGGTCGCGCAGGTATAAAATACCGTCCGAGCGCGTCGAGGACATAAATGTATTGAATGACATCTGCCAGATTTAGACGACTGATTAAGTTTTTATTTAACTCGATTGTAAAATAGATTTATAGATCTCATATATTATAAAAGAAAAAAAGAAAAAAAAAAAATTCTGAAGAAGCTAAGTCGGTTTATCTCTGAAAGTAACAGAAAGCGTCTAGCAGAATCTTTCATTCTGTCACGACTGGATTACTGTACTGCAATATTTTCCAACAAAATTTGAGACCGTTTCAGAGTTTCTCAATGCAACATGCAACTATTTAAGAAGCCACTACTGTACAGCCAATGGCGTGATAACATTAAGATGGTTATCAATACATGAACGAGTTCACTTTAAGTACACAAAGTGATAAATAATGACAGTTTTCCAGAGTACAGTTGACTCTCGTTATTTCGAACAAAAACCTAGTCGACCCATCAACATTTACAGCACGCTAAAAATATCGTTATCTGGAAGCCGAACTTTTTTCTCCGTACCATTGAGAGTTCGAGATAGAAGTGAAGATAAAAATGAAACGCAGCTCACGCAGTAATGAGGATACTTTCGTTTTTTGGTTTATGAAAATGGTTCATTCTAAGACAAAGCGAGTCATTTATTAAATGAACTTTCATTATCAATCAGGAAGGAATAAAGCCACACTGTTACTTCTAAAAAATTGAAGAACTATTTATTAAATTACTTGTTAGCCACATATATCAGTAAGCAGTAATCCTAATCCCGACGTTCATGCAAGTTAACACAACAACATTTTCACATGATGCTTTTTATTCCGCTAAGAACTGGTTAAGTTAAAGTCGTTACTAGGTGCGGGTAACTACATATGTATGTGTAGAAAAAGAAAAAGAAGAATTGAAAAGAAGGAGATACCCTTGGCATTTGAGTTTGGGGGCTTTGTCAAGTGATATGTAGCAATATGAGTGATCCAGAATAGAACCAAACTCCAATTTTGGCCTGTACGTAAGGGTTGAAGTCTGAAAAAATATATATAAAAATTTGTCCGGCCACATGCTGCTTCTGCCACTTTTTCGGTCACTGGTGGTCATGAGTTAAAATATGGAATAAAAATTGTTTTTTTTAGTGTTTTAAGTGTACTAATATCCCGGGTAAAACTTTTTTATCGAGTTTAACTTCGAAAACGATATGTCAAATTCGCCTACTCCGTGTGTGAACTCATAGAATCGCGACTCAAAAGTTTTCCTATGTTGTAGAGCATGAAAAACTGATACAAAAAATGTATGGGATCGTTTCGCTATGATCAACCGTTAGTGAGGCATCGCCGATCAAATATTTGAAGACGTCATAGCCACATCACCCAAAAATATTTAAGCCAAAAACTTTCGTCACCCTATCGCCTGTATCGCCGACCCCAAAAAACGTCAGTTATCCATGTTGGTTCTTGAGATATTTCCCTAAAAACGTCGCGTTCGATTGGGGTTGCAATGCAATGATTCCCCCGTGATCAGAAAAAAAACTGACGCCACATCACGTGCTTTTATCGTGAAAGAAGTGTCTCTCGCCTCTACGTGGTTTCACACGCAACTAAGAAGAACTTGACCGTTAAAAACCCCTAAATATATCACTCTCTATCATAAGATTTTTGTATTTCTTGTACCAATAAACTTACCTACACAAAATTTTGGTCAAAATTTGAGGTATACCAGAAATTGAAGGGACCAACTGAGGTCGCTTAACCTTCAGATGGTGTATGTGGTTATTTTAAGCATCTTTTGAAATGGTTGATAGATTCGGAGTTCTTTAATGAAACAATGAAATTGCTAAATATGAATAGCTAAACTTGAGTAAAAATTGTATTTTGAAAAAAGATATCTTCAAAAACACTTGGTATCGTGATTTCGAAAATGGAATCAGCTAAAGAAAACAATAGTTAACTCTGTTACTGAATACATTTACCTAGGCATCAATATCGATCAATATTCGAACTTGTCTACCAACTTCACCAGGCTTTTAAAATAAGCCAACATTAAGTTATGTTTATTGGAGACTCCTCATCCACCCAACCCCGCTAAGACTGCCTATGCATGATGATACAACCACTGTTGATCTATACCCGCGTGATTAAGAACAAGTACACCCAAACCAAACTAAACAAGGCGACTGGGAAGTCGAAAATTTCGCTACAGGGCATTCTCTCAATTCTAACAAAGATATATTTTTTACAGAACTATGAAATGCAATAGTTGATAACGGTAGCAGCATTTCAACTCGCAATTATACAAAACAAATAGATCAAAAGTTATTCGTCTGAAAGTTGGCTTGAAGACATCAGGGCGTGTCAC
This sequence comes from Turritopsis dohrnii, assembly GCA_027922465.2. Taxonomy (NCBI): domain Eukaryota; kingdom Metazoa; phylum Cnidaria; class Hydrozoa; order Anthoathecata; family Oceaniidae; genus Turritopsis; species Turritopsis dohrnii. The sequence goes on along the minus strand of BQMF02000264.1, from coordinate 379,404 downwards.
AATTACGCAAATCCACTCTCAACTATAATAAAACATTCTCAAAATACAACCTTGCCAAATTACCCAATTTTGATCAAATCTGACAAAATGACTGTCAAATTCGAAATCAGCACTTTTCAATTGTGCATCTGTGTGTACATTTTTATGAAAATTGGAGAGCTTTCGTAGTTTGGTCCAAATTTGGCCCGAATAGCCTAATTTTGGTCAAATCTGACAAAATGACTGTTAAATTCCAAAACAGCACTTTTCAATTGTGCTGTGTGCAAATTTCTATGAAAATTGGAGAATTTTCATAATTTGGTCCAAATTTAGCCTGATTTGTGAGTTAGTCAGCCTAAAAGTCATTAAAAGATTTTATTGCCAAGGTGTGTGCGGGCATGGCTTACATGCAAGTTTTACTCGAATTACTTACTTTAGTAGCAAGCATTTTGCCTCATGCCTGCTTCAAGGGAGTGTCAGTAATACCAAATAAATCAAACAGTTTCTCTTTTTTACGCATCAGATTCGTCATAATGTTTGGGTTAACGAGACGCCTGATACTTTAAAACGTTCATCTAGATACTTTAAATCGTTCATCTAGATCCCGTCCACAACAGAACGTTCTTCTTCAGTTCGTTTTTTTTGTCTTCAGTTCGTTTTTTTCGGCTGGTCCCCATCCCTGGCCCTACGTACTTTCTAAATATTCCCTCCCAATTCCAATGTCTGATAATTCAAATAAATTTTCCCCTCTTCCATTGATGATTCGTGCCATGTCAGCGTTTGAATTGTGGGTCTCTTCGACTATTAACACTTACAAAATTCTCATTTAGGATATGGTCATTCAAAATAAATAGATGGTTAAACGAGTCTTGTGAGAAGGAGTGGCATCAACACTCTTGACTTGATAGATAGATAATTTTGCCCGAGGAAGCTAGAAATCGATGGAATAATGTCAACCTCGAATCTAGGGTTTCTTGCCTTCATGAATGGTGCTGAAGAATCTTTGGTTTTAAAACGATTTGAATTCACACCCACGCACAACGAAATAATTTCCATGGTCATAGCATTACGATAAAAAATATAACTGGATTTCTCAATCGAAATAAGTATCTTCCTTCACAAAGAAGCAGCCAGCTTTAACCCTTTCAAGAATCGGATTAACAGATGGGTCTGTTACAAAAGTATTAGCATTTTGTCCATCCGACACGATAACTGTTTGTTTCAATATTTTTTTTACTATCATCCTTGTAGAAATCATGTTTTGGAATTTTGTAAATTCTATTCTGGTATACTTTCGAAAAACGTTTGCTTGATGTTGCATCACAAACGAGCTGTTTTTAATATAGCCCTTAGGATCGATTTGTCCGTCCGACATAAAACAAGTATTTTTGTAACAGACCCAGATTAAGGAGACCCGGAAAACTTGAGTTACAAAATCGAGTTAAAAAGTCGAGTTATGGAATATGACGTCATAATTCGAGTTATTAACTTGAAAGTTTTAATTTTCAATACCACTTCGTGTTATATTAATTTTGACTTTATTTAAAATATTACAAGCATTTCCATCTTCAAGATAATCATCTCCACCCACTAAATTAAGTCAATGTGGCCTAAGTCAATGTGGAACAGTTTGATAGAGAAATATATTTCCTATTTTAGTAATTCGGAGTTGATATCGAAAATTAAAAATTTCGCGTTTATAATTCGCATCAAAGGTCATAATTCACACGACTTTATAACTCGATTTTGCAATTCGGATTTTCCGGGTCTCCGGATTAAGGAGTATAAACATTTATATTTCCTTCGATCGGGAGTTCTCTGAGTTAACCCACCTTTAAAATCGAGCTATAGGGTTAGACTACATAAAAACGCAAGCGACATTACAGACTAAAGGGGAGTTCACACGTAAAGATTCTTGAAAGACCTTTCTTTTCAGCAGGTGTTTTAATGCTTTAAATTTAAACTGTACATCAAAAAGTCAACGAATCTTTACGTGTAAACCCTCTTTAATCTATAACAGTAGAAATCGGGGAAAAGGTACATCACAGTACGACGATCACATGAATAATAAACAATATTATATTAAATTCATCAGTGGAAATTAAATGTACAATTATTACTGAACAGGAACTATAAAAAAACCACACTCTTCAAGCGGTGCATTTGTGGAACTCCTATGTGAGACATAGAGATGTGAATGGAGAATATAACTCGTTGTGCGCATCATCCATCCTTAAAAACAAATCTTAGAAAAACAAAAGATTGAAGAAGTTCACGATTGAGCAGATTTCGCCTCGTATCCAAGTAAAAGAAAATTAAAGTTGCAAATAAGATCGAAATAAGTCCAGTAGTACACGGAGGTGAAACCTGCTCTCGTTTAGCTTAACAGGAGGTTTAAATTACAACATTTCATAATGAATATTATGGACATTATCGTAATACGACCCCCGGTGGTTATCATACATGGACATTGGTCTTTGTTTCGTGTTCACTACATTGGTGCGGCTGTTACACGCACTACCATTTTTCAAAGTTAACGGGAAACTTCCTATTTTTCTTCCGACATCGTCATCCGGCAACTTGTTGTCGGATACGGAACGTTTAAACTGACCGCTAGAAAACAGTGCCGATGAATGTGATGACGACGGGAAAGAAACTTGTGACGAGTGACTTGATTGTCTATCAGAAGATAAGTGGTGTTCTGAATTTGGTCGAGATAAATGATGAATTCGGTCATGACTACTTGCTGTTCTACGATCCATAAAAAATTCGGATACCGGTCTTTTCTTCTCTTTCGTTTCTCTTTTACGAATGATAGCTGGTTTGACATCAACGTTACCACGGGAAGCGCAAGATGCCACCAACTTGTCTGTGGACGAATAGTCCTTCTTTATTGCACAAATCGCCTCGTTGCTTGCATGCCTGAGTTCTTCCGGGGTAAGATGTCCAGGGATGTAACTGGAATGTCGATTACTAGATACATTGACGTATGATCGAGTTAAACCTCGTTCAATGGAACGATGATTCTCGGAAACTTTCTGAACGTTTTTGATTGAATTACTCGAGTGTCGTACTTCGATGTTCTCGTTAAGGTTCGGGGAGGATCGGGTCCTTTCGTATCGTTTATTCAGAGGCAAGCCAACTGCTTTGCCGAGGTCAGGATGAGATGAGTGAATATTCGAGTCGTACTGAGATGCATCAAAAACTGCTATCCGATCTTTCACCGAGCGAGACCTCGGTTTGCTCTCCTCCTCCTCCTGACAATTCCTTTGTTTCACTGGTGAATTCTGCGTAGTATTGCTACTTTTGCGATATTCATAAGAGCTGGACAAATTTCGATCTTTCCTCAATTGCGTGTTTACATTTACATATTCAACTTTGCCGAACAATCGCTCAGCGCCATGACGTTCCGACTGAACAGTCCCTGATACGTCGGCTGACGTCGCATTTCGTCCTTCGTACGACGTCAACGTCAAGCTGGTGGTCCCTATACGACGTTGTTTCAATACATAGCCTCCGTTATTTTGCAAAGTAAAGTTCGGATCTAGTCTGGATTCCGTTGATTTCACTAGGGCGCTAGTTGCTGGAGAAGCGTACGATCTCTCCTCCGTGTTTTCAGTTACCCCTGACATTTCGAGATCGTCATTGTAGTCACGCCTGGGAATTACCAGACCTTCAACCTGACCAGATTTTATTTTGTTCTCTGTCTGCTGTACAAGTGAATCAAGTAGTCTTTCCTCTTCGGATTTACTGCGCATGCGTCGAAATACAAATGGATTCTGTTGTAAAACAGGCGACGGCATGTCTTTGCTTGTGGTGCGCGAACCGTATAAGGACTTAGAGTGTGGTTTTCCTCTTGTAATTTCATTTCTGGACAACTGAAATGTTTCCGTGGATTCGGAATAACTTCTAGAATACGTATGTTTAGCTTTGCTGACAGAAGAAGTGTTGGTATTAATGTAATTTGACGCGCGATCAGAGTTCCTGTCTGATGTCACTTTATGTTCAGTGGTGGGCGAAACCATTTTGATTTCATTGTTACGTTCTGGAGAGTTTTTCGGTTTGGCGTTGGTAGGTTTAGTTGCGACAAGTTGAAATGTTCGTTCAGGACTGCTCGCACGACTTCTCGGTTGTGAATCGTTAACGTAAAGTAAATTCGTTTTCTCATCGTTTGAACTATCGAGAATGATTGGAGTTTCTTTAGGAGGCGATTGCACCGTTTCCACAGAATTATGATAGCTTTCGGGTGAAAGTGACCTCAGCCGTTTCAATGGTACATTTTCATCGCTAACTTGTCTATGGTGTTTTCGTTCGGGTGAGAAAGTATTTGACTTCGAGTTAACATTCGATGTGGTCGAGTTGCGATCGCTATTCATTTGGTTACCTTTGTAACGACGGACGATCTGTGCAGAAGAAACACTGGACGTTTGTCCCTCGAGAACAGCAGGGTCACTTTTAATCATAACATTTTTAGGAGGCATGGCCAGTAACTCATTATCGTTAAGACGGCGAAATTCTTGGGGCTCGCCAATGCTAAACGAAGCGTTGCGAGATTTGTCGACATTAATGTACTTAGCCGTTACCGATACGACGGCCGACATGAGCGAACTGTCGTCTCCGTCACTAAATTTCATTTTCAATTCGTCGTCAGTTTCTGTCGACGATGCTAAGATAGAGTCTCTTTCTCTTGCAATAAAACTACTCGTTCGTGTGTTGTTGCTCTCCTGGTTTGTTTTGTTCAGTTCCGTTAACCGGTTTTCGCTCTGTGATCGTGGAGGAGAGCGGTCGTCTTTCTTCTTCCGATATGTCGGTACATTCGCCGGTTCATCTTCCGATTTCGCTTTGGTAAAGAGTCCGAACCATTTTTTGCTTCTTCTAGGTGAATTTATACCGGCCTTCATCTCGGGAATGTCAACAGATACACGCCTGTTCATTATTGTCTTCGAATCTCTTTCGATGACTTTGGTCTTAGTACGTGCAGCTTGAGCCTCCTCAATTGAAAGTAATGTAGGAAGAGGTTGGACAGGATTGGCTGCTACTTTAGGTGGTGGCTGAGACGAGCGAAGCTTGCTTTGGCGAGGACTGCCAGACGCTGAAATCACATGATGAGTACACTTAACGACTGTATAACATAGTTTTATACAACACATACGTAAGATCAATAGGATCAATAAAACAATCAATAGGAAGAGTATGTTTATGTGGCGACAGGATTCAAACATTACATTATTACAGTGAAAATACCTATGGGAATATTTTCCAATATGGGAACTTCCCACAGAATTTCAAAGAACGAACGAGAGTGAAATTTCCACTTACTTGTCGAGTCTATTGAAACAGTTTCGGAAACTTTTCGATGGGCTAAAACCCTCTGTCTCGCTTCTTCCAGCGTTATTAATTTGGGTCCTGCACTATAAGTTGCCGCACGGGGAAGTACTGTTGACTCTAGGAAAACATATCATATCACATGAAGAAGCATATCAAACAGAAAATAGCAGTCACATCACACGAAGAAGGGTATCTGTAATAAGCAAACAATACCTGAGCTCTGCATAGCTTCATGTACTTCCGGATAATATGCAATGGCAGCTGATGCCAAGTTCTTGTCAAAGAACACATCCGCATTGCTGATCATATACTCGACGATAATAGCCTGTGTACGAAATTCTGCTAATGCCGCAACAGAATCGTCAGAATTAGGTCTAGAGTAAAAACGTTAAATCCAGCCTAGTCTTTATAACTTAATAAAGAAGCGATTGTTTTTCCGAGCAGTTTAGATGAATATTTTTATGACCATGCTTCAGTCCCAAGAAAAATGCCAAAACAAAACTGCAGACTCCACTTCGTCAGGTGACATACATACAAGACAAACACTACTACAATTGAGTTTTTTTATTGAATCTGTCTGTCTCTAGTTTTTCTCATTTGCTTGAAAGAGGCTAATAGCATAACTGGACGTTACCTCAGCAGGTTCGGAGCCCATACGATGGCTAGATTTTTGGCAGTCATGTTGGTTTCATCAGCATTACTTGCACAGAAGTTCAAGTGTCTTAGTAGATGACTCATCGTCCTAAACAGAGAAAAAAATCAGTGTAAAACTGATATCCCTCCACCATGATGTTTAAATTACCCTAAGTAAAAGAAAAGTGCGCATTCAATACCTGTAATGTGGAGGAGGGAGTCTTTGTATGACATGGTGAAATGCAACTGTTTTCTCCGTATCATCTTCTTTAGTTATTGCCATCTACGAGGGAGAGCGAATCTTACAAACTCATTCAAAAGCTAAAACCGTCGACAGCCTCGTCGAGAAAAATTTTCACCGTCTCGCAAAAATTTCTCCCTGATCAGGTATCGGAAACTTTCAGTAATTTCAAAAAAAGTTGGGCAAAATCGTTAATAAAACACTACGTTGAAGAGCATTCTTATTGAAGTAGCGTCTATATTTCTATAGAAATGCACTCCTACGCAGTAGACATTTTACTTACCACAAACTTGTCATATAATTCATACGTAAATAGAGGATTAGGAAGTTCCCTAAACAAAGACAAACAAGATAAACATGACTGTTTGTGACAGAATGCCATATACTCGGTGGAAATTCACATATCACTTATAAGCACATAATTGATGCAGCATTCCCAGGCGTCAGAAAATAAAAACAGTTCCTTCGGTGTGAGCCTTGAGAAATTTGTTTGGGCTAGTGAGAATGATGAGTATCTACTACGCTTTGTCTCACTCATTCAAACATTTTTATGATGTAATTTCAACGAAAGATATTCGTCAGAACGAAAAACTTCGTGGAAATATAATTTTAACTTTCCATGCCTGCATACTTAAAACAAAATTCCACGAAATGTTTCAGACGTCTGGGAATAGCATATTAACGATCCTCTCACACCGAACACTCACCGGAAATACGTCTTCAAAAGAGATGATATGCAATGGATGTCGTGCAGATATCTCGTGTCTTTTAAGTTCGGTGGTTCGCTATCATTATCAAAAGCAACCCTTGTAAAGAAGAAACGATAAAGCACCGTTATACATACGACAGTAGCATCAACGCAAGATGTAATCTTATCTGAAGCACGAACGAACGTCATGTCCATCGTTCTTGAAATAAATAAATTAATAATACCTTAAGCTTTGCAAGTTAGACATAATGCCAGACAAACGATAAATTCCGTCCACGATCCCATGTTCTTCGATGACTGCGGAGCACATTTCAAGAACAAGCGGAATATCGCGTCCGGTTTTTGCTAGCCTTTCGCCTAGATCACAACCAAACACGCGTTCTCGAAAAATACCAGACTGTACTAATTCATCTTTGCTCGGCCGAGACTTGAAAAAGAATCGGAGAAAACTAATAAATTTTCCGCGTCGTTTTGATATGGGGCGTGATTGAAGATGCGCAATGATTCGCTCGTTTATTTCTTTATCGCCCAGTATTTCAACGCAATGCGATGGAAAAAAGCCAACCTAAAAGTAAATGTTATGAACTAAACAAAATGAATTACAGACGCGTCGATTCTTATGACGACAGACCTCTTATGTAAGCCTCCCATACACGAGATGATTACGTCACAAGTACGTTAACGTAGCCTATGACATACGATCCAAAGTATAACCCAGGCTAACGTAAAACACAACACACACGCGAACTGATATAATATTTGCTTATTTTTGTCAATAGCCGAAAACATGTAAAGTATGTATTGGCCGCAAACGAAAAGATGTAAACATGAATTCGGAAAGTTAAATTTTAGAAAAAAACGATCCGAAATATATTAAAATATATTTATGTAAAGCGACCATCTTTCTCCGCAAATTTCAGATCATTGTCACAATCAGCAAAAACAACAACTAGATGATACCAAAAGTTATACCTCGAAACCTTTCTTGCCTCTCCACCATATGGTCTCCTCCACAGGTGGCATATCGATAACCGACAAAAAGTCACCAACTTCAAGCGACATTTCGTCAGGAGCTTGTGCTTGATATCGCTTCAATACACGAGCAGCCGCTACAGCAGGTACATTTATCGCCGAATCATCAGCTTCCATGACAACTAAGTGGTTTCCATGGTTATCGAGCTAAATATCGTATCAGATGAAAAAGATAGCCTGTTAGTAGATTCCTATCTAGATATTAAGGGACAATTGCTGCAAGAATTAAGAGTAATTGTCTCGTGGATAAAAGCCTGAAGGAAAACACAACATTAATCCCATTAACAACAAGATGTGAAAAAAACCCCCGAACACAAGTAAACAAGTAAACAAGTAAACAAGTAAACAAGTGAAATTCATCGGCAATAATCAATACTAAAAAGCACGTTAGTTGGGGGTTTGGAAATGTAACACCAACAGTGGCAACAAATTGTACAAGCTACTGATGACGTAATGACGACGTCATTTAGGCGGTATCTGGCCTCGAAGTGAACTCGACAACCAATCATCCAAAGTAAACAGGCGATAGGATGCGATGCTCAAGTGGTTGATTCAGACGAGTCCAATAATAGCGTATCACAAATAACAAAAAAAACCGTCATCACATATTGCTTAAATACGAACTTAAAAAACAACAAAACAGGGATGGTGAAAGTTCGTCAAAATAAGCATTACCTCCAACCAGTTAAGAATCGGTCCACAGTTCAAGTTGCTTTCAGCCACGTCCGAAAAACGGGACAGATACAGTTGTATTTGTTGGACCATTTTCTATAAATATGCAGAAAATGAATAAAATAAATAAATAAATAAATAAATAAAATAAATAAATAAATAAATAAATAAATAAATAATGTTGACATAAGCAGGACCAATTTTATTGGGCCCTTGAGAGTCCGAGTTCCTAGTGATGAATAAAAGCGAGATTCATCTCTTCCATCTCATCTCTTCCTATAGTATAGTGTTTCCAAATAAAACTAAGGAAGGACAACAACAGTGAACTAATAAAATCTACATCGATTTCCTTTGGTGGAAACTACTTTTTCCTGCTCCAACTCATTACAAATGTATACTTTGAAACCATTTCATATTTTTAATGATATCACACAACATAATAACACGACAATTAAGATTCATTTAAACTCAGAAATAATTAAACTAACGATCTAACAACAAATTCAAGTTTTTTCTTGAGAGCGACACTCTCTTCGGTGGTAGAGGAGGTTGCAATATCAAGATGACTTGTTTGTTCAACTGTTATTTATAGTGTTTTAACCGTAAACTTAACACGTATTCAAGTTAATATCTGAAGTGCTTTTTTCTCCAGTGCGAACATTATCTAAATCATTTCGATTGTTCTGACAACATGAGTGACTTCGTGTGAAGTAAACATAAAAGCGAATGACAACAACGCGATGGATGTATGATATAATACGCAGCTCGTGTTGTAATGCCTGTTCTCCAAACGAGTTTAACATACGTAGACGACAGTACACGCATAAAAGGTTTTTCATAATAAAGCAATATGAGATGAGATGACATTGCCAGAACAAACACGTTTCGCACGAAAACGTGCCTGGGAGTTTAAAATTCCTGTCTCGTTTGAAATGACCAAGAGATTTGTTTGAAAATATATGATAGTGCTTGTTTTTATAAACACAGCCAATACAAGCGTATCAAGGAGGGGAGATGTTCCTCTTGATAACCTTAACCTGAGCTCGTAGAGAAACCTTGAAAATCAATTTAAAGAGTTTTTCATCAAGCATAGGGCAGGAAAAAAACAACAAAATCTGTTTGTATATATATTATAAAAAACGCTAGTGTAAAATGAGATAGGTGGAAAACGACATGCTGGTGCGATTGTTTCAGTTAGCAGCTCTTGTTTAAATGTTTTTTCGTGTCTTATTTCCATGTAGACATGACACAGATTCTGCAATTTATGCAACACAACATGAGTTCAGAAACAGACAAACGCAATGATACAGTAAGTGGTATCACATATTCTCGATCAGTTTGGATTTAACTCAGAAAACTGGAAGAAAGAAAGCTGGTGACGACACATCTGCAAAAGGTTGGGATTTAAACAGAAGTAACCTTCCAAAGCAATCTCCTTCAAAAACAACCTGTGGTGGAGACCATAACATACATAAAAGAAACTCTCTCTATATATATATACCACAACAAATTGAAATCAAAGTGAAAAAGGAATTAAAACCTCAATCCATAAAAAAAGAAATAATCTACAACCATACAAAAACATGCAATTCTTTTTCTGATGGCTTCTCAATAACAATTTAAAATGAAACCAACGGCATGGGAAGTCAAAAACAAAGTGAACCAAACTATTTGAATGACATAAACAGCAGATCAGCTGACTACTCCTGATCATAGTATATGTACACTCCTTGTCTCTTCAATAAACCATTCTTAATCCACCATTCAAATCAAACATGTTTTCTTTGAAGTGTTTGTTTACTTGCTTAGTGTAAACGAAAATGTAAACTTTTAGTGTTTTATTAAAATACCAACTGTGTGTTTCAGTTTGATTTAAAATCTTAATAAAAACATAGAATCCAGCTTAGAGAAGTCAAAACACAAACAGGCTCCACCATCCAATCCCATCAGAAAAAACCACACAAAAGTCAAGTTTCGTTTCATTGAGAACTCCAGTTAAGTTCAACAATAGATAGTTCAAACTGTTCGATGGGGACGATTAATATCCCCTATAATGGTCAAATGTGACAGGACTTGATTGAAAGCACTTATAACAATGCTGACACAGATATTGATGCAAACTTTTCGGTAATCCTTAAAATACTACCAACATGAATAGAAAAAGACAAAAAGATTTAAAAACAAAAATTATATACAAAAAGTTCAAAACACATTGTCATCGTAATCGTAAAGTCTTAGAAGAAACCTTTCTTGTGTATCACAACTGCAATTTCGTAACACAAAATTTTTATTTACGTAATTGCATCAACATGGCTCTGCACTAATGATCATATTAACTAAATTTATTTTTATACAAGTGTTTCTTCCTTCCAATGAATTTGTTACATCCTGCTACTGAGTAGAAAACAATTTATCGCCAGCAATTTCAGTGTTTAATATAATATCTAATATAAAAAAAACCCAGTTTGATGAAACAGTGAGGTGGTACTCAAAACATACCAATATTTCATCATAATAATATTGGTGTCATTTAAAAATGTTTCAGTAGAACTTGACTACTTTAAAAAAAAACCATCATCATTATAGTGAAATAACAGTATCGTTTTTACTTTCAGTGATCTAATCACATCCCATTAAATAATCACTGATCAATTATTGATAACGAAACAACAAAGTGAACATTTGAACAGACAAACCCCCCACAAAAAATCAACAGATGCCTCACTGAATGCAGTATTGAATAGTTCAAAAACATTAATTATTTAAAGAGGAAAGCGTTATTCAAATAAAACTTTGACACATTCAACAAGACAGAAATTCAGAAAAAAATATTGGTTAAGGAGCATGAGCAAGGTTAGGATTTGTAATAGCTAAAACATATTTTAGATTCAATACTATACACGTACCGTTGTCAACTTAGTGCCTATTTCATAATCTTTCAGAGTTGGTAGCTTGCTGTATCTTCGATCAAACAAACATCTAAATCAAACAGTAATTATGGAAGATTAATGATTATATAACATGGGAGAAGGCTCAGTTAGATGTATTACTCCTGGTATCATATATCCAGTGTGTTTAAAGCATACTGGAAATCAAACAATAAAATCTTTGTTTCATTTTAAACAATCAACAACAACAAAAATTTCTATAATACTCATTCTGAAAAAAAGAAAGGTATTTATACCGATGAATTTGCCGGTCAAGACCAACAAAATCTTCTTGGCTACGTCTCACTATCCAAGATTTCTGTCCGCTGTTAACTTGCACCTAACAAACAAATCGTTCAGTTGAAACGAGAACGTCAAATTATAATGCTTTGTTTGACCACATTTGATTGAAGCAATTTTGATCTTAACGATTTATTCGAAAAAAGACAAAGTAAAATCAATTCTAAATCACATTATTTGAAAGCCCGGTGAAACTGGCTAAACTGCTTTGGATGAAGTTTCAGTTTCGAGACTAGCTAGTAATTACTTCAAAAATTCACATTTATCATGATCCTCATCATGGAAATAATTTAGGAAAATTAGTAAAAGCTCCACCAATAATCATGGTTTGCAAGATAGTTAATAAGAACTTAAAGAGCTAATAAACTATGTACTTGTATCACAGTATGGTAATTGAACACAGCCTTTTAAACACATGAGTCACATTTTAATATGAGAAGCATGATGTAAGTGAGAAAGGTAAAGCACTATTACATAATCGACTCATGTGAAAAAAACAAAACGTTAATAAATCAGGCCGTTATTTCAATGTACTATATTTAACAGGCTGTAGAGCACATGATTTCCAGATTCTATACAGATAAAAGAAACTTCAAGTCAAACAAAAAGTTGAATCGTTTAGTTAATGAGATCGCGAGAAGGTAGAATTATAATGTCTATCTGGTTTTTATTGTCATTTAAAGTATTTGTGAAAACTGGCTGAGCGTGATAATGCAATGGAAACCATGTCTACAAAAAACTCATTAAAACTATCATGTCAAGTGAATAATCAATTAGTATTAATGATGTTTTTATTTTCGTCATTTGACTTTAGAAAACTTTGATTTGATTTGATTAAGAGAACTTTCACACTTTCCTAAAATTTCATTTTTAACTGAGTTTTTAGGTGAGGAAGATGACTTTACCATTCTATTGCAAATGTCCTAGAAAGATCAAAGTTTACTCTGAGTACTCAATTTACAAAAACTCTGTGACGAACATCAAGGGATTAACAAAAAACTACACAAAAATGTGGATCATAATGAAAAATTAGAGGTTGTTCTAAATTTTCATTTTTCAGTTCCAGTTTTTTAATTCAACTTCACATTAATTTTAACGGTCGACCTACCAGCAATCCTTGACCAGTATCAAGTTCTTCGATATCTTCGTTCTCGTCGAAAAGTAATGAAACCTATAAAACAGTGATAAGTATCAAGCAACGTCACACAATCGCGGTCAGCCATTGACACAATTAACCTAGACAGAAAGAAAGTCGACAGAAGCACACTTGAAATAATTTGAATTGTAACGATCTTCACTGTGAGGATATTAAGCAACTCTGAGAAAAGTTAAATCAAATCTAAATTGAGAATCCAATATCTACGTACAAACTGACTTTTAATGTTATTACTTCAAATTCTTAAACAAGTCCATCATATAAAAAAAAAGCACAAATCTGTAACTTGAAAAAAAAAAATTAAAAAAACAACAAAAGCAATCAAGGATTCGGTTGGATGTTTTACGTGTTACTCATGTTGACATTTCTGTTGTTTACATGTTGTCAAAATAAACAAAATAAAAGTGAGAGGATGACATGAAAATATTTCAACTATGAACATTAGACAGTAGAAAGATAACAACCAAGGCTATTAGACTGAAAATATAAACAAGTACATCAAAAAAAGGTTAAAAAACAGTGGAATAAAAATAGTAACTGTGATGGAATCATTAGCAAAATAGGAAGTGGTATTTAATCAGTGAGTCTATTCTTGATATCTCATCTACCCACAAATGCAGTAACCGTATACTTGATAAATAGAGTGTCATTAGAAACTCATCTGCCAAGTTCATAAATTCGAGGTCACACTGTAAGTTTAAAATTGATTACATAATGGATGCAACACCATCAAATAGGCATGAATAGAATGAAATTCCCAATAAGGAGTGATGTCTCAAGAAATCTATTTTGTGCCATATACATTGAACCTTCTTTAATTCTACATACGTGTGAACAAGACCACGCATGCATGTGAACAAGACCTTAGGTAAAGAAATTTTTTCTTTGCATGCTCTACGTAAATTTTGACGTGAATATCAGAAATATTACGAAAAGTACGAAAAGTACGAAAAGTAATCTTTCCTATTTTGAAAACTTCGATTTTCTACAATATTTTGAATGAGGATGTATCCTTTATGGGTTATATAATAGTTCTCGTTTCAGAAGGCTGTCATAGATAAATCTTTCCTATCTTCTTACACATAGATGAAAAGGTTCTCAGGTAAATATTACTTTTACAGAGGATTGGTAAAGTGCTGATAAACTTAACTAATCTTTTGTGCACAGCCATTAAAATTCAATCAAATTCCTTCATAATCTTAAATAATAATTCAATGAGAATACGATGGATGGATGATCAAGTTGCTTTCAAACAAATTAAATCAACATGAGCTATTTTCAGTCCAAATCAAAACATGGATGAACATGGATGATGTGTGCAAAACCCGAAAATGGAAAAAAAAAACTTAAGCTTAACTAGCTGGACATTCAATTTTTAAATCAATTTTTAAATTGAAATAACAACAACAAAGTAGAAGGGTTCCGACGATAGATAAAAACATACTGCTTGAAGAATAATAATAAGAAAATTTTCAATGATTAAAAAATTATTTATACAAATGAACAGGCAAAGATTCGAAACTGAATAAACAAAATGAAAGCGAACACGTCCACAACAATATTGTTTACGCAGTTTTGCAATAAGTAGGTCATAATAGCTATTTGCATGGCCAAAAAACCTCTGGGCTTACATTAGATAATATCCAATCAAATCTTCATTATCTGGAGTTCCAGATTTCAAAATTAATCAATATTAAACAGATCAAAGAGTAGAGAAACAGCAAAGATAGAAGAATGGTTGATACACTTAAAGATGTGGAAATGACTGAACAGTACACATCAGAGTAGACAACATTGCTGCCAACCTCACAAGACTCAAAAGAGTTTAACACCACGTAATACTTACACTAATACGATCTTTTAACTCAATGTTGCTGTAATGGAAATGGGACATTTCTTCTATGCGTGGAAACCTCGCATTTTCCGAGTCATGTAAACTATAATGGAGGATATAAAAGCATAATGCAAGTCAGTGTTAAAAAAATTTTATAACAAGATTAAGTTCACAAAAATATAATTGATTCTTGGAAATCACATTCATATTAACAACATGTCCACTAGTTGGATTTTCAACAAATGTTTTCGTTACAAACAACAGGTTTAATTTTCAAGAAAACGTTCATGCAGACTTCAAAACAATTTAACATTGGAATCTTTTCAAGTGAAAATATAATAACAAGAAAAACGTCAGCAAGAACAATACAGTGAATAAATATTTCCGAAAGAAAATTCTTTCGACAATCATCTGAAGTGTTCTTCTGTCTGACTGCGAGACTGTCATCAAATGCAATAATTGACAAACAGGAATGTCGAATGTTTCAAAAATGATAAGATGCTTTATATTTCTATAGTTTATAATTTGTTCCAGAACTCTGTCAATGAGTTACTAGTGGACATTACTTTAAAGATCATTTTTCACCGCTATGGCAGGTCATCAACTTATCGAACACTGGAAGTTGCTTTTATTTACTTCTACTTAACCAGGAAAAGGTTTCTTTTACTTTGTCCCCACAATGCACTGAAAACACAAAATATCCTTAGCATATGACTATTGACTAACATTTCCACTGCAGATGAACTGAGTTTTTGTTTGTTGCTTAAATGAAAGAAGCAAAAGTTCATCTTCAATAGTTTACACTATACAGCTCCCTCAGACAACTATGCAGCTGACAA
Organism: Turritopsis dohrnii; assembly: GCA_027922465.2. Classification (NCBI taxonomy): domain Eukaryota; kingdom Metazoa; phylum Cnidaria; class Hydrozoa; order Anthoathecata; family Oceaniidae; genus Turritopsis; species Turritopsis dohrnii. The sequence continues at coordinate 363,754 of BQMF02000264.1, read as the reverse complement.
CTTAAGTTGGAAAGAACGTCTCATTCAGAAGGAAAGCACTATCATCAAGACAACAATGTAATAAATTACGTAGTGGTTAAAACTGAACTTTACCAGACAATAACTATCAATTTAACATACAAATGCCATTTCATTACTTTTCTATTACAGTTTATAAATTAAAAAATCAAAGATATTTCTTGTTCACACAACAAATAGAATTTAATAAAAAATCATAAATGACGAGATTAGAAGTAGTTGGAGAAAATTCATCAGGGATTACCAAGTCCTTTCAAAAAAATGATAATTCACGTTGTTTAAGTAGTTCACAAGTAAAACACTAGACCTTCTTATTGTTTGTAATACGAAGATTTATGTTTCGCCAGACAAACTTTAAAACCTTATAAACGACACACCTTTCTCATAAAATACATTAAATTTTTTAGGAAACTAGAAAAGCTCCTTATAAAACCACACGCTTGTTGAGTTGACTTTTGTCTTATACTGAAGTTGTGATTCAAAAATTCTATAGAACTCCTTGTAAGCATGAAATTTACTATAACTGTTGGACTGAATTTATCTTAACAATCTTTGGGATCGCCAAATATATACGTGGTGGAGATTGTTTCATGTCTTGCTTCAGTGGTAATCAAGAATTCAATCTCTTCAGTCTGGGATGAACCATCAAAATACACTAGATAGAGCGATGTCATCATTTACACATTTAAGTTTATAAAGAGTTATATTTGGTTCTAGGTTCAACATACCTCGTTATTTGACAATTAATGTTGACAACAGTTTCAGTAAACATTTGTATGTCCTACTTTGCTTGTCAAGAGATTAACCAAGGATTGGAAATCTCAAGCATGCATCATATTCATAGCTGAGAATGTACTTATTTGAATCATGCAGAGGTTGAAAAAGTCAGAGAAAATAACTCTCACTTCCATTCTGTGAAAAGAATGTCAGTTCCTTTGCATGTTCAAACGATAAATACTGATTCAAAAGTCAAAAGTCAAAATGCCTCTTAAACTATATCATCTTCTTATGTTTTTCTGTCTGACCAATTTTCATTGAAAACTGCTTTTTGATGAAGATGACCAGATCCCACTTTTAAATGCAATATTGCCCCTGGAATTCCCTCTTATCAGTATTGTAATCACAGGCTGTGTCCGGAGACACGTGCGATCGCACGTGCACGTGCAGGCGCACGTGCAAAATATTTTACACGAGTTAAATTTCGCTCTTGCAGAATAGTTTTGCCAAACATATATCGCACGTGCAAAACTCAGTTAATGCGATCTTCATTTTTCTTAATAATAACTCTTTTAAAACATGCTTTGTTATGTCCCAAAGTATTTGTCGCGTGTCTTTTACTTTGTTTCATTTTGATTGACATTTTGGACAAGTTCTTTTCAAATAAACAGCTTCTAAATAGAATGCATGCGTTCGATGCACTCCACCGTTGAGAAAATGATGATATATCATTATATCACGACGATAATATATGACATTCATCACGGTGGAGAACATGTTTTTATCTTTTTATACAAGACTTTGAAGCTATGGTTCATTACTTCGTACTTTAAATGTTTTCTTCTTTAACACTCAACGATCAATTATGACTTCGAAGAGAGTTGAGTACTCTACGTTTTTCTCGTGGGGTAAAGGTGACGTAATTGGATGCGAGAAAAAAGAAGAAAACAATAAAACATATGTCACCAAAGTATGGTGTAAATTATGTACGAAATATAAAAATAATATAAATCACCAATTGAAGGGATCGGCGCAAAAAAATGCCATGGCTTTCATCGAAGGTACAACGTCAGTTACCAAATTCCAAGTAAGTAAAACATGTTTTACATTTTTCTCATAGGGTACACATCTTTCAATAAGATGCTTTAAAGAGGCTAAAGTTTTTAAGTTTTTAAAATATTTCTTCAATTTTGGTACTGAATGTGTGTAAAAAATATTAACATGATAACATTGAAAATATATTAAAAGATTCATTAACACTTAAAATAAACCTTCTTATTCTTTAATTTACGTCAGGTTTTCCGTCATCTGAATGAAGGTAATGGGCACAAAATTGCACTATCTTTGGAGTTAGGGAAACCAGCAAATGAACGTATGTCAGGAGTTACGTCATCCTCTTCTTCGTTATTACCACAAAGAAACGTTGCTGACATTTTTTCAACTTCCAGCAAAGAGGCATACATTAAGTTGACGAGGACCGCTTATGAGTTAGCGATGAATCCCACGCTACCCTTAAGGCAGTTTAAAACTCTGGTGAAAGTGCAGCGTGTTAACGGAGTTCGCCTAGTGCAAGGTGTGGCATTTGGATTGATTTTTACCTTAAAGTTATTTTATCATAATTTTGCCCAAAATAAAATTGCTTTATAAAATGTAAATTGTTAAAATTTTTGTTAAATTTCTTAATCAGGTCATCAAGATTCAAAGGCTGCCCGTGAATTTATTCACTACATTTCGGAGGCTGTTCAAGAAAAATGTGCTGCTATTTTAGCTAGAGCAAATTTTATGTCATTATTATCTGACGGTTCGACAGCTCGAAAAACGAGAAGCGAGAAGGAACTGGTACTAATCAGGACAGAAAGGGCTGGTAAGTAGAGTAATTTCTAAGTTGCTAATATATGGAAGCCAATTTGTGTAAAAATACATGTAAAGAAAAATGATGTGGCGTTCCAGGGGAAACGGGATACATTCAATGAAAACAATGTCCTAGGGAGTTCCAGTTGACTTTCCCTACTGCTCTACCTCTCTCTTGAACAGCAAAGTCGGAATGTACGAATGTACAGAAAATTGTTTTTCATCTTAAAAAGTTATTGAAAATAAAAATAGGTCTTCATAAAAAAGTGCAGTGATACGCAACGCAAATTAAGGTAAGTAAACTAAAGTTTATTTTCAAGGTGAGTATCTTAAAAGAAAACTTTTGAAACTCGTCAAGTCGACGTAAAAATGTCATTTCTCTCTTCCCATTTCCCGTTATAGTTTTCACACTAGGTTGCTACAAATTAATGATTAGGATTTAACACTTGGTTGTAAAAGAATCATGCATAAAGTTTCAACTATAATATCGTTTGTATCGCGCAAAGAAAGGTCATTAATTATTCATCATGTTATGTCTGTCGTTTGAAAAGGAAGAAAAAAAATTGAGCATATCCGTAAACTGGTGCTTGCATACTTTGCACAAAACTGCGAATACCTGCTCCGAACACTTTAATGATCAAGTGAGTTCTCTTGAAAATACAATCAGATGGTTTCTATTTGCAGCAGCAAATTTAGATTGTTTTTTAAAAAAATTGTCTTTTCAGTTTCTAAGTGAATGTGAACCAGGCACAAGTCTATTTTTATTTCTCAACGGATGCCACCAGAAAAAGTTTTTTAAAAAACTGTTTGTTCACCGAGGTCAAATATCCAAGTCTATGAGGTAAAGAAAGAAGTGATTACTCTCCCTTGATACTCAATTGTCACATTTTTGTAAGTGTATGTTACGCTAGCGTACTTATCGTACATTTTGAACTTAGTTATGCGTTGCAAAAGTGTATCAATCAAGTAAACAAAAAATAACATTACGCGTAACATGTCACAAACATTCGATTTAGACAGCGTTCTTTTTACTATAAATAAATGACCACTCTTTTAATGAACTCTATATAGCGTTCATAAAGAGCGGTATACCGTTCATGAGCGTTCTTATTGAACGCTCTAATGAACGATCAGAACGTTTATTTGAACGCTCAAAAACAAATGTATCCCATTTCCTCTGGAACGTCAGATATTCTCTGAAAAGTTCGAAAGAATGAAACACGTCAGAAAAAATGAAGTACTCGTTCTCTTCTGTCCTGTTACTTATTTGCAGCCCTAAGCATTAGGATGAATTTTGTTCTTTTTGTTCTTTTGTTTCATACTTTGCTCGTTTCTTTTCAATGATCAGTATAATCAAAAGTAAATGCATCACATTTTGTTTAGGAGTTCCTGTTTACATTGTAGCGACCCTATTGGAAATGTCTGAATGGGGAGGTACAGATGCTGAGTCTTTAAAAAAAGGAATTGATAGCATTTTTGCGAAAGATGGAAAGTATGAGATGGAGGTTTCTGACTACGAGTCTAAGCTTGTTAGTGCAACTGCCGACGGAGCCAGTGTCAATTTTGGTCGATATACTGGTCTTCTTACTCGAATGGCAGCAAACCGACCATGGCTTTTGAAAATACACTGTGTTAATCATAGAGTAGAATTGTCACTAAAAGATGCCGTCAAAAAGTCAGCGTTTGGAGATGTTGACACTTTTTATATCTCTCTTCATTCTTTTTTAAAGAACTCAGGGAAAACGAAATCTGAAATCAAAACAGCTGCTGAAGCACTAAATATAAAACATTTTACGCTACCGAAATTGACTGGAACGAGATTCGTTGGGCATCGTCGCAAAGTATATACCACATTGCTTAAGATGTGGCCAGCTGTAACCACTGCCTTGGAGAATGTAGAATCGGATACTAAAACAAAGACCGAGACAAGAGCAAAATTGAAAGGGTTCCTTCGAAATTACTTTCATTCGTACCACTTTTTATGCATCGTTTGCGTTTATCTTGACATTCTGGAGATAATAACACCTGTGTCAAAAGTTTTTGAAAGTGAGTTACTAGCTATTTCTTCAATCAAACCCGCAATTGATGAAACCCTCTCTTCCATTGAGGAAGAAATTTCAGTGTGTGGCACAGATGATGAAATCCTGACAAGTCACCTTGCCTCTTTTAAATTAGGTGAAGGTGACGTAATTACTTCATCTTTTGTACGTGGAGATGACAAACACAAGAGAAATATCGACAGAGAAAGTATCAATGTAACCCTTAGCGATATGACCTACAATACAGAACAACGGGAACAGGCATCAGCAAAAAAGAAAGCACTATTAATCGATCTTAAAGAATTCTTCAAAAGCAGATTTGCTGATTTTTTTGAGAATGAGTTATTGGAAAACACAAAATGGTTTGATCCAAAGAATTGGTCTAACAACAATCGAACATATGGCATTAATCAAATCTCTTTCGTTGCGAAGCATTTTGATGGACCCCTACAGAAAGCTGGCTTTAATCTGGAAGCAGCACTTCGGGAATGGAAAGCGTTCCGATCATACGTAAGTGCAAACTATCGGGCGATAGAAGCAGTCCCTCTTTGGGAAAAAATCTTCCAGTACAGAAGAAAAGAGTATTCCAATCTCTGCAAACTCGCTGAAATTTTGTTGTGCCTCTCAGGTTCTAACTCTACTGTTGAAAGAGCTTTTAGCCTATTGACCAACATGCTAAGCGACCGTAGGCTATTATTGTCTCACAAGACAATCAATGATATAATGGCTATCAATATCAATGATAAGCTTTGGACAGACATAGAAAGAGAAGAAATAATCGTACGAGCTGCGGAATTGTTTGAAAAAAGCAAAAGAAGAGTCCGGAGAGAGGAGGGACCACCTGCAAAAGCACCTCGGTTAGCAGAAGTTGTAATTTCAGACGAAGAAGAAGATGAAAGTAGTGATAGTAGCGAAAACGAGGACTCCAGTGATTGTAGTGACGTAGAGGACATTTAACATGATTCATTTTTTCTTATGTTTTTATTTGTACTTTAAAGGCATTATAAAAAGAAAGTTGTTGTGTTTCATTTCATAAAATTGTCTACTCCTTCTATTTCACAACTAATAAGCCACAAAACATCGCCTTTTAAGTTAAGATTCATCGCACGTGCAAAATCATTCTGAAAACACGAATAGCTCTTGTAAACTATTTTGCATGAGCAATTTAATGCTCGTGTCTTTTTTATTCCTGACACAGTATGTAATCACAGACTCAATCAGTAAAACCTGCAAACATAATTGTCTGCAAACATAAACACGGTAACATAAAGGCAACTTCCATGTACAAGATAAGACTGAAAAATACTTACTGACGAACTTTTACATGTGAAACAGCAGCAGTGGCCTTTTTGCTATCCAATGAAATGGATTTATTCTTTGAAAAAAAAATGAAATTTTTAATTCAGTTTAATTCAACCCTACCTTCCATTCTTCCGAAGTACAACATCAACAATGTTTCGTAATACCTTGTTGTGTAATGGAACGGAATCATCATATAACAAACTTGCTCGTTTGGTACTTGTCCGTGAATCAACAGCCAATCTCATTAGTTTTCTGTTGACTCTATAATCCAAAACATACACAAAACAAATTTAAATTGTTCTTTTTTTGAATACCAATCTCAACTTGTAGACATATTACGACTGTAAAATTATCAAAATAAATAATGCTAATGAAATTATTGGATAAATTCAAGAATTTTCATTTTCATATTTTTCTTGATCTCATAACAGTTTTTTATAGTTCAACTTTTTGGTCCGATTTTGAGGAATTTTCTAGAGCTGTCCAGTTTATACAACATTAGATGATAGCTCCTACCGTGAGACTCTTTCCTTACATGGAACTATGCAACCAGTTAACAAACCCATGACCGGAACGCATTTATGGTTAGGAAAATAAAACTCAAATAAAACTTTTGCTTTCTTGTAAAAAAAATATTCCTTTTCTTTTTCCCCCAAAATACAAATTCCCAAAATAATGAGTTAATCAAATAATCAGACTTCATGTTGTTTGTTGATTGTGAAAAACACAATATTATTATTATTAAGGAAATTGTGAAAAAGAATGTTTTCTTTGTTCATGAAAAGGAAAATGAAGAATCTCAGATTCAATAATTTTCATTTCAAAAAAGACTCTTTGTTTTCGAAGCTTTGGTTTTTATTCTTGTTTGTTAAGGGACTTCCTCATTTGTAATGAATTCATTTCAAATCCCCTCCTAAACCTGTAGGGGTTTTATGGGAGATAATAAAATTTTAAAACTGAACAGATTTGAAAATAGATTCCTTCATTATGATTTGCTTGCATGCAATAATCAGAAAATGTATAATCGTAAGAGTTAAGAGACATGTGCTTATAATATTTCTCGAAAAACATTGAAACACAGATTTTTCATGCAAATAATTATATGATTATGAACTCAAAAAAATGTATATACATTTTATCGGTTCTGAAAGATTTTTAAGATTTAGAGTGAGTTTTTCATCATGTCACTAGCAGACACCCAGGTAAATTTTTTTTGGAATAATAACTTCACCATCATCAACTTTTCTTCAGACTAAGAAAATTTAGAATGGCTCAAACAAAGTAAACAACCTTTCAAAAGCACCTTTAATCAAAAATTTAAAAATACTACTCCTAATGTGTCATTCTTACCATGGACTATAAAAAAATGGTTATATTTCCTGATAGCCAAAATCTCATACTTAATAGTAAATGTGCATCTTACTTTTAGTTTAGGGAGTGACTGTTTTTAGTTATTTTTATAGTCAAGTTTTTCTTAGTTTTGTGTTAAACCATTTTACAAAAAGTGTTTTTTCTTCAACAGTATAATAGTAGCAATTGACATGATGTTAGGATTTTGTCACAATTATTGTCAAGATTTTTGGGGGTGTTGCAGTAGCTCCATTGAAATCTTTGATTGACAATATTTGGGTAACAGTATGACCCAAACCCGTACATTTTTTGTCACTGCCTTTTGAGACATCACTTTTCAAAATTAAAACCCGAAACAACAGGTTTGGGCGGGGATATTAGTTAATATATATAATATTAAAGCATGAAAAATTTTCCTGTGTAAAATATCATGCATGCTATTTAATTTGTTTCGGTTGCAAAGAATGGAACCAAGGTTTTGATTTCATGAAGTTTAAACTCTATTATTTTCAGAACTATTAAGTGTGTGCATTAAGCTCATTCAAGTTGTCGACTGTATATAATGTATGCTGCTGATTGCACATGAAGAAGAGCGTATTTGTTTACATTTATTTGTCATAGCTTGGCCATTATAGTTTTAGTTTACATGCTCATTATTTATAGCCATTATGGTAGACGCCAGTCTTTCTTGATAATTAAGAAGAAAAAGAAGCTCTTGTTGCACCACCTGGACATTCTCCAATCCAGCCGTTGTGTTTTTCTTGACTATGAGAAATGACTTGTAATGCATTGAACACTTCAACATTCTTGTTTTTCTCATTGGTTAAGTAGTTAGCATCAAAGAATGAACCAAAACATACATTTACAAAAATCACAGTTTTTATTTCTAGACAATGATGTTCATTACTATATGTAAAAATACATAATTGGGAAAAAATGAAATATTATGCACAGATGCAAATTGAGTGAGCAATCGACTATGATGTTTCTCAATATCAAATGCTTCAATTCATAAAATGAATAAACCCACATCATAAATCAATGGACAAGAAACACACTCTTTTGAATAATTGATGTTAATTTTGTTAGGGAGGTGCTATGATTCTTTCTATGAATGTTAATTAGGTGTGTTTTTTTTTACAATATATGTACCATTCAATGTTATATATGAAAATTTTCTGAAAAATGCACCCCATAATTAGCATATTGGATCTAAAAAATCAGATCGTAGTTACATTATTCACAATGTTTGTTTGCAAAAAAGGCAACTTGAGAGACATTGTTATTTTAACTTAACGATTTTGTCACATTAGAGATATCGAAAAATTTTACATAGAAATAACATAGAAGTCATCATAACAAAAAACCAGTCCATCTAAAAGAAAATGGTAGTTTCGAAAGAACTAGAATGAAAAGTAAAGAAATCAATTCATAATGCACTTCTGCATGTATGTTGAGATGAGCAAAAACACATAAATATACATTCGTTAATTGGCTTATTAAACTAATGAGGAGTTAATAACTACTTAATGTCATTACCAAATGAATATGAACAGACATTAGTGAAAGATCAATATCATAAACTGATTTATTGAAATAAACACTTTTTAATGCTGCAAACTGGATGACTTTATAAAAACAGATAATTTATTATTATAAACAAATAAAAAAATAAATCCTACCCTTGCGCTTGAGCATCCCACATGATAGTTCCGTCTTGCGAATCAAAAGACAAATCTCTAGCTTTTGATAAGTCCAAACTTTGAGAGTGGACTAAATTACTTTTGACTGACCGAACTCGTCTTGGTAATGCATTAGGTATTAACGTTTGTGGATGTACCATGGTAGTTGAATTTGGTCTAGCTATAACTTCCATCATTTTTCTTCTTTTTACAAATGGTAAATAAAAAATAATTCAATCCATATACTATATATACACAATCTTGCAAGAATGAACATTCATATATCGAACCTGTTTTGTTATACATTTGTTTCATCCAAACGTAAACTTTTTTATTGTTTTTTTTCTTAAGACATACTGGCATCATATTACATCAACAACTTAGCTTTTGAACCCAACCAACTAGCTCATAGCTTACAGATAAATAACCGTGCACATTTAACCAGACATTTAGAAATGTTTATCACATGATTTTTAAGAAGTATATATTACTGATTAGATCAAAATCGTTCTTTAGATAACAACTTTCATTTTTATAGTGCTTCACCTAAACTTGATTTTTGAGAAACACTATAATCTGTAAGAGGTCAGTTGATAACATTTTTGGCACAAAATAGGTTTCATCATCTAGCTGAATGATAGATTCTTTATTATGGATATAGTTCTCAGACATTTATAACCATAATCCACATTCAACAAGGGCATTATGCCTGACATCTAGCTCTTAAGTATATATCATCTCTTTCTCTCTTCTTTCTCATACAAAAAACAAAAACTATTCAAATGTTTGGTACTAACCATTCTTACCTCTCTGTGCAACCATTCATACAAAGAAAAACTTTCATGTTTTAAATAGACCCTCCTTTCTTCTCTTTTTGTTTTTAATTTCTTTACGGAAAAAGAGGTGTTCAGTAGGAGGACAGGTCACTCTTTTTCTCTTTCTCTCTCTCTTGTAGCTATGAAGACTATATTAACAATTAATTAAATTTAGCTACATGTCAGTTTAACACTTTCCTCAATCACTGCATTGACTAGGTAACATGTACACACGGATTCAACTCTTTTTATTTTGCTGTCACGAGAAAAAACAGTACAGGCAATTTTGTAAGTAATTTTATAAAACTATCCATAAACTAATCATCACAAATTTTAAAGTAATGGCAATGCAGCAAGTAATACATATGCAATACTAACGTGAGCATATTAATTGAAGTCTTTCAGAAAATCAGTTCAGTGAGATTTGACGGACCACATTTGACGCTCGACTCAACCATTTTATTTTTGGTTTGTTGATTTTTTTAAAAATTATCAAATAATTTTTTAGTTACGGCACTGGATGTCCTCTTGTGTCACGTGATGACGTTCGGTACATTAGGCACATTTTTCTCTTGATCACCAGAATACTATTTATTATGAGTGAGACTGTGGTGTTTTTTCTGTGTGCACACGAAAAGAAGGGATGGAGGAGAGAACAATCTCAATGTTTGATCATTTATACCAAAATTCAACGAATGTATGTAATTTTAAACACTTTTTTTCTCTCAATTATTTTAAATTTGGCAACCTGTTTTACATTTTAATTTTTTCCAAAAAAATCCTAATTTTGCCTAGCAGCCCGAGTTCTCTTCTTCAATTTTTTCCAAAATGTTCGTTTTTACAAATTCGACACTTTTATAGCGTTTTTATCTATTGTTAGTATGTTAATAAATTGTTTCTAACTTAATTTATTTTATCTTAAATTATTTTTCATTTTTGTATTTTGCGAGATTAGGTTTGATAACCTTATGCAAATAAAAACTAGAACTCGAACTGAAAGAGTTCAGCAAATCAGCAGACAGGCCGCCAAGAGCAAGAAAGTGACTTTCGTCAAAAACTGATCTCATCCAACCTCTCCTCATCCAACATACCCAGGGTTTCTTAAAAGGTAAAGAAACTCTGGGAAACGAGGCTGTGATTTCGTCTAATAAGTTATGGTCAAGAAGCGATTTAATGAAAACTTATTAGATAAAACATTTGAATTGACGAGACAAAAAAGGTCATACGCTCGACAAGCTAACCAGTTGCGATCAGCTAAAGGTAAAAGTCTTAGAAACGATCTTGGCTACCAGAAAATCGCCCAACGTCATAAACTGAGCGAAAAGTATGTGTAGAGTCAGAGTGTAAGAGTTTGAAATGTGTGACAGATATTTTTGGATGGCTACTAATTTTTCGCCAGAATGTGCTGACAAAAATGCAAACTATATGAAAATCAATTTCCGTGAAGGCTTTGACCTATCAAGCCTAAGTAGGTTATGTAGTATATTATTGACGTAGCCGACGCCACAAAAACGACTGCGAACCCCGACACGTAACTAGAGACTAGACAATACACCTTTAACATTCCAGGGCCTAATTCACTGCAACACTGTCTTAAAATTTGTATCTAACAGCTTCAGTGTTCTGGCCTTATCCCCGCCGTCCGTATATCAAGAAGCCCTGGGTACGAAATTGTTTGAACTATATAGAATGAAAGCATAATATTGACGAAAACGAGACCTGTGTAAATTGCATATTCGGATTGGAAAATTCGGAAAAATTGGGTTCCGTATTTAAGTTCGTATAGTGGAACAACTATCAAAGATCAATATTTTTTTTATTGAGATACACATCCATAAATAAACAACAATTACTGAGGAGATAAAAAAAATAAAAATGATGCAGCTTCGTAAGATGTTCCCGATGATAGTGGTGGAATAATTTGATGCAAAGTCCACACGACAATTTTATGAAACATTCCGTTGTTATGATCACGTTAGGAACTAACATAAACTGGTAAAATGGATAAATTGGACCACATCATAACAACGTAGAAGTTCACAAAATTCTTGATTTTCATTGTTTGGAGTTAAAGTAACCACTCGATTGCATTTGATATTCCTTCTTGGATAAAAAAAATGGAAGTTTCTCGTGGGGAGTCGAACGAAAACAATATGATACACAGATTATTCTTGAATGGAACAGTAGAGCACCATGGTGACGATTGGAACAAAAGCAATAGTTTCATCAGCTTGCCGTCTGTCAGCAAACTAAAAAAACAAACATTAAAGACAAGGTTAAAGGTTAAACTATCTCCGGTGCATACAATGTTATAATCCCTTGATCATTCGGTATGCCTTTAAACAAACACACGTGTCTTTGAAGTATCACTAAGGCAATCGTTCTGGATGATGAAACAATGCTATGTTGAATATACAATAAACTACTCTATTTCAAAGGCTCACTGCGAACAGATGAAGATGGAGGCAGAATATTGTATCATATCTCAGTTTATTGGACTCATTAACTGAGGATTTTGAAAAACAAAAACAAAAGTACTGACCAGCTAAAGCTTCAGAAGCGAAAAATTTCACATCCACATCCGTATCGTTATTGAGTTCCGCCAGGCATGGTTTAATGGTTCCCTGAATGGACCTAAAAATATGGCAATGACATTACAAGACAAATTCAACATAATTAATTTATAGAATGTTCTAGGTTGCCTGTAGCTGAAATACGACAGAAATAATAAAAATCACCTCGGACACTTTTCCAATTCAGTCAATTACAGTCAAATCACATTACATCAAGAATCCAGAAAATCATTACAAAAATAAGCCAAAAAAAGAAAATTATGCTAAATAATTTCACAATTTACATCTATCATTCTTAAAAGACTATCAAAATCAAGAATGGTTCACAGAATTAATTTTAATATTGATTTCCTTAACATACATCAACAGGTTGACATACTGACTTATTGGTCAGAAGTCTTTTGTTTTTAAGGCACGAAATGCTCTCGTCAACCCAAACCAAAATAACAAACTTTTGACTGCAAACTATTGACAATCGCAATTAGGTGTGTTGGCATCAACTGTGAATATAAGAATATGCCAGCAAGCTTGTTTTACCTAGCGAAGTTAGGCTTACTTACTGTGCATCAAGTAAAGGTGCAATCTTCTGCAAAGTTTTCGCTACATTAAATCGAACATTAGCAACATTATCATTGGAAAGGCTGACCACAGTTGGAAGGATGAACTTGGACGTAACTTCAGGACCACAAACGTCTAACATTGTGTTGATGGTGAAGAGAGTAGTCATACGGTGTAAGTAATTGGTATCCTTAGCCATGGCTAATACCTTCGGTATAACCTTGTTCTAAACCAGATACAGATGTTGCTCAGATAAGTGGTAACAAGAACCTAGCAAGTTAGCAATCAAACTCTAAACATTGCACAGTCAAACTACACAGGTGTTAACACAACTCACTTGAGCCCACTCCAGTCCAAATTTACTGACGAGATTTTTTAGATTGATAGCAGCAGCCTCGCGAATAGCATAAACTAAAAAGTCAAATGATAAAAAATAATTTGTCAAATGTTTTAACAATCCTTTAACACAAGAGTCAAACTGTTTCTTGATTAACATATCAAAATTCAGTTAGAGCTTCTCATGATGTCGGGGTTTACATGAATGAACAGACTAGACCAAAACAGCATCTTAGAAATTCTTAAACTCTGAAAGGAAGAAATTCATGACAATCACAGAAACAAAACAGATTTGGATCCTACCATGATCAACCAGCCAACTCATACATAACTGGCTCAACTTTTCGTCAAAAAATTGTACTCCCTAATAAATAAATTCATCATTTCACAAGCAGTGATTGACTTTATAAACAAGTATTTCAAAATGCAAATAATGGAAGCAATTTACTCACAAGTTGACCAGCCAATAATGGCATATACTCGATAATAGCAAGTCGAACTCTCCATTTGGGATCTTCGGCAAGCTCCATAATTGCTGGCAGTAAAGATTGTGATAGCTGATGGATACCAATCACTAAATCAACAAGAACAAGGTGTCAATTAAAAAATTATTGATTGAACACAACCCAACCGGCACATTTGTTAAAAAATCTCTGCGAAGGAGTGCATTTCTATATAAATATGCACACAATTTCAATGAAAATTCTCTCCGTCACAGTATCTTTTTGCCGATTTTGCCGACTGGGAATAAATGTTTCAAGAAAAAATTCCATTGGTTTCTGCACCTTGATTAACGCTATCCAAGTTTGATATTATGTTCAGTCGCACATCTGGAAACTGAAAAACATTAAAATAGTTTGTGGCTGTTTGCTGCAGAGATCACAGAGATTTAAGGCCAATTTCCATTCAAGAAAATATCCGCGCGGACGTAGGTAATCCACGCTCAGTGACTTAGAACGCATGCGTATTGGCTAATTCATAAGCGTAGTTATGTCCGCTCAGCGAGCAAAAATAAAGTTAAAAAATTTTAACTTTTTTTTAAGCCCGCCGATGTCCGCTGATAATTTCAGCCAATCGTGTCTTTTGATTTCCATTTGCAGCTGTTTGGCCGCTCGGAAAATTCTACGTCCGCGCGGGCATAAGCGTTGAATGGAAATCGGCCTTTATACACTAGAAAATTCCTTAAGAAATAGTAGCGATAACTTGCAACAGAATCAGTAGATATAGACATTATTATCATCAAAGATCATAAATTTTACCTCATCTTTTAGCATTGTTAAAAATAATGGCAACAGATGCTCCACAGTGCTACAAGAAAAACAACAACATTGAAACAAACAAACAAACAAACAAACAAACAAAAATTAGTATGCTGGTCAGGTCAATGCTAATGTTTTGATTGATGCAATTGTGCGGCTGGGGATTAGAAAATGGTAGCAGAGCTGTATGTTTTTTACGTTGTCAAGAGAAGCAGTGTTTTTTTCTTATTCTCTTTCCCTTCCTGGGTACATCATCTGGCTACGAATCATCCTGCAAGAAATATGACAAAAATCAACATACTTGTCTTTTCCAAGCATGGGTGCCAGACCCATGATAACACCAGCAAGGGCAGTTTTCACATGCATGTTTGGATCGATAACAAGATCCTAAAAAAGTACCCAAAACACATTAAAGACATTCTTTCGACAAACCGATTTCAATTTATCAGGAAATACAACTTACTTTTACACAAGGTAGCAATGTGGTCATTATAGCCTGTTCTCTCACATCTGTAGAAAGATTTTCACAAAAATCTGAAATGAAATACTTCCTCCATTAATAATATTCTGCAACATAGTTCAACAACTTTCATTATTATTATAGCATGACTTGCATGAAAGTTGTATGGAGTGCCATATATGACATAAAGAAGCATGGAGTGATCGTGTGAGGTTCAGGCACAGACAAATAACATGGACAAACATAGGTAGCTTTTAAAATCTTTTTTTTATATTACATTGCAATATTACATTGCAATTAAGCAGTCTAAAATCCCAAAAGGGAATATAAACACTATTTCAAAGAAAATGCTCTTTGTCACAGTGAATTTTTGACAGTTTTGAACACTGGATAAAGTATCATTGTACCAAAGTGTGCAACAAATCGCATACGCGAGTACGTACGTATATTGTATTACTACAGTCGTACACAGATTTTTTCACCAACGTACCTTATCGTACGCACATGATTCTTATATAGCGTATGCAAGTTGTATAATGATGAAGTATTTGTAAGTTGAGCAAAGTAGATTCATTATATATGTTAAAAAAAAACAAGTTCCAGTTTCATTTCGAAAAAAATACTAAAAATAGCGAAAATACTACAGTGATTATTCATTCTCTCAGCATTGATAATGGTTGTTCCATCTGTAAGTGACTTGTGACTCAGACTTGTTTTTCCGTGCTCTGTCGGCGTACACCTCCACATAAGTGTGATATTGCATGGGTAGATATTTCTCAGTAACACCAGTCGACCAACTACGAAGGCAACTGGGTGTGAGATTCTGCTCAATGTGGTATCATACTTGGCCAGGAGTCGGTGCATAAGCCAGGAAAGACAGGTTGACTTTGTACAAGCATTATAAAAAGTATACAATTGAACATGTCTTGACTTTTTTCATCCATGTTACATACATCTCACTTTCGGCCGAACGACCTTTATTAGGCATCTGAGTACAACAAGCTAATAACAACTTTTTATGAAAAGTTCACGTACGTACAGTATCGTACTTTGTAAAGATATGATTTGTTGCACCCTGTACCACATAAAAAATTTTTTTTCTCCTAAAAACAAAACGAAACAAATACTACCTTTGACTTTGTGTGCAGCTGCAGTCTTCACTTCAGACTCACAGTCTTTCAACAGTGATGCATATGATGGAACAAGATCTTGTTTGGCTATCTCTTGACCCAAAGCCTTTTGCAAATCCACAATTTTATCTGCAACCATATACCGTACTCTCCATGATTTGTCTTGAGCAGCATTGCGCAAAGTCGGCATAATTAGATTTTCTTTGTCACTATCTGGGAGAATTTCAGCAATACACACGCATGCTTCCACAGCGAGTAACCGGACAGAATCTTGGTCGTCATTTGCCAAATTTGTGAATGATGGTATAAGATCGTTTTTTACATTTTCGATTTCAACAGTTTTCGCAAATTCCTAAAACCCATTTAAAATTATGTGCTTTTACCAAACAAAAGAAAGAGTGGCCCCCCTCCCCCCCCCAAAAAAAAAACTTACCCCGAGTTTGCCAGCAGCAGCTCGCCTTACCATTGGTGTGTCATCACAACACAGCGCTTTAAATGCACTACAAAAAGATATGAAAAAATGAAATTGAAATAAAAAAAAATAAAAAAAACAACATATGAAGAGATTAAGAGATTTTCATTTTTTCATTGTTTGTTTGTTTGTTTTTCATTTGCAAAGAAATTTAAAAACTCTGAACAAAATGGTTGTTCAATAAAAGGACAAACCCTCTAAGATCAACTTTGGTATCATAACCAACACGTTCATAACAACAAGAAAATAGTCCACAAGCAGATGTACGAGAAGTAAACCAATCTCCTGAAAAATAAAAACAAATTTCATTGAGAGCTCAAATTTACTATAATTTACTATAATTTACAAAATTCTAATGAGAAAATACCTTGAGCTAATCTTTTTACCAGTGGGACGAAATGAGTTTCCAGATCTGGTGGTGAGTGGTCTACTGCAATTTGTCGTAAGGAGTCCACTGCCTTATCCCTGACAACAGTTTCCTCGACTGTTGCTAAACTTTCAAGTGGTGGTAACAAACAGTGAACAAAATCTGGTCCACCAACAAGTGGCGTAAACCCAGCTAATTGTTCTGCAAGAGCTAGAAGTACTTCATCTTCATCATAGATTGTGTCAGTAAGAAAAGGGATGAGTTCGCTGCGAGTACGTTCAACACCTAGGGCAAGTGCAATCGTTGATAATTTCTTTATAGAATTCAACCGCAACTGAAATAAAAGATTACAGCATTCTTACATAATGAGGTTAATGAAATTAGCATGTTGTGACAGAATAACAATATATTATAATGCTCAATTATCTAAAACCCCTAATGCAAACAATGCTCTGGATATGCCATTGGCAAAACAAATCCATTGACCACCATTTCATAGTCAGTTTATAGTGGGGAAAGGTGACAGAAAGAAGCAAGCAAATTTAGTTATTAATCAATATGAAGTAATAAAAATAATTTTCTGGAAAATATGCCATCTTGTTGTAATGTTGGATGTAGTAATAGGAGTTTGAAGCAGAAAAAGCTGATAAACTTAAAAAGGAGAGAGTTGTGGTTACAAGCCATTCAAAGAACTAAAGAATGGTCTGAAAACAATCTTGAACATGCTTGTCTTTGCAGTGAACATGTTATATCAATGAGGGTCCTGTGATGGCGGTCCTAGAGCATTTAAAGCCCCCATTTGCTCTACGGAAGATGTAATGACAGAAACCGCTCAACTAGACAGCTACCCTAGACATCATTCCTACTCTCTTGCTGAGTGCTAAGATTTACACTGTTTAGTCGCTGGCATGACTCGGTTGGGGATTGAACCCCCAACTTCCCTAACAGGTAGCGAGCACTCTACCACAAGGCTACCAGTCGCTACCAGTCGGTTGTTGTTTTTAGTTTCTAGATTTCTCATTTTTAGGTTTTTAGGTTTATATTTTTTCTCCATCTGTGTTAGGAAGCATTGGGAAAGCTAAATTGGCCTTTTTGCTGTTTTCAGGAAAGAAGTTTCATGATCCAGGGCTGGTCGTGAGAGGCGTGCGATCGCACGCGCACGCTTCGGCACACGCCTAAAAAAAAAGAGACGTGCGCTCTATCGCACGCCTTAATCTTACTAGGCGTGCAATAAAATTTTAAGTTTTTGCTAAAATATTGGAAGATAAGCTTGTTTAGCTGAAGTTAACTGGCGGTCGGGCCGCCATTTTAATAATTGAGTCGGCAGTTTACACCGGTACCGTTGTCGTTCGGCTGCCGGTTCTAGTCAACCACGAGGTCGCCTACCATGTCGCCTTCTCCGTTCAACACTCGTGAAGTTAAGACGAATATTTTCTGTGTTTCTTAAGACAATTTCTTGCAACTAGAGACATTTAAAAGCCATAACACGTCTTAGAATGATCTAGCACGACTTAATACGTATGACACTCCTTAAAACAAAAACGCACGCCCAAAATGTAACAAGACGTGCGAAAAAAATGGCACGCCTGGAAAATATAGACGTGCGACCCATCGCACGCGGGTCTAAAATCTTACGACCAGGCCTGTGATCCATTGAGTCTAGATTATGTACCAACAACAATATATCATTAGTGAACAAGTTGTGACCAAAGGTGGTGTGTTGGTCATGTGAGCATTTACGAGATGCAAAAATCTGGAAAAGAAGTTGATGTAGACAAATTTCAAATGTCTGCATCCATACTGAAAGAGTTATTGGGAGGATGCAAAAATTTAACATGTACTACAATACCAATATCTCAAGTTGAAAAATTCTTTAAATATGTGCTTTGTGGAACAAATATTTCGTTGTTGACTAATATACATTATTCAATTATTCAATAACATTTTCAATCATTTCTAAGATTTCATTGCGGATATATACTTACATTGGTGGCAGTTTAATTCAGATGCTTATTGAATAGAATAAAGTCCTGCCTTCCTGGAGACTTGTACATGAATAAGAAATTGCTTAAGTGGTTGGCTTATGTCTAGAAAAAAAACAACTTATGATTTTCATTAGTAAAGAACTGTTACATGTAGAGCTGAGAGTTGCGATATGCTGATGCCAGTAGAAATAGAACAATTGAGAAATGATCTGGGAACGAGCAGCTGTTAATTAACAAAGTGCTCAAAGTAAAAAAAAAATGATCGACTCCCTCATGGAGAAAGAAAACACACTTTTTTCTCAACCTTATGTTAGTTCATTATCTTTAAGCAGGCATGCTTTTCGTGACATTTTGCAAGGAACCGAAGAGACTACCCTGACTATTTTGAAGTTTTTTTTCCACATTGGACCAGTGCTGGTTGTCATTTTGAAGAGTGAGAGTAAGAGTTATAATGAATAATAGATATTGTAGTACTAGTATCTTGTGAAAAAAGATTTTTACTGGTTTCACTTAACATTCCATGAACATTTGAACCGTGTTCTGTCAATTAATGTTTTCGAAAATCAAAGGCGAGGAGCGTCTCACTTTAACTAAAAAGCACTTGCTAAATTGCAAATTTGCTGTTCTGTAAAATAACTTACCTTACTTGTATTAGAATTGGAGTCGTATTATTTTTCGCTCAGTTTTTAAATCACACAATTTAAATTCGGGCACCCTAATGTAGAGATATGCGCTCATTTTTAAATTTGTGCATCCAAAAATTGCTACTTATGTCAATAACGATGGTCTAAAGCCCAAGTCTAAAGATGGTCTAAAGACCAAGTTCTTTTTTCTTGTTTTGGACGTAAGGCAAGAGAACCTTCTTAATGAGATCAATCATTTTTCTTTGTTGGACCAATAATTAACATTGAACTCTACCAGGAAGTTAAATTTAGGATGACACTGGGCATCAACAATTTCTTTGATAGAATGATGAAAGGAAAAGCCCATCTCAACCAGGAGACATGGGCTGCTCTGCTGTTGTTGCACGTCACTTCGCAAAAGCAATCCTTCAGAAAATGGACACCATGAAAAATCTAAGTTTACATGACCTCCATCAGCCCACAAAATTCAAAGAATTTCAGGTCGGCATTGCCGTTCTCCTTGCATCTCTGGGTTGGCACAGTAGATTATTTATGAATTAATAACTGAAAATTTGTTGTTGCTTTTCATGTAAATATTAGGCCATAGTTATTGAATACTTCCTTCCTGCAGGCTGTGTCCGGAGACACGTGCGATCGCACGTGCACGTGCAGGCGCACGTGCAAAATATTTTACACGAGTTAAATTTCGCTCTTGCAGAATAGTTTTGCCAAACATATATCGCACGTGCAAAACTCAGTTAATGCGATCTTCATTTTTCTTAATAATAACTCTTTTAAAACATGCTTTGTTATGTCCCAAAGTATTTGTCGCGTGTCTTTTACTTTGTTTCATTTTGATTGACATTTTGGACAAGTTCTTTTCAAATAAACAGCTTCTAAATAGAATGCATGCGTTCGATGCACTCCACCGTTGAGAAAATGATGATATATCATTATATCACGACGATAATATATGACATTCATCACGGTGGAGAACATGTTTTTATCTTTTTATACAAGACTTTGAAGCTATGGTTCATTACTTCGTACTTTAAATGTTTTCTTCTTTAACACTCAACGATCAATTATGACTTCGAAGAGAGTTGAGTACTCTACGTTTTTCTCGTGGGGTAAAGGTGACGTAATTGGATGCGAGAAAAAAGAAGAAAACAATAAAACATATGTCACCAAAGTATGGTGTAAATTATGTACGAAATATAAAAATAATATAAATCACCAATTGAAGGGATCGGCGCAAAAAAATGCCATGGCTTTCATCGAAGGTACAACGTCAGTTACCAAATTCCAAGTAAGTAAAACATGTTTTACATTTTTCTCATAGGGTACACATCTTTCAATAAGATGCTTTAAAGAGGCTAAAGTTTTTAAGTTTTTAAAATATTTCTTCAATTTTGGTACTGAATGTGTGTAAAAAATATTAACATGATAACATTGAAAATATATTAAAAGATTCATTAACACTTAAAATAAACCTTCTTATTCTTTAATTTACGTCAGGTTTTCCGTCATCTGAATGAAGGTAATGGGCACAAAATTGCACTATCTTTGGAGTTAGGGAAACCAGCAAATGAACGTATGTCAGGAGTTACGTCATCCTCTTCTTCGTTATTACCACAAAGAAACGTTGCTGACATTTTTTCAACTTCCAGCAAAGAGGCATACATTAAGTTGACGAGGACCGCTTATGAGTTAGCGATGAATCCCACGCTACCCTTAAGGCAGTTTAAAACTCTGGTGAAAGTGCAGCGTGTTAACGGAGTTCGCCTAGTGCAAGGTGTGGCATTTGGATTGATTTTTACCTTAAAGTTATTTTATCATAATTTTGCCCAAAATAAAATTGCTTTATAAAATGTAAATTGTTAAAATTTTTGTTAAATTTCTTAATCAGGTCATCAAGATTCAAAGGCTGCCCGTGAATTTATTCACTACATTTCGGAGGCTGTTCAAGAAAAATGTGCTGCTATTTTAGCTAGAGCAAATTTTATGTCATTATTATCTGACGGTTCGACAGCTCGAAAAACGAGAAGCGAGAAGGAACTGGTACTAATCAGGACAGAAAGGGCTGGTAAGTAGAGTAATTTCTAAGTTGCTAATATATGGAAGCCAATTTGTGTAAAAATACATGTAAAGAAAAATGATGTGGCGTTCCAGGGGAAACGGGATACATTCAATGAAAACAATGTCCTAGGGAGTTCCAGTTGACTTTCCCTACTGCTCTACCTCTCTCTTGAACAGCAAAGTCGGAATGTACGAATGTACAGAAAATTGTTTTTCATCTTAAAAAGTTATTGAAAATAAAAATAGGTCTTCATAAAAAAGTGCAGTGATACGCAACGCAAATTAAGGTAAGTAAACTAAAGTTTATTTTCAAGGTGAGTATCTTAAAAGAAAACTTTTGAAACTCGTCAAGTCGACGTAAAAATGTCATTTCTCTCTTCCCATTTCCCGTTATAGTTTTCACACTAGGTTGCTACAAATTAATGATTAGGATTTAACACTTGGTTGTAAAAGAATCATGCATAAAGTTTCAACTATAATATCGTTTGTATCGCGCAAAGAAAGGTCATTAATTATTCATCATGTTATGTCTGTCGTTTGAAAAGGAAGAAAAAAAATTGAGCATATCCGTAAACTGGTGCTTGCATACTTTGCACAAAACTGCGAATACCTGCTCCGAACACTTTAATGATCAAGTGAGTTCTCTTGAAAATACAATCAGATGGTTTCTATTTGCAGCAGCAAATTTAGATTGTTTTTTAAAAAAATTGTCTTTTCAGTTTCTAAGTGAATGTGAACCAGGCACAAGTCTATTTTTATTTCTCAACGGATGCCACCAGAAAAAGTTTTTTAAAAAACTGTTTGTTCACCGAGGTCAAATATCCAAGTCTATGAGGTAAAGAAAGAAGTGATTACTCTCCCTTGATACTCAATTGTCACATTTTTGTAAGTGTATGTTACGCTAGCGTACTTATCGTACATTTTGAACTTAGTTATGCGTTGCAAAAGTGTATCAATCAAGTAAACAAAAAATAACATTACGCGTAACATGTCACAAACATTCGATTTAGACAGCGTTCTTTTTACTATAAATAAATGACCACTCTTTTAATGAACTCTATATAGCGTTCATAAAGAGCGGTATACCGTTCATGAGCGTTCTTATTGAACGCTCTAATGAACGATCAGAACGTTTATTTGAACGCTCAAAAACAAATGTATCCCATTTCCTCTGGAACGTCAGATATTCTCTGAAAAGTTCGAAAGAATGAAACACGTCAGAAAAAATGAAGTACTCGTTCTCTTCTGTCCTGTTACTTATTTGCAGCCCTAAGCATTAGGATGAATTTTGTTCTTTTTGTTCTTTTGTTTCATACTTTGCTCGTTTCTTTTCAATGATCAGTATAATCAAAAGTAAATGCATCACATTTTGTTTAGGAGTTCCTGTTTACATTGTAGCGACCCTATTGGAAATGTCTGAATGGGGAGGTACAGATGCTGAGTCTTTAAAAAAAGGAATTGATAGCATTTTTGCGAAAGATGGAAAGTATGAGATGGAGGTTTCTGACTACGAGTCTAAGCTTGTTAGTGCAACTGCCGACGGAGCCAGTGTCAATTTTGGTCGATATACTGGTCTTCTTACTCGAATGGCAGCAAACCGACCATGGCTTTTGAAAATACACTGTGTTAATCATAGAGTAGAATTGTCACTAAAAGATGCCGTCAAAAAGTCAGCGTTTGGAGATGTTGACACTTTTTATATCTCTCTTCATTCTTTTTTAAAGAACTCAGGGAAAACGAAATCTGAAATCAAAACAGCTGCTGAAGCACTAAATATAAAACATTTTACGCTACCGAAATTGACTGGAACGAGATTCGTTGGGCATCGTCGCAAAGTATATACCACATTGCTTAAGATGTGGCCAGCTGTAACCACTGCCTTGGAGAATGTAGAATCGGATACTAAAACAAAGACCGAGACAAGAGCAAAATTGAAAGGGTTCCTTCGAAATTACTTTCATTCGTACCACTTTTTATGCATCGTTTGCGTTTATCTTGACATTCTGGAGATAATAACACCTGTGTCAAAAGTTTTTGAAAGTGAGTTACTAGCTATTTCTTCAATCAAACCCGCAATTGATGAAACCCTCTCTTCCATTGAGGAAGAAATTTCAGTGTGTGGCACAGATGATGAAATCCTGACAAGTCACCTCGCCTCTTTTAAATTAGGTGAAGGTGACGTAATTACTTCATCTTTTGTACGTGGAGATGACAAACACAAGAGAAATATCGACAGAGAAAGTATCAATGTAACCCTTAGCGATATGACCTACAATACAGAACAACGGGAACAGGCATCAGCAAAAAAGAAAGCACTATTAATCGATCTTAAAGAATTCTTCAAAAGCAGATTTGCTGATTTTTTTGAGAATGAGTTATTGGAAAACACAAAATGGTTTGATCCAAAGAATTGGTCTAACAACAATCGAACATATCGCTACCTTATTTTTAAAGGGGCCTAAGTCCTGAGAGCCTTAATTTTAAAGGGGCCTAAGTCCAAGCAGCCTTAATTTTAAAGGGGCCTAAGTCCATTTTTGTGATTTTGAAAAAAATGGGATTAAAGTATTTTCCTTATTCTGAAGCCATCAATGTATTGAAGTAAGGATTTTCTGAAAGCCATGATTATTATAATTTTTTTCCATTAAGAATCCTCATGTTGCAACTTGTATAGATCATCTCCTATTAAATAGAAACAGTGGAAAGGACTAAGGCCTTTTTAAAACTTACCAAATTCTTATTTTTGGGACTTAGC
The DNA here is from genome assembly GCA_027922465.2 of Turritopsis dohrnii. NCBI lineage: Eukaryota > Metazoa > Cnidaria > Hydrozoa > Anthoathecata > Oceaniidae > Turritopsis > Turritopsis dohrnii. Next base: position 339,386 of record BQMF02000264.1, on the reverse strand, counting down.
ACCGTTTGAATTTATTTATAAAAGGGCCTAAGTCCACGCTTTTAAAATTTCTTTTGTCAATATAGGCCTAAGTCCAAAACATATGAAAACTATGTTAAAAACCATTCCATGTCTAGGAGAAAGAGATGCTGACTTTATGTATAAAAAGGATCCACACTTTTAGAATTCATTTTGCTGATAAGGCCTATAAGTGCAAAATACAAGAAAACTATTATGTAAAAAACCATTTTGAGCTTTTAGAAAGAGAGAGACAGAGAGACAAGGTTACTGAACATTAATATCTTTGAAATTTGATTATAATATTACACACAAAATGCTACCACATACTATATAGTTCATAGTGTTTCTACCAAGCTATATATATATAAACAAGTTGATTTTGTTGCTGATCCTCTGAAACCACATAGCTCCTAATAGATGTGGACAACAAATTAAGCCAAGTAGTAGCTCTTTTTGGAAGCTTTTCAACTAAAACTAAGATAATACTTAATAATAAATCAATATGAGCCCTATTCTTAAAGTTATTTCGTGCAAACTACATTGATATTTTTCAGCAAGTTATGTGCCTTTATGTCATTAGTCACCAAATCAGGCATGCTTAGAGTTTTATAACATAGCCTTGAAAGTGAGCAGAATGTAACTGGTGTCGTCAAAGTGTTACTTAGATGTTATTGACTAGATTGTATTGACGTTTAGCTAGGCAATTCAAGTTACAGCAACCTAGAGGCTACTCTAAGACAACTTACGGTAGTATATAGGAGTCAGCTATATGTCTGAACTTGTAATGTTAGATAAAATGAAACCAAAAGGAAAGTAAACTTAGTGAACAGTGATATTTTTCAAATACTAAACTAATACTAATACTAATAAATGGCAAAAATCTGAAATTCTAAAAATCTGAAAAATCTGAAAATTTACATCTATACGTATATATTGTAAACTACGCATAATAAATGCTGAAATAAATACTGCAGAAAACTCTGTAAACACTGAACAAAAATTATAGGTAATTTGACTAAAATTGAATTGTTTCTGAATCGTTAATAGTTTATGGAAAATATATTTTCAAATTGAAAAAAGTAAGGATTAATAAGTCTAAGTAAAATTTGTTCTGAATCTTAAGTAATGGTAGTTTTACATAATGCATTGAGCAGCTCTGCTAACCCTTCAAATTTATAAAAGCGAGTGAACAATAATAACAAAAAGGACAAAATCTCATTTGATCCTAAAAATGCTGAAATAAATCAGAATATTGCAGAAAATCAGTCAAAACTGAAAAAACTCGTTACTCATCATCTGAATCTTCATCTGCTCCTAAACTTGTTAAACCATTGTAGAACTCATGAAATTGTGGCAGAATCGCATTACATGAGCATAATGCAAGCAAATCCTAAAAAGTCATTTAGAATAATTTTAGTGACTTTGATTATACTCTTTTCTTTTCATATCAGATATATTCAAAACGTTTGCCACCTTTTGCACCAAATGCAAGTAAAAATAACTATTTTAGAAAATATTTTGAAAATAACATTAACAACTCTAAAAAACTTTGGAAAGGTATCAATGACATAATTCACAATTCAAATAAAAACAACACGAACATATCACTTAACATAGACAACAATACTATTAATGACCAATCTGTCGTTGCCAGTGCTTTTAATGATTACTTTAGCTCCATTGCAAAAAATCTCCAAGACAAAATTCCAAATTTTGGAAACTTTGAAGATTTTATAACAGGAAATCCTTCACCTGAATCATTGTTTTTTAAAGCTGTGACACACAATGAAATGCTTAAGACCTTCAAATCTTTAAACCACTCTAAGAGCACTGGTGACAACAGTATTCCTAGACAAATTTTTGAATGTGTCCCACATGAACTTGCTAGTTAACTATCATCTTTAATTAACTTAACTTTCGAAACAGGAATATTTCCCAACACACTTAAATTAATTAAAGTAGTTCCTGTCTTTAAGAATAAAGGTTCCGATCATGATGTAAATAACTATCGTCCCATCTCGCTGCTTTCCAATATTGATAAAATATTTGAAAAATTGGTTCATGTGAGATTAACCTCTTTTCTTCTGAAACACAAACTAATTTTTAATAAACAATTTGGGTTTAGGAAATCACATTCTACAACTCAGACTCTAATCACCCTAACTGAAACTATTAGAAAATCCCTCGATGATGGACAATTTTCTTGTGGAGTGTTCATTGATCTGCAAAAAGCATTTGACACAGTCGACATAAAAATCCTTTTACGTAAACTTGAGTTCTATGGTATCAGAGGTAAGTGTAATAAATGGTTTCGGTCTTATCTAACAGGAAGGAAACAATATGTTAGCTTAAATGGTAAAAAATCAGGTTATAAGGAAGTTATCCATGGTGTCCCTCAAGGGTCAGTACTTGGCCCTTTATTATTTCTTATTTATATTAATGATCTTCCTAAGTCACTAATTTTTTGTGAGGCAACGTTGTTTGCTGATGATACCTGCCTACTGTATTCAAATTCCTCACTCAAAGTCATTGAAAAATCCTTAAACAAAGATCTAAAGAGACTCTTTAAATGGCTATGTTCAAATAAGATCTCTTTGAACGTTTCAAAAACTGAAGTCTTATTATTTCATGGTCCACACAAACCTCCCAACTACAATATTCGGCTAAAATTGAATGGTCATCCACTGTGTCTTAGCAACTCAGTCAAATACTTAGGAATTTATTTAGATAATCTTCTATCATGGAAAAAACACCTTGAAATACTTGCTGTAAAGTTAAGGAAAGCTAATGGGCTTATCTCGAAGCTACGACATTTTCTTCCAAGATCTGTTCTTCGTCAAGCTTATTTTTCGTTCTTTGATTCTCACATGAGATATGCATGTCAGGTCTGGGGCAACTCCCCTTGCCTTAGAATTTTTAACCTTCAAAAACAAAGCATGAGATTAATTACCTTCTCTGAATTTAGCACTCCTTCATCTCCTTTGTTCCGTGATCTAAAAATACTCAAGTTATCTGATCTAATTAAGCTGCTCAATATTACTTCTATCTTTGATATACTTTCAAATTCTGCACCTACAACTCTCAATAATACTTATAGTCTAAGTAAATATCCATATAGTCACAACACAAGAGGAAATAAGTTGGGACTTTTATCAAGACCTCAACGTAATACTATAAAATATGGTATAAAATCTATCATTTATCAATCAATTTTACAATGGAATGAGCTACAGATGCATTGCACAGAATCTGACCTCACTAACATTTCTAAACATAAGTTAATTAGACTTTACAATAACATCACTTTCAATAACTATTGATACATCACAAATTAGTTGATTTTACTTGTTTAATAGTAGTCTATGTTAAATCTAACTGTGTTATTCATAAATCCTGGTGGCCTCCCCTTTGACTAGTCTTCGACTATTGGGTGTGCCTCCTGTTCAACCATCATTAAGAACTCTTATCTTTAGTATATTTTATCTTTAGTATATTTTTTACAATATATTTTTGTATATGAGTTTAAATGGTTGACAAATAAATACTACTACTACTACTACTACTACAAGGTCAAATAAAGTTTCTTACCAGCTTCATAGACAAGGTGTTTGTTTTCTTCGGTGATACTTATAACTTTATCAATTGGAATTGATGCAACGGTGTCATCAACTCTAAATCTCACTCTAACAGATTTTTGATGAACCGATGTAATTTCACCTTCTAGCAAAGTTTCTCCTTTATGCGGAAAACTATCACTATATCTCACTATTTCTTTTTTGTTGTCAAAATGGGAGGCTTTAATATGTACAATTTCACTAACTTTGAACGTAGTAACAGCACCCCAACTTCTAGTTCCCATTTGTATTATTCTAACTACTAAAGAAAATATCTAATATCACACTAGTATCTAAAACTATTATGTAGAAAAAAAATCTAAGTAGACTTGTCAAACAGTGTAAAGAACTCAGTTAAATTTAAGTATACAATAAATTATGTTAAAATTAAAAATAAAGTTGTGACAACTGACCTGAGTATCACCACAACTGACAGAGTACCACCCCCAGTAGTATAAACTAATCAAAGGGGGTGGCCAATGTAACAAATTTTGACATAAAACATTTACAAAAAATGAAACATAACACAAAAACAAAAATTACCTACAAAAAACACAGCAAAAACCAAAACCAAATTATTCATAGTTAATAAATGCAATGCAAGAGCATCCTATCCATATATATATAATCAAAGCGCACAAAGAGCAAATTAAAATTGTAATGATTTCAAACTATCTATATCAATAATGAACCAGCTTCTCAGACCTAAACCAGCCAAGATGAAAATTTTTGTCTTTCAAGAATGGACTTAGGCCCTAGGAAAAGTGTCACTGAATGGACTTAGGCCCTTTCAAAACTCAGAAATTTTTCTAGGATGGACTTAGGCCTTTTAATAAATATTCAGTATGGACTTAGGCCTTTTTAAAATTAAATGTATTGATTCCCCAAACTTTCAAGGCAAAATTGGACTATTTTGGGGGCTAAATATTGATTATTGGGGGTATCAAAAGATGGCTGTTGGACCAAACTTTCAAAAAATGCAAAAATCTCAATTTTCATAAAAATGGACTTAGGCCTCTTTAAAATTAGGGGGTAAGTGGACTTAGGCCTTTTTAAAATTGAGGGGTAAGTGGACTTAGGCCCCTTTAAAAATAAGGTAGCGATATGGCATTAATCAAATCTCTTTCGTTGCGAAGCATTTTGATGGACCCCTACAGAAAGCTGGCTTTAATCTGGAAGCAGCACTTCGGGAATGGAAAGCGTTCCGATCATACGTAAGTGCAAACTATCGGGCGATAGAAGCAGTCCCTCTTTGGGAAAAAATCTTCCAGTACAGAAGAAAAGAGTATTCCAATCTCTGCAAACTCGCTGAAATTTTGTTGTGCCTCTCAGGTTCTAACTCTACTGTTGAAAGAGCTTTTAGCCTATTGACCAACATGCTAAGCGACCGTAGGCTATTATTGTCTCACAAGACAATCAATGATATAATGGCTATCAATATCAATGATAAGCTTTGGACAGACATAGAAAGAGAAGAAATAATCGTACGAGCTGCGGAATTGTTTGAAAAAAGCAAAAGAAGAGTCCGGAGAGAGGAGGGACCACCTGCAAAAGCACCTCGGTTAGCAGAAGTTGTAATTTCAGACGAAGAAGAAGATGAAAGTAGTGATAGTAGCGAAAACGAGGACTCCAGTGATTGTAGTGACGTAGAGGACATTTAACATGATTCATTTTTTCTTATGTTTTTATTTGTACTTTAAAGGCATTATAAAAAGAAAGTTGTTGTGTTTCATTTCATAAAATTGTCTACTCCTTCTATTTCACAACTAATAAGCCACAAAACATCGCCTTTTAAGTTAAGATTCATCGCACGTGCAAAATCATTCTGAAAACACGAATAGCTCTTGTAAACTATTTTGCATGAGCAATTTAATGCTCGTGTCTTTTTTATTCCTGACACAGTATGTTCCTGCGTATTTTTATTCTTCTTTTTCATTAAATAAATAGTATTTCTTCTTTATAGTTTCGATATAGTTTTGATTTCTTTATAATGTCTTGAACATGTAAAGAAAACTGCTAATTATACAAAAAATAGAAATAAAAGTTTTTGAACAATGATGGAGAGCATATCGATTGCCGTTGCTAACTCTGAAAATAGAATCGGCAATCCCCTTTTCCAATGGAAATAGCAATGTTGTAATTCACAGCGCATCCAGCTTTTCTCATATTTTTTGTCATCTCAAGAACTTTGTCATCTAACTTGGATGGAAGAAGGGGTAAGTGCCATGATGTTTTCTTGGAGGTTCTCTCAATTCCACTTGGTCTGATTTGGCTTCATTGTAGTTTTTAATGATACCTCACACTGTAGATTTTGGGACCCCAAATGTTCTTGCCGCAGGTCGTATACAATGTACTATACCCCATTTAGCAATCTTTGCATGTTGTAGCTTGTCATAATTGATATATTGTTGCCTTTTCGTATTTGGTTGTAGCTTGTTGATCATCTGCAACTGTTTTTGAGCCTTGTTTTGTTCAGTATTTTTTAGGCCATTGGCTTGGGCACTTTCTGAGATGGTATCTTCTTCAACTTTCTCAATATACTTGAAAAATGCCATGATAACGTTTTCAAATGAGATCTGTTTCATAAAGACAAAATCATAAACACAAACATATGTGGAACTTTAGCAATGCATTGACATCTTCAAAGAAAAATTTGTACACTGCAGTTTTTTTGTTTTTTCTTGTATTTTTAATGACCTTCTTTACCAAATAAATTAATAATAAAAAATGATAATAATAATAATAATGCAGGAGGGACGGAATGCAAAAGTTGCGTTATGCCTGAAATGTGAGAAAGAAGAACCTTTTATCAGGATTAGTAACTTAAAGAAGACAAAGATCTTGATGAAACTGGAAAAGAACTCAAAGAATTGCAGGGGACTTCAGATGATCATCTTACTGTTGATTGTGCTTGGAGAGGATTTCACAAATATCAAAAGATCAAAAAATGACTAATCAAATGTGATAAGGTAAACCCTTTCGACCCATAATGCATTTGGACTGCACAGTGAAATCAAAGGATTGATTGAAAAACTTACACTTGTGGGGCATCTTCCACAAGAAATATCCTGTTTTTGAAAATTTTTTCTAGAATTAACGGTTTACTTTATGCAACAGTATGAATGACAAAGGTCCGTCCATTACCTCAATGTGGATTAGAAATACCGATTAAACTGTGTGTTTGTAAAGGAGATAAAGTTTTGAAGTCTTTAGAAGAATGAAAAGTTTTGTGCTTGACAATTACCGCCAGGCAGAAAAAATCCTGTTGGATTTAAAAAATGAAGAGAAAGACGAAGAAGATAGGATTTTGTAACTTTTTAGGTTTATTTTAAACAGAAAAAATCATGACAAAAGCTCAAAATTATCTTTTATCTTGTACTTGAACAATCATTTGATAGATCTACCTTAAGGGAAGAAATTGTTTGCGGACGAAATTTGTACGGAACTTTTTTTTGCGGAATTTATTTTTGCGGATTTCGGTCAAATATTGAATAAATATCGGTCATCCGCAAAAATAAATTCCGCAAAATTTTCGAAATTCTTCAAAATTTACCTTGCAAAATTTTTTCACACCTTTCCAAGCCGTATCGAAATTTCAAACCTACTTCACAAGTAGGTTTGAAATCATCACGGGTAGAATTTCAGTACGGCTGTTATCATGTAAACAGCGATGAAGGTTTGACCAGGAGCCGTAGTGAAATAATTACCCGTATCGAAACTTGGTAACGGGAGGATTGAAATTTCAAACCGGTTTGAGTTCACTACGGCTCTCATGTAAATGCACTCTCAGTTGCTGGTGTTACATTGACCTCCTCTGATCAAAGATAAGACCCAGCTATGTTATCTGTTTGTTATAGCTTAGTATTCTTTTTTGATATTTTAACTGATGAAATATAGATGCTATTCCATAAATCTGCTTTTCTATTCCAACTAAAGTATGTACCCAGGCACTAAACTATGTGTTTCCCGACTTTCGATTTTATTTGATTTCTTGCATCCGCAAAAATTAATTCCGCAAAATCTCTTTGAGGTCTTCATCGGCAAAAATTTATTCAGCAAAATATGGAATTTTTTAGTCATTTATCCACAAAAATTTGTTCCGCAAACAATTTCTTCCCTTAAAGTAGATTATGACAGCTATTCCCGCATATTATTTTTCTCTCAATAAGGTCTGCGCCAATTGTAATACAGCGAGAATATTAATACAAGTAAGGTATAGAGGCAAAAACAAGCACCATCAAAACTGAAGAATCAACATATTTGGATTAATATTAGTTGATTATGAAAGTTACTTTCACTAGATACTACAGAAAACATGGGTGCTTACATGCCATATTTTTTTATTTCTGCCCCGAGACACCATGTTTGTAGTATGGGGCCTCCTGGATGGAAACTACACAACATTGCTACATCACAAAAAACGTCTATTGTTGAGAAATAGATGCATGTGTATGACCAGAATCTTTGTTTATTTTCTGTGATTGTAATTTGGAAAGCTGTTCCTTATTAGGGACACTGGGAATATTTTGCGTATAACTTTATGTATGATGGTAATAAATAGATGATTTTTACTGTAATAAAGAACTGAAAATATCAGAATTTCCGAAGTAAAACACTTTCTTTGATAGGTATAGTTTGAAAGTGTACAAGTGGCTTAAATAGAAAATAGAAACAATGGATTCAATGGATTCAACGTCAATTTTCAGGTCGTGCTGCCTTTGTTTGCAGTGTGAGGAGCGCGTATCATATTGATGCAACTGGAAAATGAAATAAATGTAAACCTGCACATCTTCATTTCTGAGTTCATCAATAAGTACAGCTATTGGATAAAGAGAGTCGTCTTGATTTTCAGTTCCTGCCATAGTGTATTTTAAGGGTGTAAGGACACCAACTACCAATTTCTGTCCGGTCTTCCTTCTAGTGCTGGAGGTTTGTGTATATTATTATGACATAAAAATGGCGGACTTGGCGAGTATTTGAGAACGCAATTTTTCACGCATGCGTTAGAGCATTCCACATCGTTTTATTTTCACTCGCTGTTACTCGTCAAATCAAGATCAACCGATCAAAACAACGTTGCCATGGAATCTGAGGAGACCTTGGTTGTACGCACTACCAGTATACTTGCAAATCAGCTCCATAAAGAAGGCTGTTATAATGCCTCCACGGTAGTAATGCACATTTGTTCAAAACATGGCTGTAGTTATATGAGAGTCAACAAAAAACACAGAAGACCCAGAGACGAGAAGTATAATCGAAATGGTAAGTTCCCAAAATTAACTCCAGTAGAGCAGCGAGATTTTTCTTCGTTGAACTGAAATTTAGAAAACCTACTTGTACGGTTTTTGTAAATTATTTCATGAAAGGTTTTAAGTATACATATTAAAAACTCTTTAACTAGCTACACGTTTTTTTTTAATAATCAACATGTTTATAAGCAACACTAGTTAATTTTCTCAAAAAGTTAAACAACAGTGCATCTTACCAGGATCAAGCTTACATTATCAAGTTAGATCTATTACATAGCATATTACACTCACTACACTAGGTTGGCATTACTCTAGGTTGTGTTGTGCAGTTAGGACCACTCGACCAGAATTCGTCGCTAAAATAATCGTGATTTATTATAAAGAATTGCCTCGATAATTTTATTTTACTCTCCTATTTGAATACATCTGATTGAATGATGACGATCTAGCATAGCAACCGCATAGAAACATAGCTCTAGGGAAAATTCGACACGGTAAATTTTTTTATTTTTGGGGTGGTGAAACTTTATACAAAAACAAAACTTTTTACCGCGTCAAAATTTCCCTTTCCGCTTAGTTCTTCAGAAAATGAAGAAAGAAGAAAACGAACAATTTCTACATCTTCGAAGAAGTACCGCTTTTCTAGCGATACATCATAAGTTTCAATAATGGTCGTAAAATTAAATTTGCGCTATTGTGTGGCGTATCGACAAAACGATTATTAAAATCATTAACATAACAATATCAAACATTGCAATAATAAATTTTCGGGAAGCATTCAGAATGAATAATTCAAACGAACGAATGGTTATTACATGCTTCACCAGAACATATATTTCGTAATTATACACCCTTAGCTTAAACTTAGTGTTCTAGAAATGTTTGGTAGTCTATTGCTTGAAAAATTGCTTGGTAAAAAAAGAAGGCCAACTAAATCCGAGGGTGGTGCGATCGCACCAAAAGCAACCCCCGAGTTTTTACGCCCCTGCCTACTTATTTTGGGGATCTGGAAATGAAGTTATTCAATCTGAATACGAAAATAAATAACACAAAGTCACGAGCAGCCTTCACCCTTCAAAATAATGGCTGCAAATCTGTGAAATGTTTTTTGTGAAAATATCTAAAAGTCGCCAGCATATAAAGTCGTGAATTCTAAAAAAGCAGAATGTCGCGAAAGTCGCGAGAATTTTTGTGTTCCCGATCTTTTGTACCTACGATGAATTTCGTCTGTATCTCAACGAATTCTATTCACATATTCTCGAGCTTCATAGAAAAAACACAAATAATTTGTTCTGGACAATTTATTTATATCAACGTGAATGTACAAAGTAAAGAGTCCTAAGTTACAAATTAAATCAGATTGATAATTACTTCTTTCACGATTTTACAATACATTTCTCAATCTTGTATTCTCAAATCAGTAGAAAACGTTGTGAACGGACTTCGTCATGTGGCTGTCATAAAGTAGTATGAAACGCTTTTTATCGCAAGTTTTGGTCGAGTGGTCCTAACTGATGTGATGATTTGAATATCCTATACTTTGATAACTTCTTTAATATCCTAAGCAACAACTAAATAATGTACTCAAAGATTTTCAAGATGGGACATATAGCAGAATTTTATTTTTCTGACAAAGTCAACCTGTTTAAATATAAATAAAGAAAAAAACAAGTTTTAAAATGAAGCATTTAATCACACAATTTTTAATCACTGTGTAAATGTTGTTTAACTATTATATAACTACTATACGCAGTTTTTTACAGCTAGTAATTTCGAAAAACGATGTGTGCAAATCCCATGTCGAAAATAGGTGATGAAAAATGAAATCACAGATTAACAAACAGAAGGTTAATACCCATGTTATAGAGCTTGAAAAATTGATCAAAAAAATCTATATATGGGATCGTTTCGCTATGACCATGTGTGACACAGGTCCGAGTATTAGGACATAGAATAGTTACTAGATGCCCAGGGGTGGTCACACAACATGCATTTCAGGTAAAACATTTCTTACCAGTTTTAATTACAATAATATGCTCAAATCCTATAGTATATAAAAGTTGTTGTATGTACTGATCAAAAAAAGAAACTGAACAAAATAATATTTGATGTCAAAATGATACAGTAGAATCTGACGTCATTTACAGAAAAAAATGTTCTCAAAGATTTTGATGACATCATAGCTGCAGTACCAAATAAAACTTTGGCCCGAATGTTGCGTCACCCCATCACCCTATCACGGACCCTGAAAACGTCAATTATCCCTATTGGTTCTCAAGATATTTCCCCAAAAATGTCACATTTGATTGGGGATACAATGCAATGATTTGCCATGATCATAAAAATAACTGACACCAAATGCTGCGTGCTTTTGTACTTATCGTGAAAAAAGTGTCTACGTGGTTTTACACATAACTAAGAAAGACTTTACCGTAAAATTTTCCTTAAATATATCACTCTCTGAAATAAAAGTGTGACAAACAAGGCGGAATATTATAGTAAGATAGATAAGACATAATTGATAAAGCAACATTTCTAATGATAATTTTTTAATCAACATGACTAATATCTGACCTTGTTTGGTTATAAAAAGAAACGTGTTGATCGAGAACACATAGCGGTTGCCACTATCTGGGACATAATTCAAAAAGCCATCAAACATGTTTAAGTAAAGATGAATTCTTATGTAATTTACTGATTTACAGCAATGAGTACTGTTGTACTGCCAGTAAAAGTCGCAATCCCCAGTAACGTTTCTGACAATGTTCTGCGGATGCAGGACGAAATATTGAATTAAATTATAAATCAAAATGAAACTTCTTGTTATTCTCTTTTTAATAAAGCTTTGCACCCTGAAGAATATCTTCAATCACCAGTAAATGTCGCAACATTGCCAGTAAATGTCACAACTCAACAGTAAATGTCGCAAAGAAATTAAAAATCAACAGTAAATCTCGCAACTTTTTAATTTCGATTTTTAACCAATATCTTCTCCATCCTTGTTTTGAACTCGACACTGATTATTCTGATCAAGATGTGGTACTACTCATCGCACAGTGCACTGATGTACCTACACGACATGTCACAGAGATTGCAACATATAAAATTTCATGGTATCTACCCCCCCCCCCCCTTAAATATTTGGGGGGGGGGGGCCTAATTTTTTTTTGACCATATGTTTTCTGTGGCCTGGAAGAAAAAAAAATATCTGGGGGGACCTAAGGAAACTTGAAATATCTGTTCTTTATTTATGTTTTCCTTTTGGATTCATTCTTTTGATTCATTCAATTATGACTGAATAGACTAGCAGACATATTTTTCCAGAAACAAAAAAGTTTCAGAAAAGCATTTTTATTTCATTTGTTATTCCGGTGCCTTCAGCACAAATTTGAAAGGCCACTTTAAAATATCATTATTCGATTTGGTAATGTATTATTTTGAAACGTACATTACAGGTAGCACCGGTCTGTGTATTAAATTGAACTTAATGAGTTTAGTTAATTAGTTTGACACACAATTGCGAATTAGTATAATAAGATAATTTTCAACATTATGTTTTACATAGCAAGTTTTGCTTATACACTATGCTATGCTCTAGATTTCCCAAAGTGAGTCCTGACCGATTGATTTAAAGGGGAATCAAACCCTCAGATAAAATTTGTAAATTCATTCAAAAAATCAAATTAATAAAAATAAAACTTGTTTGAGACTAAAAATAATCTTCCTTCTCTTCGTAATTTGTCATAATTGAACCCAAAAACATCAGTGCTGAGGTCCAAGACAGAAGCCGTAGTCACATGATATGACGTGTTTTGCGCTTGAGTTTCGTGATATGGATGGCAAACAGTGAAACAGAATATCACCAAAGATATCTGATACTACTGACTAGGAAGATGAAGTAATCAAGATTTTAGGGTGCTGTCTAAACAAACCTTTTGAAGTTGATTGAATGTAAATGCTGTCAGGAGAATGCAACTCTTTTAAATGATAAACAGGATAACATTCAGTGTATCACTTCACATCCAGACTTCAAAACACTTCAAACAGGATGGTTTTGGAAACAGCCGTAACAAGATATCGACGCTGTCATCAAAATTTCAAAAATTTGCCTACGTACATAAGTAATTAAGCCGTAAATAATGCATTTTTAAATATTTTTGCATCTTCATTTTGTTCCATGCCTGTCTTCTATTTTGTCGTTCCTCCAAAAGCATTCAAAAAAATAAACAAATATGAATTTCTAATAAGGCCTAGTCTATTTCTAATAAGTATTTCTCTAGATTACTAGTTCTTAGACAAATGCTTTACACAAGCTACCAACCACGTACAACATGGGTACACTACTTTGAAACATTAGGACATGAGTGGTGATGTAGATCCTACATGGACAATAATTAAATTTTTGTTTATCTGGAAAAAGAATTTTCAGACAGTTCGTCATGGGCTTTATCGATTAACATTCATGCACGTGCAAGCTCAAAACGTAGTGTGTGTCAGACGGGGGTTGGTTCATGAGACTTTAGCCCCAAAAAATCAAAAACATTTTCATGTAAATTTTCGTAACTCTGAGAAAAGACGTATAAAACTGTTTGTTTAGCATATTAAATAATTACCTGCTGCTGTTTCTTGATCTGTAAGTAACTTTGATATCAATAATATGTGCCACCTGTTTTTGTCGCAATAAGCATAAGACATGAAAAATAGTCCATTCTTTGACACAAGGTAACTCTAATCATAGCGAGGGAGAGCAGAAAAATATGTTGAGCGTAATGTACATCACGAAATGTCCTCCGTGAACTTTTTCAACAAAGTTAGAGGAACTTATAATAAGAGAAAAAAAATAGGAAAAAAGCACTTTCAGTGAATTTTTTTATTTTTCCTAATAAAATTATGGCTTGACAAGTGGATTTAATGAAAAAAAATTTTTGGGTTTGATTCCCCTTTAAGCAACAAGTCTTTCCTTTTAATACCCTGCACATTAAATGATCAAAAATCACTTTGTGTGAGTTTGCGACATTTCCTGTTGATTTTGTCGAATATGACAGCATTCATTGTCAAAAAAACTAAAATGAATTGAAATTCTAGTTGCGACACTTACTGGCAATTTTGCGACACTTACTGTTGAATTGTTATCTCCTTTTCATATATTATTTTGCTAATGTTTTTTGTTGTTGTTTTTAATACCTCTAATTTCTACTTTCACAGCATTTTCCTGTAACAGGACATACAATGATCGCAGTTTTAAAACTGAAATGTACTTATCCTGTATAAATATTTTTGAAAAGGAAAAAAAGAAAAAGATATAAACTCTAAAGTAAGTTTTCTGATATATACAGTTGAAAGGGAAAATGTACTCTTAATACACAACCTTTATAGTACAACACTATCCCTCTGTTATAGAAGATACTTTTATGATGATGTCATCTCTACAATATTTCTGCTGCCTTTGGATTTAATTCCATCAAACTTTAATATATATTATCCTAGAAATCCCTTAATACATTTCAGCTGAAGAAACACCTTACAAGCTTGCGAACTGATTCTTTTTTGTTCCTTTTTTAAACCATATTTTTAATCTCCTTAATTAATTGATTGATTGATTGGTTGATTGATTAACAAATAGGACGAATAGGAAAAAACTCAGCAAGAAAAAGTTCATGGGACCTTCATCTTGTCACATATATTTGATAGTGTAGTAAAGTATGTTAACAAAGAAAGCTATTATATCTGCTTTACCAACAATTGTTTGATGCTTCTGTTTTTTTTTAGTGTTTTTGATTTTTTTATTTAGTCTGTCGCATCATTTAATTCCGTTGGTTCTTCAGGAAGTAATGGGTCCAGAACTAAAACTGGGCGTCGTTACAGGACAGTTAAGCAAGAATCTACAGTGGTATGAACTAATTGTGATTGTAAAATATTTGTTGAAATATTTGTTGTTCACAAATTATAGCTTGGTTTCCAATAAAATTATTTTTGTTGCACAACGGTTTTGCAGCACTTTGTTGTGCAACAAGTGTAGGAAATTGTTGCAGAGATAGATTTTTTTCTATCTCTGCAACAGGTGTTGTACAACATATCTTTTGTTGCACAACATTCAGGCTTGTTGTGCAAAAGTTCTGAAAAACGGTTGCACAACCGTTGTGCAACAAAAATAATTTTATTGGAAACCAAGCTTATGCATGAATAAGGGGATTGTCATTATGAATTTCAGGATGAGTTGCTGTTTGGAACAGAAAGCCGGTCAAATTCAGCTCCCAATGAAAGAAAGTCAACAAAATCTGATCTATTTGTAACTCGATCTGGAAGTAAGTTCACAAATATTCTGTAACTTTTAGAGTTAGCATTCATTTGTGTTACATTTTTTTTCTGTCTTTTAGGTGCTCCTAAAAAACAGAAAGAACCAGAAATAATACAGGTGATAACGAAAGACATGATTCGAAAGTTGAGGTAATATAATGCAGGAGTTTGATAAGTATTAGGACATTCAGCGATAAACCTCAAAAGGCCGATTAAACTAATTCTGATGAAACTTTCGCCATTTTTTAATACCTCTTCATATTTGCAGGGTACCACGTGAAGATCCGTCTGGACAATCACTAATTTTAAGCACAAATCAATTTGCGAGGATACGGGTAAATCTCATTTAAACATTTAATTCATCAAGCTATAAATTGTGGTTTCTTCACAACATAAACATTAGGAAACTCTGAATAAGACATTAACTGTTCTGTTTTAGTATAATGAGTATTCAATGTTTTGATTCCATAGAATGCTTCAAAGGTTTTGAGTAAACAGGAACGTGAAGCTTTGCAAGAGCAAATGAAAGCTGAGAAAAAACAACTGCAGGAAAAAGCAGAAGAAAGAAAGAACTTTATGCAAACGATGGAAATGCAACGAAAAGAGAATGAGAAATTATCGGATCTGGAACAGGTATACTTGTTTTATATTTTTTCCGATCTGCTTTTTAAGATTACAGCAACTTCGTTTTTCATCTCTTTTATTGGATCTTGTAGGAAAGGAAACAAAACAGTCAGTACCTGCTACAAAAAGCTCAAGAGCAAATGGAAGAACAAGAAGATGAAATTAAGAAATTAAACGAAACTATTTTAAATGCTAAATGCCATGCTATCCGTGATGCACAACTCATTGAAAAAGTGGAAATAAAACAGGAAATACTAGAGGAAGACAAAAGGTGAAACAACAATCTACCACAAAGTGCTCACATTCTTTTCATCAATTAAATGTTCTTTTTATTGATTAATGTTTTTGGATTGATTGTAGTATTATGTATATAGATTTGAAGTATTGCAATTTCTCACCTGTTAAGGGATTTATGGTGTTGTGCCAATTTGGTCTATGCCCTGGGTTCTTTGAAATGATTCAATATTCATTTGTGCCATTATTGTTTTGTTAGTTTAGTTCAATTTTTCCTTTTAGATTGGATGAGATGATGGAAAGTGACCGAATACGTGTGTTAGCTGAATATGAACAACGTGACAATGCCAAAAGAATGGATAGGTTAAGAGGAGCTCAAATTCTACATCAACAAATTGAAGAAAATGAACAACATAACCAACTTGAAAAAGAACGAAAAGATCAGGAAACAAAGGTTAGCCAACTGACCTAATGTCAGTGTTGTTTTTTATTTACCTTTTCATGAAATTTCACTGAAGCTGTTGTTTTTTTTTTTACTCTTAGGCAATGTTACAATATCTGGAGAAATTGAAGCTGGAAGATATGGATGAGCTGAAAAAGAAACGAGAGAATCAGTTGAATATAATGAAAGACGTTGCCAAAGCAAATGATGTAAACAAATACTCTGTTTTATTATACGCCAGTATATTGACATATTAGACAATCTAAATGTTTTTGAATGAACTTTTCTTCTGATGCTAAATTCATCATGAAATTTTTCAGGAAATGGAAAAAATGAGAGAACAGAAAAGGTTGCGAGCGAAAATGGAAGATCAGAAAGTATTACAATACATCAAGGAAAAAGAGGTTTGATAAATGTTTGAAATTACTTTGTTTGAAGATGGCAGTGAGAAAGACTTGAGATTCTTTTTGTTTGCTAAAAATATATCCGCTGTTGTGTTCAGGCAAGAGAAGAGGCACATGAAAGAGAAAAAGAAAGTAAAAGGATTGAAAAGGAGAAGGAAATTGCTCGATTGCGAGCACAACAAGAACGGGTGAAAGACAAACAAGCTGAAAAGGTAGAAAATTACTTGCGAATAACTTTCATTTCTGGATGACTGTTTTTTTTAATGTGATCATTTTGCCTCAGATCTGGTCCTAATAGGTGTGCTTGTTTATTTTTGCGTTCAGGATGCCTTGCGTGCAAAAAGAAATCAGGAAGAAGCAGAACGAGAATGGAGAAGAAAAGAGAAAGAAGGTGCAATCAAAAAGTATGCAGACTATATCCTTGCTGTATTTTTTTCAATCCAAATAGATGGAAGCATGTTCTTGATGATGTCTTTTTTCATATCTTAGAGCAAATATTGAGAAAAACTTGCGAGAAGCCAGGCAAGAACAGATTCTGAATAAAGAGCACTTTTTTGCTGTTCAAGCTGCTCGAGACAGAGCTGAATTTGAACGAGTTCTCAAGTATGGAGCTCTTTTTTTCTCTTTTTCTTCAATTTTCTTTAAATTTGTTTATATTGCCAGGAAATTAAAAATGTCTTATTGATTATTGTTTAATGAAATTTGTGAGCTAATGAATTGAAGATAGATTTGTTTGACAAGGTATTTTTAAATTTTAAGATTTTGATGTGACTTTTAAGTCTTACAAAAAAATTGTCCTCTATTATTAACATTACAGGGTTACTGATGGTAACCTTGTACGATCAATTTTCATAAATTTTTCTGTTGTCATTAAATTCATTAGTGATGAGAGTTCATTTCTCAATCACTGAACTAGTAGGTACGGGCTTTCTATCTCCAAATTGCACTTGTTCATTACTATCATTGCTCAAACTCCCAATTGCAAAAAATGTGTTCTTTGAGTAAAATAACATGGCACACTTGTTTTAACTTCAGGGCACAGTGTGAACAAGTGAAGAAAGATGAACAAGCAGAGAAAGAGTTTCAAACAAAACGAGTGTTATATGCTGAGGATGTGCGTGCACAGATTCAAGAAAAAGAGAAAGAACGCGTTCAAGCCAGGCAGGCATTTTTCCAAGAAGGTATCAAGCTCGACCAGGAAGCCAAAGAGAGACAACTTAAAATAGATGAAATCAAACGTAGAAAGTTAAGGGAATTGAAGGAAGCTGGGGTGCCTGACAAATATGTAACAGAAGTGGCACGACGCATCGAAGCTCCTCCACCATCTTTATCAAACTGTAACTAGTCTCTTTTTTTTTTGAACATGTAAATAGTAAAAAATCAAATTTTTTTGGTCCTCGATAAGTGACTTTCTCGTGTTTGTTCAGGAGATTATAAATCTTTTGAATTTCTTTATTTTCTGGGAAATCTTGATTCTTTACTGCCTTTACATAATTTTTGTTACAATCAAACTCAATTATCATCAAACCAGTTATCATCTGTAAATATGTATTTTTTTTTTTAATTTTTAGCAGATTGTAGGCCTGGATGCTTGAAAATAATATATAATAAAATATGAATTGTCACTGAAGTCAAATTTAATTCATATGCAACCTGACTTTTGTTTTGGCAAAAAAGCATTAGGAGAGTCCTTGTTTATTGATAAGCTCTATGCTACGGTCTTTGAAACTTAAACTAACAGTTTGTTATGTACTCATATTACACAAAGCTTACAATCATCATGGTCAGTGTGAGTGCATGATAAAATTTTCCTATTGAAAATATTACAAATCGACCATAAGTTGTAATAATCATTTTCCACATGATAAATGAGTTTATCATTCATGCCAGTTTGATAAATGTATGACTGAATGTGTGATTGATGTGTGACTTGATGTGTGATTAATGTGTGACTTGATGTGTGATTAATGTGTGACTTCCTTTTAAATCAATCAACCAGTTATCATCATCTCACTGTCGTGATTCTGCGTATTTTGGAGCAGTTTCTTTACTCAAGATAACAATCGCTGATCTTGAAAGTTTGGTGGTAAACCAATAAGAAATTATTATATAGATAAACCATCATTATATCTTTCTACATTGTTGGGGTTTTTTGATACTACCAATTTCAAAGCATCTAAGTTATTTGGTGAAGTTCTTTTGAAAGGAAAATGGCATTGACTGCCCTTTCCATTTCATTATTCCGAAACTTACATCAATAACTTTGTTGGTTTGATACAATCGCTAATATTGTGCTTTAGAGAATTTATTAATTTATTTATATTCGCATCTTATAGCTACATAAATAACTATTAAATTCTTAAGGGTACTTCTTAATAGAAGGAATTGAAAATCACGATAAATATGTCATCACAGAAAGATGCATTAAAAGACGTAGGAACTATTTGGAAATTTCTGGATTCCATGGTCATATCTAACCCTGATGAATACAAGAAATTTATTGATAAAGTGTTGAAAGATGGACAGGAAAATGATTTGGGTCCACCATTGGCACGGTTTGTTGTGGAAACTGAAAAGGTATTGCTATTCTTCTTTCCAGCATTTAAACTTTTCTATCTTGCTCCACTTTCTCTCTTGCTCCACACATACTTGATGAGCTTAGAGACAGTCCATCATTGATGTATGCCTACATATAAGTTTCAGTAGTTTTTTTAAGCCAAATTTTAGTGTGGGTTTGATTGGTCTATACTTGGTCTCTATAAAGGTATTATTAATCATCGATATGAACATTAGTCACAGTGTAAATATAATACGGAATATACACACAGCACATAATGCTTAGGGTCTGGTCATGGCTGTTTCGTTACTTGTATTCCTTGTGAGAGACAATTTAAAATTATTGCTTACAGTATATTACGTTCAATAATGTCTGTATTATGATTTTTCCCTTACTTGGCATCCTAGACTTCTACGATCACATAAATTCCTGAAAAGGGATGACCACTCATATTAGGAGTTACCATGGGAGATGTTGGGGTGGCGAACATCTCATACGACAGATCAAAAGACACAGTGAATAGATTATTAAACAATTAAATCTAAGCAATGAACGTTAGAGATTACCTTTATTATTTTGGTGCAAAAGAAAAGCTAAATGTTTTCACAACACATTGTGGTCAAAGACATAAGGCTGTTGCAAACAGTTCAAAAAGTGTGCATGGCACATCTGCAGAGATAGCGAACTGTTGTAAGCGAAAGTGAGTGTTGCAGTGTGATGAGGTCAGCAGCGGGAAGCTCTTCTTAGAACTTTAAGTAATGTTTCTGGAAACAAACAGCTGAAAAAGAAACAACTGATTGACCCTCCCGTGGAGATTTCCTGGTACGAAACCGCTGATTTTAATTTTTTCACAACTTTTATAATTGTCCAAAATGATATTTCAAGGGATGATAGAACTCGCAAAGTTGTTTCAGAAGTCTTTTTACAGCTTTTGGAAATTTTTTTTCCATTGACAGATAATTCAATTTAAAAATCAACAAATTGTGCAACGCATAATTATGATGTAAATAACATAGAATTTTGTTGATCTGCATAACTTCTGAATTGATAAACACTATCACTTCATTCTTCTGTCAATCAACTCAGAGTGGAAGACCTTACTCCCTAGTAAATTACATAAGATGTAATATAATTTTATCTAAACTTATTGCGACGAGAAGTGTTACCTACAAACTTATTACATCATAAATTTGAACTCCATGAATTAAATGAATTAAATTAAGATAAATTAGAAAAAATTATCAGATACTGAAAAGAGACTTGCTAAACAACTTGTCGACCTCGATCATATTGTTAAATATCGTTTTGATCGCAGGAACCCTTTATGCTTTTAATCTTATAATTTCCCAGTTTGTTATATTAAATGTCTTCAGAAGTAGTGGTTACTTGAGTTTTGCATAATAAAAACTGGAAGCAACCTCGAACTTTGAGTTTCTTGTCTTTTTTACCTATGCGTACAGCGAGAAGGCAAAAAACACTGGGTACGAGATTGAAATTGTCTGTTTGCAGCTGGTATAAGCAATTTTTGTTTCCTTATCAGATTCACAATGTCTAGATGTTTCACTTAGAAATGCTGGATAAAACTATTGGGATTCTTACAGAAAATCAACATCGTCCCCTCTCCGCCATAAACAAAGCTGAAATGCCGTCAGATGTACCGTGCATTGTTTTTCATTCGGTATTACCGACGGGGTGAACCTGTCCACCCCTTTATTTTCCTTACAACTTGCGCATTCTCTGACAGCACTTCATACAACATTGAGATCAGGGGGAAGGGATTTTTCTGGATTTTGTGGAGTCTTGATGCAGGTGCACCCTGAAATTACCAGTCCGTTTTTAACAAATTCTGATTATTTTTACAATGTCATCGTTTAGATACCATCTGTTATTCCTCTTCGTAAATATTACTTAAACATTGCTGAATGGAAACGCATTCCGCCCCCAGAATCGAAAAAAAGTCCGGTACCCATCGTTTGTTCCGATCGACGTAAAGAAGTAATCGGGAAAGAATCGGTTTACATTTTTGATCTGGCAGTTAACCCGGTTTTATTTGAAAAAAAATCTGAAGACGCGACACTTATCGAGTTAGCTCTAAAATACGTCGAAAATAAACAGTCTCTTTCTTTGTCTCGGAAATATCGAATTTTAACTCAGAAGTACATAGGCAATCAAGACTATTTGCTTAACTTCATGTGTCCGTCCGCTTTAAGAGATACCCTCGCTTCTTGTGAGCGCGTTGAAACAAAGGAAAACACAGACAAAGATTCGTTATTCAGCGAACTTACTCGTATTTCTAAAACCGAAGAAAGCAAAGAACGAAACAAGGTTAGTGAACCCACTGTGGAATCGAATGCAAAATCGAACTCGCCCGAACCTAGTCCGATAAATGGTAACTTTGATCCTAACCGATTCGACCCCATTATAACTGCGAATGTGAATGCTCCTGTTTTAAAAGAAGTCAATACAAGAAGTTTGAAACATTCGACCAAAAAGAAAAACAAATTCAAGTCACCTCGCGTTGAGATGATGGTGGACAACGAACAAAGTTCCATGACATTATATGTCTATCTACCGGGTGTTGAAGGTGTACACGAGTGTGATCTCAATCTGGAAAAGGTAAACATGTCTTTCATGAATTTCTGTTTGAACGACGGATTCGGTTTCCAATCCCAATGTATTTAGAGCTTTGCCGTTAAGATCTTTTCCGATGTTTTATACTTTCGTGTTCATGCATATGTGGCAAGGATGACATTTTGATTAGCTAAGAACTCAGGAATTTTAGTCTGGCAAGTGGAGAGCTTATATATGTCGGCAGGAGTTGTGTTGCTTATAAGCACATTGATATGCCAGTGTAGATTTTGAAGTATGCTTTAAATATTCCCAAGCAGGTGCAGTTACAATCTTTCATTTTTCCTTTTCAGAATAACATTTCGCTGTTGGTTGTGGAAAAATATGAACTGGACCTCGATATTCCTCTACATATTTCTGTGGACAATTCAAAAGCTAAATTTGTCAAAGATCAAAACTTATTAGTAATATCTGCTCCGATTTTACGAAAGAGCTGCTGACAGTTCCTATCACCAAATCTTTATCGGACGAACTGGAAACGTGTTTTCCTGTAAAATACACGAAAAGTCAATGAGCCGTTCTTATGATGAAGCTATCAGGAATATTCTGTTGGCTGCTTATTGAAGAGACGCTTACTTTCGGAAAAGACTTTGTCAATTAGTTTATTTAATTACACGAAAAATCCAACAAAATTTCATTATTTTCCAACATATATAGCTACTATGCGTTAAGTAGGATCACAACCGAATGAGCTGACTTTTTTGAAATTGCTTTTCCTGAAGAGATTCGTTTGTTTGGCAGTCGTCTTCGAAACAGATCGTAAAGTTAAGTTATTTTGAAATTCTCTGCTCTCTATCATACGGCTTGAGAAGTAACGAATAGACTTTTTCCCGAATTTCCCGAATATCTAAGAGGTAGTTTATACAGTCGAACTTTTGTCATGTCTAATGTAAATCTATTGACCTGCGATTAGACATTGTCAATACTTTTACTTAAGAATGCAAGAGTTTTCATAAGTACAGGTCATTAGATCTACATTAGACAAGGCAAAAGTTCGACCGTGTAAGCTACACTTTACCACGTTTTTATTCAATTCATTGTTCCACTGATTTCCTTACGTTATAACTTGATAACGTTCTGCATCACTCCCAGTTCACATTCCGATAATTAGAAGCAGTTACAGGTTAGACACGACGACTCGGCCACAATGCGGCGTTTGAACTCGAGAAAGGTGTAATACTTTTTTTTATATGTCAGTCCAAATTAAATAAGAAGGATGGAGATTTTAGTCGCATATTGTTCACGAAGTCTTGAATGTTGGTAAATGACCTTTACTTTCCTCTCAAAATTATTGCCGAGGAATTACAGATAATGGAATGAGGGGGGACCTGTCAATTACTTCCCTGATTTTCTGTACATTTTCATTTTCTATTTTTTAACGTTCTGTGATAAAGCTGTTTCCCACAACTATTTGGTACTTTCCATTAATGGCTAATCGTTCATACATTGTGTTGCTAAAAGAACGACGTCAGGGCAACAATAAACGATTAAGTCATTGATGGAAATCTCTTGTACTGATAAATACCTGATGCATATATATAGTTAACTGGTACATTCGTAGCGACAAAAATGTTTTGTTAAACCTCTCCTTTGTACACTCGTCAAACCCACTGAAATCATGTCTCGTTTACACTGAACCATATCTGTTTTACATAAATTAGTAATTTATCTGTTAATTTGGAACCATTGAGAAGTGACGGTGAAAGTCTTGTTAATTTCGTTTGAGGAAATCGAGTTTTCACTGACTGCTCAAGAGCAGCTCAAGAGAATTCTAAATCTCTCTCAGTCAGCGGTAATTTTGATTTTATGCGCATGCGTCGGCAAGATTCTCACGAGCTTTTTCCGCTCGAGCGTAAAATGCAGCTGTACGGAAACCACGACTGTTTACTTGTGCGGCGAGAGCGAATCTTATTGTGAGCATGCGCAGTAGAAACAAGACTCGAGACGGAGAAGAAATAAGCAAATGGCGGTTGCACAAATTTTACTTGTGTTTACCTTTTGAGGTTATTCAATAGGTAATCTAAAATAATTAACCCAGTTTAATATTGGAAATGATTACCTGATGATGGAACTTGTTATTTGTAAATCTATTTTGAAGAAAAATGGAGGAAAAATATAAAATTTCGTCAACAAACATTATGTGTTTGACATGTAAATTTTACTGAATTTCTACCTACCTTATCACAGACAAAACGAATTTTCCTTGAATTACTACTATATGTATGTGATTCTTCCATCTTTTATCTAATAATTTTTTAAGATGTCTTGGTTGTACCAGTTTATTTAGTCAATTTCCAGAGCTACATTGTGGCCCACCGACTAAAGCCAGTATGTGGTGTTACTCTGTCATCCGACCGACCTATTTTGTGCCAACTTTTTTTGTAATACTTGTCGGTGGCCACGAAAGTTTTGAACGAGCTTTTTCCGCTCGAGCGTAAAATGCAGCTGTACGGAAACAACCGGCCTTAATGAAAAAGATCAGCAAGTGCTGCCATGAGAAACACCAACTGAACAAGAACAAAAGAAGGGTAAAGAAGAACAAAATAACGAAAATACACAAATGAAGAAAAAAACTGTTACTGAAATTGACTAATTAACCTAATTTACCTAACCTGTCTTTTTGACGTTGTATTTTATTTCTTAAAAAAACTTTCAAATTATCCAAACTTTCTTCGACATCTTGGAAATTGGTCGGCAAAAAGTGACTAAACTCGAAAATTTAGTCTGCAAAAAGTGAGTAAATTTTGTCCAAGTGACTAATTTTTTTGCCGACTAACATTTTTGCCGACTTTTTTTTTTACTGATAAGGTGTATCTTATTCGTTCTAATTTTCGTGCGAATTTAATTTCGCGTATTGAAAATCGATTTATTTTGCGCGTATTAATTTTCGCGCGTATTAACTTTCGTGCACATAATTTTTTAGTTAAAAATAGTTCTGTAAGACAAATTTACTGGCCCAAATAAGATTATAACAAGAAAATAAGTCCTTTTTTAGGAAAAAAAGTTTCGCGCGTATTAACTTTCGTGCACAGCTATTTTAAGCGTAAATTCTATTGCGCGAATGCGCAAATATTTGTAAGAATAAGGTAGCATTGCATTGTGGTAGTTGTAATATGTAGCTATTAATGAGATAATGGCTAACCTGAAGAACACAGATAATTGCTTGTAGTAAATGAAGCCAGGGATGGCTTTGCAAGCTAACATTCGTCAATTTAATATAGAGAACAAAATCTGAATTTTTTCCGTTTCAGATTAATAGAAGATTTCATTGACGACATAAATCCCTTCATATGAAATAAGATAATGTTCAAGATAAACGGAAACATCAATGATTGTTTCAGCAACTCGTCAAAACACTGAAGTCATTGTTAGGTTGAAGTTATCATTCAAATCGGCAGTTTTTTTGTTTTCAATGACTCTATGTCTTTCCTTGAAAATATTTGATTATGGCTTTTCTGAAAAATCACCTTGGTAAATAAAGTGATTAATGAAATAAGATCCTGGTGTCTTGATAACGATTTTAAAAAAAACCCTGCTGTCACCAAACTTTCAATGCCTTTGTTCAGTAAATCCTTATCCATGAATTAGGTTATCTGCAACTTACATTTAATCCGTACTAACCCAACGATAACACGGTAACTAGTTTTGGCTCTTTTCGGCTGCCTCTAATTGACGTTCCTTTCATGACGCGACATTAGTTGTTAAATGAGCGTTTGCATCTGTACGTAAGGCGCAAAGACAATTTTTTTTGCCATTCGCAAGAGCATCAAAAGTAGATCAAAACAAGTATTATAACCCTTTTCTGAAATTTCTTCCCCAGATACTGGGCGAAACGTTTCACAAATGACGTCATCTGTGACAGTCAGTCGAAATTAAAATGTGGCCGAATTCAAGAAAACAAACAAATTTGTTATCGGGTAGAGAATTCAATTTCATTTGATTTTTTTCTTTATTTACTGTTGGATTGTTACACAAAGTACAAAAGTCTAATAAATTTCAACATCAATGATAAAACCATACCGGGTTCCCAGTTGGCAGAATTGTTAAAAAGTCACTGCAATGAAGAGCATTTTTATTGAAATAGTGTATATATTACATGCATATTAAATGCACTTCTTCGTAGAGATTTTTCAAGAAATTTGCCCACTGGGTTAAGTGTGCATGTGTTTCATTCTCTTCTGGTTTGTAATAAAATCATAAATCTTGTTTTGAGACATTTTGCTCGGCTTTTTTGTTTTATGTTCATAACTTTTTTTCTACTCAACCAAATTAGATGAATGATATTCATTCTAATGATATTTTTTGTGAAACACCGATATTTTTTTTTTTGACTCACCCAGTATGTTAACAAAAAGGCAAAAAATATAGATAAACACTAGTTGCAATATCTGCATTTACAATAGATCATTTGTGATGTAAGCTTGCACTTACTTACAGCTGCACGGGTAGTCCGAGCTCATTGGAATGATCTGAGATAGTCCTTGTCTAAGACCATAGGCGTCAGGTTTTAAAACAAACGAATCCCACATAAACGATTTAAAAATGTCAATAACCGGTAGCTGGAAGTTTTTAGTGTGTACTGTGATAGAAACATGCACCTCAAATGCTGCATCGAAAGTGTTAAACCCCATGCACACAGAACTTTGTGTTGAGTTCTGTCACTCAAATTATGTATCATTTTACTACAAAACATCCACACCATAGAACTAGAACTTTTCTTTGGAACAATTGATTATATTGAAATGCGGCTGAAGAACAAGGGGCATGACTTCTAGACGATCACGAATCGGATGAAAGGAGATAAAAAATAAAAGTGCAATGGAGGTGATCCTGTTTGTTTAAATTGATGAGTTTACAGAATGTAAAATCAATTGCCTGTTGAGAATTCAGTTCAGGTGACGTCATCACGGCTCAACATCTAAAACGATAAAAATCATACATATTGTTTTTCCAATCCTATCCTTATTTTGACTCGACCACCCATCTGTAAATCACTAATTGATTCTTACCTGGCTTATCGAGACAAAATTTGTTGCAAAACTTGTTCATCTGAACGACATTCGAGCAGCCTTCAATGTCTTCATTTGGTTCATTACAAACCGTGCCATCACTTGTGCACTTGCATAACGAACAGGAATCGTTTTGCCAAACGTTACCTTCTGTATACAACTTTTTAGTGATCGGATCTGTACAGATTTTGTGTGAAAAACAAATCGGGCAACATATCCCTTTAACGTTTATGACGTGTCCACCAGGACATTCTGGTACAACACACGTCGGAGACGCACAAAGTGTTTGACCGCCAACACATGTGCAGAATGAACAACCGTCATTTTCAAACCAAGAGTCACCTAGGAGATAATGAAAAATTAATACACATCATATATTATCATGGATACACCTAACGACCATGAATATATCTGTCCCGGATATCGGATTGACAGTTCCTGATGTAGCTATATATCTATTGATTATAATTCGCTCCTCAAATCTGCTCATTTCCCAAGGGGACAAAATCGTCAAAAAGTCACTGCTACAAAGAGCATTTTCATCTAAATAATATATATTCTTTTATAGAAATGTACTGTAGTGTACGATTTTCCGACGAAATTTGCCTGGTGGGATGGACTGTGGAGAATTAGCATACCTTCTTTGTGAGTGATGTTTGTTGTTCGTTCTTGACATTTTTCAAAATCCCGTTCAGGGCATTCGGGACAGCATTTTCCAGGCTTCCTTATAGGATTGGCGCAAAACATAGGTGCGCATGACTGGAGTGCACAAATTTTTTTTCCATTGTCGCAAGTGCACGATGAACAATCATTTGGTTTCCATGAATCGCCATTTTGGAATATTTTATTCAAATCCAGATCTTCACAAGTATCAACACTTTTTTTACAGACGGGACAGCACTGACCTTTGACGTTGACCATTTCATCACATTTCAGTAACGGACATTTTGTTAGTTTGCATGCTGGCTCTTCGCTATCACCCGTACAAGTGCAAGAGATACATTTGTCTCGATTCCATGTATCACTATAGCGATAGCGACGCTTCAATACTCGATCGTAACATGTTTCAGAGACATTTCGTAATATCGGGAGCGAATCCAAACAAGATGCGCAACATTGATCTCCGGAAATTCTTGTAGACACATTTACACATGTACTTATATCAGGACAAGCAATTTTCAGACAGGAGATTGTTCCATTGTCGCATGTGCAGCTGCTACAAAACGGTTGTTCCCAATCCTCTCCATGTTTAAAGGTTTTGTTAACTATTGGATCGAAGCATGCGACATTTTGTTTTAAGCTTTGCACTACCGTTGGTTTCCCTGTGATACAAATTATGGTCAAGCTGACAACAACACCAATACAAAGATATTTTGTCACCATTTTGATTGTTGAGTGACTTGAGCATATGAAATTTTAACTGTTAGTAAGTTCCTGTTACAGAACAAGGCTATAGGCAGTTTAAAATAATATTTATTGTGTCAATAAGTTCACGCATGCGCACACAGTTGCTTACGTTTGTAAAACAGTATGCAATAGTACATCCAAAGTTTTTTTATTATTTTAATTTTTTTGTTGTTTATTTTTCGTTGACGTAGTGATAAAATACGAAGTTATTTGAAGCAATGTGTTAATCTGGTCCCAATAAACCGAGTCTAACTTTAGTTTCACAAAATAGTGACCGATCGAAACACCGATCATAGATTAACCAAAATATAGACCAATCAAAATATTGACCTGTTTGTGTGGTCACACTGTCGGTCATAAACCCTCAATCAATAAAGTGGCTATTTACTGTCTGTATCCGTCTTTTATTGACCTTATCGCCATGATGACATAATAAGTATAAGTTACATAAAGTCGTTACCAGGACAGCTTTATACGGCTGCATTACCGCCGTGTTGAATTAAACTCCTTATTAAATTCGGCGAAAATTCCAACCTCGTACCCAGGGTTTCTTGCCTTTTCCATATACGGACGGCGGCGTCGTATATCGAAAAGGCAAGAAACCCTGGGTACGAGGTTGGTGAAAATTCGACTGTAGAAAGTGAAAATAAATTAAGTGCGACATATAATGAATAAACTGAGCAAGGAGCCGAGGTTACTGAACATTTGTCAAGACACGAACACAATGCGTTTCTTCATGATGTTGTTTTTATTTGTCTTAGGAATAGTGACAAAGAACTTTTAGTTTAATTTTTATGTTGGATTGCTCGACCAAAAAATGTTCGATTGAAAAACTACGAAAAAATTTAACTGTTTGTATTTTTTCACCGCGTTTTTTCGTTGTTTCTGTTGAATCCGAAGAGAGTCCTCCTTCAACCGTCAGCTTAGCGAAATAAACAAAGTAGAACACGTAAGTGAGTGTCAACTAAAATGGCGGCACATACACGTTTTTTTTGTATAAGCAACCAAGATTTGAAGTAATGTTGCTAAACATTAATCGAAAATATGTAAATGCCCCGCTTTGAAAACCTTTGTGTACCTCTTAGTCGTTTAATAAAAGTATCTAAGTATAAAGTCTGGGACATTCAAATCTTTAGAGCGCACAATCAAGTATTGCAACCTAGTGTAACAACCTAGTGTAGAAATTTTAAAAAATGTACTGTAGCCATGCTAGCGCTGCATCATTTCATTCTGGTAGTAAACCTTTTTTTCCTTCTCTTTGCTGTCATCCATTTCACACGGAATGGTCTCCTTCGACGCTCCGACCTCTTTTTCGTCTTCTTCTTCAATTTCTTCATTATACTCCTCCTCAGCTTCGTCTTCTTTGCATTCTTCTGTTTCCTTCCAGTTCGTCTATACGTGAGTCAGTGCGTGGCTGTACGGTAATTAAGTATGTTTTTCTAACGCATTTAGCATTTCGGCGTAATTTTCTCCCGTTTTCTAATTTCATTACATAAATGATCTTGCCGCAACCTTATCAATGATTTGCTCGGGACACTTTATATGTTGTTCATTTTTAGATTCCTCTGGTTGGATTGAACTTATGCGTTTGTCATGCTGATTCTTTTGGTGTAGATGTTCAGTATGGAGATGGCGTTGGTGATGGGGTTGTGAGTATCATTGATGGCAGATGTTCTTGTAGCATTCATCCGTACAGTAGCTGGGCTGGCCTCGATTCCCATTTAAGTGGTGTATTTTTGATTGCCAGTAGTCTTACCATGATGTCCTGTTTGTAGTCAATGCATTTGCTTTCACTATTTTCGTTGATTTCTGCTGGTCCATTTTAGCGTGGGTATCGAGAGCTGGACGTGTTCAAATCTCCATTCCTTAGCGAATTTATCGAAGAGGTGGGATACATACTGTGGTCTCTTATCTGACACTACTTCTTCTGGGATTCCGTGTCTTGCAAAGGATTCTTTCATCGCCGCTATAAAATCTTGAGATTCTGCATGTGGCAACTAGTAGACGCATTACGTAGTTTCGACCTTGGTAGCTGAATAAACCTGATGAAACTTTTTGCCATGGCTAGCTTGGTATTGGTGGCGGTTGTAGATTCGCGTTCGGTTTGGATAATGGGGTGTATTTACTGCAAATATCACGTTTGCAATATATGCTCAATCTGCGTCGACATCCCTGGCCAGTTAGCAACTTTGTCGAGCACGTCGCTTGAATTTCGGTATTCCTTGGCATCCGATATGCATTTGTTGTATAAGTATATCTTGTCTCATTTTCTCAGATACCGCTATTTTACTACATTTCAGGATTAGTCCGTCTATTTCCATCCACTCGTGTCGACTGTTGAAGAATGGTCTGTAATCAGCTGTTCCAGTTCAACGTTGCTGTATTCATCCTACCATGTTGACTTCTACCATGTTGACTTCTACCATGTTGACTGCTACCATGTTGACTGCTTTAACATATACAAACGTGTTTTGTTTATCTTAACATTTTTTGTTACACAAATTGATTTCTTCGTCTCGAGATTAGCTTGATATCTGTTCAGAACAACACTTTATGAAGCTTTCATTAAAAACGATATTATTATGGTGGATGTTTCAGCGCGTCTTACCAAAACTCGTATCTGATGAGTCAAATTAACCATGCCAACAAATGGTTGACAACCGCTTTCAATGAGGGAACTCCAAAATAATTCAATTGATGGCACATACCTTTCTTCCACCAAGTCAAGAAATCTTGGGCTAGAAGATTTTTCTTTCTATTCCAAAGCGTTTGGTCTGAATTTATTCGTCATTCAGCTTGGAAATCAGTAAAATCAGAAGTCTATCATTGGTTAGAAACCAACCTCAAACCCAGGGTCTCTTGCCTTTTCGATATAGGCAAGGGACCCTGGGTTCGAGGTTGGTTAGAAAGTTCAATCCTTACCAATGTCAATCATCCCTGATGATGGTATGTAAATATATTTTTGATCAAAAATAACTTTAAAACCCTCGAATAACTAAATACAACAACTTTTATATACAATATAAAGGTTCTTTTCTTTGTTAAATTTACAGAAACATGACAAAATAATATTTTAAGATAACTTCTCCTGACTCTTCATGACTGAATCACTTTGAAGAAAGTTAAATAAAGCTTCCTGATACATCGAGACCGTTCTACGGATCGATCGCTAAAAAGAATGAACGACAATGAATATATAGCTAAAGCTACCATCTTTAAAACCAAGAAGCTGCCAACTCAGGTACTAATAAAAATTTCAGTTCTTACCTGGCTCGTCGAGACACAACAACTCGCAGGACTTGTTCAACTGAACGATATTCGAGCAGCCTTCAATGTCTTCATTTGGTTCATTACAAACCGTGCCATCACTTGTGCATTTGCATAATGAGCAAGAACCGTTTTGCCAAATGTTACCTTCTGTATGCAACTTTTCAGTGATCGGATCCACACAGATTTTATGCGTAGAACAGACGGGACAACATATTCCTTTGACGTTTATAAATTGACCATCAGGACAGTCTGGAAGTCCACACGTTGGTGATGTACAGTAGGATTGACCGCCAATGCAGGAACATTTCATGCACCCATTATCTTCCGCCCAAGAGTCACCTATAAAGATCAACTTCCGATTATCTAGCGCCCTCACTGACCCTCACGCGCGACTATCTAACGCCCTCAGTGATCCTTATGGGCGTAATAACTACGAATTCAAATCTTCGGTTTGGTCCGAGAAAATATATATGTCCCCATTAGGAACTGTGAAGTATTAGCTTACCTTCTTTGTGAGTGATGTTTGTTGTCCGTTCTTGACATTTTTCAAAATCCCGTTCAGGGCATTCGTGACAGCATTTTCCAGGCTTCTTTACAGGATTAGCGCATAACATAGGTGCGCAACCTTGACTTGCGCATATTCGTTTGCCTTCGTCACAAGTGCAGGTTGTACAATCGTCTTGTTTCCACGAGTCACCGTTTTCGAATGTTTCATTCAATACGGAATCAAAACATTTTTTGGGAACGCCCCTCCTACAAATGGGACAACATTTACCTTCCACATAGACAATTTCCCCGTCACAGTCTAACACCGGACAATCTACTACACTGCACTCTATCTTTCCATTGAAACACTGGCAAGTTTCGCATGCGTTTCGCTTCCACATTTCATCATGATCGTAGGTTTTATTGGTGACGTCATCAAAACATGAAGTTTGAACCAGTTCGCTTGGTGGTGGCAGTTTAGTTGAACAAGCAGGTGTTGTACCTACATGATAAAGAAAGGAATATGTATGTAAGATTTAGATTTAGATTTAGTACATTTATTATGATGACTCGAGCCTACGAGGGACTGACAAGCACTGCTGGACTAAGAGAATGGCTATCGAGTTATCGCAAGTCATTTTTGAGAGAGCGTTAGTTCCAAGTGATCGCTTAAACAATTCGAGTTATTGAAAGTTCGATTGGATGGATGGTCGAATGATCGAAGGTTCCATATGTATCAAGATTTCGATGAATGAACTTACAAAATTTGTTCATAATAAGGTCTAAAGTATAAATATCTTCTTTAGTTAAGTTGACTTCAAATGACAATACTGTTTGATAATCTCCTTCACGTATCCAATCGTTATCTTCGGCTGTCGGACACCATCCCATGTTTAACACAGCGTTTATCTGATATGTTCGAGACCATTCAGATTTCTCCGGCTTGTTGAAACCTAAACCAAAGAATTAATTGAAAATAAACCAAACGCAATAACGCCTTTTTGTCAGTATTGCGCCCTAGGTGGGCGTTGCTACTGAACACCTACGATGTTAAAGAATACGAACGTGTAAATTGAATTCTATAGTTAAAAAATACTCACCTAGAGCATACTTAAACTTTAGTCCAATAGTCTCTTCAATAAAAACTATTGTTTTATCTTTGATGTTAAATGCCGGTCCATCCGCCCTTGTTGTTTCTTGAAACGCCAACTTCAAACAGGAACCAATTGGAACTTTTCCTGGAGCTTCTTTAAAGTTCAAGAAACCGGTAACTTCCATGAACGTATTTCCTAAGATCAAATATGTATATAAATAAAAAATATAAATATAAATAAAAAAACTCTTTCAATGAATTTCGATGTTCCTTCACCTATAATTTTTTTATAAATCACCTCTGTAATTCGAACTCTTCATAAATCGAACCATATCTTCGGTCCCCTTTGACGTTCGAATTACAGAGCGTGTACAGTACATAATATACTTAAATTACAACAAATGAAATAGCTATTTGAAAGTGATATTCAAAAAGGAATGTTTTATGCAGATCGAGAATTTTTCACTAACCAAGTTTTGGTGGCCACGTAATATCCGGGACAATATCCGGGACAATGCTAGCATCGTCATCACCGACAATATCCGTATCGTCAACTTCCAACAGTTCTAGATATTTTATCAAGTTGAAAATCATAAATAAACCAATCATATTTTCGTATGGTGGATTATTAGCAATTTCTTACCGTTCAAAACCATGGTGATGTCTTTTTCGTATACACTAACGTTTCTTTCCAACATCACCGGATGTATGGTATCGACGTAGTAGTCGCCATATCGAAGCGACTCTGTTCTGTTACTGTTACACCAGCCAAGATTCAATGTTGCGGAAATGTCGTACGACCGTGACAGATCGTCGTCGATTGGTTTTGACGATTCGATGACATATAAAAATTTTTTATCAATCGTAAGGTCTGACACGTCGATATTTATGGAAGATAATGTCACTGCTTCAACATCTTGCAGGGTAATGTCGGCGAATGAAATGGACAGACACGAAGGACTGGGTAACTTCCCGACATCCTTTGGGAATAGGAGATACCCTCCAATTGTTATATTCTTATCACCTGTAAAAGAGAATGAAATTATTTTTTTTTTGAGATTCCCTGTCACGACCACAGTGTAGAGTACGTCATAAATTTGGATCAAACGTTGTTTATATGAAATTCTAAATCACTATGTATCTCCATAATATTTCATTCAACTGCCATCATATGCAATGCTATAACTACCATCATGTTATCTTATTATAATAATCCGCAATCGTGTGCAACACATTTAACTTAGAGAGTGATTTGTTTTTTTCAAATTTACGGTCAAAATAATAAAAAAAATAAAAATAATTAACTAAAAAATATTATAAAAATTTTGAATAATTCTACGCTGTAAGAAACAGGGTAAAATGAAAGTATAAGTATAATGTTTCTTACAGCGTAGAATTAGTATTTCGTTGTTTGTAAAGTTAGAGTTTTTTATTTGAGAATAGATGTTTGTTGTCAATCTGTTATCTTTTTTTGCTTCAATTGTCACGATTCAGTAAATAGTTCTTCGTAGCCAAATCAAGTCAACCTACCATGTTCTTTGTAAATCGCTCCTCTCATTTGATATTTTTATACTGGTCTACATTCCAAACAATTGAGGGACTTTATTATGCTTAAATTCATTATACTAAGCCTTTCTCTCTGTTCAGCTCACATCGATTAAAACCTGTAAATATTTTCTACACGGGTTACTAGTAATGCTATAATTACCAGTTGTGTGCGTTTCCATAAGCGTTTCCCATTCTGTCATTGGTTCGTTAGTGAAACGCTTTTATTTTTCTATCAAGATACTTTTCATATCACATCGTGTTCTGGTGGGTGTATGATGTATTATGGAGATAATCGCATCATATGATTCATTATGGAGATAAATTATGAAGACTCGATTAACTTTCTCAACTTACTCATTCGTGGTTCATCTTCAGGATTGTCAAATTCATCAGTAACAATGACGTCACTAACTTTCATCTGTTCATCGGGTCGAATGAGTTTTTTCACAATGTCTGCATAATATATGAAGTAAAGCAGAAGTAAATTAACTTTCCTTCTTTAGTAAGTTTATCGTACTTAAACAAAGTAATTTGAAGTTGAACTGGTTGCTAACGCAAAGAATCATTTTTTTTTTTCACTCACCTTCGACTGGATCTTCGATTCCGCGGTCAGACGGGCATGCTAAATAAAAGTAAGTTTCCGTAAGATGCGTAAATATAGTATGTGTGGTGTAAGAAAGTATAATATTGCTTTGCTGTACCACCTGATGTTTTCTAAGGATGTACTATGCTTAGAATTAGGACATTGTGGATTTAGTATCTCTGTACACTGAAAGGGAGAGAACGTCTTGTGAGGAGGGTGCTCCTTGTTAAGTTAAAGAGGCGGCAAGAAGTAAGACAACGCCCTCGGGAAGACAGAAACCAAAACCATTTTAACTACAAAACATGTTTATATCTTTAACGACCAGAGCATTTTACCTCGATGAAGGAAACAGTAGTTCAATGTGAATGGATAAACAATCAATGAGGTGCACTTACCATAACAGATTAGGTCAATATCTTGAACATACTCGTCCACATCTTTCTCAAGTAAAACCCTATGGACGGTATCCGTCAAGTAATCTCCACGACGCACCCATTCGTTTTTGGACTGGGTACGACACCAGCCATAGTTGATTGTCGCACTCAGAGAGTATGACATACCAAGGTAACGGTCGGCGGGTTTTCTTGCTTCGAGGAAATAATTAAACCTCCTCCCCTTGTTCGATTTTGATAAATTCACTTCAACTGAAGAGATTGGAAATGATGAAGCATCTTGCAAGGAGATGTCTTGAAATGTGATGGTCAAGCAAGATTTATCTGGTAGCACTCCAACATTGTGTGGTAGTTTAATTTGTCCTTTTAACGTTATCATTTTATCACCTGAGAAATAAAAATCAAAAGCCCTTGTCATAAGTTTTCGGTCAGGAAAATCAACAAATCGAAACCCACGCCCGAAAACCCATGTGATATCGGCGCTGTATTGCTATGGTATAAACTGCAAACTTACTAAATTCTGGACCTGGGTTTTGTGCATCGCCAGGGAACTGGAAATCCAGTTTTGGTAAATCTGGCGTATCAGGAACTGGCACATCATCGTCTAAATCAGTTCAGAGGAATTCAGTCAGAGAGTCATTAAGTCGAAATTTAATGTCATTCGATATAATATCGCTTACGGACAAAAAATTATGCATTGTGAACGGCTGTTAAACGCGGTCAGAAAATTTCGAAATTTGCCCCTGACTTTGAGACAACTTCTAAGGGAATCTCCATTGTTTGCCGCGCAGGGAATCCCCATTTTTTCCGCGTAAAATTACAATGAATAGATAAAAAGCTAGAAGCAACAACGTACTGGCAACTACAGGCGGCTTTATCTCTTCCGCAACCTCTTTTTCACAATCTAAATAACAGCAGGATATTAAATTGAAAATACTTTTTAATTTCTGTTCCATGTTTCTGATTGGCTCCTACTCTTCGTACATTTGATTTGTTGTTTTAAATTGTTACGAACTTATGCTTACCAAAACACTTGAGTTGAAGATCTCGTTCATACATGTCAATATCTTTTTCTAGCTTCACTGGATAGGATGTTGTGGTGACATAATCGCCAGCTTTAATTGAGCTTAATTTGCTTGGACACCAGCCTACGTGTAGGCAAGCTCGCACAGTGAACATCCGCTGCAATTCCTTCTCTGCAGGTTTCATTGTATTCATTTTGTAAAAGTACGGTTCCGATGTATCGTATTCCGTAAATTTGAACGTTGCTGTTTCCATAACAACAGAAGAAACGTCCATTTTGGAAGTTTCAGTGAACGCAACCACCAGACAGGAAGGAGAAGAGATGTTTTGGGATTTATCAAAGGCAATTTGACCACGGATTGTCATCATTTGAGAACCTAAAATTACAAACAGGTAAGTTGTGCCACTTTCGAACCCATCTCAAAAAAGACCATGTGTGACGTCACAAAACAATAACATACTGAGTTCCGGTTTATCAGGAACGGATATCGGAAAAGAATCCTTTTTACTTCTAGATACGCTTGAAACTGTGTCTTCGATCACAAGTGGTGGTATCAATACTTCTGAAATCAAATGGAAAAAAAATCATACAACGTAGTTGAACTTATTTCTCAGACTTTCAATGGTCGATATTGGAACCTGTGAACGAGGGTGACAAATTACCTTCCTCGTTTGTTGTACAACGTCGTTCGCATTCTTTCTTGGATCTGAAATTATTTCCGTTGCTACGACAACCGCCAAATACAAATTTTTCGCATTGATTCGATTGACTGTTATAATACCATCGTTCAAAGTAAGCCATACACGGGCCGGCATATTTTTCCCTCTTGCACACATCAGCTACAAAAAAAATGCGTATGATAAAGTCTTACGATGGAGTGCCAAGACGTACGCAAATAAAAGAACAGTTACAGTGGACTCATAATTTGACTTTCCATTACTCGAACTCTTCATAATTTGAACTGAATCAGTGAGTCCCTTCAAGCTAAAACTTCTCACTAAACTAGCATCACTCTCTATAACTCGAACTCTCCATAATCCGAACGATTTTGTTTCTCCCTTCGTGGTTCGAGTTAGAGACAGTCTGCTGTTTCCATACTCACCGTTATCAATGCAACGCTCGACAACACAACTACATCGTGGATCCTTTGAAACCTCTTCGCGTTCTTCAACAAGCGTTTGGTCATGTCGGCATATTGCAATACGAGGTGGACACAAAGAAACGCAAGAGATCCCGTTCATACCAGTACATCGGCAGAAACCATTGCAAGCCTTGTTTACAAATGTTTCGTTCAATTTAAACTCGCGATCGTCAAAAAAACAACGATCTAAAAATTGAAGATGAACAACAATCAAGAACAATGAAAACAAGCGAACAGAAACTTTTCATACTCAGAAACTTACTCATATCGAGTTTGGTGCATTCCCCAAAATCTACGTATCCCTTAGTCTCGCTTTTTTTGGTAATCTTACAAAAGTAGCCTTTTTGACATTGCATAGGAGGGTGTTTTCTCGAGCCTGTCGAACAAGAATAACCTGACTTCTGCAGACAGTCAGGATCAATGAATTTTTTCCATTTGCCATGACTACAACGCCTAAAAATACAGATGCAATAATATCTCCAGTTTATGTACGACGTAACGTGTAACACAAATTCTATAATTAGGGCGTGTGAATCACAAATAGGAAGAAGTTCAACAAAATAACAACGAAAATTTTACTTCAGTTCACAGATATTTTCAGATTTCAAAACTGTGTTCTGATCATGTAAGGTACCATTTTCATCAGTGCAACCTAAAACAAAAAGAAAAATCTCGTGACACAAATAAAAACATTTTATATCAACATACTGCTGCAGTCGATTGGAGTTAATGGTAATAAAGGCCGGTAAAAAAAGGGTGGATTTGGTTCTTGACCATGAACTCATAATGATTCAAGTTAAAGGACGAAGAAACTTATCATTCCATCGATTTGACGGTTTAAGTGTTTCGAATAAAACTTCCTGATACATCGAGACAAAGGTTTTCGACAGGTCTCGATCATCAGATCCACTCCCTGATTAATATCTTCGTGTATTTTTAAAGCTGGCACAACAAACAAAATTATGATTGATCACCAACCTAAACATTCACCAGGCATGTAATGAATTTTAGACTGGGTTTCGCACTCTTCACGTCTGAGGCTACATAAGTTCTTGTATTGTTTGTGATTATGAAGACCACAAACAGGCGCGTCCCCATCTGAACAATCTTTACGACACAAACATAATGGCTTCCTATCTTCAACGGAGCAGTACTGATGTTTACCACACAGAGTATCTTTGCACGCATCTAAAAAGGGGAGGGATAAAAATGAACAGTAGTGGTAGTGAGTCAGTGAGGGATAAATCCTGCACCGGTAAATGATTCAACGTTTTAAAGTTTAATAACAATCAATTCAACTTCGATTATCAATCAATTCCTAATACCTGGTTCACATCTGCCCGTCTTTAGTTCTGTCGGTAAATGGTCATTTCTCTTTGAAAATGGACGACGTACATTACAGAATAATCCGGTGTCACATGCTCCAGAAATGGAGTCCAGTCCTCCACAATGTTCGCCTTCCTTACGTAAACATACGTCACAGCAATTGCATGTATCCTTCACGTAACCGTGTCGACAATCCGGCTTCTCACCGCAATTGTTCGTGTCACAAACGCCACAAGCCTTTTTGAGCGAGGGCAAAGGCGGCATACAAAGCGCCAATTTGATCAAAACGATCAAAAAAATTATTCTCATTTCTAAACGAAATTAACAACAGGATTATTCAAGTATAATTGACCAATCACAGTTCACAGTAGATTATAATTGACCAATCAAAGTTCACAGTAGATTATAATTGGCCAATCACAGTAGATTATTCCAGAAATGTTGTCAGGAATCATTCCCATCTCAGACTTGAAGTTATAGAGGCCGGATCAATCAAACATATTTCTAAATTTTATTTATGCTGGTTTCTTTCACAGTATTGTAAGTATGACCTAATAGGTCTGCAATGTTTTTCCAACATAGCAATGTTTGACAAAGCAACACCTTTGTATAAGGTCACAGCTATATATCAATTCACGTCATGTACTCATAAAATAAATGAGGAACAAAATCTCGACAAGAATGATAAATAAGCAAATACATTTCACGAGTTTCTAAAACCCACAGTTGGCACATCACGCAAAAATGTTTATTTTTAAAATATGGACTGTTTGTGTTTTTATAAGGGGACTTAACGAGGGGTGACGTTATTTTGGAAACGCAAATATTATCCAAGTGCAGGAACGCACACCTTTCGTTTCTATGGTTACTGTCAAAACAAAAAGAAATTAACTGTCCAGAGATTTTTCATTGAAGCTCTTCTTCTTATATATTAAAAGAATAATTCAGGCGCAAGACTTCGATAAGCTTCAATTAATGTACTGAGTCAACGATATATTTAGTACAACTGACAGTAGTCTCTCACATAATTAATTCATCTCGTAAGGATCATATGCATGGCGTGTGAAAAGGACTTTAACACTTTAACAAAAACTATTCGAAAGTAAAAAATTCAAAGTAGTTTATGGAACAATTTTAATATTCAACAGTTTGGAAATTGATATTTAGCCAGAACAGTAAATCAGACATGAGTTAAGAATGTGTTACTTATCAACCCCACGTAATGAGGGAGGGAACTGCAAAAGAAATATCAAAACTTACTGACCTGTTTGCTGGGATAAATTAAATATTTGCCTCTTCTTTTACGTCTTGCCTGTTTTGATATAGAAATTTAATTTTTTGTTCTTGTGTTTCACATGAACTTGAGTTGTTGAAGTTCTGTCTTTTTTAGTTTTTCTGTCAAAACATCAACTTGCTTATATCTAAACAAAAACCGATAAAATGACATCATAGTTCTCTCCTACGTTGTTGTTTTATTTATGCTTCTCAATGAAATCTTCTTAAATCCACGACGGAGGGTGTTATTATACAAAGTAAAAAATAACATATTATCGAATTTCATTTTTCAGTGACGCATTAATCTGACACGACGACGTGTACTTTCGTAACGTTTTTGTCGTCAACGCGACGACATCCTCGTCATTATAAATAAAGCTATTAACTATTTGCCTTGTCATCAATTTCACTAAGTTTTTATATATGTTTTCATATTTTCAAATCGTGAAATTGTCAATAGCATTTTTTTTTTGACTTGATTTATTTTTGGAGAGTCTTACTTCTGTCGGGTCAGTAGTTTTATGCCGAACAATATGAGTTTTTCCCATAACACTTGAAAAAAATAGTCAAGTATCTCCAATAAATTGTCAACGCTAATGATGTCGTCATAATTTTAAATGAGGCTGCACGTTTTAATTGGACAATTGACCTTATATAGGAAAAATCAATCACTGAAATTAAATTATGACACTGTGGACTAGTATAAGTTTAAGTCTATTTTTATCGCTAAAGTTAAAGACTGGTCCGATACCTATTTTTTCTCGGTGAATTAAGAGTTGTGAAAGGTTTTAGGGCCAGGTGGTCCTTTTATCATGGATTTGGTATCGTTTTGTGGAAAATAACAATTAAAAATAATTCAATTTCCCACCAACTAAATTGCTTAGTTCAATTCGACTGTGGGGAGGACATCTTGAATGATTAACCTCTAGAAACACTTATTGTGGTTTTATCATATGATAACTGCATCCAATTTTGGGGTCAAGTTGGTAAACTATAACGGCTAACACATGAGTGTCTTTTGTTGATGTCGGTGTCTGTTGGTACAGAACGTTTTATGGAGAAAAAAAACCCTCATTTTTTTATATTACGTGTTCAAATGTTGAAGAGTTTATTTCAAGTTGAATGTTCAAATGTGTTGAAAGATGTTCTTTCAAAGTATATTCTTTAGATAGGAAGGTTGAAGGTGACACAGTGTTAGAATGTGAATGTGTCAAGAAAAAATCAAA
Source organism: Turritopsis dohrnii (assembly GCA_027922465.2). Classification (NCBI taxonomy): domain Eukaryota; kingdom Metazoa; phylum Cnidaria; class Hydrozoa; order Anthoathecata; family Oceaniidae; genus Turritopsis; species Turritopsis dohrnii. The sequence goes on along the minus strand of BQMF02000264.1, from coordinate 297,557 downwards.
TTTTATTTTTTCAAAATAAAAGAAAAGTTCGTATTTTCTCGCTTGAATTATAAAGTTTAATTTGATTGACAGTTCCACCTATTTAATGATGGTAGTTGTATGACATATTACGGAGATAATGTAAGACATATCACGGAGAGTTAGATAAAATATTATGGAGATAATAGAATAAAATGTAAAAATATAAAATATAAAATATAAAGTGTAAAATCTATGAAGGAGAGTGCTCCTGTGCAGCTAATTATATTGGTGAGACCAAACGCAATGTGATCACGTGATTCAACGAACATGATAATGTTAACTAGGATTCAGAGCCTGCTAAACACCTGCGTAACAACCCGAGTCATGCATTTACTACATGGAAGATAATTCTATCAGCACCACAGAACACTAGAATACGCAAAAAAATCTGGAAGCTTCAGTTATAGCACATAAAACACCTTCACTAAACGACCAACTTGATTCGAAAAAGCTGCTATTGTTTCGTAATGGTGTGACGTGATTTTTAAATTATTTCTTTTATTCGTGTAATCTCATAGGACTCTCTTGTTTTTAACTTTGTATATATGAAACATGTAACATAGTAACATTTTATATGCGCTGATGATGGTTTTATACCGAAAAGCTTTTGCTTAATTTTAAACTTGTTGTTTGTTATTTTTCTTTATCTAATAGAATAAAGTTTTTGAATTATTACGTTACTGAAAGAAACATTTGCAAAAGTAAACAACTACTTTTAACAAAGTTTAAAAAGAGTAAGAAATTTCCCTTGCTTGATAATCTTCACGGCTGTTTTGACTTTCAATCTTACCATTACCCAGCATCCTTTGCAACAGTATTTCGTCTATGCAGGTGTAGAAAGCTGATGTCAGCTAAAAGGAATTTCGTTCCAACGTCATTTACTTTATGAAGTTGAAATCTTTACTGGAATTTATTAGATAAACAAAACGTTTGCTTTTCATCCACGTTTATCATTTCCAGCCCTTGTTGCTAAGGTGACCTGGAAACTTTAATACTAACATTCTATTGAATATCGTAATAGGGCGGTCGTCATTAAATATCAGGAATTTTTTTTCTGAATGGAATAACCTTTACGTGAGATAAAAGAGCATTGGCAAATTTTGAAGTGGCACAGATTTAATACTTTATATGGGAAATTTTATATTCCCACTTGAACTTAAGGTAATACCTTCCGAAATTTTTGTGGTTTGTCTACTGTGATAGTTGAAATTTCGTATCAATGAGGTCATTCTATATTTTATTTTTATTTGTTTTCATAACTTTGATAGAATGTGATAAATAAACAAATTTTGTTGATCTTACATTTCAGTTTCGACGTTTGAGAATGGATACATTTGATTTGCTGTTTGACCATGGAGTAAAGTCTAAGCTAGCCACAGTTTCGTAATAACAGCTTATATGACGTAAAGACAGGCTTACACATGGTTCGTCATTGATAGGTTATACTGTGAAACAATATTTCAATCAACATTTACTTTTAAAGCAAAAAAAAAGAAAAAAGAAAAAAGTAATAGCTCTTTCTATTTAATGAATATTCCTTATTTCAATGAACCATTTCTGATTTAAGACTTCTCATTTGCCAAATGTATGAATGTACACCATAACAGCATTGAGTATGAAATCAAAATCACGGTAAAAAATATCCTGCGTTTACACTGAGCTTTAATATTGTCGTCACATTCCACCATGGTAGACATGCCGGCTTTTATTTACTTACAGAAGGTTCGTGATTCAATGACCTACCAACTGTCTAACCATAGAAATACGATTTCGTATTTCTATTGGTCTAACAATCATTTCAACAGATCTGTAAACACAAAGTTACTTAATAGTGACAGTGACGTATGTCAATGTATTTTTGGGGATGTGATAATTTATAATTCATCTACACTCCATACAACATTTCCGCATAGTTTTGTTGTTGTTTTGTTGTTGTTTTGTTGTTGTTCCGTCTAGTTTTTGTTGACATTTTTTCACTTTTCAGAAGGTTGATTTTAATCCAGTGCTTCCACTACCCGTTTCAATAAAGCAGCTTCGGTAGTATCAAGACGAATCTTTTTTTATGCGATTGAAACGTACAAGAAGATGTTAAACAAGGAGATTTTAGCGAGAAATTTGCCAATAGACCAGTTCAAGCTAATAGATACGAAAATTTGGGCTGCATGCTCCTGCACAATTAATTACACATCAATTACACGCTTGTTTTTTATAAGAACCAGTAAAATCTGACCTGAGGCTGGTTTTTCTTATTTTTTTTAGGCTTTTTGGGACTAAATTGCTCTTATTTTGTTCCTGGCTTTAAGAACACAGTTTCACATTTCAGCCCTATTTTGTTCTTATTCCTGGAACTTCCAGAAAAAGAAAAAGTTTTTAAGCCTCAGATTGTTCTTATTTTGTTCATATTCTTTTTGCCAAATCTGAGGCTCGTGTTCTTATCAAATTGTTCTGATAAAAAGAAAATGATGTAAAAATCATGCAAATTCATTTAAACTATTTCTTCTTCGCCTGTGTTCTAACAACCTCGCTTTCCAAGATGTGGAGGCGGCGTTTATTGGGAGGCGGCGTTTATTACAAATGTTTGGCTATAATTGCGGCGTTTAATAGAGGGCGGCGTTTACCAAAGGGCAGCGTTTGTTAGAGGAAATACAGTATGTGCGTAGAAAGATAATAAAGACAAAGTTAATGAATGTTTAATTATCTTTTTCATCTTTTTATTTGTTCTATAAATCATATACCAATACTCTTACATTACCCTCTGTATGAAAACTTTGAAATCGGAAAAATCACAGCAGGCATTCAGATCATTACTTCTAATTCAACATCCGGCGTAAATGTATCTCATCGAAACCAAAAGTGCAAATTCCTAAGAGCCGAATAACAAATCTATAATTATGTATGTGCATTTTTTTGTAATGGATTCATTGAATGGAAGTCGCTTTAACTAAAATATAAAGATCAAGAAAAGAAAAGTATTTGGTTTCGATGACAATCTTTCTCCTTATTAACAGGGAGATTTCTGTGGTAGAATAGAAACTACATGGTAGTACGACATGCATGTACAGAAGTCATATGGGCAAAAAAAAAAAAGCTACAACAACTTTGATTCTTTAATCGATTTTATTTAAGCTTCAAATTTCAGTTACTTAGTTCAGTTACTAGTTGGACTTTCCAGCTTGATGTTCTTACAACCTTGCGTGTTCAAGCAGGTGAACTTCCGCATCTACCAATTAAGTGGTCTTCAGATGTGGTTGAACGAAGATCCAATGTCAAGTAGTTGATGATTACTAAATATGAAAGTGTAAACACTGTATAACTGCACTGCGAACTAATTGATTCTAAGCTCATTTAACAAAACACAGACCTTAACTTGCATTACAGTCATCATAATTTTAACTCTACTAATATATTTAGTTGCTGAATTTCTCAATGTTGTGGTGGGTAGGGAGTTTTGAGGAATTGAGGAATTTGAAGTGAAATTGGGAAACTGCAAACCACAAGTCTTCAACGACGACAATGAACTAGTCTTCTTCGGAAGACACACAACTCAACTCAACTAAACTCAAATCCAATCGTAGCCATTTATGCACGTTGATAACTTGTCAACGTCTTTGATGGATTCTCCCTTTCGTGTGCCAATGTCAGCATTCATTTGGTGTTCACGTAGTGCCATTGCTCTTTTTGAGCAGAGATATGTAACACATATCTCTGTTTTGAGTGAATCTTCTAATCTCTATAACTCGGTTTCTGAGTGAGGGAGCATTGATTAATGCAGCACGTCACTCTGCTCTTGGTTGTGACGTGTTCTTCGGAACACTTCTTGTTCTTGAGAAGATGAGCTGTCATGAGTATTTTCCATTTTCTCTCAAGAAATTACCTTAGATGGCAACACAAATGATTGAGTTGCTAGCATCAGCAAAGTCAATCGTGTCCATTTTCATTTGCTTACAGCATCCTCTGGAACTATTGCACGATTAATTCTCAAATTTCCCAAGTCCTTAATTGTCTCAAAATTCGATTTCTAAATTGGACGGAGGTTGCCAGGAATGGAGTCATCCCAGTCACGATTGAGATGAACAAGTTCCTGTAGATCAATCTTCATGGGTGCAACTATTGGTGATATTTTAACAGTTACATCAAAGACCTCCTCCACTTTTGATGTGCAGTATCTTCAGGTCAGCTTACTCGGTACAATGCTTGTGATTCTTCAGGGTTCTTCCCACAGACTTTTTTGCTGAAGTTCAACTCACCAATATTGAGAGTAAGCTTATCCGTTTTGATATACCACTTCATACCAACATGAATAGTTTCACCATCTTCACTCAATGTTAATGGGGGATCGTTTTTGGACAATGCGATTCCTTTCAATTGAAATCCATCACGATTCTAGTTCAAGCTGATCAGTACTGCGATGAGCTGCTTCAATATCAGCCTCGCCTGTAATGCAATCATCCACGTAGATTTCATTCTGTATGATGTCGTTGACTTTCAGGTATTCTTCTTTTGAAATTCTAGCAACCCTTCGTAGAGCACATTCAGCTTGGTTGTTTGATGATTTGACCCCATAAATCCAGGTTTTGGATGATCCTTTCCTTTGGTGTTTCAGATGGATCGAGGTTCGTTTGCCATAGATAACGTTGGTAGCACCAGCGACTAATACATGCTGTTTATCTTTCTGGTTCTTGGGAAGGTTGAGTTTTCGTGTCTGTTGTTGATAGACATTCATAGCTTTGGTTTTGTTATTTGCTAAACGTGTTTTAGGGTCTGCTACGAATGGAACGCTGGAGAAAACTCGTTCCGCAAGGATACTGATATATGAAAACATAAATATTTTAAGGACTAGTGGGACTTCTCAAATACTTTTACAGGAACTTTTTTGTTCATTTAAATTTCACTGTAAAGCAACGAGTTTGAAGTGTTTCTGCAGTGCAAGAATACAACAGAATAGAATAATTCATTAAGAATCACCTGTCTCCCTTTAAGGTATGGAAGTGAATATCTCTATAAATATACATCATGTTTTGGGAAAAATGAAAACATAACTTGAGCGACGTGGAGATAAATCATCTATGCAACTTGGTAGAATTTTTCTTCCTTTTAGATAAATTTGTAACAAATTGCTATACATGGCTGTAAACGTTTTGATTCAAAAAAGCTTCAATATAAAGTTGATATATGTCCATCATGTGTCAACAAGAATAATAGAACTTTGGGAGACACCATATTTAACCTGTTTGAGTTTAAGGTTGCTATTACCTACTGTTACACATTAAAAACGAGACAGAAGATCTAAACCAATGTCTAGCCATGGACGTGTCTAACAGCACCTCTTGATCCATAGTGCTCAAGCTTCAAAAGACGAATAGGATGATCAACGGTATTAAACACTTTTTGTATGAATACGCGACAGGCAAACACACCTTTATCTAGACAGCGTCTGATTTGTTTACCAATATTTAGTAATGTGTAAATGGTGGAATGGGGTTTTCGAAAGCCAAACTGTTTTTGGAAGATAATATTATGACTATAAAGAAACTTTATTACCCTAAGATACATAATAATAAATAATTTATAAGAGAAAATACATGAGAATACTTCGAAAGTTATAAAAGAAAACACAAGCAGCAAATCTGTCAAAATTTCCGTTTGTTTTTATTCACGTCCCAATGAATATAAAGCAAGTCACGTGATTAACATCATCATTTCGACGTCGTCATCATTTCGACGTCATCATCATTTTGACGACTTCATTTCGCCTGTTACATCCTTTACGCCATTGAAAAAGTCGTCACTGATCCTGAAATATTCGATGTTAGTTTTTGATGCTTTGTTGAGGTCTATCATTCGTATACTTAAGTAATTTTTGTCTCTGAAGTAGATCACGTTATTGGTCAAGTCTCTCACGATCGTCCAATACATCGTTTCACCAATACCTATTTGAAAATGTGGAAAAAAATGATGGTTAGTTTTGTAGACTATTCTAACAAGAATTTGTATGAAAACAAGCCTTATCAAAGGATGTTTCCCCAGTAGGCAAAGTTGTTGAAAATCACTGTACAGGAGTGCATTTTTATAGAAATATACACACAATTTCAATAAAAATGCTCTTCATCGCAGTGACATTTTGAAGATTTTTGCCCTCTGAGACTAACTTTCCATTTACACGTTTGAGCAATGCTGAAAAAAAGCCAAAGCAATATTGTTGACATACCATGAGGAAACCCTAACGCATTATGAATATGCCATGCCTTGATAGCGCCCTCTTTGGCGTTTTTTGGTTTTTCAGTGAACTGTGTTATCATCACTGTCCTCACGAAACGACTTGGGGATGTAAAATCCCCTGGAATACCATGTCCTCCACTTTCTACATAGTATCCTTCAATAATGCCCGCTCCTTTCCCAGATACAAATTCGTATGTTAGTTTAGGTTCAAATCTGTTCTGCAAATTGACGTAATTTTTCAAGTTAGTCATATGCCAATCGTAAGTCGGAGGGTTGGTCACTACACCAATCGTGTTGTTGTGAATCTTCCTTCCCTCCGCAGTATATTCCAGTACTAAAGCATCTCCCGTTTTGTCGATGATGCTCCAATGAATTGGAAACATAAAGTCTATTATTTTTCCAGGCTTATTTGGTAAAGGAACATGCGAGATACCGCCCCATACAAATGGAAATTCGTCATTATTAATGGCGTCACGAACTTCTTGCGTCTTGCTGTACTGTGCTGAAAGAGATAAACAAGAAGATAAAAACAGTTATACTTTCCTTTGCTTGGTGCAGTAGTGGAGGTTCTATGAAGTGGGAGTATAACGTAAAGATATTTCTTCTTACTATTTGGATGAGGGCGATGCTGATTGAAGGGCGGGGCTTTTGGGAGGGTGACGTTTATCTCAAAATTACAAATGAGATAGAAGTTAACAGTTTTAAATAATAGTATAGCGTTTTCTAGCGCCCACTCGACAATCTCAGTAAAGTAATACCGTTCTCTCCACCATTCTCTAGGGAACGCTTTCGGATTTTTATTTTGATGTTCTCGTATCGGAAAGGGATTTAGCGTTTCAAGCATGTCTCGTTTCAATAGAGCAGCGTCAGATGAACAAAAAGAATCTTGGTTCATTTAGCGCCACTTTTTAAGATGGAGTGTTTAGTGGAGTGTTTATTTTCTTTTCATTTATTCATAGTAGCAGCTTCACTCATTGAGATTGAAAATGGGGCGTGGGCTATAACGATGGACAATTTATGAATTTATGGATAGGAGGTGGAGGGCGGATTTTGTTACAGGTGGGCGTTAATTATAAGTGTTTGGCTGGAAGCATGGCGCTTATAGGGTGTTTATAAGATGAAGAAAAAATAAACACTTCTGAGAGCAATAAATAAAGGAAGGACAAGGAGCTGATCTAAAACTTTCAGTATGGAAGCGACCACATAAACTTGTGGAAACGGCTTTGCTTTCAGAATAATTGACTGCAACTGAAGTAAAATCAATGCAGGTCAAGCAATAATTACTTTGAATGAACTCTCCAATTTGAAAGTGAGGAATGGTATGATCACATTTCTCTTCTGGGATATTACTTGCTTTAGGATATTGGGCGTAATGTTCAAAATACAACGCAGCAACAGATAATCCATCAGCATTTTGTCCATCTACAGGACCTGCCGGTGAGAAGTTTTGCTGTTCAATAAAAATATTAGCAGTCTTAGAGAGCCACTTCATCGGTGTCTTCCCATAGCAACTTGAACCATGGGGGAATTCCCAACTGTGGTGTTCTGTTCCTTTTGGTTCTGTCACGATATGAAAATCGAATTTGTGGTTAAACATGAACGTGCGACCAACTATCAGAGACTTGTCTAGACAAGGAAGGATGAACTCCGTACACGCAAGCACAGTTGCAATTATGCAATGTATCACAAACATTGACTGTAGACGAATCTGAAAGAAAAATTCAACACAAAAATCAGTTTCTTTCATGAACATCATTGTCTACGGTTTCATTTGAAAAAATACTTTTAATGCACAAAACATGCCAAATCAGAAGTTAATAAATTTGTTCCCAGGACTCTTTTTATTTGATCTGAAGACCCTGGGTTTGCTGTTGAGGAGTTAACCTTTTAGATTATGAAGAATATGATAATTTGGCTCGTCAAGACAGCTTGAAAATCTGAAATTTGTGACATTTAATTGCAATAAATTCCTCTCTCTTTTTTCATGAAATTGTCGTACTAACGAATCATTAACATTTGAATAGATCTGCTTTTTCTGACAGAACAATTTTATAAGAACCCAACCCTCCTAGTTGTAACCTCTCAATTTGTAATCCAATTGTACTTTGTAATATCTGTCGCAATTTGTAATCCAACCTGTGCCACATTGTAATCCATTTTTTTAGTAGTTTTTACCCGTATCACACTTCGATTGCAAAGGTGAGAAAATCTAAGAACAGAATAAGAATGGCGATTGAACAGCACTAGCATAGTTACATCACATTTTTTAAAATTGTTACACTAGGTGGTTACGCTAGGCTGTGCAATCTATGATAATGATTTGATTGTCCTATACATGATTAGATAAACATGGCTTTAATCAAACTAAAACGTACAAAAAAGTTTTCAAGATGGGACATATATATGTTTTGATTAATGCTTAGCGAAAAATTCAGCAACACTGATAAAATATGTTCATTTTGAAGCAACATTACTACTAATAAACTAGCATGTAACTTTAGCTAAAAAATGCCCCCGCTCTCAAGCATGCCAATTTGTACACGCAGCAAGCTATACATTGCAAGCCTATACAACGGAAACAAAAACAAACAAAGTCTTGTTACTTTTTGTTATCTCTTAGTCCTATGTCACACTGATGCTAATTTATACATTTCAAAAAGTGTAAATAAGGCTTAACAAGTAACATCAGAAAGCATTTGCTACAAACAAAAGAAATGTGTGAACTAAAACCATGGATACGTATTTTTATAATCAAAATAAGATTAAGATTTTTTAAAGAAATTCTGTAAGAGCCAAAAGAAAAAAAAACTTTTTCAAAAAAAAAATTCAAGCGATTCGATTCGAAACAAGAAATAGCCAAAGTTTACATAAAAATCAAGAAAAAAATGTAAGAAGGTTTTATTGATTATGATCACGCCAGGTTTGGGGGAGGACAGGAAGACGGAAAACACGAAGAACGACAATTTGTAGGCTTTCTTGCATACACAAAAATCCAATTAAAATCTTTTTAAGGCAAGATCCGCCAAAAATCAGTGCATTGAATAAAATTTATCGAACGAAAGATTATTTAGAGCTAAAACATATACAAAGTAAAATGTTGTTGGCAAAATTTCAGATTTCAAGCTGTGCTTCAAAATCCTTGTCGTTCACTTCACTAAAACAACACAAAAGTAATATGAAAAATGTCTAAGCAATTTTAGCATACGAACTTCCTAAATAACATCGTATAATATAATAATAAATTAGGAAAGAGATACGAAAAAACATTCCACTTACAGTACCAGTACGTCAACACGAAAGTTGGAAGATGATGATGAAGAACAAAATCGGAACTGACATTCGCCTATCTCGTGAAACTACTATGCCTCCTCGCTCGCTTACGCTCGCTGCGGGGGCAATGACCTTGGTTGCTTATAAAAAGAAGCCCCGTGAATCCCTACAGCTCAACATGGGTGTCAGATATGAGCCACCGTATATGAGAGAGATGTTTCGACAGTAAATATATCAGAAGAGAAGATTGTTCGATTTCAATTGTGATTTTGCTTCATTCATTTATTGTTTCGCATGTAATAAAAGAAAACATTTAATTGTTGAAAGATAATGAACGACCATAAGGTCGAGAAAAAAAGTGTGTCAGCAGTTTTCTTGTGAGATAATCTCCACGAGGGAGCCAATTTTTTTTTTTTTACTTTGTTCGAGCGCTTTATTGATAATAAACAGCTGCTCGTTCCCAGATCATTTTTCAATTGTTCTATTTCTGATGCAACCCTCAGCCCTTTATATAATAGTTCATTATCTTTACTGGAACTTTTCTTATTGAAATATTTCAGATGTTGTCAGTGATTTTTCTTATGGCTATTTTTCATCTGATTGCTGAAAACGTACAAGAATAACATTTTGCATCTTGATGGCTGTTTGAGCTTCATATCTTTCACAATAAGGACGCAAATCTAAGATGTATTGATGGATATAACTGATTCACTTTTAACTACCCAACTTTACGTTCAAACAAGAAGGAAGACAGAATATACAAAGGGGAGTTGACTGTGAGGTTTCTTTACGTTAGATTACTATGACTGTCGTGGGACTTGGAGAGTCCTAGTTCTCGTTTTCGTGTTGCCCGTACCTTAAACTCCTTACTTAAAGATCATCTATCTATACTGAGAAAAAACCACTGAAATTGCGTTCAATTTTATATAGAGATTTATTTATTTATTTCATTTATGTAACAAATATTTTAACAGGAAAGCCTCTCAGTACTAAATACTACTATCATGAGGGTCCTGTGACAACCTCGAACCCAGGGTCTCTTGCCTTTTCGATATACGGATGGCGTCGAAGAAAACCCTGGCTCTTCATCCCAAACATTATTATTTCATGAGAATCTTCTTCGTAGATACTAGTTTCTAAATGTGTCTCCAAAATAAACCACACCAAAATGTTATCAATACAAAGATAACATCACACAACATCACATGAATTTTGAACCTTCCCTTTTTTTTATTCACAAGTTACCTGCCAGATGAATATTTTCTTGTTTAGAAGACTGAACCTCGATGCACTCAAGATTGAATTTTCTACATACTAGTTTCTGAATGTGTCTCCAAAATAAGCCACACCAAAATGTTATCGATACAAAGATAAAATCACACAACACCATATGAACTTTGCAACCTCTCCTTTATTATTCATGAGTGTCTGCTCTTAAAGCCTTGATAAAGAATAAATTTTCAATCAAATTGACAACACCTTCCTTTCCAAAATGTTGCTGAAGTCTTGGAAACATGTAAACAAAATCAAGTTTTGCAGAAACGAGCTCAACTCGACGAATTATATTTGGTCTCTACATTGGTTATATGTGACTATGTAAAAAACTGAATACACGAAACAAAATTTCTTCGGACCACGTCTATATATTAATAGCCGATTCTCCGTCTATTTGTTTGTTTGTTTGTTTGTCTGTCACGCAAAATGGTAGATTTAGTTGTGAGAGTGATTATTTTATCTTATTTTGTGCGACGTCAGTGTGAAGCCATTGTATTGAGACCCTAATCGAATGCGACGTTTAGGGAAAATTATCCCGAGAACCAATAGGGATAACTGACGTTTTTTGGGGTCCGCGATATTGGCCATGGGGTGAAGAAAAATTTGGGTCTAATTTTTTAGGGGGACAGGTCTGTCATCAAAATTTTTGATCAACGATATCTCTGTAACGGTTGGTCGTAACGAAACGATCCCATACATTTTTTTGATCAGTTTTTCGAGCTCTACAACATGGGCACACTTATCATTGTCAATTCTTCATTTTATATTTTGTGAACTGGTCGCATGCTGAACATGGGCGGCGAGCGACGCCGCCTTGGCGGCCAGTTTTATACACAGATTTTGTGTAATTTTCATATCACATGACCAGCGTTCGCCAGGGTTTTCTTCGCCGCCATCCGTATATCGAAAAGGCAAGAGACCCTGGGTTCGAGGTTGGGTCCTGTGACTGACTTTCATAACAATTACGAAAACGAAATAACGTTTAAAATGAAACGATTTTACGTGACGAACACATAGATTTGTAAAAATAAAAATATTACCTTCATCATATAAAATAATAGTGTTGCAGCTTACAAATGTCTTTCTAATATAACGCATATTATCGGTTGATATCTGTTGTTACAGAGATTGTATTGATTGATTGACAATCAGTCCTTTTACATGACCTCACGTGACATCAAATGTATCGGTCATGCGTCACTGGGAATCCTTTATTATAGAATATTGTGGTTTCCAATTTTATTAACTGTGAGTATTAATAAGTATTAAAAGTCGATTAAGACAAAAGAAATTGAAAATCTCCCGGATTGGATCAACAACCCTCCACGAAATATATTGGGAAAACTTAAAAAAATGGTTTTATGATGACAGGTCCCCCCTTCCCCCCAAATTCAATGTTGTTTATGTTGAAAGACAAAAGAATGTTTCTGGAGTGAAGATAAGCAGTTTGGGGCCTAGCAGCACTTCATACAACATTGAGATCAGGGGGAAGGGGTTTTTCCCAAATATTTTGTGGGGGCTTGTAGCTAGAATTCTGGGAAGGATTTGTCATTGAAAATATCGTTTTATGTTTTTGATATCCAGCATGTTTTTGTTGGTTCTATAGATAGAATCTGTGGTACATGTTGTTTTTTTTTTATAAAAGCATGACTGAAGCTACCTTGAGTAGTACCAGGTAGCCTGTTTGTATTAAATGTACCACTATTGAGACAGCAAATAACCAGCTAAATGGTTCCTTGCAAATCGTGAGCATAAAGAGTACAACGAGTAATAAAAACAGTGTTAAAACGACTGCCATGTTATCAAAAAAAACTCATATATTTTCATATATCATAATTTTAAGTGTTAAAACGACTCAGCAACCGTGTATTTGCATACGCAACTTCCTATTAAAAAGTGATCAGCTTGGCATGAAACTTTTTTTTCACTGTGATAACGGACGTTATCATTCAATAATTTGATAATTTTGCACCTTGCTTTGGAAATTCAAAGTCAACATACTTTTTTGTCATGGGTCTGATGTAAGATTGTTTTCTGTTTAAAAAAAGTCAATCAGTACTTTTTGCAAGTGCACTACTCTTAAAGTTCGTTCAATGAGCATCCCGGGGGGGCACATTTTTTAAATCTCTGCGAAGGAGTGCATTTCTATAGAAATATACACACTATTTCAATGAAAATGCTCTTCATCGCAGTTACTTTTGATGATTTTGGGATATTTTTACAAGCGAATCAACATCGATAATCGCAAAACATCAGCATAATCAACTCAATTTGCACAATTAAAATTCAAGTACTTTGAAAATTTGGTCCTAATTTAGATCAAATTTCACTTTCTTGACCAAATGATGAAAAACGTCTGTTGACAATATTAGTCAACTTTACTTATTAGGCTGCGATTTGTAGCTTTTGGAGTTTCGAGGCTGTTTCTTTATTCACCTGACGAATGCTTGGGATTTCAAACGCACCTACTGGAGAAAAACTGTCACTCGTTGTAAAAGATATAAAAAAATACATAGAAGTCAAAAATGTTATTTAAAAGCTATAAATGCTCCACAACCCTTGCAACACCAACCCATTAACATCTATACAATGGTTCTTCAGAAATCTAAGTTAACGTTCTAAAGGCAACACATCTGATTAAATTCATACAATTTTTTCTGCTTTTCACACGTTCATTCAACATATATACAGGGATGTGCTAAAGCGTCGCTACCTGTCTACCTGCATGCGTGACTAACGAACCCGGTCTGCAAAATTGCCAAAAAGTCACTGTGACGGAGAGACTTTTTATTGAAATTGTGTGCATGTTTATATAGGAATACACTACTTCGCAGAGACCTTTTAACAAATGTGCCGGCTGGGAAATGACTAGAGAATAGAATAGGGTATAGAACTGCGGCTATAAAAGTGAACGGAGAAGAAGGAAAAAGCGTAACTTGCACATTTCATATTTTCTACCTTAAACATAGAAATACGTATTTCTATGCTTTAAATAAGGAAATCTTCTCCACAAATTTTGATTGAGCTCTACCTACGACTCTGAAAAAAAACTTGCAAACACGCAGGTGGAGTCCTTTCCTTGACCATTGAATTATTAAAGTTTCATGATGGTCTTTTTAAACAAGCTTCATGCGTGATTATACACAGAGTACTAAAGATACAGCAAGAGACCTTCAGGGATCATCAGTGCGATTCTCAAGGTTCCGCTATATTCCGTCAGTAACATATCTACAAACATCGTATTTGTACCTGCATTGTTTAGATAGGCACTGGGTAAGAGAAATTTGTCTCATATTTATGTGATCAATTCTCTTTTAAAATAATTAAGCTTTCATTCAATACTCCTATCCATATATTCATAATTCCATTCCTAAAGCTTCCTGAAAAGGGGGCGCTAAAACCGAAAGAATGAAGAACGCTCATATTTATAGCGGCTCTTACTCACACACACGTTTTTTGGTCAGCGCCGCAAGGTGCTTATCTTTCATTTAACCGTGTCAGTCAGTCTGTGGGTAAGATCGCAGTTGTTCACGCCCCAATTAAACACCCACTACTGCTAACTTTTAAATTTCTGCTGAAAATCAGAAAGTTCCAAGCACTACATTGGTTTTTGGAAGATAAATTGCTATTTTGTAGCAAGGTAAATATATTACAATACAAAAAGGGTTAATTTCACTCAAATGAATAAATAATAAATTACTCGTTTCAATGCGCCCTATTCCCCTCCCTTACTGTTAACGTAGTGCATCTTGGGAGGGAGACGCTGCTAAAACTTGTCAACAAGAAGTATTACAAGTCGAGTTTTACAAATGGTTTTACAAACACTATAACAATAACAATATATAACTTATATGGAAATATATGGAATCAAGAGGTTAGTAACCTTGTTATCCTAATTGGACAGAAATCAAATGAATCAACAAAGAAGAAAAAGTCAGGCAAGTTATTACATAGATTATTTATCTCCATATTATTCAAATTATGTTTTCTTTTATACCAAAACACATTACATATTAGTTTACCTACCTTAAGACAAGCCTGGGTGCTTCTTGCTGAATTATTTGTACTTCTTGCATTCTTGTAGAAACACTCCATTTTTGTATATAGTTTTTACAGTCACAATGAACAACGAGTTGTAATGGTACCACTACTCCTTAAAATATTGATGTTTTCATGTATCAGTTAATCCTTGTGGAGGGAGTGTTTACCAGCGTAAAATCCATCCGAAACATCCACCCCGAAATAGAGAAATTCAGCTCCTTAAAGTATATTTAGAGTTAAAATTATGACGATTGTATTGTAAGGTCTGAATTTTGTTAATTGGGCTTAAAATTAATTGGTGCATACGTTGCTTGTTTTTTTTCGAATGTTCACGTGAAGTTTCTAACGAGTTTGTAGGGACATATTCAAGAACAACTCTACCAAGTTATATAAACGTCCCTACAGATACATAGCGAATATAGTTTCGTGTAAACAAAACATGATTTTCCGGAATGTGGCTAATTAAAAAAATGCATGCTTTTATTGTTTAACAGTCAGATGGTTTTTAAAACTTCGTGTTTCAATGATGTTGTTTTGTTAAATTGTTCAATATCCTGTTTGATAGATGTCTTACAAAGATCAATCTTGATGGTTGAAAGTCTCTTATTTTCGTTTGAAGGAACAAGGCATTTCGCAATAATTTGCTTGTTTGTTCAAAACAAAAGTAACAGAGTTTTGACCGCAAACTACACTACTTGTTAAGACAGATCTCATTTAAGCTTAACGCTTATTTATTTTTTTTATTTATTTATTTACGAATGTTTACCCAGGATAGCCTCTTCAGTTCCTTAAGGTACTGTTATCAATGAGGGTCCTGCGAAGGAGGTCCTAGAGCATTTAAAGCCCCCATTTGGGCTACGGAAGCTGTAGTGACAGAAACCGCTCAACTAGACAACCACCCTAGACATCATTCCTACTCTCTTGCTGAGTGCTAAGCAGAGAGGAGTGATTCACACTGTTATAGTCGCTGGCATGACTCGGTCGGGGATTGAACCCGCAACCTCCCGAACAGGAAGCGAGCACTCTACCACAAGGCTACCAGTCGGCTTTGTTGAACCGAAAGAATTCTTGATTTCCAACCAGCAGGCATGTTTTCAATTTGCAATTCTTATATCATTGAAAAGCTGGAAAAATGTTTTAAGACTGATGCTGTATTTTGGAGTCATTGCAAATTTCGATTCTATGCGAGTACATCTTAGAAAATGGGCGTGAATGAACCCAGAATAATATAATCTTTCTTTTTTATTCTCCTGGTGGTGCAAGCGTAAGACGATTGTAATTTCATATATATGCCATTGTTAAAAGACATTCACTGCAATGAAAGGGCAACTAACAGCAAAAGTTGAACGAATTCATCAAAACTCAAAAGGAACGCTTTGGAAATTACGGAGGTTCATCGTCAATTTAACTAACCCGCACCTCCGATAAGAAAACAAATTGTCGTCGTTTGGATATAAATATCGCAAAATTATAATTGGCCGGGAAAAAGTGACTAAAATTTCCTTTAGGTGACTAAAATTTGCACCGATTAAAATGTTCCCCAACTGAATTTTTTACCGACTTTTTCCCCCTGATAAGGTAGTGCGGATCGTCGGCAAAAATTTTTCTTTTTCCCTGATTTTTTTCTATATTTGGAAACTTTTATTTTTGAAAAGTTTACAAAATTTCCTATCGAGTGACATGGAAATCAAGTTTATTACAACGAAAATTAACAAGTTACGGTCACTCAAAATTGAACAATTAAATATAAGGTAATGAAATAGATCATAAGATTAACAAATGCCCATGACTTGCCGCTGTAATTGGCTGAAATTTTTTCGTTTATTTGATAACTTATTAGTTTGCATTCAGAGTCTAAAAGCAACGTATGTGACATCATTTGAAAACTCAAAACTTTATATAGTCAAATTGTTCAAACTGGCTGGTCGCGGTGACGAAGCCAGTCTTGATAATTGGAAACCTGTTAAAGATGCCATGAATGACGAACGAATCAGTGGTAGGGAGACAAAAATAGATAATTGCATTTGACTTCTCTGTTTGCGAAACAAATTGTTAACTTTAAGTGATGCCACCAAAATATGGGTCTTAAATCCTAAAAAGGCTTTTTCTAGGTGTGTGTTATAAACGCTCGCCATTTACAATGTAACTAGCTAATGATGGCGTAATTTGCTTTTTCTAGATTTTCTAGTATTAGGGATGCACATGGCTCAAGGGGAAAAAATCCTATAATAATATCAATCTAATCCTATAACAACACTTACTTGAAGGTTGGACTATTTCGTTCTGATAGTGTTTTCCTTTAAATCACACATTTAACCAAATGGCAATATATGTTTCAGAGTTTTGATATATTTCATGAGTTGTTCATGTGTATGTTTATTATTTCCATCAAAGAATACATCGGTTGGTTTTAAATTATGTGTTTCCTAACACGTCAAGAAATAAATGGCTTAGGTGTTGCGTCATGTCTCACAAGAACATTTTTTTTCAGTGGCTCATGGCATGCAAGTGTATGAAATTTGTTTTTCTATATGCTATTATTATTGAAAGATAAATCCGCCTTCTCAATACAGGTCTCAGATCTACTACCAATTATAAAATGGATTTAGATAGAAGTTTGATAAGCAGCATGCTTTCATTTTTTTTAACAGATGTTGCTAAACGTGTATTTGCAGAAATTCTCAAAAACAGGATGGATAACCACGAGTAAGTAGAACATGTGCGATTTAACTGAGTTTATTCCCATGGAAAAGGTATTCAAAAAGTCACTGCAATGAAGAGAATTTTTACTGAAATAGTGTGTACATTTCGGTAGAAACGCATTCTTTAGCAGTGATTTTTTTAGCAAATTTGTCCACCGGGTTTAATATACTATCGTAATTTCTTTAATACAATTCTCTCAAATTTCTGTTTTAAACATCGTGTTGTGAAATAATTTACTTTGTTAATATTTCTGCTTTTTCTAAAATGAATTGAACTGCTTAATGTGAAATGCAAAATTGATCAATATTAGCTTTTTTCGATTAGAACACTTTTATCACAACTGATAAATGCTGAACAATTACAATTACAATTTTCTCGCTGGTAGCAAGATGTTCTTAAAGAATTTTGAATTAAGGATGACTAAACACTGTATGCTTCTTAATATTAAGAGTTTATAAGGCCATAGTTATTTAATACTTCGTTCAGCGTAACATACTTAAGAAAAATAGCGATGCGGAATGCGGGCATTATTCATTATACATTATTTTGCAAACGAAATAATGACATACAATGCGCACTTTTTAACGATAATGTACTATAAGGCGGATTTTAGAACAGACCTTTTCATAAATGTTATGTAGTATTACACAATATTAACGAGCCATTCTCTATTATTTTCGTTAAATACATCAGGTGTGTTTGTTTCTTTTTTTCACTTCACGATATACTAACATGTACATGTTGCGACATCTTAGCAACGTTTATGTTCAAGATGATTATTATTATATTATTCTATTATTCTTTCAGTTTGATGACGTAGTTTTATTCTTCTCTTTTATAAAAGAAATATTATTTCTACTTTATAATAAATTGTGCCGATTTCAATTTCATTATACGTCTCTAACGTAAAAAAATCAAAACTGCTACAAAAAAAAAATGAAATAAAAATTTTTGAACAATGATGGAGAGCATATGGATTGCCGTCGCTAATTCTGATGTATATTTCATTTTAAAGGAGAACATAAAAATAGAAGTATAAAAGATGCATCAACTTGAGCAATGAAGAAAAGCACTACGGAGTTAAGGAGACATATATATATATGCACTAAAACATAAAAAAACATCTTTAACAAAGCTTTGTTAAAATGAAAATATGCGAAGAAATAACTATTTCGTAAATCTCTCCACCGTTGTTCCGATGAATTTGATTTGAAGATCTATTTAACAATTCCGTTTGCAACGACAGAGGAAAGATTTACGAAACCAGGGCATAAAACTCTGAGGAGTCATAATTAAACAGAAATATGTATTAAAACATTATCAATGGCGAAGTACCTTTTACATAAGCATCGTAATATACGTGACGAGGTTCCTCTATAATGTTTTGTTTTGTTTTGGTTGAGTTTTTTAAAGATGCTTTAAGTTGTAAAAATAATGTATTTTAATGCGCATTATTTGTCCGTAAAATCATAATGCGGGCGGGTTACGCTGAACGAAGTATTAAATAACTGTGGCCAAAGGTAAAAACATTGTGGTTACAATTTTCAATGAGTCAACAACAATCCAACAATAAGTGTTTATATTATTTATTTTGACGATATATTTCGCTTATAACAAGCATCTTCAGGTCTAAAATATAAAAGCAAAACAGTAAAACCATTTTAAAATGTCTAAAATTCACAACGTCTTATATACACCATGGAGGTATAAAACAGAAGGAGAACGAACTCTTATTTTTCTATTATTCAGATAATGACTATTCTATTCATTGCGGTATCACTTTGATGTCATCCGTGATGCGCTTTCGGCTGGTTGTCGGTGAAACGAATACTTTTTTAAAAATTAACGACAATTTAAAAACCAAATATCATCCATTATAACAACGGATCAACTTGCTGCATAGTGACAAGCAGTTTATTAAACCTAAAGCTTCCTTGAGAAACAAATGAAAATCTATGTTTTTATACAGAGTTGAAGATATCGCGTAATTCATGTATAAGTTCCAATCTACATATCTTCTGACTTAAATGCGCCTCGATAGTGCCGCGGTACGTGCAAAAACTTAGGATTATTCTCTCTTCAAAAACTGAAGCTCGGCGAAACTGCTTGAGGGGATCACGAGATATATAGACCTAAAGTTGCAATGTTTTCGTTGCATATTTGTGACGTTTTTGCATAATTCTCCCAATTCCTACAGATTATGCATGCTAAGAACTTTACCATAACGATCTTTAATCACATTGGAGAATTGATATGAACGAAATTTTCACGCAAGAACGCCAAAATTATAAAAATTATGCAAGATGATAGCAATTATATGTTATTACACACTGAGGACTTAAACAATGCAGCGCATCACGGATAGTACAATAGCAGATTTTGAGTTCGTTCTCCTTCTGTTTTATACCTCCATGTATACACTAACTACAAACTAAAATTGATGAGAAAATGAATTCGGAAAGTAAAACCAAAATAGAAAATAACTTAATTCCCAGAGGGAAATAAAAACAAAAGCTGAAATATCAAATTTTTATGGTAAGTGTTCTACTCCTGTATTCATCTTTTGTATTAATTGCTGGAGATAATGATCTAATGAACAAAGCTTCTAGAGTCATTAAATGACCTATAGATCGGGAAGCAGCGAGAAATGTTACGTCATCCATTGTTAGCTGGTGATTACAACGGTTCATGTGACTACCTACGGGAGTATTCGATCTCCGATGTTCTTTAAAGCGGATTTGGAAATGTCGAGTCGTCTGACCCACATAGCACGACGCACATCGTGGACAGGTTATCTTGTAAACAACTCCGCTTTTGAGAGAACTCTCGACCGAGGCTTTTAATGCGGGTAGCGAGGATTTCAATTTCCGTAATTTCAAGACTACTTGACATGGAGCGTTACATTTCCTCAGGGAATCTCGAAATTTATCCGTGACTTTACCTCTATATTCAATAAACAACATTTTCTTCTCGACTTCTCCATTATCTTCCGGTTGAGTAGAATTACCTTCCATAATTTTGTTCAGAGTTTTTTCAATTATTGGATCGTAAAAGTTCGGTGGGTATTGGTTGTTCCGTAGTAATGTTTTTGCTTTTTCTAAGCTCAAATGAAAATTCTCCCACGTGCTGCAGCTGTTGAAAATGCGATAAACCAAACCTACCACGACTGATCTCTTGTACTGAAGTGGAGCGAGGGCGTGGTAGTTCAAAGTCAATCCTGTGTCAGATGGTTTTGTGTACCAGGTAGAAGACAAATTACCATTAGATCTTGAAATCTCCATGTCGAGAAAAGGAATCGTGTTGTTTGACTCACGTTCCATGGTAAACTTCAGTGCAGGGTGTAGTTGGTTGATTTCCCTCAGCTTTTCGTCGATTAAGTGTGATTTTATGCTTCTGAGGATGTCATCCATATAACGGGAAAATAATTTAGCCTCTTCTTTGATTGTACTATCATATTTGCTTAGCCATCCATTAGCAATTAGAGGAGACGGTGGACCTCCCATGGCAAGACCATCTACTTGTCTGTAATAACCATTTTCTGTAAGCATCAATACATTACTGCTTGACATGGTTAAAAGTTCCTTGAACGTAAGTTTGTCCACATTTGGCTTTTGGTATCTACCTGAGTAAAGTAGTTCCGTGCAATGTTCAATCGCTTCTTTCACTGGTACGTTAGTGTATAAGGACATAATGTCAAAACTAACAATTTCCTCATCTGCATCAAGTTTCACCTTTCTAAGACTATCTGCGATCTGTCTCGTAGAAGAATTAATTTTGCATTTGTCTACTACTGATAACCATTCTGCAACTTGTATACCGATTTTGTGGTATACTGACCCAGGCATTGAAAGTACCGGTCTCAAAGGCACTCCGTTTTTATGTACCTTTGCTATGCCATATAACCTTGCCGGTTGGCTGCCAGTCGGTTTCAAGTTATCTTCTTAATATTATTCCCTTGACCTACATTTATTATTTAGAGATGAAGCCTTCTATTAGAAGGGAAGAATGATGAGCGAATCTATATATCTTGATTTCCGATCCTTATTAACACTAGTTTATGTACACTTATCTTATTATGGACTGCTGAAAAGATCTTATGAGTAAACTTGTAATCCCTGCATAAAAATTTGACGAATGAATATCCTTACGTTGAAATCGCTGTACTACATGATAAAATCATTAAAAACTGCCCTTTGTGCTTAATAGCCAAATTCCTTCTGAGTAATGCCTTTTTCCGGTTTTCCGGCGCCCTTTGGACAATCAAATTTAAACCTGCAATAACCTAATGACGCAAGTTAACTACGATTTTCTTTCATGAATTTAAGTAATGGTTGAAAAGGAGAGATTTAAAGTGATTTTTAGAGAAAAAAAGTTCCCTTCATTTTTTTTATAATCTGATCTGACAATGATGATACAAGCAAATGAAATTACTAATACTCGTGGAAACGAAATGAAGTTAAGAATTCTTTTCAATAAAACAAAGTATTAGAATAAACAACTGAACAAGAGGCCCTTAGGCCTTAAGGTCAGCACCAAAGAAAACTTTAAAGATTTAACATAAAAACTTCAATATTCCTTCAATTAGATTATTAAATTATTAAGGCTTATTGTTGAAGAATTAATGCTAAGAATCACAGTTTCTGATTTTGAACCAAAAAATTTACAGATAACAAGAAACGATAAAAACAACTGCAAAATTATACACAGAATGATTGACTCACTAACCACCCACAGACATGGGGAAATTCTTGCGGCACTAACCAATAGGAGAAATAAGCACTACACTTCCTTGCAAACAGGATGTACAATTACAAGCAGAGAGTTCAAATCCAAAAATTGCATCAAATTTTCAGGTACACATTTCACAGATTAATATAATATATATTGATAATTACAAATGCACAAACTCTGATTTACTATACACATACTTGAGAATGAGTAAATGTCCTGATTACCATGCATTATAATTAACATAACCAGAAGCCATTGTTTTCATTGACAAACTGTTTACAAAAACCTCTAGGATCAGATCTTAGTAACACAAACAATGAAGGGAAAATCATTGTGTTGATTTGAGTGAATTCATAAATTTGATTATAAAATGAATCTTTAGAATTTTTAACTAATACTGTATCTAATAAATAAACAAAGCATTGGGTACTTTCTGTAGATTGAAATGAAATTTACGAGACATTGCCTTTCGAATCATGGAAAATCATAACTTAGTTTCCCTCTTTCTTTTCACTAAAGAAAAGAAATATATACACTTCGGCATTGTCAAATATATACACTTCAGCATTGGTTAATTTTTACCATGTTTTTAAAAAACAGTTAATATATTATGGTAGGTATAAAAACCAAAAATACACAGCATTTAAAACAAACTTGCACACGATAATCAGTTATCTCTTATAAACAAATCGCAAAAGCAATAAATTGTCAGTCATCTATAAAAATCTCCACAGTAGTAAGTATATTTTCTTGACAATACAGGTTATTGTGATCATCAGAATTATAAAGGGTTCCTTAGCAGAGAGGAACGCAAATAGAATGATAAATACTTTTTCCTTTTTGACTTATGTTGTGATTATTATACTAGTTTAGTTGCTAGCAATAACAACGTACAACAAAACAACTTTTATATAGATGACTTACCAAGTGACGTAATGTTTATAAACATTAACATTTATTATTTGATAATTTTTGTGTAACAAGTTTATTATAGAATACTATTAATCAAGTCATTTTCCTGTGAGCATGTGCACACCTTCCCAGGAAATAAAATACTCTTTATTATACATTACAAACTGTTTTATATATCTGTTTATTGGTTCTCTAGAAACAATAAAGTCAAAGTCAAGTGTATAACAATGTAACTAGTATATACTTGACTTTGTTAGATATTTCTATTTTTAAACATGTATTTTAGAGCTGAAGATGATTTAATAAAATCGAAATTGATTATCAAATAAATAAATATATGCACTGTTGGTTTGTATAGAATCTCATTATTTTTTTAAACAAAAAAAACAATAAAATAATGCACATTATTGTATTGAACACTCAATCAATTTTTCTTTGCTTTTTAGTTCAGGTAGTAGAGTATTAACTCGAATGAATGATTATAATAAAAAAAACCAGACAAGATAAAAAATGAAAACATGTATATCCAAGAGAATATGGACCCTTGGAAGCAGCAGCAGAGCTAATCATATCCATTTAGGTCATTTACCACCCTTACACATCACCAATACACAAATAACTCCAAAAAATTCAGTATATAATCTAGAGTCACTCAAAATACACGGTCACAGTTATGAGAATTCTTCTTGGTAGCATGGATATAATATGTATGAATGCACTCTGATTCATTTCACAATTTCGCAAACAAACTGACGCTGAATCTTTCTTCTAAGAAGTGCATGTTCCAATTTTTTAATTTTATGCCACACTCACCATGAAAAAAAATATGTTACTACTCCATCACGAAACAATTTTTAATTGAACCACGGACCAAAATAGCCTGAATTCTGGCAGCCTACATGGTATCAGCCTACAACTGCGACATTACACACGGACTGACAGACACGGGGAAATGAAAGATCAGCTTCCTTGCGGCGCTGACCAATAAGTGCAGCAAAATGTAGTGTTTACCAACTCATCATCGTCCACCTATAGTAAGCACTAGATAACCGCGAAGAAAGACATCAAATTTTAGAGATAAAATCGTTGACACTCTAATTGAGGATTGTTGTTACACCGTCAAATGTAGTAACTCCGTCAAATGTAGTAACTCCATCAAATGTAGTAAATTTTCTACGACAAATGTAGTAACTCCGTCAAATGTAGTAAAAATCTCCGTCAAATGTAGTAACGCTAAATGTAGTAAAAATCTGCGACAAATGTAGTAACGCTAAATGTAGTAAAAATCTACGAATTTAGTAAACCTGCGACAAATGTAGTTACTCTGTCAAATGTAGTAACTCCGTCAAATGTACTCCGTTAAATGTACTCCGTTAAATGTAGTAAAACTCTGTTAAATGTAGTAAAAATCTCCGTCAAATGTAGTAACGCTAAAAATAGTAGTAACAAATGTAGTAACTCCGTCAAATGTAGTAAACCTTACGACAAATGTAGTAAACACCTTTAAGTTTGGAATGAGCCATAATTAGGCCAAACACGGGAAGGTCTTCACCAAAAATCGCGTATGCGCAGTAGAAATATGCTAGTATGAGGTAACTGAGCCATAATTAGGCAAAACACATCAAGGTTTTCATTATATATTATTCCAGGTGTTATGAAGTGACCATATAATAGATCCCAATTTCGCGCATGCGCAGTGAAAACATTTGGGTAGAATTATGACAAGAAAAGTAAAGTTAACCTCACACAAGTATATTTCTACTGCGCATGAGCGATTTTTGGTTTCATTTTATGGCTACTTGACAGCTTTTACAAAACTTATTGATGAAGACGTTCTTGCGTTTCTCCTCATTAGACCCATTGGTCTTGTATTGACAGTCACTTACTGCGCATGTGCAAATTCCAGGCTTATCAAGGAGCCACCTGATAACACTGAAAAAATTACGTAGTAAAGACTTTGATGAGGTTTGCCCAATTAAGGCTCACTTAGGTCATATGTTTCACAGGCTGATTGGTTGGTAGTTCACAGCATGGCTTCGTTGTCCCTTGGGGAGACGAGAGCTCGTTTCCAGTCCATGGGGAAAAGCCCTTCTTTGAAATGATTTATTAAATAAAATGGCGATCGGCGGTGATACGTATTTAACCAAATCTTTCAACATTCTTGGATTAAAATGATCAAAAGACAGTTTCGTGACTTAAATATAAAATACAAAAATACAAAATTTGGTCAATTTGATTTTTCTGGGGAGAAGTTATGTTTTTCCTCATGTTTTAATGTCAATCCCGAAGTCCCAGTCATCCGTGTAAAATTAAGTCATCTTATCAACATTCAAAAACCAAGGGTTACCTTGTAAATATCATATGGAGCTTTTATATCTTATCTCAAACTGTTGAATGCTAAGTAGAACGTGTTCTGAGTTTCTATGTTACACATCCTCAGATGCGTAAGCGTTGATTAGGGTCGGTTACAAAAATACTTTTATGTCGGACGGACAAATCGATACTTAGGGTTATGTAAAGAACAGCACGTTTATGTTACAATATCAAGCAAACGTTTTTCGAAAGTATACTAGAAGAGAATTTACAAAATTCCAAAACATGATTTCTACAAGGATGATAGTCAAATATTGAAACAAGCAGTTATCGTGTCGGGTGGACAAAATCCTAATACTTTTGTAACAGACCCATTACTACATGTCATAAGGAGAAGTGGAAACAGCATCTTTGTTTAAAATATCCACGAAGCTTTTTGTAACAGCAGTTACATCTTCAGGTAAATTTTTATTTAGTTAGTTGGCTGTACTTTAATAACGTTGGCCAAACAAATTTCGAGTTGTATACACTTACAAGTTTCCATAGAAACCGAACATTAATCTACTCTTGATGTCATAAAGAAGGAATTTGATCAATTACTTTTGTTTTTAAGAATAACATCATTTGTATGATCACACTCACCATAATGAATTTTCGAATCCGCGACCACAAAAAAAAACGCGTAAGTATATGTGTATTCGGCAAATATATTTTGATGTTCTTTTGATGCAACGCCAGCCAACACTATTCTAATGTTTTTAGTGAAAGAGGAAGCGATTTCTTCTTGAGTGTAATAAGACTAGCATTCCCAGGTAAAACTTTTTATCGTGTCTAACTACGAGAACGTAGGTCAACAACCCTTCTTTCCCGTGTCGCATGAGTTTTTAAGTAAACGAATTCATGGTAGTCTTTTTCTGTAGATAGTACTAAGTCATTATATTTGAATGCTTAACCAAGTTCAAATTGAAGTTTTGGAAGTACAAGAAGGTGTCCTTATTTTTAGTTATCTGGTTATATTGATGAATTTTGAAATATCCTTCAGAGTTTCTATGTATTTTAGTTGATATAAAGTTGATCACCCAAAGCAACATATTTTCATCTTAACAGAGCATTTTTTTGTGCGCTGATATTTTCACTTCTTTTTTTTAACCTTTTAAGGCAAAACTTTGCTAACAGATAGCTATACATAGTCCAGAAAAATTAGTTGTGACACACTTGAAATATGCATATTTAAACTCGTGTAAGTAAATTCTGATATTAATTTTCAAGAAATTACGAAAATTTTTTAAATTTTAAATTGTTAATTGGATTTCTCAATCGGTTTTACCTAAAAAGCAATGAAGGGTCTATAAATTATTCTCATTTTTTGCTAATTTCAAAAATTTTTATAGACCTTTTATTTAATTGAACATGGATGTGGCGTTTAAGCCACCAAGTATGTCCTCCCTTCAACGATTTAAATTACAGTCAATTTAATTACTGTGAAAAGAGTTCATATTAGGTTCTGACACCTAAAATGCAAGCAACTGGTTTTTCGCTGATGTCTCAGAATCCACCAGTTCTTAATTACTTTTTTTTTTCTAAACTTGCATTTAGTTCCATTAGTTTCGTTACGTTTACAGGCCCATTTCATCGCAGTTTGTACAGTAAACATCTTGAAGTATCAGTCTCAACAAGTTTCTTTTTCTTCGGTTGCACAGTGACACAAGCACAAGTGAGTTACAAATTTAATATTCCTCTACTTCTTTTTCATGGAATTTATGTAGATTGTCATAATGCTTTCTAAAATTTTGTCTACTTGAAAAAGATATTTTATACTGCTCTTCTCACATTCTTCACCTTAAACCACACTGTTTTTGGGAAGATGCTTTGTGTTCTTTCTGATCTAGTTTCCTGATTTTATTTTCATGGTGATAATTGAATATATTTATATTTCAGAGAACACGGCCGTTGCAGCCCAATACGTAGTCACATTATGTAAAAGGAGGACCTCATCACTCATAAGTGATAATCTGAGCAGCGTAAAAAATACTGTAAACTAAACATTAAGCATTCCTTTGCAGTTATTTCATTGAGTATAAAGTTTCAGTTTTTCGCTACTGTCTAATGACATTTATTTCTCCATTTCTTAAATTTTCACAACTTCAAATTTCAACTTCAAATGAAAAGTAGCCAACGACTGCCTTTAGGTTGTCTGTCAAACAAATTCATCAATGTTAGCATGATCTTACTTTTTCATAGAACTTGATCAAAATTAAGGTTTGTTTTCTTTTTCAGAATACACCCAACAAAAAGTAACTCTAAAGCAACACTTTCTCCTCTTATTGCAGATTGCCTTTGTTGTAAGATTTTTAAATTTTGTGTAGATTCCACTATATCTTTTAAGAACTGTCCTCCTAATCTTCCAGTTTTTCATGCATCAAGTTTGTTAAGAGGTTACGTAAACAGTTATTGCAATCAAATTTTCACTTCAATTGCTTAATAGCTCTTGATCAAAATTTAACAAGGTTTGTTTCTCTTTTTTAGAATACATTCAACGAAAAGTAACTCTAAAGCAACACTTCCTCCTCTTATTGCAGATTGCCTTTGTCGTAAGATTTTTAAATTTTGTGTAGATTCCACTATATCTCTTTTCAACTGTCCTCCTAATCTTCCAGTTTTTCATGCATCAAGTTTATTAAGACGTTACTTAAACAGTTATTGCAATCAAACTTTCACTTCAATTGCTTAATAGCTCTTGATCAAAATTTAACAAGGTTTGCTTCTCTTTTTCAGAATACATTCAACGAAAAGTAACTCTAAAGCAACACTTCCTCCTCTTATTGCAGATTGCCTTTGTCGTGAGATTTTTAAATTTTGTGTAGATTCCACTATATCTCTTTTCAACTGTCCTCCTAATCTTCCAGTTTTTCATGCATCAAGTTTGTTAAGAGGTTACTTAAACAGTTATTGCAATCAAACTTTCACTTCAATTGCTTAATAGCTCTTGATCAAAATTTTACAAGGTTTGTTTCTCTTTTTCAGAATACATTCAACGAAAAGTAACTCTACAGCAACACTTCCTCCTCTTATTGCAGATTGCCTTCGTCGTAAGATTTTTAAATTTTGTGTAGATTCCACTATATCTTTTTAGAACTGTACTCCTAATCTTCCAGTATTTAATGCATCAATTTACAAGGTTTGTTTCCTTTTTTTCAGTGGCAGAAATATTAGTGCAACACTTTGGTAACTGATCCAAGAACATTTTACTAAAAGTAGCAGCAAAGCATTATTGCAACAAAGTTGCAGAACTAGATACCACATCTTGTTTCAGATTGTGACTTCTGCAGAACCAAACAGGTATTGGGTGGAATGACTTGCCTATCTTCCAAGGAAATGTAGATTTCTATACCAATCAGCGTAAAGTATCTTACTGACTTCTTTCTCTTCACTTGCAGGGTTACTCAGACACTTGTGTGCTAAAAATTTCACAACTTTATACTTATTCATGGTGATAACTGAAGGCTTTTATATTTCAGGAAACGCGGTCGTTACAGCCAATTACACAAACAATTTGCATTAAAAGAGAACTTCATCAACCAAAGTTGAGAGTTTCAACAGTCCAACAAAGAACTGTAGACTATTGATAAAACAATCCTTTGTAAGTATTTCTTTCAGTACGCAAATTTAATATTCAAAGTTTTTCTGAATTATTTGATATACATTTCTGATAAAACTTTAAGATAAAAAAAAAATGTCATCAGCTATTTTTATTTTGTCTGTCTCGACGCAATAGTTAAATTACTTTAACAATTGTTATGATCAATAATTAGTTGATTTGTTGTTTTTTTCAGTAGAAGAAATACTAAAGCAACACTTCCCTCACTGACCCAAGAACACTCTACGAAAAGTAGCATCCTATAGCATTAGATCATTGCTGGTTACCATTGCTGTAAGGTTTTTTAATATTATTAAGAATCCATATTGATTAACATTTTTGATTTGGTGCGTCTAAATTTTGAGTGCTCCAACATTAAAAATTTGCTTTGTGGATATTTTTGGGTATTTAGCATCTATTTTTTCAGTTCCATCGGAAGATGTTTTAATAAATCTGAAACTATGTTGAGGGAATGTCACATGAATTAAATAAAACATATCGACATCAGCCTAAAACACAACAAACTCTCCTACCCTACCTTACTAAACTATTTCGGAATTTTGTTTTTTTATCAGATTCTTAATCCGACTGATAGATATATCCCCTGACATTACCTGAGATTACTTACTATTGTCTCCAAGGAATAACAGATTTTCATATGAATCTGGTTTAAGTTTCGTTTTGACCCATTTTATTAAAATTGTATGGCAGTACTTGGATGTTTTTATCTTTCAGAAAACACTGCCGTTGCAAACCAATTGAACTAAATTACGTTCAAAGAGAGCCATTAACCAAACTTGTTACCTTGAGCAATAAACGCATGTAAGTTAAAGATTGAACACTGTTTTGCAAGTATTGAGTATGCGGATAATAAAGCTGATTTAGTTTTCAGAATTGCCAGAATGTTTTTCTTATTTCTATGGCATCACTTTTTTAAAATTTAATGTTTGCATAAAACGTGGTCTATTGTTTTTTGGGGTTTTTTTTTTGTTTTTTTTTGAGTTATTATATCAAGAGTTAAGTCTGTCAAGGATTTTACTTTCTATAACATTTATTCAAGTTTTTCTCTTTTCAGCACTAAAAAAGGTCTCGCCAACAGAACAGAAACAACTGCATACCCAACACAAAGTCACGACTTAACAACACGTCATCGGACGCTTGCAGATTACTGTTCATGTAAGATTTCATTTTTAGGTCTTCATGAATATCTAAAGAAGTACATCAATCATTTCCATCTGCGTTCCTTTATATGGCTCTCTGTTTTCTTCTTTGTAACCCCTTGTATAGTGGTAACTGTTTACAGTCTTGCAAGGAGAGAAGCTCCATAATACAAAACATAGAAAAACATAATTAAAGTTCCTATTGTTCAACAGTCATAACAATTGATTCTCTGAACTTTTTAATATTCTTCCTTCATCTGTTTTCCATCAGATCATCAAAGTAATGGTTTTAGTTAATTAAAATTTTAGGAAATCATATTTCACTATAATAACTATTGCAGAATATGTTTTGAAAATATGACTAGGTCTCTTTTCACTTTTCAGAGAAAGAAATAGAAAACCAACACCTGACTAGCAGAATCAAGGTCATCAACACATCCAACAAAAGCAAACAATACAACAACACGTCATTTGGCCATTGCGGAATACTACTTTGGTAAGAACTTTATGTTTGATATAAGAGTAAGAATTTCATTCCAGTACCCCTTAACTTTCCACCATCTTGAAGCAGGTTTATTATGACATTTTACTTTGTTGTTAGGTATTGAGACATCATACATGCCAGTTTATATAAATGACAAATGAAATTAAAACGAACTTACAAATAGCCTATCAAATTTTTGTAAGCCAATAAAAGTTGAAATGTGAGCGAAGGCACTATAAACATTTTTGCCTTTTAGCAGCAGAACTTACAAAAGCAACAGAATTATTTGAAAGTAAATAAGCAACGTCGATAAACTATTGTGCTTGCTGAAAGATTATGGCGACTGCTGCAGCACCTTCACACACGTAAGATGTTTTACTTCAATCACGACTTGTCTGATAGTAAATGATAAATATTATATTTTGCATATTCTTTTAACAAATTTTACGACTTAAATTTCATAAGCTTTGAAGTTTTGATATCATCGACAAAACGTATGGTTATGATTGAATACTTGACATTTTTGGTACTATGCGTGACCATAAACCCAAATAAGGATTTTTAATTAAGAACACCGATCATGAATTAAAGTACTTAAAATACCTGGGTTTCTTTTGCTGGTACTTTCATAAACATTTCTACAAATAACAATTAAAAGGTGACAGTTTAGATTTGGGAGTCATTTCTAGATTTACCCAAAATTTGATACTTCGAATTATATTTGCTTAAGATTGGTTTTTAAACAGAAATGAACGCTCTTCTATGGCTGCTATTCAATGCAAATTGCCTTGAAATCTTGAAGCCTTGCAGCCTTTTTGTTCAAGCACAGACCTTAAAAGCAAGCGTTTGTAATCTATTGAAGATCAAGAGTCAATATCGATATTTTATTTGTTTGACTAAGTAGCTTTACTGAATTGTGATTTTTTTGTTGAAAAAAACAAACGAAAATTAAAAAAGAAAGAAACAAGATTTCATGACAAGCTTCTTAAATATGGGATAAAAGTAATTCCAAAAGCTGGAAAAAAACGAAAACTTCCAAAGTTTCTACGCTCTTGAAGAAAATATCATTCATCATGAAATAAGGATTCAATTCCAGAATCTTTTAAAACTCTCCTGAATTCTCTATTGTTGTTTCTTATTTCTAACTTTTATACTTTCATTTAAACAGGGTACCTGCCAACACCGCTGGCGACTCAAGTGATGTTGATAACAATGTAAGTTTTGAAATTATCATTTGAAGTATGGCCCAGAGCAATGCAATGAAAGCACATTTATTTCTTGAAATGACTTGCGGGTCCTAATGAGACATGGAAGTTAATAATGAAAGAGAGGGTTTCTTTAACAAAGTCAAATTACAGGTCAACGTAATTTCAACCAATGTTTAACTGACCTATTTCAGACATTTGTTGCAACACTTTTTGTTCAGTTTTCTCGCTTATTAAACACGAAAAAGTAAATTATTGATATGAAGGAATGATCAATGGACTAAATTTGCACGTAACTTATGTCCATTGCACCACTTCGTCATGAACAAAAAGTGTTTTAGTAAGCCCCAATCTTCCCTAGGATTGTAAAATTAGTATTATATGATGTGGCTTCTTAATCCTTATTTCAAGCTCGTTCAGTCATTATTGACCATTCTTCACAATCATCGATGAACGTTTCAGTTTTTCTGCTAGAAATGCAATGTTTGTTCATAATTAATCCAGACGACTTGTTTCTGGTCTTCCTTTTTTTCTTTTTACTTGTATGGACTTCCAACAGACCACCATGCTAACTAACTGATCCTTTCTTCTTTCATACATGTCATTAGCCTTTAATTAGCCTTTAAAATTGATGCAATATAATTATTTCAGACCCTCTTAAAGGTCCTTGTTTGTTTGCCTGTCTCTCTAAATATAACATACATCATAGTGGAAAACTAATTTTTTCATGAATCAGAATGTATAAAACGATATATATCCATGCATGTGATCATTGACTTAGATTAGGTCTCTAAGCCAAGTATGAAACTTTCTGTTCCCTCAGACAAAAGAAAGAGCAATCTTAGCTATTAAAGGTGCTATTATATTTTGTTTTCAAATCCATAAAACCCAAATCCACAATAGCACTGCATGCTGCATCAGGAGGATGCAAAAATGGCAATCATTAAGTAAAACTCAAGTAAAATTGAATGAAAATTAGCTATATTTATATAATTATATAAGTATGGTTCTAACCAGTCAGCTGTAGGTACCACCTATATTTCCTGCTCATGCCACTTGTAAGGGTCCATTTTTCTGCTCTATTTAAAAAGATACTCTTGACTGTAGCTCTGAGCAATTGGATCTTAAGTGTTCCTCCCAATTTTGATTCCCAAATTTTTAAACATTTTTTCATGTTAAGGCAATTCTTTATTGCCGGTTGCAATGTAAAAATCTATAAATCTGGAACGCTTTCACTTGTTTTAATGTTTCCACTTAAAGTGTTCTGAGTTTGGTCGTACTGTAGGAAGCCAATGTTGTTGTGGTTGATAGCTCGCCTAATTTCTTAACTTACCATTGAAACGTAGTGGGAAAACTGTGCCTGTTCTATGCAGATTGAAGACAATACCATCTTCAAAATCCATTAAGTGATAACTACTGAAGGTTGTCTAATGTTTCATATCATGATCTTCTCTAGTGAGAAGTCAGTTTTTGTTTCACAAAAAGCATCATCTAGCGCAAGAATAAACAGGAGAGGAGCAAATCTACACTGTATAACGTAATTACCACAAAGAATTTCTCCACCCTGGTGTAAACACTTTGACAACGGCATCTTTGCCTGTTTCTCTGTTAATCTAACATCTCAATGGAATCGATGTGAGCACTAAGAGTAAGAACTTGCGCTAAGGTTGACCCTTTTTTTAGAAATGGCATTATTTCACTTTTTGTTCAGATATCTGCTGTGTTAATGATAATAATCAAGATTCGCCTCGTTTCTTTGTATGCTATCAATAAATTGTTTCTTGCCTTTTCGATATGCGGACGGCAGCGAACCCTGGGTACGAGGTTGTTGTCCCTACAGTCCAGGTTTCTATAGTCGTAATTACTTGAACTCGTTGTTGTTGTCATTTTCCCTGGAACTAATTTTGTTCACTATAGAAAAGGTTAGAAGCTATGGGAGCGAGGCTGACTTCAGATTTGGGTTCGTATAAAAAACACATTCTTTGAGATCCTCGCTTTTCCCAAACATTTGAATCGTTGGATGAAAGTTGTCCTCATGCCATAACGCATCAAAGCAGGCGGTCGTTTATTCACAAAGAATAGTTGCTGGTATGGACAACTAGTTTAGAAACGAGTAAACTGACGTTGGCGAATTTGAATATGTAATATATAAGTTGAAATGATAAGCTTCAATGTCAATGTAATAGGAAAAGTAATAGCATTATGACATCATTAATCGTAATTATAAAATCTTTTACTCTGTATATTTCAGGAACAACTCACTACAGCAATTGGTAGAAGAAGAAATTTGGAGTTAAAGAATCTTGAATGGCATTCTGCAAAATACTTGAGAGATTTTATGCATACGATAAAAAAGATGCCAACAGATAAAAAAAACCTCCATAATTTCCTTTTGCCGCACAAAACGGAACTGGCAACATTGAAGACGAAGAAAAAAAACAAAATAATCAAAGATGACCAATGGGATCTGATCTACCCAATAAATGGCGAGACGGATTCCAAGCTCTTTGACATTCCCTTGATGCGTTTATTACTTAAAAATAAAAATATATGCTCTTTGCAGCAGTGGGAAGATGCTGCTGTGGAAGAATGCAATAACCTAAGAATCAAGAGCAGCCATCATGGCGAGATCATAACAGATGCTGACTACAACGATTGTATAAGGCGATACAAGAACTGGTTTTTGAAAATGGGGATGTCCAGAGCTGAATGGAGCGTTATGAGGAATTCCGTTATT
The DNA here is from genome assembly GCA_027922465.2 of Turritopsis dohrnii. NCBI lineage: Eukaryota > Metazoa > Cnidaria > Hydrozoa > Anthoathecata > Oceaniidae > Turritopsis > Turritopsis dohrnii. The sequence goes on along the minus strand of BQMF02000264.1, from coordinate 262,849 downwards.
TATAATGACGTGGGAAATGTTATGTTCCAGCTGAACGATCCAATATCCAATTTTGTTGGTCGGAAGAAGCAACTGACCGATTTACAATCTGCTTTAAATATTCATGACGTTGTTGTTGTAAAAGGCTTGTCAGGTGTTGGAAAAAGTGAATTAATCCGAAGATATTGTCAAGAAAACAAAAAGCAATATGACGACAATGTCTTGTTTATAAATGCGGAATCTGAAGGAACGCTTGAAAACTTCTTCCTCAATTTCGCAAAATACATTGGTCTTCTATCTGCCACTGACACTAAACAAACGGTTTCGATGGAAGTGCTGATTCCACAAGTATATAACTACCTATCTACAAGACGTTGCTTGTTGGTTTTCGACAACGCAGACAAAAGCCATGTGTTAGACGAATTCCTGCCAAAAATACCATCTAAAAATTTCCGCAAGATCATTATAACGACACAACTTCAATTTTGGAAGAAAGACTTTAAACAACTTGATTTAATGCCTCTAGAAGTTAGTGAAGGATTGGAGTTTCTTGCAAAAGAACTTAGCGATGGTTTCAATCTTGCAGATTGCGAGCGTCTGATAACCGTACTCAGCTCATTACCCATAGCCCTCCAAATGGCATCATCGTTTATTCAATACACAAAAATGAGCATCCACGAGTTCTTGGAATGCCACGAAAAGATGTTTAAAGAATTGTGGTGTAGTATAGATAAGGGTGAATTGACTCTAAATGCAAAAACAGTATTAACGACATGGAAAATGGCTTTCGATCACTTGAAGATAAACCCTCTTTCCATCAAACTATTACGAATGTTCTCCCTGATGGATGGAAAAAGAATTGACGAAAAGCTGCTATTGTATACAGAAGGCGTGAATACACTTCAACTGAAAGACTCCCTTTTCCACTTAACAAAGTACTCTTTGATTACCCTTACGGATCAGTTTGTAAATGGGAAGAAAAGCTTCATCGTGACAATCCATAACCTTGTTCAACAAGTTACCAGAGCAAATCTAAGTGATGAAGAACAAAAGATTGTCGTTAATGGTTTCCTTCAAATGTGTGAAAAATTTATAAAAACCATTGACAACAAGAATCATCAGAATTTTGGTGACATCTGGATGCATCATGTTTTCAGATGTGTCGATCAGATAACCATAAAATTCGATCCATCCCATTTAATCAACACTGTCATACACCACACAGCAACAGCAGCAGTAAATAGTGGTCAACGCAAATCCACTATCAATTTCATTCAGAACTGCAAAAGCCTATTTATAAATCGATCTGAGGAATTAACAATAATTGAAGCTGATGTGCTATCAAAAAACGGCAAATACGACAAGGCAGTCGAAATGTTCAAGGAAGTGTTGAATTCAAAAGTATCAGTACTTCGAGTGGACCACCCAGAAACGTTGGCCGCGAAAAATAACTTGGCATTAGCGTTATGTAACCAAGGAAAATACGACGAGGCAGCCGAAATGTTTAAGGAAGTGTTGAATTCAGAAGTATCAGTACTTGGAGTGGACCACCCGCACACGTTGACCACGAAACATAACTTGGCATTAGTGTTACTTAACCAAGCAAAATGCGACGAGGCAGTCAAAATGTTCAAGGAAGTGTTGAATTCAAAAGTATCAGTACTTGGAGTGGACCACCCGGACACGTTGGCTACGAAACATAACTTGGCAGCCACGCTAAATAGCCAAGGAAAATACGACGAGGCAGTCGAAATGTTCAAGGAAGTGTTGAATTCAAATATATCAGTACTTGGAGTGGACCACCCGAGTACCTTGACTACGAAACATAACTTAGGAGGCACGCTAGATAGCCAAGGAAAATACGACGAGGCAGTCGAAATGTTCAAGGAAGTGTTGAATTCAGAAGTATCAGTACTTGGAGTGGAGCACCCGAGTACGTTGGCTACGAAACATAACTTGGCATTAGTGTTACGTAACCAAGGAAAGTACGAGGAGGCAGTCAAAATGTTCAAGGAAGTGTTGAATTCAACAGTATCACTACTTGGAGTGGACCACCCAGACACGTTGACCACGAAACATAACTTGGCATTAGTGTTACGTAACCAAGGAAAATACGACGAGGCAGTCGAAATGTTCAAGGAAGTGTTGAATTCAAAAGTATCAGTACTTGGAGTGGACCACCCGGACACGTTGGCTACGAAACATAACTTGGCAGCCACGCTAAATAGCCAAGGAAAATACGACGAGGCAGTCAAAATGTTCAAGGAAGTGTTGAATTCAAAAGTATCAGTACTTGGAGTGGACCACCCGGACACGGTGGCTACGAAAAATAACTTGGCATCAGTGTTATGTAACCAAGGAAAATACGACGAGGCAGCCGAAATGTTCAAGGAAGTGTTGAATTCAGAAGTATCAGTACTTGGAGTGGACCACCCGCACACGTTGACCACGAAACATAACTTGGCATTAGTGTTACGTAACCAAGGAAAATACGACGAGGCAGTCGAAATGTTCAAGGAAGTGTTGAATTCAACAGTATCAGTACTTGGAGTGGACCACCCGGACACGTTGGCTACGAAACATAACTTGGCATTAGTGTTACGTAACCAAGGAAAATACGACGAGGCAGTCGAAATGTTCAAGGAAGTGTTGAATTCAACAGTATCAGTACTTGGAGTGGACCACCCGGACACGTTGGCTACGAAACATAACTTGGCAGCCACGCTAAATAGCCAAGGAAAATACGACGAGGCAGCCGAAATGTTCAAGGAAGTGTTGAATTCAGAAGTATCAGTACTTGGAGTGGACCACCCGCACACGTTGACCACGAAACATAACTTGGCATTAGTGTTACGTAACCAAGGAAAATACGACGAGGCAGTCGAAATGTTCAAGGAAGTGTTGAATTCAACAGTATCAGTACTTGGAGTGGACCACCCGGACACGTTGGCTACGAAACATAACTTGGCATTAGTGTTACGTAACCAAGGAAAATACGACGAGGCAGTCGAAATGTTCAAGGAAGTGTTGAATTCAACAGTATCAGTACTTGGAGTGGACCACCCGGACACGTTGGCTACGAAACATAACTTGGCAGCCACGCTAAATAGCCAAGGAAAATACGACGAGGCAGTCGAAATGTTCAAGGAAGTGTTGAATTCAACAGTATCAGTACTTGGAGTGGACCACCCAGACACGTTGGCTACGAAAAATAACTTGGTATTAGTGTTATGTAACCAAGGAAAATACGACGAGGCAGTCGAAATGTTCAAGGAAGTGTTGAATTCAACAGTATCAGTACTTGGAGTGGCCCACTCAGACACGTTGGCTACGAAAAATAACTTGGCATTAGTGTTAAGTAACCAAGGAAAATACGACGAGGCAGTCGAAATGTTCAAGGAATTGTTGAATTCAAAAGTATCAGTACTTGGAATAGAGCACCCGGATACGTTGGCTACGAAATGTTGGCAGTTGTGTTAGGTAAACGAGAAACCACGTTGTAACATATTATAACATATTATTAGTACTGAATTAGTTTATTTCGTTTCAAATATTTCCTTTAACTACAGCATTTCGAAACTTATTACCTTTTGTAGCGAAACGTTCGTTTGTTCTGTTCACGTTCTTCTTTCGATATTCTCATCTGCAAAGTAAATTATTTTAAATTTGCAAGTTGCAGGGTGGATAATTTGCTGGAATTTTCGAAGAAATTTACAAATTCTTTGTTATTTTTATGTACATTATTGATATATAAATCATTGTAAAACAGGATATAGAGCAGTATTTCTAGACAGAAATTTTAGTTGTATTTTTGGTCAGCGCAGAAGCAACTGACCTTTCATCAGGATTCGTGTTTTTGCCGCCCACAAATTTTTGTCGCCAGTCGTAGGCCAGTACCGCTAAAAACACAAACCTTGGGTTTTAGGCTGGAATAGAGGCTATTTGTTGATCGTTGATCGTGGCTTAATTAAGAAGTGCTTATTAATTGTTGACTAAAACTGTTTTATCAAGGTGTGTGCGGCCTCCAGAAAATCGAAACGTGAATTTGCTTAAAGTGTAGAGTTCTGACGTTGTTTTTGCAAAAGCAAAGGAATTCTTATTATTATGAATGATCTTAATATTATAAACGATCCTGTGATTATATACTGCTGATTATTTCTGGATAGCTAGCGCTGATTTGGTGTTTTGTGTTAATGTACTGGTCACAGACTTTTTACAGATATGAGAGCTCTGCTACCTCCAAGAACCAACATATATACTAGCATGTAGCTTTAGCTAAAAATGCCCCCGCGCTCAAGCATGCCAATTTTCACACACAGCAAGCTATACATTGCAAGCTATACAACGGAAACAAAAACAAATTTTTGTCCGAAAACAAATGTTTTGGTTTATTGTGGGCCTGGTAAGTGGCATACTTATATGCTTAAATATTTCGACAAAGCCAGTTTTTTAGGAAGCCTTGTTAATTCCGATATGTGGAAGAAGACTGAAATGTGAAAGCAAATTAAATATGTATGTTTTATATACGCATAAAACAAAGAAAACTCACTGATCACCAAATACGATCAACAAACGTCTGTTTTGTTTACTTTTATCTTGTGAATAGTTTTAAAGCTACTGTTACACTGTCAGTTTACAACATAATTATATATTTCCCCATAGGGCGAAATATATGTTAAAACCGGCATTTCCTTCTCCTCCTCGTTCACTTTTATAGCCGCAGTTCAGTATTGAAATTTGGCCTAGCAAAGGTAGATAAGAATAGAGGCTAGTCTTCAGTGAAGTAGTGCGCCATTTCTTTTCAGTCAGTGCAGTTGGACAGTGGAAGAGTTTTGCTTTGTACGCTAGCTTTGATTCGGATGAGATAAAGCTTTAAATGATGGTATTAAGTCGTTTTAGGGCGCTATTTCCTTTTCGCACCCCCCTAACTGTATCTGATCCTAGCCCTAACCCTAACCCTAGGCTAGGGGGTGCGAAAAGGAAATAGCGCCTCGTTTTAGTTCAGTGTTTTCCTTAGTGTTTTGTAAAAACTTTTGAATAAGACATTTTGAATGAACGCAAGATAAACAGAAAAAGCGATATCAATGTAATAGACGTTTTGTTTTTGTTGTTGATAACAACGTTATGATGAATGGTGATTACATGTTTGGAATAGTAGAGCATTGAATCTGTGATTTCAGTGCAAAGTTGAAAGTTCATTATTAAAAGCCAGGCTGAAGATTTATTTTTATTTTGTATCCTGATAATAAAATGTAGCTAGTCCAACTGAAAACACATGTACAGCCATATGAAGGAAGCCCTTTTATGTGGAGAACAAAGAGTTATTTATTTCAAAGAGTACATAACAAAAACTGCAAATAAAAACGTGATATCGTATATGCAAAAAGATGTTCAGAAAACCAAACGTATATATTTTAATTAAAAGGATTAAGACATGTAAACAAGCATGAAATAATCTGGTTGAATGTGCTTCCCTGGATAGTCGTTTGATATATACAATAACATATGAATTCCATGATCATGTATGCTGTTTTGATACTGTCTCGCAAAAGTTAATATATCTGACAATTTTCATTACAAACAACGAACGTAAATTAAAACACATTCCAGCTATATTAGTGATTTGGTTATGGATGTTTATTTTCACTACCAAAATATTTTGTTTTCATTTGAGATTTACGAAGGTCATTTTATCAAATTAATAATGTGTGGGAACATGTTTTTTCGAATCAGAGATGTTTATTCTGAATACTTGAATTTAATTTGACAAATTGTCATTCTAAAGCCTTCTCTTTTTTGAAAATAACTCTTTTCGTTCCTAATTTGAAATGCTACTTATAATATGTTTTAGTAAAGATTGGTTTTTGATTTCCATTGATAGTTATATATTTGCTTTTATGTCTACTCCAAAGTTTGACAATTTTCTGTTCTTCTTTTGTAAACCTTTATACAAAGTTGATTGTATAATTTTGTAAGAGAGTTTCATCTGAGCTACAAAAAGCAAGTGGTCTATTGAATTATATTTTTCCTGTGTGTGTAAAGGATTGAAAACTTGTCTTCTGCAGGAATAAAGATCATTATGTTAATTATGATGTCCATAACTTCTCAGTCACATTTTAACACATTGACAAAAATTGTGAGAGAAACCTTATCATTTGATGCTCTTTTCATAAAGTTCAAAATAAGTTTTTTTGTGGTATTAAGTTCAATTCCACCCTGATCAGTATGGACAGCATTTTTATATGAGTATCAAGTTGATGGTAGCTTTACCATTGTAGCTGTACCATTTTTCTTATGGTTATCAGTGTACACACGATTTTTGCAACTTGGGGGAAATATATAGTCGCATTTTTGCGAATCTTGTTTTTGTGTTCATATATGCGTTCAAAACTGAAAATATAACTGAAGATTAGATACATGTTTTTATATTAAGAAGTTTTTGCAATAAAATTTAAGAAACATAAGTTCCGACGTTCTTAAAACGTTTTACTAAATATAATAAGATAAGATATAAGAATAAAATATTTGCTATTCAAAAAGATTTTTATAAATCAAGTTCTCATGTGTTTGTTTAGCTTCTATAAAAACGTAGTTATGAAACTATTAGGAATATTATTATATACGATTACGATGTACTAACAGTAAATATCAGGCTAGCAGCAAAATATAAACACCTATTGAGAATACTACAAACATAAAACACAAAATATGCATTCGATAGCAAACGCAAAAACGTAGTGATGAAAAAGCGTAACAGTGAAAATTTGCCAATATTGTTTGAATTACTCCCTGTTAACTCGTGAAATCGTTAACAAAATTTTCCTATAATAAAGTTTTCTTGTAAAGATAAACGTATTCCTATAAACAAAATACAATCACAAAAATGCGCACTTGCAACGAACGTATCCAAAATTCAAAGTTTTTTAACCTCAAAACCACAATGCTCCGGTAAAACGTTTTTCGGAAACTTTTCCATGTATCCGGGTATGAAAAAGTATTCCTTCGCATCGTCTTGGTTGAGGAAAAAATAACTTATCTTGAAAGGAACCCAGTGAACGCCCAAACTTTCGAGACATACAATTCTATGATTTCCTTCTGTCAAATACGCTCGTTGGGTTTTCTTGCTGACAGCCAGGATCAGCGGTTCTTTGATGCCATTCGCCTTCATATCATTTTCGAGCGACTTTATGTATCTTTCATGATTATCGTGTTTGTGGTAGACGTTTCTGTCAAATTCATTGTGTTTATGGAGAACAGGGAGACTTACCAGTTGAACTCCGGTATTAAGGATTTTGTTGGATTTTGTTGCTGTTCTCTTTTCACTAAATATAAAATGTATAATCATGTTTGACAAAAACAGACACAGAGTTCTTTACTCAACGAGTACGTTTTCTTCTCTTATAAAATATATAACGAACGACAAAACTAAAAAGAATAACATGCGTGATAAAAGGGCCACGTGCGTGAACACAATACATTAATAAGAACACCATAACATTATTAAAACCATTGTGCTGAAAATGAGCGTCACATATTTCAACACTCCCACTTGACGGTCACTTTGTCACGTCATTATCAAAACTGAAAGTCATTTCAGCATAGTTTGGTCACACCAAGTTCTAGAAGAAGCTTTTCGAACTGTGGTCGAGGAAGTCCCTTTGTCAATAGATCAGCAATCATTTCTTGTGTAGGACAGTATTTCAGGTTAATCTCCTTGGTCGAGACAGCGTCACGTACATAGTGGTATTTAATGTCAATGTGTTTTGTTCGTGAGTGATGTGCAGGATTTTTCGCAAGAGCGATTGCACCTTGGTTGTCTTCATAAATCGTAGTAGCATTGGCTTGTTCGAAACCCATGCCTCTGAGAAGGACTCGTAACCATACTGCTTCCTGTGTTGCACTGCATAACGAAACGTATTCTGCTTCAGTCGAGGAGAGTGCAACAATTGACTGACGTTTTGACTTCCATGAAATTGTGGAACTCCCGATTTGGAATATGTAACCGGAAGTCGACTTTAGTGTTACCACATCCCCTGCCCAATCGGCATCGGCGAAGCCACGTAAACAGTCCATCGTTTCATAAGCTTTACTCGCCTTGTACACCAGCCCATAATCGACGGTTCCTTTAACGTATCGAAGAACTCGTTTTAAACCGATCCAGTGTTGCTTGCCAGGTTTCGACATGTGTTGACTAAGTATTCCCACTGCAGCTGACAAGTCTGGTCTGGTCCCAATCGATGCGTATGTTAGGCATCCAATGACAGATTGGTACTCTTTCAGGTTGACTGGTTCTTCATCATCTTTCAGCTTTTCGAACTTCGTGTTGGGTTCGAGGGGAGTAGTTACAGGCTTGCAATCTTCCATTCCAAAACGTTTCAGCATGGATGATAGAAATGCGTGTTGGTCGATTGTAAGTACGCCATCCTTACGGTTTCGTTTGACGGCCATCCCAAGAATGTAATGAACTTCCCCTTCGTCAACCATTTCGAAACGTTCACCGATCCGTTTCTTTTCGGAGAGGAGTTCTTTGTCGTTATTTGAAGCGATCAGCAGGTCGTCGACGTATACAGCAACAAGGAGGATGACTTCCTGTCCATCCTTGATGAATCGCTTGAGGTAGATGCAGGGGTCACCATCGTTTTGAACGTATCCCAACCGTTTAAGGTGCTTGTCGAGGGTCATGTTCCAGCAACGTGCTGCTTGTTTTAAGCCATAGAGGCTCTTTCGCAATCGACAAACTTTGGCTGGATGTTCTTTGTCGACGAAGCCTTCCGGCTGCTTTACGAAGATTTCTTCTTCGAGATTTCCATTCAGGAATGCTGTTTTGACATCCATTTGGTGGAGGTGTAAATCAAGTTGATTGGTGATTGCTAGTACAGTACGAATAGAACTATACTTTGCGACAGGTGAAAAAACTTCATTGTAGTCGACACCAGGTTTCTGAGAGTATCCCTGTGCAACAAGACGAGCTTTACACCGCGTGATTTCGCCTTTAGCACCACGTTTGTGCTTGAAGACCCATTTACTGCCAACAATGTTCTTACCGGCGGGTAAGTCAACTAAATCCCAGGTTTGATTTTGCTTCAGCGAATCGAATTCACTACGAAGTGCTTCAGACCATAACTTTGAGTTCACACCGCTTAAAGCTTCTTCAATGGTCGTTGGCTCTTCGGTATCCACAGCTGCGATCGATGCAGCCTCTATTAGGTTCCACCAATCACCTGTCAGAACGTTCAGTCTGTCAGGTGATCTCCTTGCTCGTCGCGGTCTGGCATTTCCTTCAACAGCAACTTGCGGTTCACCGACGTTGTTTCCTGGATGTTCCTCCTCAGCGTCTGCCTCAGCTTCTCCAAATGTTCCAGTGAAGAATTCGTGGCTCACGTCATTCGATTTTTCAATGTCAAAAGCGTTCTCCATGAACATGACATCACGACTTTGAAGCATCTGTCTCGTTTCAGGATTGTACAGCTTATACCCGTTTTCGTTGGCAGGGTATCCGACAAAGACGCACGGAAACGATTTCTTCTGGAGTTTCCCCTTACGTTTTGCATCAGGAACATGCACGTATGTTTTGCAGCCAAACACTTTCAGGGAACTAACGTCAGGTTTTCTACCATGCCAAAGTTCATAAGGCGTTACTCCCTTTAATACAGCGGTAGGGCTTCGATTCCGTGTGTAGGATGCAGTAGATACAGCTTCAGCCCACAGGTTGAGGGGTTTCTTTGCATGGTGCAGCATCGACCGTGCAGCTTCCAAGAGGGTGCGGTTCATGCGTTCAGCAACTCCGTTTTGTTGTGGGGAATATGGAATGGTTGGTTCGCGTTGGATTCCCCGACTGTTGCAGAATTCGTCAAAGTCCTTTGAAAAGTATTCACCACCATTATCTGAGCGTAAGCGTTTTACAGTCTCGTTCTCAATGTGTAATCGTTTCACTTTCAATCCAGTGCGATTTTCAATAAGATTTACAAACTGCCCAAATTTTTCAAGCACTTCAGACTTTTGCTTCATCATGTAGACAGTAGTGTACCTTGAGAAATCGTCTATAAAAGTCACAAAGTACCTGGAACCTCCCACTGAAGGCACATCCATCGGTCCACACACGTCACTGTGGATCAGCTCGAGTAATTTGGTTGTAGTGCTTTGCGATTTCTTTGGAAACGGCTGACGATGCTGTTTCCCCATAGCACATCCTTCGCAGTTTCGATCGAAGGCTTCTTTTTTGTTGATATTCAGGCCATTCACCATCTCTTTTTCGTTCAAGAGTTTTAGGTTATCGTACCCTAGATGACCATATCGTTGATGCCACAGCTCGATCGAATCCTGCTTGTTTGTTTTCCCGATACAGCACGTTTCGTCGTTTCCTGGCTTTATCGTGTTCAGTTTGTAAAGTTTGCCGTACTTGTGTCCAATGGTATACTGCTTCCCCTCCTTGGTGATATCGCAATCCTTGCCTTTGAATTTCACATCAATTCCCTTATCTGTTAGGTAAGATAGAGAAAACAGTTTGTTTTGGATCTTCGGGATGTAAAGTACGTCGTGTAGCACAATTTTGACTTTTTCATTCTTGCTCAAAATAGTCAAATGTACATTTCCTTTACCGAAAGCATTCAGCTCGTAGTCATCGGCGAGTTTTACCTTTATCGGCGTTTCAAAACTGGAATAGTTTCTTAAGCTTTTCATGTCATGGGTCATGTGAGAAGAAGCACCAGAGTCTATCCACCACTCATCCTCGTTTACGTTAGAGGATTTCAGAGCTAGTTCACCACTGTCGTGATCACCATTTGCGAGATTTGCGTTTTCCTTCTTCTGGTCCTTTTTCTTTTTGATACAGTCACGAGCATAATGTCCTGGTTTCTTACAGTAATGACATTTACCGGTTTTCTTGTGGTTAGGTTTTGATGTGAATAGGGCATTACCAGAATTCTCAGCTTCAACAGGCTTTCTCTTTTCGCTCTCGTGAACAAGCCTATCGCGAACGTAATCCCACGTGAGGTGGTCTTCAGCTATAGTTTCTAGCGCGGTTATTAAGTAGTTGTAATCGTCGGGCAAACTACTAATCAGGAGAATCACGAGATCTTTTTCTGCGATGGCATCATCAATGGCTTCAAGATGTTCCGACAAAGTCTTAATATAGTTAATGTGTTCCGTCATATTTTGTCCTTTGTCCATCTTCGCAGAATATAACTTCCTTCTGTAGAAAATCTTTTTTGAAAGTGTTTTCTGCTGGAAATGTTTCTCCAGATTCTCCCACGCCTCCTTAGCAGATTTCGTGGAACGAACATAGATTTGTAAGTTTGTTGAAATTCCCAAACAAATGGCGGCAAACGCCTGGTTTTCGCGTTTTTTGATTCGACGTTTTTCAGTCTCTTCCATATCATCCTCTATAATTTCATCACCGGTAACGATCTCCCAAAGATCTTTTCCAATTAAATACATTTTCATATTGAACTTCCAAGAATGATAATTTTCAGCAGTTAGCTTCTCAATTTTAAACGTTACGTCTTCAGTCGCCATCATAAAATCAAATTCAAACAAATCAAAACTAATACAGTACTCGATATATAAAAAAAAATGTCTGGGCCCATAACCTGATAAAAACAGACACAGTGTTCTTTACTCAACGAGTACGTTTTCTTCTCTTATAAAATATATAACGAACGACAAAACTAACAAGAATAACATGCGTGATAAAAGGGCCACGTGCGTGAACACAATACATTAATAAGAACACCATAACATTATTAAAACCATTGTGCTGAAAATGAGCGTCACATATTTCAACAATGTTGTGGCGCGTTTGAAGGTTTAATATGCGGTTGAAATCATCATGTTTTTCTTCTAGCATTACACTCTATTTGGGTTTCTAAAAAAATACAAATAAAAGTAATAGTACCAAAATTAAAACATTATTGTCATTAAAACAAATTGAAGTTTTTTTGTTATCACTTGTAAAGTTTCGTAAACATCTAATTATTGCTGGATAAATACATAAGCACATCAACATATCGACACAGCATTTCGAAAATAAAGATAAAAGAATTTACCTTTCGCTGAAAAGTTGATGTATTCCTCTACAAATGGTTGGTCGGTGTCAACGGTGTCTAGCTTGATGTATGGTAAATGTCTTAGCATTTCGTAATTTATTTTAGGGATATTGTATAATGTTTCTTTAGGTTTTTTCATACCATCATAATAAATCCAAAAAGTGTTATTAAACCGAAAAAAAGATGAAAAATGTAATTTCACTGCGTCATAAATCGTTAACAGCATTAATACATAAACAATACTTCCTAAGATGCTAATAATGGTAGATATTTCATCATTATTTTCTATTAAGTCCCTTGGTAAAAACAGTGAAGGTGGAAGATCTGCAAGAAAAGTCATTGTTGGTTTTGAACAAGCTGGACAGATACCATCGATTGTGTTGTAAGCTTCCTCTATTCTTTCTCTTAACGTAGTAGGCTTCTTTTTCATTGCTAGCGTTAATTTCTGTTTTGATTTAGAAACACAATCACCAGAACAACTAGTATGGTAGATGAGTTTGGCAAGATCGGTTCTGGAAACAGGTTCAAAGAATTGCTGTGCTTCGCTGCCAAATAAATCACCATCCTCTATGTCTTGATTGAAAACTGTTTCAAACCAAACCTTTTTGCCTAAAGCGCTGCTATCTTGTTCAAATAAATTTAAAGTTTCCGATATCATACTAATCTTAGATGCTTCGACGATTTCCCTTAATTTGGGGAATAACTTTATCGATGACATTAGCCATGATAACGGCCCATCTAGAGGGCACGTATTCGTCAACTGTAGTCCATCTGCTAGGCCTCCCCATGTTGCACTAGGAAATTGAAACTCGGGTGTAGTAGCCATAAAATGTGTCTGCTCTATGTGCCCAAGTACAATGAGCCTACCAGTGTTAAACGTTCGGGGTGTTAGGTCTAAAGTAATGCCGAAAGCATCAGCGACAGCTTGTATTGCAGCATTATCTGCCCAGTTTCTGTTGGATGACAGATCCAAAATATACTTTCCGAACCTCTCTACTTCAATAAATTGCCTAAAATCATCTTGGTGGTTCAAAACATGTTCAACAGCTGTCTCACGAACTTCGTTATGCCTTGAACTGTTCCCAAAGAGCCCAAAAGCTACTGCGCGGAAAAAGCAGTTTCCATCGCCTTGAACATCCACAGCACGTAAGCCACGATTGGCTAACGTCGTGTTCAAATGCGACATATCAACAACAGAATCTTACTTGCTTAGGGAAATGGCTTTGTTTATATCGTTAATATATTGCAAATTAATTTCTTTGTACGAAGAGACTCTTTTTTGTCTGAACTTATAACGTGGTGATTTCTTTGTGATGCATTTTTTTTCTTCGTTTCCTTGATCGTTTTCCTGGTTATGATGCGGGTTTTCATATTTTTTAACATCAACTGTATCGTTCATTTCTTTGTCTTTATTTGGTAAGTGCCGAGCTTTGTTTTGTTTTTCTATTTCTTTCTTCCTCGTTTCCGCAGTTACACACGAAGCAGGTAACCATTTAGTTTTCGTTTTTCCGTTTTGAAGAAAACTTACTTTATATCGGTCATTTTTTACCTCGACGACTGTTGCTTTCGACTTCACGATTGAATTTTTTAATGTCTTTTTTCCTTTCTGAATCTTCACTATCACTGTCTCACCAATTTCATATTTAGAAGGGGGATGTTTTTGTTGATGCCGCTCAACCATTCTATCCGAAATCTTCTTATCAACGCTTTCTGTCTTTTTCCAAGTATTTCTTATTGTGTTGTTAGTCCAATTCTTTAAATCTTTTTGTCCATCCGGTGTTGTTTCATTGGTCAGCGCCGCAAGGTAGCTGATCTTTCATTTCCCCGTGTCTGTCAGTCAGTCCGTCCGTGTGTGTAATGTTGCAGGTCTTTACGCCCAAGCTAGACGCCCGTTGTTGCTAACTTTAAATTTTTCAGTTCGAAATCAGAAAGTATAAAGCACGATGTTGATTTTTGGAAAATATGTCACTTGTGTGTGACGAAGTAAATATATTACAATACAAAAAGAGTTCTCTTCATTCGAATAAATCATAGTTATTTTGTTTTAATGGGCCCTCTCCCCGCCCTTTATTTGAACAGAAAGTGCATTCTGGTAGTGAAACTTATCAACAAGAACCAAAAGACAAGAAGTACATTACTTTGGTTCCTCTAAACGATCAAATTAGGCTTTACATGCGATAATACAACAACTTATATGGAAGTGTAATTGAATCAAGACATTAACAGCCACGTATCCTAATTGGATGGGGTAGAAATTCTGGAAGAAAAAGTCAGGCAAGTTGCATAGATTATTTATCTGATGCCACTCAAATTAATGTTTTCTTTTTCTCCAAAGCATTATAATTTAAAGATAAGAAGTTAGCTTACATACCTTAAGGGAAGACAAGGTGATTCTTACTGAATTATTTTATTCATAGTCACAAGAAAAAGCTTGGAAAATATACATATTTTCTAGCTGAGCTGAATTATATTTCTTTATCTGTTTGTAAAATTTTTTTGCTTATATGTGACGGTTTGATGGAAAATCATAACAAGTGATAATTTCTGATAAATTTATCAGTAAATTATATACTGATTAGAAAACAATAGATTTAATCAGTAATTCGTTCGATTTATCAGTGATTCGTTTGATGAATCAGTATTACTGATAAAATAATCGGTAAAAATACTAAACAGTTATTGGACGAGATCGAATCCACTATGCAAAATATTGGGCGTGCGTGAAAACAATATTGGACGAGGCGAAAGCCTCGTCCAATATTGTTTTCACGCACGCCCAATATTTTGCATAGTGGATGAGAACGAGTCCAAATAACTTTTTTATTATACCACTAGTAGCACTAGTGTTTTTCACTATGTGTTTTAACATGAAAAACCTTTGTTTACAAAATGACGTCTCGCAGAATTTTGCGATTTATTCGAAAATACAGAGAGAAGCCATTGTAATGCACCTTATATTCAAAAATATTATGCTAGTGTTAAGCCAATCAGATTGCAGTATTAACTCCCGTGGTATAATACTGATAAATAATCAGTAATACTGATTCATCGAACGAATTACTGATAAATTGAACGAATTACTGATTATTTACCAGTATTACTGATTATTACTGATAAATTTCTGATAAATTATCTATTATATAATTTATCAGTAATATCACTTGTTATGATTTTCACTCAAACCGTCACATTAATTATATTTGAACCAAAATAAAATGGGGCTATTTCCTTTTCGCACCTCCTATTTCTTTCTTGGAAACCATTCTACACAACACAAGGAACATAATAAATAGTCGAACAAATCACATTTCTTTACAATTTACGAAAAAGATGATAATTTTGATACCTAATTTTCTCAAAGAAATGAATGTCTCAGAAAGAAAGATTATTCACTGCCGATTGCTTATTCTGCTCTTTTGATTTTGCAGCACTCTCCGTCCAGGATATTTTAGGGTCAGGGTTAGGGTTAGGGCTAGGACTAGTGTTATTTTAGTCTCTGTACTGAAGGGCCAACTAGTAAAAAAATATGGCAGATACATTTGTGGGGGGAAGTCGTTTAATGGAACTTTTCTCTTGAAAGCTTAAAATTTAACCATATTTATATCTTTAAATATATCTTTTATTAATTTATCTTCTTCTATTTGGTCTTTTTTGACCATATAAATGTTCCTTGTGTTGTGTAGAATGGTTTTCAGTGAAAAAAATAGGGGCTGCGATAAGGAAATAGCGCCAATAAAAGATCATCAAAATTGCTGAAACCAGATACTTACTTCTTCTTAATTGCTTCTCTTCAAAATGAAGCTCACGTATACTTATATTCCTCTTTTGAATTTGCTTCCTTAATGATTTGTCAACAACCCTGTTTCTCTACGATATCTATCCATTTAGTTCGTAAATTAATGCTATAGTCTTTGTCTCCACGTGGAACATGAAATATAGCGATCCCTTGCGTTTGAGCTAGAACAACCAAATATTGAGCAATTTGCTCCAGGCATGCTGAGTTTACTAAAGAAAACTTAAACTTTCCTGCCTGATGTTTAATTTCCATGCACCATAAAAAAGCATTGGCTCTAGTTTTTCGCGGAACTCGACATATTAAGAATATGTGGCCCGCATCGGCCCTATTTCCAGACTATTCTTTTTCTTGTGACTATGTTCTATTTCATTGTGTTCTTGTACTGTTACACAATTTTGTAGCTTGAAATTTTAAATGAACAAAAATTTACCAAAAGACCTTTTGAAATGGCACAAGTTTAGCAAGTTTTGACATTTCTGTTGTCATCATTATTAGTAAAATTAAATTAATTATTAGTAAAATTAAATTACAAGCTGAATCGTAAGTATTATATATAAAAACAAGAAGTTAATTAGTAATAGCCTAAAAATTTCATGTTATATATATATAAGGTTAAATATGCTAAAAGTTAAACATAAAAACAAAAACAAAAACAATTATACAATATACTAACTTATACCTATGTTGGAGAATTTCTTGCAGCACTATTAATTACTGTTTATTTTTGCAATTTTGTCATGAAATTGCAAAACATTTCCTCGTAAAGCTTTTTCTCATTCTTTAAAGCAAATGTTTTTCCAAATTGAACACGTAAAGGGGAAGTGGATTGTACTGCAGACTACAAAATGATGAAATATATATATGAAAATAATGAACCACGGAACAGGAAGACAATATTTTACTTTTCAATCTATCTCTATTACCAGGGTCTAATCTAAAAAGGCAGGGCAGCGTCCGGCGGAAGGGAAAAGGGCACATTATGAACATCCAAGGGGCACTTTTTAGGAAAAGGGCAACCTGAGCTTTATTTTGCTTCGGTGGGTTAAACCTGTGACCCCCTTATACAAGAGTGATTTATGAAATTTTTAAAGTGAAATAAATTTTTAGAAAAACAAAAATGCTGAGGGAAACGTCCGATCAACGGATCAAATATTTGCCTAGATTAGACCCTGATTACATCATTATTATCACTATTATACATTCATACATTCATATCTTGTACAGGTAGAAAATGAAGGAGATTCTTCAGATTCTATATGTAGATAGGAATATTTTTGTTATTCTAGATAATGAAAATGATGATGAGTAAAGGATGAAAAAAACTTTTAAAAATTTTTAAATTTGTGAGTCGCACAAGTTTGTCTCACAAATTCTGACATTTTTTGCAAATTCACAAAAATTAATTCTGCAAATCATGATTTTCTTGAGGTTCAATTTACAAAATTTTGTCCCCTAATTAGTTCTTCCGCAAACAATTTATACGAATAAGGTAACATATTTTACTTGCCTATTTAAATCAGGGTTAATCCAACCTATATACAAACCTTCCTTTAATTTGGCATATGCCCAAACCACATATTTAGTCGTTGTCACTTTCTGCATTTTTGTGCCATTATGAAAAATATTTGAAAATCAGACAAAATACATACAAATTATTTCAGATTTATTTTTTAACCAGAGAAAAAGAAAAACTTATATGAGTTTCCTTGAACTGAATTTTACCTTAATAGGAGTGATAAATTTAGTTTTATTGCCACCATGAAATAGAGAAATTCAGTAACTATTTTCCCTTCAGGTATGATATTCAAAACTTCAAAATTATGATGTTGTAATTCTATTTTCTATAAGGCCTGAATTTTGTGAAATGGGATTAGTTAGAATTAATTTGTGCGTTGTGCAATTATACATGACTTTTTACACTTTTATTTTTAGTAATCAGCAACTGCCTGGCAGTAGATCTTCATTTGACCTCATCTGTGGACCACTTACTTGGTACAAAAAGGTTCACTTGCGTGTTAAACCAAACACGTAAGCCTGTAAGAACGTAAACCTGGAAAGTCAAACTTGTAAAACTCAAATTTGAAGCTTAAATAAAATCGATTAAAGTATCAAAGTTGTTGTAGTTGTAATGTCCATATGATTTCTGTTGATGCGTATCGTATTACCGTATATTGTTTGTATGGTGTCACAGAAAATCCCCCGACTAATAAGGAAAAGGATTTAGTTGATTGCTGTGGAAACGCAAGGTTTTCTTTTATAACGTTTACCTTGATATTTAGTTAAGGCAACTTCCGTTCAATGAATCTATTAGAAATAAATGCGCATGTTATACGTTATTCGGCTCATAGAAATTTGCGTTTTTGTCTCAATCTCGGAGGTAGTAATCTATATGCAATATGCCAGGCTTCTTCGGTTATCATTCATTCGACGATTTACAGCTTTTTGAAAATATTACAGAGGGGCCCTTTTTATCATGAGAGGTTTTTAATATGTCTTTGCTTTGAGCGAATGGATTTACATTTGGGATTCGCATGTTCACCAACCGAATACGGGATTACCAGATACTAATCAAACTGTATTCTAGCTAGTCATTTTTCTTTTCCAAAGTGATCATGATCTTTAGACATCTGAGCATACAGTTCGCGCTGACCTTAAGGCCTATGGGCCTCTTGTTCTTATTGTCTTCGACCTCAAAAGTGAATTCACTGATGAGTTGATTTGTTTTTCTTCCGAAGAAAACCTCAAAAGGCGAGAGTCCGCCGAGTCCTTGGTGAGCACCAGTGTTATATTGATGAGCATATGTACTTAAATGGTCATGCCAGTTTCCTATTTCATAAAAGAAGAAACAAAAATATTGCTTATATCAATTTTTTTCACCAGTCTGTTTGAAAGTTCAAACGTTTCATCATATTAAAACGTAAATGCTTCTGTAAATTAAAGGTTTTCAAGGGAGAAAAGCAACTACATACCTATATTGTTGTTGGTAACATCATATACTAATTTTCTTTTCCATGTTGCGTGTGACCGTTCAATCTTCCCTTGTGCTTCCGGGTGATGTGGTCTACTTGTTGGTCGCTGGATCCCTAACTTTTCACACAATGTATTGACTTCACCTGAATTTTTAAAAGGCATTGAAAATCAAAATTTAGATTAATTCAATTATTCAAAAGTTTTCAATTACAATATCGAAATATCATTGAGACAAAGGACTTTTAAAGTATTTAAAATGTCGAATGAAATGGTGAAGCGTATTTACCTTTAAATTCATTTCCACGATCACTCTGTAAAATTTTGGGGTAACCATATCCATTGAATATGTCTTTCAAACTCGCACAAACATAATCTGCTTCTTTGGAGACAAGAGGTTTCAGAAAGACAAAACGCGAAAAAACATCCAATATTGACAGAACATATTTATACGTCGTGCCATTGTTTCCTTCTGACGAGATCGATCTGACATTTCTCCATCGGCTGTTTTGCTGTGACAGGTTGGAATTTGTCCTTATTTCTAAATATTGGGTTTTGTTCACAATGGATGGTGTTGATGTTAATCCAATTCTGAATGGCTTGCTTTGATATTCCAGCGAAATCATTACGGATACGAGTCAATATCTTCAAACAATTCTCACCTTTAAAATTTACGTGATAAAACTCGATGATTTTCTTGACTTCAGAATATCTTGGGATAGTTTTTCTAACACCGTCACTTACTAAAACCTTAAGGCTGAAATACACTATCATTTTTCAATGATCATTTTTCAATTATCATTGAAAAATGACAGTGTATTCAGAAAAAAATGCCATTTTTTATATTCTCATTTTCAATGACATTGAAAAATGATAAGTTGAACATGTTCAACTTTTAATTTTTCAATGTCATCGTGGAGGTAGAAATTGTTCCTTTTCTTGTGCGCGACGTCTGTTCGTAACCAATGCATTGCATCCTCAATCGAACGTGACGTTTAGGGAAAATTTTCTCGGTAACCAATAGGGATAACTGACGTTTTATGGGGCCCACGATACAGGCGATGTGGTGACGAAACATTTGGGCCTCATTTATTTGGGGGACGGGTGTGTGACGTCATCAAAACTTTTGATTGACGATATCTCCGAAACGGAGAGATATGATCCTATACATTTTCTTGCTCAGAATTTCGAGCTCTACAAGCCACCTTGTCTATATATTAATAGCCGATTCTCTGTCTGTTTGTTTGTTTGTTTGTTTGTTTGTTTGTAAGTCACGCAAAATGGTAGATTGAGTTGTGAGCGAAATTATTTCTTTTTTTGTGTGCGACGTGAGTTCGAAGCAAATACATTGCAACCCCAATCGAACGTGACTTTTTTTGGCTGATGAACTAATAGGAATAACGTTTTGTTTTTATCATTATTGTTAGTTTAATATTCCACATTATTGACTTGGCTTTGAAAACAGTACATCAACTAAATACAAAGTCACCAACTGATTAAATATTTTGGACAAAAAGCAGCAGTGGCAGAACGTGGCAGCATATGTTCGGTTTGCCACTAACTCTTGCCTGACTGTCTGAGACGGGTGAACTTTTTTTTTTGAGCAATCAAAATGTTTAAAAACCGATAGGTAAAAAAAGAGTATCATAAAACAAAATGTTTTTTTTTTTTTGCTTTTGTCGTAATAGTTGTCTTAATTTCTTTTAATCGATTTCTTTTAATCTATTTTAATCTGATCGAACGTTTTTTTTTATTCTCTTTATTCATTTAGCACGTGCATTTTTTCTCTCCTCCCGTGTGAACATTTTAAGAAGAGAAACCATTTTCGACCTGTTTGATAGCACCCATGTTTGAGCGTGTAACTTTTTTAAAAAAGCTTTTTTACAAAAGCTAATAAAAAGTGGAAGTTCTTCTTCCTACGTTTTGAGTGTATTGTTGTACTGATCAACGATTGGTTTTAAAAAATAAATAAGTCACACATAATGAAAAGCCTGAAAAATAGATAATGTAACACTGATGTAACACTGACTGCACACCAGAGGTTGTGACTTCGAATCTTTTCCAAGTTGTATGAGCCGTTTATAAAGTAATTTGCCGTTAATTGATACAGTGATACACAGAGCAGGTGGATATGGGCGGCGAGCGACGCCGCCTTGGCGGCTAGTCTATATATTAATAGCCGATTCTCTGTCTGTTTGTTTGTCTGTCACGCAAAATGGTACGCGATGTCAATGTGACGCCATTCCATTGAGACCCAAATATAACGCGACGTTCAG
This sequence comes from Turritopsis dohrnii, assembly GCA_027922465.2. Lineage (NCBI taxonomy): Eukaryota > Metazoa > Cnidaria > Hydrozoa > Anthoathecata > Oceaniidae > Turritopsis > Turritopsis dohrnii. The sequence goes on along the minus strand of BQMF02000264.1, from coordinate 241,787 downwards.
GGAAAACTATCTCGGTAACCAATAGGGATGACTGACGTTTTAAGGGTCCACGATATTGGCAATGGTGTGACTATAAAATTTAGGCCAAATTTGTTTGGGACGGGTCTGTGACGTCATCAAAATTTTTGATCGATATCTCTGTAACGGTTGATTGTAGCAAAACGATGCCATACATTTTTTTGATCAGTTTTTGGAGCTCTACGACACGGGTACACTTTCCGTTGCCAATTCCTAAATTTTGTTTTTCTTGAACTCAACTGAGGCTGAACCCATGTTCAACATGCTGAACATAAAAACGCATATTTGACGTAAGATTTCGACTTTTTGATCGCTGTTCTTTCAGGATTGGATTCTTCGGACGACATCTTAACAGTTATCTTCATCTATTATCAACATCTTAATGTATTATCGATTTAGGTACCCATATAAACGTGTATGTATGGAATTTCAAAAATCAGAATTTATGTCGAAATTGTAACTCGCAATAAAGATTTTATTTAGACTTAAAAATCGGCGATCGTGAAAATGTAAAGAATCTTCGACATGTCTTCTCAAAAAATGAAAGAAGAAAACATGACAAAAAAATATGAAAACATACGTAACCATGGTTACAATATACACAATATATAGTCGTACATAGTTCAGTGTTGACCTGATGGGTAGCACGAAGTCTTTAGAAAATAAAAACACAAGGAAATGTTTTAAGCATAGCACCAACAATTATGGTTAAAAAAAGCTATACTTGCTAAAAACGATGGGGTTTTATATACAATGTTCTCCACTAAAAACGAAAGAGTGGAATTTGTGTTTCTCGATATCTTGGACTCACAAACACAAAAAGAAATATTAACAAACTGGTTTATCGAGTCCTTTCTGCAGAGCAAAAAAAAAAAAAAAGAAAAAAAAAAAGAAGAAAAAAACCGTACGTATATTTTACAAGTGTAACAACGACCTACTTCAAGTCGTTCAGTTTTCCATTAATTACAGTTGCGAGATAGCTGACGTGACCACGTTTTCAATCATCATTCCGTATGGTAATACATACGTCATCAAATTTATATTTCAAGGTGACCTCGAAACGAGTCAAAGTCTGCGATCGTGACGTCATTAAAGAAAAGGTCTATCAAGTTTTCTTCCTATCAAAATATCGGGATCTGATCGGAATTAATAATAACCGAAACGGTATCCAACGAGAAACCGAACTTTAGAACGTTTCCGCATCAGCTTTCATAATCCATGCCACACCCGCCATCCCTCTTAAAAGAAACGTCGGGAAAAGATACAATAAACCCCCCCAAGCGACACGAGGTCGGGAATGTTATCACGACAAGTGGAAAGCGTTTTTTCCTTCATAATACGCGTTCCGTAACTGATTGCTCATGATCTCCACCGACGAATAGTCCGGCAATTTCAAATAATTGACGCACGTCATGACGCTGGGTAAGTAATTGTCAGGAAATAAATTGGTATCCACGGTTTTTCGTACGATCGTTAGAGGAGGATTCAAACTTCGGAAACCTGGAAAACAATAAGTAAGTAAATAATAAGTGAAACACTCCTCCTCCGTCCATGAAACGTAAAGGCCATCCTCCTTTGTTAAACTTATGTAAAAGCAGCACGTTTAGTTGTTGTAAATAAGGAGTGATCAAACACAAACATCGTTCGTTTTCCACTCACCTCCTACTGGCAACTTTGGACTACCAGTAATGAATTGTAAAAACATCCTCTGCTCATCCGCTGTGTAACGGCTCATGATTTCAAATAAAAATTGCACAGCCCGACTAAAAAAACACACGAAAGTTAGATCGTAGGGTGGAGTGCATAATGGAATCCACAAAAACTACTAACTACTTCCCACCAGTAAGATTCTCAAATATTCATGGACGCCTACCTATCTGTCGTGTAACCATGGTCACATCTACAACACTCAATCAATTCTAAAACAACAACAACAACAACATATAGAGTGTGGGATAGGAAATCACCACATCTCAACCAAAATCGTCAAAACATCACTGCGAAGAAGAGCATTTTTCTTGAAATAGTGTGTATATTTCTATAGAAATGCACTCCATCGCAGTGATTTTCCAACAAATTTGCACACTGGTATACAAAGAAATTAAAAAACAAGTTCTCACCTTTCACATCCCAAGGCTCGTTTTTGGAACCACAAAAGAGTAATTCCATCTAAAAAGAAATTACGTCATCGTCACGTTTGGTGTTTCTCCAACACAACAGTTACGAAGGAAGACAAGAAATTCTTTTTTCACCTCATCGGGGTAGAACATATGTAAGGATGACATTGGACAAAACAGTTCGAAGCCTTCCTTGAAAGCTTGAAATTGTTTTGCTACACCATCTCGTAAAGTGAACTGGACAACAAGCTATACAGAAAAACAAAAAACTACAACAATAGAAGAATAATGTCCCTCCACTGTACAATGATTCCTCATCACTTTTAATTTCGTTTCAACACAAAACTTTGTGCTGTAGCGGAAACGCTAGCCGATGATATTTTATGCAAGAAGTCAAAAACACACTTGAAAATCTCACTGCGATGAATAGCATTTTTTTCGAAGTAGTGTGTATAGTTCTATAGAAATACACTCCTTCACAGTGATTTGTCAACAAATTTGCCCACTGGGTGAAAAGATCTCCAAGAAGCACGGGACTTAAGCGATGAACCTCTTTGATCAAAAAGAAAGCGATAGTTTTCATCGCACACACCTAATAAGAAGCTACTCATACAAAAATGCAGCAATTTGATTGGTGGCCTCCACTTACAACAGACTAACCACAGCGCAAAAAAATACACGGTCACTTCAAACTGACCGGTAGCCGAATAGCATATTCACCTGTAAATACTCCTCTAAATTGTTAATCGTGACAGCAATGTCTTTCCCATTCTTCTTTAGTTCAATGTTAGTGCCTGGTAACAAGAAATCTAATCCCAAGTCTTCGATCAAGACCCCATCAAGTGTTAGGCTACTCAGAGCTAAATTTAACGATTCTCTAGAGTGGGTTTCATCCTCTTCAAGGATTTTCTTTTGCGTGACAATATTATTAAGCTGATTCAGCGATTTATAAAGTGTAGAGTCAACGTACTGGAGGTCGGAAATATCCAAGTGGCGGTCATGGTCAACCATACACTTATAAAATGTTTGAGAAAATGGTATATCTATTATTCGAGAGTCCATACAAGCTTTGGCAATGAATTTACCAAGAAATCGAAAGGCATTCTTTGTTTTGGTCACTTGAGCAGATTTCGCATTCTTGGGTAGTGGCTCTATAGAAGAAAACATGAAATTTCCCGAGTGCGCAAAATCATCGAAATATCAATGCGATGAAGAGCATTCTTATTGAAATAGTGCGTATATAGAAACGCTCCCCTTCGCAGTGTTTTAACAAATTTCCTGTGAACGAAGGTATAAACTATATAGGTGTGAGAAAAAAAACCTTACCAGGAAAGAGACCATCCTGAGAATGAAAGTATTTGGATGTCTTTTGAGAATCACCTTGAAATAAGTCAAAACATTGTTTCGTTAAATTACCCTCCTCCGCAGATATCAATTTTACTCTCTAAACCATTATTCTGTAAATACAGATAAATAATTTGATACCTTCACCTTCCGTCACGTCCACCTGTTCACCACGCCACATTTGTTGTTCGGTTTTTTGAAATTCTTTGGAAACTAACGCATAGAATTCTAGTGTAGGACCAAGTCCAGTACCAACCTTTTCGAAAAAATATATGAGATGGAGATGTCATGCCTTTTTTTATTAAATTACTTAAACAGTGTCTCGGACTCAAGTGCCGGGACTTGCGAATTGGGGTCTCAGATATCACCTCGGTTATTGGGGTCACATTTTTCTCAAATGCTTAGCAAGATTACTACACACATATATAACACAAGTGGAGAAGAATTACCTCTCCTTCGTATTGTATTTCCAAGAGAGATCGAGAATTAGTGAACTCTGTAATAACAGTATCAGCTTGTTTGAGCAAGTCAGACCTTGAAACTGTACGCTGAAAATAACAAAACGGAAGTAATCATTAACCAATATCTTATCGAAGAAAATTCTGCTTTGAAGAGTGTGTTCGTTTGTCCTAATAGATGCGATATTTTCTAATAACCGTTTGATAAAACGAGGGTGTGGCAGGACTTACTTTCTTTTTGTCTAAGCGAGGCGCCACTCTATCACTGCTGTCTGTAGTAGCGAGATCTGGTACAGTTTCCTGAAGTAAATAAATCAAAAAAAGTAAATACGTTTTGAAGGAAGCAAAAAAAAAGTTTACGTAAAAGATTTACAATTATCAGGTAATAACATCAAGCCTCGTTTTCAAACAGATAAAAAACGACGTTAGCGTCGTTTACAAAGAGAAACGAAACTCCACCGGAAAGTATTTTCCGAAATGTCTTTATAAATTAGACGTGTGTATTGATCATTAAAATCCTAAACGAGGAAGCGAAAACCTAGTTGGCACATGTAACCTCGATTTAATGTTAAAATTACTCTTAAAGAAGCCTTGAAAAAAGCAACATAATTAATTAAGTTATTAAGTCATAATTGTTGAAACAACTTCCTGAAAAAGAGGTAGCTTGGGAGTTCAAGAAAGGTTTATACATGTGCAGGGATGGTGTAGTGGTTAGTACTTTAGAGTGCAACCGCTGCGACACGTGTTCGAGCCCCAGACATGTCGCAGCGCGTCAGCCCATTAGGAGCCATCGACTGACTGTGCAAGTTCGAGCAAGGCTATACGTATCTTGCAAGTTGGTGGACAGAATAGGCAACCGTCACAGACTAAAAACTCCCAATTACTTACTCACTCACTCATACATGAAAATCAATCAAAGAGGATGTTGGCACTTTAGTGACGACATATAATGACGTACCTGTAACTTCATGACGGCTCGATCGCGATCGAATGTTGTCGTATAGAACAAAAGTTGACGACACTCGAATGGGAAGATGAACGGACTGTAAAAATAACAACGGCGAGTGATATCAATTACAGGACACGTTATCATCACTTTTCATATGGCTCGCTTTACACACGAAGAAAAATGTTCCCACAGCTCCTTAGGCATAATTTCAAGCAAATTTCAAAACGTCACGTGATTCAGACACCCCAGATAAACAAAGGTCACGTTAAGAAGTGATATTTAAAGCCTTACCAGGACTTCGCTAACTCAGTCAACCAGCTGGGAAGATTTCCAGTCATGATCACTAACGGATCTAACGAAAAACAACAACAAGATTTTAAAAATGAATGATACGTAAAGCTGTGTTTACACTGTCCAGGATTTAAAAGATCTATGTTCTCTCTACCTTGCAGTTGTCTGGTGGCTTTTGCTGTCAGTTTCGTGTTGACAAATTCCAGTTTAGATATAACATCACTACCAGACTCCCCCTGCACAAAACAAAACAAATAGTTTCCAGTTTAGATATAACATCACTACCAGACTCCCCCTGCACAAAACAAAACAAATAGTTTCCAGTTTAGATATAACATCACTACCAGACTCCCCCTGCACAAAACAAAACAAATAGTTTCCAGTTTAGATATAACATCACTACCAGACTTCCCCTGCACAAAACAAAACAAATAGTTTCCAGTTTAGATATAACATCACTACCAGACTTCCCCTGCACAAAACAAAACAAATAGTTTCCAGTTTGAATCAACAACAAAAACAACAACTTTCGAAATTTAATTTTAGAAAAAACTGGGACGGAAGTTGAAATAGAAACACGTGACTTACATCAAGGAAGCGCCACCAATTTCTGTTCAGATAATACAAAACCCTCATGAGACTAATGACAGGTACAGATGGGTCTTTCAGATCTAAACGAATGTTTGAGCAGTGAATCAACCACACAGTAAAGGAACGTCACAAGCAGTAACATTGATAATGAAGCAGTAACATCGGTAATCAAGACGTAACATTGCTATGTGCATAGTACAATACAACTCCGTTAAATCGGACTCTCAAAGGGTCTAAAAAAGTCGGTCTGACTACTTATCGGAAGTTGATCTTAAGTCAGACCGAAGTCTGACGGGGGGGGGGGGGGGGGGGGGGGGGCAAGGTTTAGATGGTTAAACGGTATCCGACTGAAGGGGGTTGTACTGTAGTAACATCGAACATCGCAAATAAAAGGGACATAACAACAAGAGAAACCAAACTGGGATTTTTAATTTGAAAATTGGGATCTTACGCAAATTGTCGTCGCGTTTACGAAAAGTCCCTATACACTCAATGAAAGAGAAGAATCCAGTAGTAACCTTGTAGTAACATCGAACCTTTCGATATGGACTTTAGGTTTGTGTGTAGACTTAACTTTTAGCCAGAAAATCTAAGTAATTTGACAAAGCTTCCTAAGGTTTTGTAACTAGGCTACATGTCTTTTCACTGAGTAAGCATCCCAGTAGGAAAATTTGTTGAAAAAGCTTTGCGAGTGAGTGTGTTTCTATAGAAATATACACACTAGTTCAATGGAAATGCTCTTCGTCGCAGTGACTTTTTGAAACTGTACCCACTGGGATGTAAACTTACGAAAAAAATTACCTCCTTGTAGTTTGTCAGTCAGATATTCGGAAAAACCTAAACGAGAAGGAGACTGGTCAGAAAGGACATCATGTGAATGGCTTCGTGTGCAAATAGTCCTGATTATTTGACGTACCATCGTATTTTGGAACCTCTGCGATGGAGGAGCCCTTGTTTCGTAGTATAGATTTTACTGAAAAATCGGATTTAGTCCGTTTTAAAACGGACGATTTGTTCTCACTTGTTTGCGTAACAGGTCGATATCTATAATACAAGCAAAAAATTGTCTCTATCATCATGAAACTCTGGTGAAAAGTCTCGTGAAATAATATGAAGAAGCAAGGCAAAGCCACTCAATAACTCCATTAAGCCAGAACAGAAATTGCTACTTCTGCTTCACGATATGTTAGAATTGAAGTATTTGTTTAAGATCAACAGTACAGTGTGATCGTGAGATGAGAAAACCTAAAGTAGTTGTCAGGATGGTCAAACAAACCTGAAGTAGTTGTCAGGATGGTCAAACAAAACTTACAACAACACGTGCGTGCCTGACCAAATGCTGGCGCGTCCAAACGGTCCGCTCTCATCATCCATCTCATTCTCATCATCAACCTATGAAAGCAAACGAACGTCAAAGAAAATAGCGCATTATACACTTACTCAAGTACTTCAACTTTGTTTAAGTACACTATGTCCATTTTGCTTTAGGTGACATAATCTAGTCAGCTAGTAAGGTTTGATGTTCGAATTACGAAAATGATATACTTACGTTGCTGTGTGCATACTGGCGTACAGCTTGGTAGACAGTCATATTATACGGAAGGACATGACCATTCAATGTGAACTCCAGGACGTGTCTGTATTAGAAAGGAAATCAACAGTTAGCGTCTTAAGGAATAGAGTTTCGTAGTCGTCTTTGTCTATGACTTTTAAGATAATTTCTGGACAGTACTATTCAAGCGCCGTAATCCAACGTGCTGTACTCCCTTTTTTTAGTTACACAAAGTTTTCAAAATAATAAAATAACGCAGACGTGGCTTCTGAAAAACTTACTTAGGACTAGATGAGGCTTGCAGCTGATTGGCCTGGAATGACAAAGCAAAGAAAGTCAAACAGCATTCGAGTTGTTAGAATGTTACATGTGATATGATTGTAAATAAACATATGTGCGTGTGTACTCACCCACGCCTCTTCAATTTCATCATCTGATCTGTCGTCATCATCACTCATTTCATTATCAATCTCCTAAAAATATACGCCGAGCTAGAATGATGCTTACAACAAACAAACAAATGTACCCAACAGGCAAAATCGTCCAAAAGTCACTGCGATAAAGAGCATTTTTATCGAAATAGTGTGATCATTTCTATAGAAACACACTCCTTCGCAGTGATTTTCCAACATATTTTCCCACTGGGTAGGCGCTTCTAAACTTTCAGGAAATCCTGAAAGCAAAACGAAAAATTAACTATCAGTTACTTTTCACATATCTAACATACATTTCATTTATTCCATCAAGAAAACTAGCCTTATGTCTAGAGGAATCCGTTTGAATATCACACAAAGCCAAAACAAGTACCTACAAGACTAAGACTATAGGTAAAATCAATAGGCGAGTTATTATACTAACCTCGCGAACTCTGCCATAACCGCGCACCACCAAATATCGTTCGATAGCCTTGTAAAGAAAAGCACACAATATTCAAAATACTTCTTCTTTTCCTGAAATATTTTGACTGGAAACTGCTTTAAGACAAGATGGTTACCTGAACCAAGGCTAGAGGATCAATCTTAACAGCACCGCCCGTCCATTGTTTCACGTTAGTACTGTTCGGATGTCTTTGAAGCTTACACTGGTATTTAAGATACAAAACATTATAAATAAATTTGAAAAATTAAGATATATGGCAGGAGAGAGGTACTGCAAAATATTGATTGAAAAAAAACAAACTTTATTAAAAAAACCTACCTTTATTTGGTGAGTGTTGAAAAACCTTAAAGCTGAAGAACCTCGTGCGCCGCCAGCCATGGTGGAGCCAGGTATATCTTGACACTTGACAGGAAACTTAAGAGATAAATTATAAATATTGGTAAATAGGAAATTTATTTCCAAATACAAATGTAAAGAATGTGTTTGCCTATACCTGCTCTAGTTGGTTGATACATAAATTCAATTTTTGTGTTAAAGCCACCAGAGGAGGTTTGGTTTTGCTAGTCTAAATTATAAGAAAGGGGTCATCAGTATTCACGTTAGTGTATATAGTAAACAATCTATTTATCACAAGACCGCTAATTTAACCTAGAGTATATCACCATATTTGTTACAGGAGTCGATTATTTAAAAGCATTGCTGCATATTTTTCTATTACTATCTATCTGAAGCAGTAGAGTTAATATCATTACATACTGTTTTTCTTGATGTGAATTCATCTTCCTACAAAACAAGAGACATTTTTTAAGCACTTTTGTAAAGACAATATATGGAATTATCAAAGTGTGCACTTAAAACTTACAGAAACACCAAAAAATATCTTTAGAAATCTTTTTATTCGTAAAAACCTTGGAAGTTCACCTTTACCACCCTCCAATGTTAGGTATCTATAAAAAAAACAGATAAAAACATTCCAAAGTCAAAATGGAATGACGTCTCCAACCTCTTCCCACTTTTATAAACAACAACAAGAAAACCAACAACATGAGCTTACTTGAGAAGTTGATCAACCATTCCACTATGCACAATCTCAAACGGTGATGCACCTGCTTGCTTGTCTTCATTTAACAAAACAACACACAAGTTCTTTAAAGCTTCTACGTCATTCAAACTCTAAAAATATTTCGGCATAACACTTTCATTATGATTGAAACTTTGTAATTAAACCGATTCATAGGAGCTATAAAAAAGCCGTCATCAACAACTTTTTCAGTTCAAGTAAAAGAGAGGAACCATGAAATACCTCTAATGATAGCTGTTCTGACGAAGATGTGAGTGTTTGAAGTATGTTCAGTGCAGGGTGTGTTGACTCAGTACCGAAATAATTCTGATAAAGTTCTTTTGCTGAAACAAAAAAAATCAAATATGGCCATAGTAAATTAGTTTCGAATATCAAAAACAATGTAAAGAAATTTTATTGCAGAAGTAAAGTTTCACTGATTAAAAAAAAAGGTGAAACGACTGTGTGTTTGAAAAAAATTACAGGTAAACATTGAGGTAAAAAAAAGATGTTAAACCTGTTTTATGTATCCACACTTTAACCTTCTCACGGTTTTGTTCCTGTTCTTTTAAATACTGTTCCTGCAAAGGCAAACAGTTTGTGATATGCTTCAGTTACAAACAAAAATAGTGTTAACTAACAATATGCATACCTTAAATGATTTGTCATTAGAACTGTCTGCACTGGTTGACGAAGTAGTGTTATGATAAGATTGTGATCGACCCCATCTTGGAGCGAAATTGGAAAAAAAGGATCCTTTGGAAGGCGCAGCGGATGAGCTTGACAGTGAGGAGGAAGAGAATGTAGCAGATTTAGGCCTCATAGCACTATCAAGAAGCTTCTTGGAATTTCCAATAGATGAGGAATCTTCGTTCAACGAAGCTTTTGACGAGCGTTGGCGACCAAACTTCTTCAAACTCCTCTTCTTACTTTTCAAAGCTGCAAGTCTTGAAAACAAAATTATGTTTTCAGATAGGGACGAAATTTGACTAATTGCATTCATGTGAAAAAATATCACTTACCTTGAGGTTGACGTAACAGAGGAAACGTCAGCAGTACTTCCCTTCGTTGAACCAGCATCATCAGAAACTTTAGGTAAGTCAGAAGCACTATGCCTTTGGGTAGGAGAGCAACCCACAGCCTCAGAATGTTTATCTTCTTCAAGCATGAAAGAGTTTTTGGTAGGAGAGTTAGATGGTGTACTGGGCAGTTGACCTTCTGAAAGTCCTTTTATTTTATGCATAACACCTTCGCGGCAGAAAAAGACATGAAATGTCTCGGAAAGTTTCGACATAAGTATATCAGCTTTTTGAAGTGCGGAACAGGTAATACGTAAGTCACTGGAAGACAACATACCAGCTATGTAACTAGATATTGGAATTTTTGAAAGAACGTCTTTTAGTAAAGTATCTGGAGAATGGTATAACATTTTCAAAATTGCAGCTAAACATTTGTGCCGTATAGCTGCACCAACGGAAGAGTAATAAACATCATATACTACAGCTATGAGAGATTGAACAATAGTTTTTCCGAATTCTGATTGATCCCCAAAAATAACGGTCCGTTCATCTGTTGATTCGTCTTTTGACTTCGTTGAAACCACAGGGGCTTGCTGCCCACTTCCAGATTTTCTCTGTATTGATCGAATGGTACCAGTATCTTCATTTATCTATTAAATAAACGTACAAAAACAGTGTTTGAAAAAAAACAAACAAAGTTGCAAGTCAAACATTCAAATAAAATCAAAGATTTTAACAATTTTGCACATGAATGTTAATATCATTTCACTGACTTTTTGAAAAATATCAAAGAAATAGTGACAGAAAAATTATCTTCTCTACTCTACTTACCTGTTGCATGGTGGTGAAGTCAATGATATAATTTCTTCCAAGGGTTGATAAATTTATCTCGTCTTCACCGCACTGGTATGCAGCCTCTATGATCCGGTTGTCAACCCACAAATACGTATGCCATGTGTTCCGGTCATCTCGCCACTGCCACGTGCCCAATGTAAGGGAATGACCGGAGCCTTTACTTAAATATTTATCAACAGTGAATACACCAGTTTGTGGCAAAGTCGGCAGTAGTTCACATATTAAGCATGTAATCTCATAAAGTTCCTGTGGACTTCTTGGCACCAGCTCCACAATATCGTCAGAGGGTACACTGTTAGTCCCAATAAGAAGATAACGTACTGTTTCTGAGATATCTATGAACCAGTTCAAGAAACAAATTTTTAATAAAGAACATGTACTTACAAAACAGTGTTTCACATAAAAGACAAGGTTGTTGATAACAATTGACCATAAAAATAAAAAGCAATAACCTAGCTTGACAAGTTCAACAGCAATTGACGGGCAGTTGGCACACATCACCGCAAGCATTCGAACAACCATCACAAACGTGTTGCTACTTATAATCGGAGGGGTCACCATTAACTGTACAAAAATCACAGAAAAGGTAAATGAAACAGGTGGTAGGAATGTTCATATAATTTTTTGGATTATAGTAGAAAAAAAGACAGAGTACTGACCAATTGCTTCAGGTTAGCAAGCAAACCATGTTCGCATAAACTTTCGAGTAGAGTTTGGTTTTTTTGGATATTGTCAACAACTCTTGCAAACGCCGAACAGACGCTTTCCAAAGATTTTTTATCTTGGTTTGTCAGTCTACTTGATAAGATCTGAATGGAGTCTTTTACAAAATGGAACTCTTCCGATGTTACTGAGTGACAGCAGTTTGCTGCAATTGCCAATGCAGAACGCTATAAAATAATTAAATACAGAATGCTACAAAGTCATTAAATAGACAATAACAAATTTTCAGTCAAACACCACCTAATAACATTTCTATTCCTTAAAGAAAAAAAAAATTGATAAATGAATTGAATAGAGTTTCTAAAGCACCATGAACTAATGAAACAAAAATTGCTTTAAAACAATCAGCATGTGAAGCCATAATTATTTTGCCCTACAGAATATCCATGGCAACGGAGATTTAAATGCAACCTACATACCTGAGCAACAATGGAAAAAAAATCCAGGAAAAGCAAACAAGCTCCTAAGCCTCCCTATAAGAACGAAAAGTCAACAAAATACAATATACCATTATTACTTTAAAGCACTGCAAACAAGTAAAGTTTAAAAAGGTATAATACTGCTTGTAAGATATTCTTTCCATGACGCTTTGATAACATTTCTAGGGCAGTTAATGATTGCTCGGCCACGTCCATGCATTGTATAGTTTGAAGCTGAAAAGAAAGTTAGATAGGAAAACATTACACAATGTCCATTTCTAGTTCATCAGATATATCATTCACGTTATAAGGACACCTACCTTCTCGAGAAGGGTTGGCACTGCATCTATGACCACCACTGAAGATCTTGGTAACGCTTCCATGAGATAGGTTAAAGCACGACAGGCATGATTCATCTACTCAAAAAAAATCAAAACAAAAAAAAACAAAGTTAACAAAAACAACATGACATCAAAGTTCTTCGTTGCAAATTTAATAGGAATTTTTGGATTTATATCAAAACAAGTCAGTTGATCTAATGAACTTTTAATTGGGATGTAGCCTTGAAATGGCTATCCACAATGCTTCATTATACAGTGATTTGCTCAAGACATATATATCAGAATACATTGGTTGTTTTTACTTATTGCATATTGGTTTTTCTAAGAAAACCACAAAAAATTGCAAAATTCAATAGAAAATGTTCAGAATACTTTAGTTACATAAAACTTCATTTCCAGACAGACGGCTGCTTCAGCAAAATACTGAAAATAACAAAGAAAGAACCAGGATAAAAGATCTGAATTTACAGACTTACTATATCAAAATTGTGTTCAATCTTCAACAAAGTTATCTAAAAGAAAAATGAATAAAGAATAAAAAAATCCACAAACTTAAACCAGGCAATAGAACCCATTACAAAACAGAAGAGACTAGCCGCCAAGGTGGCGGCGCTTGCCGCCGATGTTCAGCCTGCGTTGACTTCACGAAAAATAAAATTAAGGAATTGGCGACTGAAAGTGTACCCATGTTGTAGAGCGTGAAAAGCTGATTAAAAAAATGTATGGGATCCTTAGGTTACGACTAACTGTTACGGAGATGTCGTTGATCAAAAATTTTGATGAAGTCACAGACCTGTTCCCTTAAAAATTAGACCCAAATTTTTCGTCACCCTATCGCCTGTATCGCGGACCCCAAAAAATGTCAGTTATCCCCATTGGTTACGAGATAATTTTCCCTAAACGTCACGTTCTACTTGGGTCTCAATACAGTGGTTTCACACTGATGTCGCACAAAATAAAATAAAATAATCACTCTACAACTTATCTACCATTTTGCAGACAGACAGACAAACGGAGAATTGGCTATTAATATATAGAAGGGTTTGCAGTCATAACATTACATTTTATTTGTGCTGCATACATAACTGAAACGAATAGTTCAAGAAGATTTCCTTACCAAAACTGGAACAACTTGCTTAACAGGAAAGCCCCCTAACGTTTCTTCATTGCCCATGACAAGTAACTAAATCAGACAAAATAACAAAAGAATAACGAAAGATGGATCATCTAAACATTTGATTAAAAGCAAAAATTTTCATGTGAAATAGAGTCTTAAGTTATCAAACAACATTATAGATGTCATGTTTCAGAACTCAAAAAAAAAGAAAAATATATTGTTTTTGTTTGTTTTTCAGGTATTTGCCAATAGACTGTCACAGCAATTCTCTCGCAGCGTTACGCTTATATTTCGAAAATTTGTAGAAATGCTCTTTTATCTGAACATCTTCTTTTTTAGAAACACATTTGTAAGAATACCAAATAATAGAACAATATTTTTACCAGTCCAAAAAGATATTCATTAGGACAAACTTTTCACCATTTTTGAGACAAAATTGCTGAAATTTTGTCTGATGATTTCAAAAATTGTTTTTATTCTTTTATGTGGAGAACACTAAGTGTTTGGCACAAAAATAAAAAAGGTTTTTATGTGCAATTTAGAGAGAAAAAAACCCCAAGTTTTCTCAATGTCGAAATAGAAATAGCCTCTTCATAGTTTCCAATAACTCCGATCTCCACAATAACGTTGCTAGAGTTTTAATCAGGCTAAAAAGGGGTTTGGATTCTGTTGGGGTCAAAATGTTCGATGCAATGGCTTCACACTGAGGTCTCGCACAAAAAGAGAAATAGTTTCTCTCACAGCTCACATCTACCATTTTGCATTTTAGCAAAAACTTTCAACAGACAAAATTCTTAAAATTCTCTGCGGCAGAAAATATTGTCCTTTGTTAGTTCTCATACCTGACACATTTCCATTACTCCTTGCAATTGTGTTCCTTCATTGTCGCTTTGCATTGAGGTTATGAGTTGTTGTGCTTTTGTACCTAAAAAACAAAAATGTCAAACTCATAGAAGAAGAGGAACATCACACAACTCCCATAATCTTTAATCAAGAATATCAACAACCTGCGCCACTATTGAAGGTTTTGTGAAGCAACAAGTGCATTCTGGGTCCCAAGCTGCCAAAAAGGTGAGCAGGAAGCCCTCTTGCCTCTAGCAAAGCTAAACAACAAAAAGATTTCGTAAATTAACACAATAGAAAAGATGAAAGAGAGAGAGAGATTGACTTTAAAGCAACATTAAAGAAAAAAAAAAAAAAAATTCAACAAGTTTTTGTTGTTGTGAAATCTGCTTACTTTCTCATAAGTTACTAAAGGTTCTGGTAACCAAACATAAAAAGCATTTTCATTGAAAGCTGCTACATTTGATATAACAAAAGTCTTGTAGGAAAATCAATTATTTATAAGGGCAGAATAAACTAAGGCTGTATCTTAATCCATACTGATCTCCAGACGAGATCCAATAGATAGAACATTTAAAAGACAACTAGAAAATCCCACTGGAAAACATAGGATGAAATTGTCGACATTATTTTGTTTGTAGCACAATAATTATCCTTGATCATGTCTTGTGAAAAACGATGCACAAGGAGACAATACAGAAATTACAATTAACACTTTACTATAGGGACACTGCTGAATCTCTATGGCTTCTCCAACCATTTTTGACCATGTTTTTGACACTGCAACAGTTTTTAAACTTCTTTTCTTTCGAGCATAACAAAACATATCTCTCATGTTATCAACTTCAAAATAGTTATGAACAACCGAAACTTTTTTTAGTGAAAACAGGGCCAAGAAACAAACAATTATTGTCAACTGTCTTTCTATATTTGTACGCCCATCTTCCTTGCATTTAGGTATTTTCAATAAGCTGCCATAAGCTGAAATACTACAAAAACTACAGCTGATCCTACATAGAAGTGTGTTGTCATAATGTCCACTTTAAAGCCAGTTTCAATTTGATGAACTCACAAAACAATCGTGTAAAACGAAAGAACTTTGAAAGGGACAAGTACAAGAAGTAAGGGAAATTCATTGCTTAAGCGTTTTAATTTTTTTGAACAATGGAGTGTGGAAAGCAAAAGAAGGAAGACAAGAAATGTTTTGTTCTTTTGGTTGGATAACTGAAATCATAACCAACAATCCGCATACTAATTACTTTACGGGTCGGGAAGTAATCTTCATTAGTCAGAACAATAAAACCCATATCCTTGAAGTAGAAACTACCTTGCAGCCGTGATATGTCGCTTTCTTCCAGCCCAAATCCTATTTCACCATCCTGGCTTGCTGAAAAAGTAAATCATCTCTTCATATATAACTAAAGTAATAACAAAAAATATAATCAATAAAAAGTATGAAGAAGGGATTCTCACAGGATGAAGCACCACTGGCTAAAAGTGGAGCCACTGCCCCTAATGACTGTGTCTCTGCATTAAATGAAGGTGAACCTGCATAAACAAAGATTCATAGTGAAGAATAATCGTCAATGAAATTGCATGGGAAAAGAGAAGATGTGTTTAAATAATAATGTTTAATAGTTCATGTCAATACAGAAACTAGACTAGGTCAGAAGGGGACCTGTGTGCTAAATTATTTTATGATGTTTTGCCCTTGGATGATCAAGTTTCAATTTTTTCACCTGAAACCTTTTTAAGTTGGTCGTAGTGGGCTTAAGACTTAACGTGAAAAATAAAATATTTTTGTACCATTTGAAAAAGCATAAAAAATAGATAAAAAAAAGTATTGGAATCCATATCTGAAATTGTCTATTTGTCTAGATATTGGGTAAAAAGATGTCAAAAACGAGATTGTCCATGACAGTATTCAAAATTAAAAATGGCCAGATCTGGTGGAGATTTTCTGGGGAACAATTATATTACGAAAAAGCCTGAAAATTGATATATTGTGCTCAATTTAAGAAACACTACCAACAATTCTATTTTTGGCCACCTTATTCCAGTAACAAAACAAAAAACAATTTTCTTAAAATCAAAACATTTTATTTCATTGAAAGAGCATTGAAAGATCAAAAACATGTAAGAACCATATCTGAAAATACCTAGTTCACTAGATGTTAGGCCAAAAAGGGACCAAAATAATGTACGTCATCAATGACGTCAAATAAAAAATGTCCAAATTTAATTTTTTTATGGGGTAACAGTTAATTATATTATAGAAATGAAACCCATATAAGAAGTGCTTCTTTTGAACTTTTTTCAGATTCTTTTATATAATTTTTTATATAAAAACATGCAATTCACCTTCATTATTTACTGCACTTTGATCGTTTGAGCCGGCGGTACTGAAAGAAAAACCATATATCATGCAGCCACTTTCATAAATATTGACAGGATAATATCACAATGTTTTAACAAGCAGCAGAACTTTTTACCCTTCATTTTCCATTTCTGGCGGATCAGGACGAGCCCTTGTTCTTCTGTGCCTTCTATGAACATAAGAATAATCTCACTCAAAATAGAATTAAAGAGAGAAAAAAAAATTGATTAAGTAAAATATAATGACGCAAGTCAGAAACTTTATATAGCAAACATAAGTTATTTTGGTTTTTAAATTCATCTTTTTCTGTCAAAGTATCTTTATAAAGCACTTATTCAATAACCTAGAATACAATTAGAAAGCAAATCAGACTTTGATCTGCTAATAGGAGATTATGATTCTGCTGTTAAAAAGAAAATAACATTACACTCAGTATTAAGTGTCAAAACACTTTTATGTTTGGAAATTTTTGCTTTGAAATATGGATAGCGATTTTTCAAACAACAACTTGATATTGCTAAATTTCAACAGACAGAAAACAGACATTTGTTGACAAAATACAGAATAACAGTCCACAGGAAAAAGTTGATATAAAAGATTGTAATCCTTATGACTTTTAATAACGAGAATTGAGAAACTTGATTCAAATTATAATACCACTTAATTGTCTGTGGTTTGAGATCTTAAACATTAAGTTGATTTAACTCAACAGATATAAGACAGTGATCCTCTTTAACACCATGTTGGCAATTACCCACCACAACAAGTGGTAAACAAGTTTTAATCAAATTTTTTGCTAAGTGATAAAAATTGTATTTACAAAATAATAAGGGAAAATGTTACCAAGGTAACAAATGAATATTACTTTTAAAAAAAAATAGACGTTGAATGTGCTGTATTAAAATCTAGAGAGCATTTCAGATTTTTAAGAACAAACAACACAACACAACACAAACTAAACATCCTAATACTCAACACTATATAAAAATATTTGAAACAACCATCGTAAAATAAAATGTAAGCATTACCAAGTTTCTGAAAATCACTTTAAACATGGGAACCATACCTTAGCATTTTCTGCTTTCAATTTCATCCAAAAAGAAACTTAATTTATTGAGAAAAAATGAATTTGAATATTATTAGAAAAAATTATGCCTTTAAAGCAGCCAATACATAGTAATTGTTTCATTATTTCACATGAAAAGACACTGGGATTTTAAAAATATCAAAATCCACCATATTTTTTCTACCGAATTCATCTATCTAAGTAAGCCAATTATAAAAATTGATTAAACAATAGACATTTAAAATAAATGACAGACTTAATAACAAATGCGTTTTATAATGATCTGTAATCAGGTTTTTATTGAAGGAAAACGAAAGGAGATCAAAATAGAAAAAAGAGAAATAAAAAGAAAATGTAAACATGACAGCAATTTTTACATGTTAAAACTAATGATGAACTAAAAAAAACATAAGGTTCACTATTCGTGAAACAGGGAAAAGAAAACTATCACCTGCTACTAGCACAAGAACCCAGGTTGTCTGTACTGTTATTGGTATCCCCAGCAGTAGGGGGACTCCGTGTTCGAGAAGCTCGGGTACCCGTTTTGGCAGTTGTTGTACTACTTTGTATTGTTGTACTTGATTTAGAAGAGCTACGAAGTCGTTTCGGAGAAAATATGGGCTTTTCTTTGGCTTTCCTTTTGCGACTGTTTTCTTCACTTTTAGTTCTCTTTGCAGGGCGTTTTGGTGAGCTTAAAAGCTTAGTATCACTAGCACTGCGCTGGGTTCTTTGTTTTTGTTGTTGTATCGTATCAGAATTCCCTTTTTTCTTACTTGCCACAACGTTGGTTGGAGCTTCTAATGTTTCTTTTTTCTCCACCAAACTTTGGTTAAGTTGGATATTTCTTTTTGATCTGCTGTGGGACTTGCTGGTAGAACAATCCACTCGATTGCTGTCTGTTGTTGTTTCAGATTTCTTTTCTTTAGTGATATTGGTACTCCTTGCCTTTTCGTCAACAACAGAGCCAGCTGATTGAGACTGTTTCACTACTCTCTTCCTTTTTACAAATGTTGTTGTACTCGTTGTTGCTGCACTTTCGCTAAAACAGGAATGAATGCACAAGTTACAGGGCCTAAATAAGAAGTTTTCATTTTGAGGTTCCAGATGTAATTTAGGATTAAGAACTAAGGTCTCCAAATTGAGACATCCTAAGCATACTAAAGATCTGATTTCTCATCGCTATAGGACTAGTTGTGTTCTTATTCTTATTCACTTATTCACTGATGCAAGGTTACCATACCTGTTATGGAGTCTTACAGATTCACGTAGTTCTATGGCTGATTTACTTCTAGTTGATATTCTAAAAAGAAAAACAGAAAATGAAACAGTAACTATAAAAATATAAGTTTGAAAATATTATTTTTCAAGAATAATCATTAAATTTCCTGGTATAACAATCCATATAACATCATATATCATAAAAACCTTTGATTGACGGAATTAGTGCAGTGATTAGTGATAGACAGATAGTCCCAATACATTCATTACAAGATTGCATCACTTTTCATACAGTAGCAATGCACAGGGTAGAGGAAATTCGATACAATGGAGAATTTGGGAGAGAGAGAGAGGTATATGTTTTCACCAGCCCTTCCAATCAAGTCAAAACTCTTTGGGTATTTCAAAGGTGAGATATAGTATTCTTATATAGTATTATTTTCTTTTACATTCTTTGTCCTTTTGAATTTTATGAAAACATCTGATCATGAATATCATGGGAATATTATAATGTTGTGTGAGATTCTGAGAAAATGAAAGATGTATTAAAATCATAGAAATCCATGGTCCTTGCACAAAACAGAACTGAATCAATGAAACTTTCAAGTGTTTACTCCTAACAATAGAACATGGAGAATGACCATAGTACAACTTAATTTCCACTGATCATAATATGATTCGGATTAGCATGATTGAGTACTAGAGATTTTTGTAAGAAATGTTACTCAATGTTCCAAGTGAAATGTGAGAAAGAAGTGGTTCTGAAATTTGGTTCTGAAAACTTCTTTGATTTAGTATATATAAGAAACCCTTAAAGAAATGGTGCCCCTAGATAGGCAGTAAAATCTATATGCAAATTAGTGCAATAGTCTTTTCTTTTGTTCTCCGATAAAACAAATTGCCCTGCAACAACGAAAGTTGCTGTGTAGGGAAAAATACATATGCTTAAAACCAGCAAACTCTGGTAGGGAAGGATAGATAATTTTTCTATGATTTCCAATACATCTATTTACTTATTTTCGATAGTTACCAAATTAGTAATTTTTTGCGAACATTTAATTTCATGAATTGCACATTTTGTAATATTTCATGAATTGACCTTTTCCAAAATGTTAAATGGCCATTACAATGACTTTCAATCCACAAGAAAATTTATTGAAAGTATTCTGTTTTATACCCTTTCGTTTGTAAAAAAAGTGAGCTGGTAAATCAAGATATCTCAAGGAGGAATGGTATATCTGGAATTTGCACAAAATCATTATGTAAAAATAGCAGGACAAAAGACAATAATTAGGCGGTAATCGCAAATATCTTCTGTTCGAGTCAAAAACAACCTTAATTAATTGGTCGGTCGGTCGGTGGGAGTCAAAAAATATCGAAACTTTAACACGGGCCGCTCTATACTAGCCTTTGTTCTCTATCGCTCTTCAATTGCATGCTTTGATGTTGTAAGTAATGACCATCAGATTGAAAATGTACAGAAAACTAGTCTCAATCTGCAAAACATAATGGCGGATGAAAGAGAGAGGCAGAGATTCGGTCGGTATTTTTTAGATTATTGCAACATGTTATGTTATCAATATTTTTTCCGACAATTTTACCAACAAGTCGGAGATTTTCTTCAAGAAGACAGTCGGTCGGAGGACCTGAACAGAAGATATTTGCGATTGCCGCCTTATTGGTATGCTTAAATACTGGTTTAAATGAGCTGCTCAATCTGGAGCCTTTGGATTGCTACTGTCAATCTTTCTAATTGCAGACAGCCTTTCAAAATTCTAAAAGCATATTCCAACTAGTCTGTATATGCACATCCTGCACTATAAAACAAAAATAGAATTGTTTGAGCTATTATTCAATAATTTTTGTGAGTGTGAATATATTTTCATGACCGCATATTGTTTGTTTATTTTCATACGTTTAGAATTAGGAACGTTGTCTGAAATGAAGAAAATTGACAAAGCCACTCAATATTGGTTTTTCATTTTCAACAAGAAAAGAGAACTTTCACTTTTTTAAAACATAATAAATACAGTGCTCATTATTTACACCAAGGACATGGCTCTTACTAGATATTTTACCAGGCAAACAGTTATCTAATGTCATGCTACACAAAATATAAAAGAAAAAACAACATCAGTAGTGCCCCAGTGAATTGTATAATATAACTTTTTTACTTAATTGAAGATCCACAAAATGGCATTATGTTTTACTTTAAAAAGATCATATTTTTGTTACATCTGAGGATCAAAAACAGATTTGCATTTTAGGCTATGTAATGTATTTTCTTTGTACAATTAATGCTACTTACCTTGTAGATATTCTTTTAGTTTTTCTTTTCGACTGAGTGTTATTCGACCCAATCCGGTCGTCTTTTACATCATCAGCCATTCAGGGTAATTTTAATCAAACGCAGCCCCTCACACTTTGGCAAAAGTTGAAGGACATCTGTGTTTCTTTAAATAACAAAACTATAGAGATAAATATCTTAAAACCGTTTTATAATTCGAGAACATGAGCGTTGCTGGCCTGGTTGTTCTCTTCTCAAAGTTTTGTGGTCGAGGAAGTCTGGAGCGAACTGTTTATTTTGTTCCTCGCTTAACTCGATTTCCCTGAACGAGTCACACACTTGCGTGACCACACGTGTGAACTATGGCTCAAATTCAATCAGGTCAGTACTTCAGAAATAGGTAAGCAGCAATAGGTTTATGTGGATACGTAGCATTTTCCTGACCTCAATAATAAAAGGATTTTTTTTACTTTCTTACTTTTTATTTTCACGATACTTCTTTTTCATGTTTTCCTAAATATGGTTAGCAAGAAAGCCTTTAAATACAAAACGTGTGAGATACGTTTGCTCCACATGGCTGGGCGATTACGAAACTAATAACACGCTAACTTCATAACGCCTCACCACATTCACACGCCGTGTCAAACAGGACATGTCATCTGTCTCCATGAAGAAAAACAAGTAAAAGTTTATTCATCGTTAGTCTTTAAGCTAAATCACCACAGTTACAGTAACTTTTGACCCTAAATTAATAATAATAATAATAATAATAATAATAACCGATTTATTTCTAGCTCCATTTTGCTACATGGTTCTTCTCCTAGAAATTTGTATGTGGTGTGTATGTTAAATGTATTTACAAACTTTTTTTTTTTTTTTTTTTTTTTTTTTTTTTTTTTTTTTTTTTTGGTTTCATACTTATCATTATACCGGGTGAGTAAAAAAAAGTACCGGTGTTTCCCAGCAAAAATCTTTCAATTGAATAATTATGAAAGATAGTGATTTTTGTTTCAGAATAGCGGAATCCTTTACCTATAATTTGGTGTATCACTTTTTTAATTTGCTTGAGTAGAAAAAGATAAAAAAAACTGGAAGCGGTCCTTGTAAAAATCTTTGAAAAATGGACAAAAAAGCCGAACAAAATATTCCTACGAGATTCTTTGATTAAATTCGATAATGTTAATGAAAAGGCTGTGGGGATTGAAAGAAAAAACACAATTTGTCTAATCAACTCTTTAGTAATATTTACCCTAGCAAACTGGATGCAAAGCTCTTTGTTGTACGAAATTTGCAGCATTTTTCAATATTTTACACGAGACAGTCTTTGTAGAAAGTTTCAGTGAATAAAGTTTTAAGAAAATGTTGAAATAAGTTTGAACAATTGACTTTACTCAATTATTGGGAACAAATAAGAAAAATAAGTTTAACACATTTAATTGTGATGTGTTTCATTCCCTTTTCGTAATTATTCAATCGAAAGATATTTTTTGTGACACACCGGTACTTTTTTTTGACTCACCACCCGGTAGATTTGACATTCTCTTGTTGAAAATTACAAATAAAATTTATTTATCTGTTTCGTGAAATAGTTGAATTATAATCACTTCCTTTTGTAAGAATGCCGAAACATTTCAGGTATTTTGATTTTCGAACCGCCAAAAAGTCACTGTGACAGAGAGAATTTTAATTGAAATTGTGTGCATATTTATATAGAAATGCACTCCTTCGCAGAGATCTTTTAACAAATGTGCCGGCTGGGAATCCACCAGAAAAAATTAATTTCACACGAACAGTTCTTACTTTCTTAGTATGAGTGTTGATAGATGAGACAGATAGTTATGACCGGCGCCGTAGTGTAGTGAATCACGCGAGAGAGGTTAGGGATCAATTCCTCTTGCCGGCAATTCACGATGCGTGAGTGAATACTCCGGGTCGACCCATGCCATTTGCAAGAGAAAATTGGATAGATGATACATCCAGATGTTGCAGGAAGTCTTCGATAACCTCTACCATGTCAATGTAATCTCCAGAAAAGAGCAAAAAACTCCTGATTGCATTTTTTTGCTTGTGGATGTGGTTCCTAAGTACTTAGCCCAGTAGAAAAAATCATAAAAAAGTCACTGCGACGAAGGGCACTTTTTTGAAATAATGTGGTGTATTAATTTCATACGAACAGTTCTTACTTCTTAATATGAACGTTGATAGTTGAGACAGACAGTTATGACCAGCGCCGTAGTGTAGTGAATTCATGAATAGTGATTCGTATTTTTTTGTAAACATTGAGACGACAAGACAAGTGCACAAGAGAGTGCTGCAGTAGAACATAATGATCCCTTAGAGTATTTTCACCCCCCCCCCCCCCCCCCCCCCCCCCCCCCCCGTGGTTTACGCTTACCAACAATAACAAAGATAATGTAACAAGTCATAAGCGTAAACCAGGGAGGATGGTGAGGGTGGGGTGTTCCTTATTGCCTTAAGGGAAGAAATTTTTTGGCGGACGAGCATTTAAATCAAATTTTGGCGAGAATTAATTTTGGCGGATCCCAAAAATAATTATTTTTGGCGGAAAGAAATTTTGGCGGATTTTGGCGGATTGCTTCAAAAAATTTCTTCCCTTAAGGTATTTCATCATCCTCGTATTTTCTTAATGAGTTCCTAAAGTCTTTTTCTGCTAAATTTCTATTTTCCTCACTTTGTATCTTTTGTATTTTGTGTATGCATGTATCTTATTTGATAATGTTGCTATTTTGCACAGCTGGTTTTTGACACTTTTCGATCGCTTCTTTTTGAAAAATATGTTTTAAGTTTGATCATATTTACATGTATTGTTTGTTTAGAAAACCATTGGGGAATTGTTCACAATTTCCACCTGACCAGTTCCTTACCAGTTACCTTTTCAGGCTCAAGTTTCTTATAAAGGAGTTCCTTACATAACATGTATCTGAATAATATTAAAGTTGAATCCAAATATTCACAGATATGTAAAGAAGAGATAGATATTTTTTTACATATCTCTGGGAATATTGCAGCCTGATTTTTTGACCTCGCGCAAACTACTGAATTCTAAAATGTATTTAGTTCTTGGAATTAACTTGTAACATTTGTTAAAAATCACTGTAAAGCAGTGCATTTCTATAGAAATATACACACAATCAGGGGTAGTATAAGATTTGAATTTGTGTGGCACTAGTGACACGTGAGTCTCGCTTGCGATACTAACCGTGGCAGCTATTTAGGGGGTCTGGGTTTCGATATACCGAAAAGGCAAGAGACCCTGGGTTCGAGGTTGGCTTGAATTTCAATGAACTATGCAGAATTCTTGAAGTACAATTTTTTTTAGGAAAACTTGGGACTTAAGAAATTTGCCCAAAAAATATACAGAAAAAAAAAATTCATCTTTTCGTACGATTTGTTATTTTTGATAGCACCTAACCCGTGTACATGCCATATCTTACACAGTTTCCCTACAGATATGTAGGCGGTACGGTTGACCGAAGGAAAAAAAGAAAACCAATTTGTAGTATATGATTATTTTCTTTCATTGACAGTGAAAATATTATTGTACGTTTCCTATGAAAAATTCATGTTTTGAAACTCTTATGTCTTATGACTTATCTCGTATGTCTTTGACAAGTCAACAGATCCAAACGAGAAGAAACCGTGCCCATGGAAGTTCAAGTCTTTCAACCAAAAGAAAATCTATTCACAGGATTCCCAGTGGGCAAATTCTTTAAGAAGTAACGGCGATGAAGAGGACTTTTATTGAAATAGTTCGTATATTTCCTCAGAAATGCACTCCCTCGTGTAGAATCTTTCTACAAATTTACCCACAGGGTTATTGTAACATTCACAGTAAGAATAAAGACTATTTTTTTTGTAAATTCAAAAAAGAAAAAAACATAATTAAATTAGCATCATCACAAAATCTGGTCATCATTTTTAACGTCTGTCGCTGTTAGTCCAGGTTTCCGCCTCGTTTTCAGAACAGACAATTCATTCGAAGGAAGAAACAGTCAAAAAACGTTCTTCGTTCGAAGCCAATCGTGATGTAATGTACGCACAAGGGGGTATTTAGAGTGCATTCATCCACCAAGTTTTAAGGTTTTGGATATCAGTCGCCCTTGAAAACACTGCATATGAATAGACCTTTCCAGAATTTCTGTTCAAACACTGAATTGTCGAAGATTTGTTTATAACTTAATAGTAGTCTCTGATATTCCAAATTCCCATTGCAATATTAACATCGAGGTTTAGCACAACTAGGCTACAGTTCAGCGTTTAAACAGATTTAGCACAACTAGGCTACAGTTCAGCGTTTAAACATCGAGGTTTAGCACAACTAGGCTACAGTGCAGCGTTTAAACAGAAATTCGTGAAAGGTCTATTGAGCAAGTCATACTTTCAGTGTTGGCTACCGTAAATGCCTGATTCAGCGTTTTTTTCACATATGGGCGCTGACTCTCCAGGCTAAAATAAATATCAGCTCGATTTTAACGAACTCGCGATTATAATTTTGAATAAACGCCCAGGCGCTAAATCGAACAATCACGGTTGACATGGCGTTATTGGAACACCTAACGTTGTGGATTTTAGTAGCACATTACTCAATATTGTAAAGTAAAGTAGGGGAAGACTCAATGTCGTGCAACGAAGCAAAACTATACCCAATGGTGGTGGGAGAATGTCGGGTTTGGCGATTATGAGGCAAAACATATGTCACTATAACAAAACAATGTCACATGATAATAAAAAAATCGAAAACTTTAAAAAAAATCCCTAAAAAGTCTCGCCTGCTCATTCAATAACAACATACAGTTATCTGGCCAATCGAGACTGATTAATGGTATTATGTCTAGCAAGCATAATACCAACGTGTTTTCACATCAACACGCCAAATTCTCGATTTGCCAGATAAAAATCTATAAACGCGCTCTTACAAAACGTAAATGAAAGCTAAACGATGTAATGGTTGGCCTAAGTACCCTTGTCTCTTAACAGCGAAAAAGCCTTATTTACGATGGTAATAAAGAACGATAACAACAACAGAACACATGCAATAATTTCAGACAATGAGACTGCTAGAAGAAGTGTTCGAAAGGGCGAGGCAAACTCGATCATTAAAAATATTTTACTAAGGTTAACATGAATTTTAGACTGTCTTTTCAAAATTGATACACGAAGGAGAATATGAAATCTTCCCCACTGGGCAAATTCGATTAAAAATCACTGCAAAGGAGTACATCTTATAGAGAAATATGCGCACTAATTCAATAAAAATGCTCTTCTTCGCAGTTACTTTTTGGCGGTTTTGCCCACTGGGTCGAAAACTCTTTCAGAACTTGAATGGTACGAAACCTTTGACGCGTTATATAGGAGAAAACACTGCCGCACTTCTAACAAAAATATGTATAAATCTACATAAAAATTATTTTCAGGTCGAGATTCGCTGCACCATTACATATAATACAGGCTAAATTTATTTATTTATTTACACGCATCTGATGAACTAACTGAAGAGACGAGAAAATTCTAAAAGAAAAAAAAAATATATAAAGAACAAAAGGGGAAAGAGGATTGCCATGAAAAAATACCCTCACATAAAATAATGCTTCAAAAGGGATGAAAAGTATCCTTCATCTTTCCTACACCGACTTGAAAGACGGCACGAACTTACCAAAAAAAGTAGCAAATCTATGGATAAATACTTTCCCTGTTCACACATACTAAGATTTGTACAGAATGGAGGGAAAATTTCAAAATAAGTGTAACAACCAGATTCAAAACAGAAAAAAAAAATACTTAATTATGCAGTAGTGTGGTAAAATACTTAATTATGCAGTAGTTTGGTAAAATAACGAGCATGTCCTTACTATTGATTAAACGAGTGTTTCTTCAACCATGGCGTGCTGACGCTTCTTTGGCTGCCATTATGAGTGGTTGTAAACTGGCCAGCGGTTTGGCTTGTTTTAAGAAAGGATGCTGAAAAGTATCAAATACATCCAAAATTATGCATCGCCCAAAGAGTTTACTAGTGACAGAACAACCTTTTGTCTGCAATATAGAAAATGCATGGATGATGTTTTTATAAAAGCTCTGTAATGAGAACGGATTATCTTGATGGGCCATCTGCGCTAGAAAACGGTGTCACGATATATTTTGAGTGTTTGAGGGTATGGGAAATTTTGCTGGTAAAAAAAGAAGGTACATAAAATAGTCACCATTAAAAGCTCTCTAGCCGAAGGTCGTTTATCAACGTCCATTTCTAGTGTCTTGTTAAGGAAATCACGAAACACTGCTGACAACCTTTCAGGATGCTGAAGTTCAGGAGTGCCGTTAGTAGCTATCAAATATAATGCCTAAAAAAATGAGATAGAAGAACATAGGTATCAGCTTAAAACAATTGAAAAAAAATGAGCATCACAAAATCAAACAGTCCATCTAATCAAACAAAGGAGAATGATGAGTACGGAGATCTATCATCATAAGATAAACTTTTTATTTCGGTTAGTCTACGCTTCTTCGAGAAAACTATTTTACAAGGCCCATGACATTGGTCACAATAAAAGGTTTTCACATAGACTGAGTACCACGACATTTTGAATTTCAAGAAGGTTAAGTCTTAAATGCATCAACTAATGTATCAAATTTATATATCCCAAAATCAAACACTGTCCTCTCTAAACACTCTGATTCAAGTATCAACATAAATAAACTGCATCCAAACAGCAATACATACTCGGAGTGGATTTTCATTCAAATATGGTGGTTCTCCTTCGATCATTTCAATCGCCATTATGCCCAAACTCCATATGTCAACTTTAGGTCCATATTGTTTTCTGGTGACAACTTCTGGCGCCATCCAGTAAGGTGTACCCACCATGGTTGACCGTTTCTGCTGCTCTGGTGTAATCGTTGCACAAAAACCGAAGTCAGCTGAAAAGTACAGCATGTTACTTAATATTGATTATCATTATAAAAACATCAACCAATCACACTGAAGGATATTGACTTAGTGGTGTTTTATATGAAGAATACACTCACTTAATTTAACACTGCCGTCAAGCCCAAGTAAGATGTTGTCACTTTTAATATCGCGATGGATGACGCCATTGCCATGTAGAAAGTCCAATGCTTGCAAGCACTAAAACAAATCGCTTATACATTCAGGATGTTATAGAGACCTATCCAGAAATCATACACTATCCTCCATTACTGATTCAATAATATTCATAGTCCAGCTTATCGATCTTTTCATATGTTGATACAATTGTTAGTAAAATTTTATTTAGAAAATGACTTCTGCTCAAAACTATTATATGCACCTAAGTAAATTCAAATCCATTTGCAATTTTTACATACGTTTGTTTTAAAAAGATTCCAAAAAACGTCAAATACCTTCAATTTGAAACAAAAGTATTTTTGATATCTTTTAACATTTGTTAGAAAGAGAGAATATAGAAACTACAAAATTTTAGTGACATCTCAGAAAATTGATTTAACGGTTTTTCACTTTGCATGCAATGAACCTTTTATGTTTCTGTGGATTGAAATCTAAAAGCTCAAGTGTAAATAAGGAAATTATAGTGACTTTAAGTTGTATCATCTTTTGCCAGCCACAAAAATGACAAGTCATTGAAGTATTTGACCAAAATAAATCTAGAATTAGGTAAAATACTTCTCTGCACACGGCAGCTATTTGTCCCTCGTCCATGCAAGTCTCCGTCACAACATCCGTCAATGAGCCTCCAGCTAAGAATTCCATTACAACCTGAAATATGTAAAACCATTCAAGGAATGAATGTGAAAAGGCATTTTTCGTATGCTGTAAAATGCTGAATTTCGTATGCTGCCTATTAAGACCAGAAGTGCCCCAAATCTTAAAGAGTTTTTAACAAATTTCTGATTTTAATATTTTTATTGTATTATTTTTAATTGTATATCAACAATACATTTTTAACATTGAACAAACAGGACAAAGTGGTAGAACAGAATTTATATATATCTTGTATATATCTTATTTTGAACTTTTTATCCTGTATAAATATTCGTAATAAATAAATAAATAAAAAAAATGAAATAAAAAGAGAAAGTGACTCTTGTTTGGTCATAGTTGACCACAAGTACGTTTCAAGATTGACTCAAGTCAGCTCTTGTCCCTGAACAATTATTGTCTCCATTGGGCCTTCTCTATTTGAGTTTAACCAAACATGAAGAAAGGTTCTCTTAAAAGATTTTCTTAAAATGTAATACCCAAGAATAACAAATTCAACAACAACTAATACTTACCCATAACTCTTCCATAACTAGATAACTGTCCACATAATTAACAATATATGGATGTTTATTTTCTCTCATTACTAGTATTTCATTTATAATCAGTTCCTAGGAAAAAACAAGCAACATGTTTACACTCTAGTTCGTATATATTAGTATGTATTTATATTCACATCAAGATTTCAATGTTTGCAGATACAACTGAACATCATATTTTTCAAAAATAATTCTTGATACTGGTGAACAGAAAACTATGAACTTGAATGTTATTTCTCGTTTCACCATATTGGTCTTCTTTTGATCAAACCTTCAAAGCTGCACAACTTATATCAGCCTTTTTACATCACATTAAAATAAAATCTGTTAAGCTTGACAAACTAAACAATTGAAGGTTTTAAAATATCTAAGGGCAAAATAAGGGAAAATATCTCACTTTTTTCGGCTGCTGCGATAAGTTCATCTGCTTTATTGCAACCTATAAAATATGATTCAAAATTAGCTTTATAAGTCTAATTATTATCATCACGTTATAACTTAAAACCTATACCTCATTGCCAGTCGCTATTTCAATTGCTGTAAAAACTACACCCGACGCCCTATGGAAACATGTCAGAGTGATTAAGATGATGATGATTAAGATATAAAGATACGAAACATTTACTATGGAACATACCCTTGACCGATCTTTTCAAACTTGGTATACTTCTTCTTTGGATCGCCAACAGTGACTATAGTTCCTATGATAAAACAACAACAACATGAACGTAAGGTGCCAAAATTTTTATGTGATGATAAGAGAAAAGAATTTAACAAACGTATTAATAGACAAATCACAGGTGATATCAAGCCAAACAAGCTATAAATATTACTTTAACCAGTAAAAATTAGTAGCGGTGGATCTCATCATGCAGAGGATCGCGGAAACATTATGTTTTCTGATTTCCTCACTTTCTTCCAATGTTAGAGTACATACAGAAATCACTTGAAAAATGATAAAGATAACATTATATTTCCATCGTAAAACATAACTGAAAGCAAATCTATATTGTAAACGTTAATCTGCTAAAGCTATGCTGACACCGTATTTATCCAATCAATGAAACAAGATACAGGACTTTACAACTACAAATGAGACCAAAACAGATTGAAAAGCTTTAAGAAGAAAATAAAAAACTATTCTGATAAGATTGCCATAAAAAAGACGTACAATCTTATTTGTAAATTAAGTTTCTAAGTACTACAGACAATAATATCAAGCAATCAATTTTCGGTGTTAACAACGTTGAGTAATTTTCAGGAAATCTTTTCAGTTTTTATAAAGATTGACTTTTTAACATAAATCATCATTAGACATTCTTAGTATAAACCTGTGAAGATAACTTACTAAGTTTAGCCATAATTTCTTCGTCAGTCATTTTTCTTCTTTTTATTGGTTGTTGCGATTTATTAGCTGTAACAACAAATTAAAGTAAATATGCTAAAATTAAACAGTAGATCATAAAAACATTTATTTTGGATATCTTATTTTTCTATATTCTTTAGAAGAAAAAATTAGATCATTTTTCTAGAACTCTGAGTTTCATGTTCTATATACATTCATCAACTAGTAAATAATGACAAAACTTTTTTTGAAACAAACTTTTTTTACAATTCGAAGTTGTAATTAAAATGTCGTAAAAAGCTATCTTAATCTTGAGATTTATAATTTGCCAGTAAGTACTTACTTAAGTGTCTGCATTTATTAAAAATCTTGCTTCTTTTATTCAACAATTCATCTTGGTTTTCGTATTTTATTATCTCATATTTTTCTTGAAGGCACAAGGAACACGCTTTTGTTGTGTTTGCAGCCCTCTGAATTAGGAACAAAGACTGACAGCGAAAAAATGCCGTCATATTTGAAAATTGTGACGGCAGATCATTATTTACGATGGCAAAAAATGCTGCCGTGTAAGATGTTGATGACGGCAAAACTTGATTGGTTTATTCCAGTAAAAATATTGGTGTAGAATAATGGCTAACAAAACATAAACTAAATAGTTTATAAGTCAATAGTTTTATCAGGAACAAGAAGTTAAAATTGTAAACCGCAGGTGATTTGGTGTGAACTTATCCTATCATTCGTTTGATAGTCATAGTTTAAAAACAACGTACCTACATGTTAACGTTTCTTTACTAATCGAAAGCGAAAAGAAAAATCACAAAAGAATCTGTATTGAAATCAAAACCGAAACTGACTTGAATAGAATATGAACTTATTGAGAGAAAAAATCATCCAAAAACAAAATCCAAACTGACTTTATAATTTTATTTGGCATTACGTGAGTATCGTTAAAACGACGTGACGTAAACAAATGTTCTATAGGAAGAAAATTTTTGAGAATAAACAGAAGATGTCGGGGGAATTCCCAGGAATACCCCTGGACATATTCAATGTATTCAAAAAACATTGTCGGCAAAATTTTGCCGTCGTAATTTTTATTTACGGCAGCTTCGCGACGGCAAAAGCTGAATGCCGTCGTAAATTCAGAGGGCTGTGTTTGAATAAGCTTTTACTTGTCCCTTCTTCCTTGATCCTTATTTTTATGTAACACTTTGGCTGAGGCTGTCTGTTTAAAAGAGATCTCTACTGAACAGTTAAAAGACCACACGAACCTTCACTTTCTGTTTTTTCTGGTTGAGCAGCTTTCACACCAGATCCAGCAAGTTGGTCTGCAGTAATGAACTACATAGATAACAAACTTTTAATGGAAGAAGTTAATTTTGATATCATTGGTGGTCATATAAATTTTAAGTTTAATATCATTGGTTTTATCAAATCAAACTCTCACCCTTGACTTTGTATGTTCGGGGCGTGCAGGTAATGCTGGGGGTGCATCTTGTCGAAGTTGTTCAGTGGGGTTGTTATTTTTTAGAACTCTTTCTTCATTTAAATTATTATCTGGAGTTGCTGGGACTGTGAGACCATCTGGTGTAGCTACAAAAAAAAAATAATAAAGCAATATTCAGTGACAGTGAAATTAGAAAATATCTGGCATCTATTCCAGAAAGAAAATAAAACGAGGAAGGGGAGACAAGATAAAAACAAAAATTAAACCAAAACTATTCATCATGTCCCAGGGAATATGTAAGGCTGTGTTCAGTGATATTTTCTGATGATTAACAAAACTTACGGCTTCCAGTCTTCTGAAAATTCATATATTTTTCGTCTTCTTTATCTTTTTTACTTGAATCAAAGAACTTCAGCACATCAATAACAGCTTGAGGATTTTGTTTTTGTTCTGAAGGTGTGATGTTTGACGTTTGAAGTAGTTTATTCCAGGATTCTGGCATTCCCTTTAAATAACAAATACAAATATTTACACACTTTATAAAGTGATTCAAAGTTATTCAAAATTTAAAAAGTTGCTATAAATACCACAAATTCTCCAGTGACAGGATCAAAACCGACATGGAATGTATGTTCAAACTGTGTAGGAAGCGATATTTCAGGTTTCTTTTTAGCTAAAAAGAACAATTGATTTGATTTGAGACAAAATGATTCCTTTCTTCTCAGGGCAAGATATTCAATAACAACATCAACATTTAAACACAGAGCTGCCATTTCCAGGCTGTGATAACAATTAACTGTTTGTTGCATTGCTCTCCATTGCTCTTATTTTAGAAATCAGCGTGAATGGAAACTTGTAAGGGCTTTCATAGGATAAATACAGATTTTTAAAAATGATGTAAATTGTTGTCCATATGGAAGTTTTTGAAAACCCTATACATTACATCTAAACTATGGAGCCTTCACCAAAAACAAAACATGGGAAAAGAAATTAATATCAAAAACCAACAATTTAATAAATAAACTCTTGTAAAATTTCACTCATTAAAAAAATGAACACTACAATGGAGTTTCTATTGAATTTTGACATTAGTGAATTGGAGAATATCATGTTTGAGAATGGAAGCAACAGAAGATGCTTTGAATAACAAGATTGATGTGTAAGGCATGTCTTGGGAAGCTAACTTAACTATCTATTTTCATCTTATACCAGCATCAAAAAATTTTTTACTTCTTTAATTTCGACAGAAATTCCTCCCAAGTATGTGCTATCTTTTTATAGTAATTGTGCATCCCACTTTCATTTTAGAGTGACCATGTTAAAAAAATTTTATGGCTTAGTTGTTTATAGGGTGCACAAATCTACATAGAAACAGAGAAAATTTCCTTTATGATCAATATGCAGAGGCAATTGGTGTGACATATGTTTTGATCACAGGGGAACCATTGCAACGCCAATTGATCAAAGTTAATGGATAAGTATTTTGAGAGTCAATAGGAGTAACTGTTTTTTGAGGTCTGCGACATTTGGGGTGGGGATGGGCGATGTATTACTCCTTATTATTTAACTTCTAACGAACAAGCAACATGGAGAGTTTTAATGGTTTTAGAGAAGAAATTTTAATAAGTGCGCATCTTTCATGATGACAAGTCATATTAGAATTGTCAATTATTTGCAAGAAAAATAGATGTTTAGAAAAATGCAATATATTGATAAATGCTTCCTTTGTGTTTGAGCAACAACTTATACTTTACAAAAGTAGTTAATTTGGCACTTCTCATAAAATGATAAAAGTCTCCAGGTAATCGATGTTATTGTTTTCTTGGAAAATTCAGATCATTTCTATGTAACTAAAAAATTAGGTAAAGTGAAATTTTGCACTGAAATAGAAAAAATATGTCAAATTATAATAAGAAATGGTTAAGTATATCTGAAGTTATAGATCGAAGTTCCCCCGTTTTATGGTACATTACAAACTACCTTTCCCATATTCCAGGCAAGTTCACATGGAACTTATTTTGATGCCATAAGAGATTATTGATGTCATTGAAGAAAAAAAATTAACTGTATGAAAATGAAAACAAAAATGAAGTGACTTATTTCGACAGGAAACCAAACAGTTGCATATTTTATTTTCTGTTTGATGATGGTGTATCTCCTATTTACTCTTTAGAAAATTCAAGCACCTAGGAATTTTCATAATTGAAAAACATATATATAAACTTCTGTGCAATTCCACATAAAATCTTTGGAATATCAAGAAAGTTGACTATATTTATATAAAAAAGAGTTATGTAAAAAGATCTTCTCCACTTATGAAACATGATTTTTTTTTCACTAGCAGTCTCTCTGGCCAATATGGACGTCACATTTACAAGAATCCTAAATTATGTTCTCTGAGGGTATACAATATTTAATTATATAATTACTAGGCTTGGATCTATCAACACAACAATCTACATCTCATCTTGATCATAGGCTTCATAAATGAAACTGCTGCAGGTAGTAAGCATCCAATTTTCAGTTTACCAAAGTAAGCAAAATGTCATTTTGAAATTGCATACCTTGTGAAACAAATAACTTGTTAAATCCTTTCTTTTTCTTTTCATCTTGCATAGGCGCTATTGGCAAAGGCTTGCTACCTCCTTGTGGATAATCTGTAGGTGGTTTTTGAGATGCATGTCTAACTGGAGGTACGGGTACTCTATCATCGTCATCCATCTTTTGAAATTTAAAGAAAATTTACTTCAATACAATAGTTTTATGTTCGTGTATCAGCGAACTCGTATGTGCGTTTCAATACGAATACCACTTCCATAAGTCAACGCAACATTCCGAAATGTTTACAATCTTTGTTGGCTTTGATGGACTTCAGTCTCATTTTCCTCGCCGACACTCCCAGAAAAAAGACTGGTACTAGAAACAATCTTTAGTCAGTAAAATTATACTGTCACTTTAAACAAATTCGATATGTCGTCCAAGCGAGCAAAATAGATATTAAATCCGAATTGTAAATAAACAATATGGCTGCCTCCAATACCGTGATTTCCCGACCCTTCCTCTCGTTCGTTGTTTACATATTATCTAGATTCTCTTCTTAATTTCTGCGTGGAAATTCCCAATGACATTGCATGAACATTGCAGTTTTATGGACCATATTTTTCGATTCCTATTCAGCAAATCAAAACTTCAAATTCGTTCTGCCCATATGTTTTTTTAGGAACTACTTTTAAGTCCGTAGATTAAAGGATAGATGATATAATACAGTTCCTTTTTTGAGATTCTTATTCTTAACAGTTAGCACCATTATAATTTTATTATGGAAGTATTACATTAATATCATCCGTAAAGGACATAATAACATAAGTTAATGATCGTGGTGCATTTAATTAGACATTATTAATGCATTAAAATGGTAATTAAAATTGGCAGTCAGTTGGTCTTAAATAGCACTGTTTCAAATCAAATCAGAACAAAAAATATCTTTTTGGAGTCATCATTTGTACACTTGATTGATCATGAGAAAATCTTGCTATATTTTCATTCATATATATTTTCACCTTAATAAGAATGACTTGCAAAAAGTAAATGGATTGGCATTGGGAAAATGGTGGGAAAATATGGAATTTAAATTTCTGCTGTTACCAATCATATCAAACTCATATAATTTCATTGATTTAGTATGGAAACCTGAACATTTAGGACCACTCGACCAGAATTCGTTGCTAAAATAAACGTGATTATATATGTGACGGTTTATGGGAAAAGGATAACAAGCGAAAAAGCGATTTGAATCGCTTAATCGATTAAGCGATTATTTGAAGCTAAAAAGCGATTCTTTAAAATCGATTTTTAGCTTCAAATAATCGCTTTTCCGATTCTAATGAATCGCTTTTCCGATTCTAATGAATCGCTTTTTAGATTCTAATGAATCGCTTTTCCGATTCCAATGAATCGCTTTTCCGATTCTAATGAATCGCTTTTTTGATTCTAATGAATCGCTTTTTTGATTCTATATCACTCACTCAAGTGTTGATTAAAATTCTGATAAACATTTTCCCCCAAGGAATAAACCAAAATATCGATCGAACAACTCAAAAAAGAATTGTAAGGGACGGTTTCTATTGGTAGTAACTTTAAAACAAACTTTTTTTTCTTTTTTATTAAACTGAATAAGAACCATGTTCTGTTATGTGAACAGCGGTGGAACAACTTAAACATAAAAAAGAATTATAGCAGACGGTTTCTATTTGTAGCAACTTGAGAACAAACTGTTGTTTATTTTATGTCCTAGTGAATAAGAACCAGGTAACCAGTTCATTATTTAACACGAACGCGTGCTACCTGTAACAGACCTCTCAAGTTTAAAAATTCCAAAGCGGGAGGTACAAAAATTTTCGAAAGTGAATTTTTCAAGATAGCGCTAATTGGAGTTCTATTGACAATCAAATAGGCTATTTATTTTCTAGTTTAAATTACCAGTATTTAAAGTTGCTATTGAGCGTAATGCTCTCCTTTCCGTACGCTACACTGCGAACTCAGCATTATTGCTGCCATTCCAGCGTAAAGCCGGTTCGATTAAAAGCCCATAACTGCACAACTACATAACTGCAGGGTGAATAAAAAACGTCACATATAATGGTGGTAACTAGTTAGATCCACAATTAAAAAACTCTTTTTATACCATAGTGAGTTAAATCCTGCTTAAGACCATGTTCACATGTATCGGATAGATATCATTTCGGAACAATTTCCATACCGGATAGACGTTTCGTTCACATTGTTCCGAAGCTATCCGTTATTAAAATTGAAATGATTCCGTTCCGCTGCAAAAAGTGAAATGATTTCGTTCCGATGTCGGAACAAAAGCTAACCGATACGTGTGAACATAGTCTAAAGGAAAGCCTACCTTATTGCTAGCCTATACCCAGCCTGACACGCATGATTCGCGGTAGGCTAAGATCGAAACTATTCAAAGTGTAGCGGCTGCTGTTCATTCGAAAATAAAATGGCAAAAGGACACGATGAATAGTTAAATGAGGGATGCAATATTAAGTACAAAACAATATGAAATGCGGGTGACTTTTCCTTTCTCAAAATAGGTGGGAGTAAATTTCTGAATGCGGGTGACACCCGCTCAATGCGGGTGACTTGAGAGGTCTGCTGTAATTATACATCCGTCACATTGAGTTTTCAAAATAATGCTGAAGTCGCGATAACAACAACATCTTTTGAGAGTGTAGACATCTTTATCAATAAAAAAACTTTTTATTTTTATTTTGCAAAATAGCAATTAGATATAATACTCCCAGTTATGTTCCAACCTCGAAAACTGGCGCATGGGAATATGAAAAATATAAACATACATAGACGTTGAACGAAACGAAACGTAGGAAGTAAGTGAATCCTACTTTTCATATTCTAACAAAATACCGTCACTTTATTTTATTTATATTGTTTGTTATCAAAATCCCTTGGATGGTCACGTATATGAAACATGGAAGCTACTATGTAAACAAACAATCTTATTACGGCGATAGCAACGATTTTTAGTTTTTATTTACATTTCCTTTTCGAAAAAGATTTTTTTTCTCTCTCTTGGCGCACATTTGTCTTTAAAATATATTTTGCAGCTCATGCAAGTATATTTCTTTTGTTATAAATTCTGGTTATTGATTAAGCTACGTTTACATTAGCGAAAGATCCAATCACGTTCTTCCCCAGTATTCGCCCGTTTCTCTCTGCGTTAAATTTTCCAAAAGTGGAAAACAGCCTTTAGTCTAAAAATAAAAATCTATTTCCAGATGGATGGTGTTTTTGTATCTATTCATATTATTGCGCCAGTTTTATAATGCCGTTTTTCACCATTTGGTTCTTGTTTATAATTTGAGGTTTAATGCTTCTATTTTATTATGATACATAGAGAATCTACGATGATGAAAATCTTATTAACTTATTGACTTTATTCTTATAATTAACATCACTTCTGACTTACAAATCGATTTTTTGAAATCGCTTTTCCGATTCAAGTGAATCGCTTTTCCGATTCAAGTGAATCGCTTTTCCGATTCAACCTAATCGCTTTTCCGATTCAACCTAATCGCTTTTCCGATTCAAGTGAATCGCTTTTCCGATTCAAGTGAATCGATTTCGAAATCGCTTTTCCGATTATTTTGAATCGATTTTTTGCAGCTAAAAATCGATTTTAAAGAATCGATTTTTCGCTTGTTATCCTTTTCCCATAAACCGTCACATATTTATTACAAAGAATTGCCTCCATAATTTTCCTGTTTGAATACATCCGATTGAATGATGACGATCTAGCATAGCAACCACATAGAAACATATCTCTGGGGAAAATTTGACACGGTAAAATTTTGTTATTTTTGTGGTGGTGAAACTTTATGCAAAAACAAAACTTTTTACCGTGTCAAATTTTCCCTTTCGGCTTCAGAAAACGAAGAAAGAAGAAAACAAACAATTTCTACATCTTCCCGAGTTACGCCACTGCCTATTTATTTTGGGGATCTAGAAACGAAGTTATTCAATCTGAATACGAAAATAACACAAGCACATAGTCACGAGCACCCTTCACCCTAAAAAAAATGGCTGAAAATCCGTGGAATGTTTTTTTGGAAAAGTTGCCAGCATATAAAGTCGTGAATCCTAAAAAAGCAAAATGTTGCGAAAGTTGCAAGAATTTTTGTGTTCCCGATCTTTTGTGCCTTTAATACTACTATGAACTTTGTCTGTATCTCGACGAATTCTATTCACATATTCTCGGGTTTCATAGAAAAAACACAAATAACTTGTTCTGGACAATTTATTTATATCAACATGAATGTACAAAGTAAAGAGTCCTAAGTTACAAATTAAATCAGATAGATAATTACTTCTTGGAAGAACAGCATCTTTTGTAAATAAAGATTTGGATAATGAAGAGATCAACTTACATTCAGATGTTACGATGATGAACTGCAATCGATACCAGCTAATGTATTGAACGAGCGTTATATATAAATGATAACGATAGTGATTTTCGTATGATAAAGATCCATAGTTGTCAAATAAAATTCTTAGAGATGTAGTATGGTTTAAGAAGAACAAACAAACAACGATTTCAACAACGTTTCGGGTGTTCACACACCCATTTTCAAGTATATAGTTCTTGTTGTTACAAATTTTTTATACACAATTTTTTTAACTTGTTATACATATATACAAACAACATACAACAATACATACACGCTCAATTAAATAAACACAGTGGTGTAGATCTAATATTATTATTCAATAATGGACTATCTCGCATTATGAATAAACTCTCTTTAATTTCCAAAAAATAACGGTTATTCTCTCGTGCTAAAATACTGAAATCGTCAAAAGATGGAGAGTTGACACATTGTTTCAAGTGGTCTTTAATGGCCGTCTGCTGGGATGGTGTAGATTTCTTACCTGTTAATGGCGATACACCGAGGTGCTCGCTGATCTGAACTTTAAGGTGACGTGACGTCTCGCCAATATAGGTAGGTGCTTTTAAACAATTTCTCCAACCTAGTCCTAGTTTGTACCGATGTGACGCCTAAATATGGGAAAACGATTTAAATCTTTTTCTTCTCTACAGTATGCATAATTTCTTTGCACGTCGTGAAGAATTGAAAAAACGTTTAGTAACTTTATCAATGAAATTTTCAGGATATCCGTTACGAAGAAAAATACCTCTCTCAGTTTTATAACCTCTTCATGAAAAATAGACCAACTAGAACAGATGTTAAAACATCGGTGTAACAATGTGTGTACTAAACCAAACTTATAGGTTTCTGGAATAAAACTGTTGAAATGGGTGTAAACACCACTAAAAGTGGGCTTTCTATAAACAGATGTAAGAAATTGGTTTTCAGAATTGCGGGTGATACAGATGTCAAGAAATGAGAATGTATTGTTATTTCTGTTTCAAAGGTATATAAAGGAAATGTTGGCATGACAACTATTTCAAATAGGAATGAAACAAAGGCAAGTATTCTTGAGAAGAAAATAAAACGAAAATATCATCAACGTACCTTTTGTAATAAACAGGTTTAAAAGCCGCCAGGCAGTTATCCAACAAATTCTTTCATGAAAACATAAAAAAGCAATCGTGAGGGCGGGACCTAATAGTGAACCCATAGCAACTCCATGAATTTGTTGGTACAACTTCTTGTTGAAAGTAAAGTATGATTCCTTGGTTGCTAATTCTAGGAGAGTTTTAAACTCATCCTTAGACAATCCGTGATATTTATCACAATTCAGAAAAATCAAATTCGTACAGATATTAATAGTTTCATTAAGAGGAATGTTAGTAAATAATGAATTAATATCTAAGCTAGCCATATAATATTTGCCATTCTGCTTAGTAATATCTTTGGCAGAAGAAAAAGAATCGCGTACAGTGTATTCATTGCAAGTTAAAGAATGGAACAAAAAATTTTGCAAGTTTATACATTATGATTAGAGGCATCTGTTAAGTAATCTGAGCATCTGTCTGAGCATCTGTCTTCTAATTTGGTTGAGTAGAAAGAAAGTTATGGACAAATAACTGGAAGTGGTCCTTGTAAAAATCTTCAAAAAATGGACAATAAACCTCAACTCACCCAGTAGTATCTGTTTGGATTTTTATAAGACTATTCCACTTCTCAAAAATTTTCCACGGATCAAGTGCATTCTTTCTCTAGCATATGTGCATTCCGGTTCTTTTCGTGGATCCTCAATCAGAAAAAGTCTTAAGAATGAGGTGATATTTTGTATATTTATGACACAAATTTATTATTAACCTTCACGTATAAGATGATTGAGTTCTGGCAAAGTTATTTGTTTTGATGTTACTCTTGGGGATGTAGAATCTTTTGTAAAATCGTCACCAAGGGGAATTGAACCCTGACCTCTTGCATGTACAGAAGTGTAAGCCACTAAACTACGGCACCACTAAACTAATTTCTTCTAACAAGATAGTGTTAGTTCGAATCTTAATAGGGAAGTGGTATACAAGAGAGATCCAAATACCGTATTTCCTCTATTTAGTATCGCCCTCTAATAAGCACCGCACCAGAAATGTAAAGTTCGTAATTAGCGCCACCCAATAATTAGTGCTGCCCTCTAACAAAAATGACAAATGACTTTTTTTATTTAAATTCTACTTTTTTCTTATCAACAAAATCTTCCGAGCTCTTCCAAGTCCAAGCTCTCTCTTCCTCTTTCTAGTTACAGTTGCTATCACTGAATTACAATCGTCTGCTTGGAGATACTGGCTTGTCAGTTTTGAAAGTTCTTGTTTTTCTTCACCATCGCTCTCTCTTTTCTTTATAAACACCGATTGCATGGTGGTTGTACTCTTTAGCTTCTTCTCATGTGAGCCATTCCATCTGATCGATGAGGAACACGATAATGATAGCAAACTTGATGTCTAATCTGGTCTGACATCTGATAATTGTCCAAGGAATCGTATTTTAGAAACAAAATACTGAAAACATAAAACAAATTGTTTTTTCTGTGATATTTTTTACACCCTAAATCTTCAAAAAACAAAAAATCTCAAACTTTGAAATAAGCACCGCCCTCTCCGCATTTAAAATCATGCAAATTTAATTAGCGCTGCTGTGCTAATTTGAGGAATTACGGTATGCAGATATTAGTTTTGTTAAAATGACTTTGTTGATTATTTTCGAAAAAACTTTACCTAAAGAAGCCTTCTGCTCCATTTTAAAAGTTGCAAAAATATAACATAAACATGACAATTAATTTTATGAAGAAGGTTTTTAAAAACATACAACTTCAACAAATCTCTTGGGTTATGCAATATGTTCCTGGAGACTGTTCTTTGCACTGATGCCTCTAAATATCTTTACTTTTATGTTTTTATATATTATCCTTTTTTGGTTTAAACAATTCTTCCTTCATTTTTTTTCGTTAGTGCTATTAACTTGTCACAAAAGGCTCTTCTATTGAATTAGAGTTTGTTGTAAGGATTAGTCATACCATAAAGTCTTTTTCCCAATGGCAGCAAATGCACTTGAGTTTGTATATATGTAGTAAAGGGCATTTGCCAAAATGTACCTACAAAATTTTGTGCCATTAAAGTAATGGATAAAAGCCAGTAATGTATTTCTTGCTTTCACAAAGATTTAAAAACCATAATAGCTGATGGTGGGTATAATGAGAACGTATTATATGTTTTCAATTTTTTATAGTCTGACTATTTTTAGCCATTTATTTCTTTTTTAATAGATCATTGAAAATTATATATGTAAATATGACTGAATTTCGAACAGACCTGTTTAAATGGAAACGGAAAATGGATCCAAAAGTAAGTATTTCACTTGACTAGTTTTGAATCATTTCAAAAATTATATACTGAGTCTCTTGATGAGAAGTAATGAGTTGATTAGCTGTACAGGCTCAGAAGGCTCACAATTCTGTAAATCCGTTTTTTGAGCGCAAGAAAAATGTGCATCTTTTTCCATCAGCAAACCTTATTTAACTTGTGTTGAATAAGGTTTGTAAACAGACCTCCCACAAGACTTCATTATGATGTGAATAGAGGAAGGTTGCACCCATGTTTTAGTTATACTAATAAAGAGGAAGTGTCAATGTTTATCTTGTAAGAAGTCCTATAATAATGTTTTTTTATAAAACTTTATAAAAAGTCTCCTGATAACATAATGGCACATTTTTCACATTTTTGTTTAGCAAGTTCCATTTTATTTAAAAACGTACTCCATGAAATTGGTTTGTTGATAAGTTGTTGCTCAAAACTTCTG
Source organism: Turritopsis dohrnii (assembly GCA_027922465.2). NCBI lineage: Eukaryota > Metazoa > Cnidaria > Hydrozoa > Anthoathecata > Oceaniidae > Turritopsis > Turritopsis dohrnii. The sequence goes on along the minus strand of BQMF02000264.1, from coordinate 198,368 downwards.
AAACTTTTGACTTATATGCCTAATTTCGTAGTAAAAACTGAAACATGTCAATTGAAATGATTTGCTATAATGACATTTCAAAAGTTCAATTAATCAATGTATCTATCAGGGTGTTAGATAATCGCTATTTAATTGTTGGAAAACTACATTTTGGCATTACCAACTAAATATCACTGATCAGATAAACATATTAGGCCAAAGGTGTTGGAGTGGAAGACGTGAATTTATAAGGACCTTAGAAAAATGGTGAAAAATAATTTCCATTACAACTGGTATTTTCAGAACAAAAAAAGACAGACAATATTATCATCATTGAAAAATTTGAGTGAACAAATTAATAATCAAACAGGAATTTCTCCAAGCACCTTCCATTTACCGGAAGTTGAATCTTAAATTGAGTTTAGAAACTCAGTCATTCATTCATTTTTAACTTTTCATGCGTAGTACTTAAAACATGTTTTAAGAGAATAAACAGCAATGGAAGACATGTCACGATCTTCTGCAGGTTTGGAGCGAAACAATCATCTTTGTTTAGTAGCATGAGGAACATTCATTAATCCACATGTGCAATGACACATCTAAGACATCTTGCACATGGCAATGGTTCATCATGAAGTTATCATGATTCAATGGCTTCAGCAAAAACGTTTTTATTTCATTGTTACGCACACGATTTTGAGAGGGTGCCTGTCGGTTTTTTATTATTGAATGTCTTATTCCCTTCATCACAGTCACAGTAAAAACGACATATTATTTTCTAAAATAGCCGAAACTTTTTTTACACCATTTTCAAGGCAAAGTGAGACTTTATCACAACCCTTAATAATTTATTTTATTAATCTCATAGTTAAACCAACATAGTCTCCATTTCGTAAGAAACATTTAGCAGTCATTGTAATTGAACTTAATAAATTTGTCATTTAAAATTGTCCATTTTAGTAAAAGTGATTATTTCTTCAGGCTCCATGTGGAAAAGGAACAAGTGACATGAAGGATTGGATTAAGGTTTGTAGTTTTTAACAAATGAAAAGGTAAGTTATATTGGGAGAATCATTCACAGCCTTCTATTTGGATTTTAACCTAAAGAGAGAAGCTATTTTTTGTTTTTGCGATATATGAAACTACGCCCCAAGGCTACATAATGATATGAATTGAGGTATGTTGCACTTATGTTGACAGTAAAAGTAAGTGAACAAAAATCCCTAAATTATTCTAAAAATTTGTGAATGTGTTATTCATAGTTAAATAAAGTAAGGTAGTTCTTTTACTTAAGAAAATTAGCAGTTCAAATGAACTTACATATTCATCAAATTTCTTAATTTTTTAGAAAGTCAATGCTGATTCAGATCATGCTGCTTTTGATGCTTATGGGAAGGACATATTTCATTCTGACCATTTTGAAGAAATTGTTCCAGATGACGAGGCTATATATGAAGGTTTTGCTACATCTTGATATATTGAAATATATTATTGAAATATATTATATTGAAATCAATATTTCGTAGTGAATGTCAGATTAGTGAAAGAGGAATATTGTGCCCTGTGTAGTTCTGGTTTGAACTACACCACAATGCAATTTTAAAAATATTAATAGAAATCTCTTTATGGAAGGGTTTCACAAAAAAAGCCTGCCAATTTGCACTTTAAGGAAATGAATTCATGAAGGCAAGTATGTAACTAGAGCTTTGATAGTTGCGAATGAACAGACAGTAGGACCTTAAGCATGCTTACTAGCTGAATGCCATTCAATTGATTCACATAATGCATATGATTTCCACTCAAATCCGTAAACTATGGAAGAGCTACTATATTAAAGCTTGTGACATTTTGTTGTTATAAATAACAAAATTATTTTGTAAATATTTAAAGCTACGTACAATAGAGAGAAGTTGGTACAACAAGTGTGGAATTCCTATTGTCTTTCCAAGCACCCTGTTTGATAATTTTTCAAATCTTTATTTTTGATAGCTCAAGAATTAATTGGAGAGTGGCTGGTGGAGAAAGAAGGTCCTGATTTCACTCAAGAATTGGAGTTCAAGAATGAGACTTGGGCTAAAACCACAGGCAATCATATCGGTAGACAAACACCAGATGATGTTGAAGATGTTATGAAACATTTTCGTAGTCAATATCTTAGTGAATACACCGACAACATTGATAGTAGGAATTCTTCGGGAATCAATCAGATAGAAGGTACTCTTGTTTTTATTATTTATCCAATCATAATTTTTACCTCATGGACATAAGCAAGTACAATGATGTAAAATGCATGTATGGATAAGTTCAAATTGACATGTACCACTGAAAATGACTAGGCAGATTTAGTTTGTGTCTTTGCTGATCTATTTCTTTCTTCTAATTTTTTTTTTCTCAGTTAATTAAGAGTTAATTAGATTGAATGGCCTATAGAAAAATTATTTTTGAAACTATGAAAAACCTGTGTTATGTTGTTTGCATAATTGTGGAAATTGAATCTGAATTGTTAATTGCTGAATCCAATTTCATTTAGTTCAGGAGCAGTACGCGGATTTGCTGGTTCACCACGACCATGATGTTGATGACATTGATGATACTTTGTTGGTTCAAGAAGTGCTTCATGGCATGCTTAGTAAAGATCTGATAAAGAATGTTGATCTGGGAATGAAGCCTTTATCAAAGAAGCTCAACTCTCCTCTTCCCAAAATGAATTTGAGACATCAAGAGGTATGAATTTCACAATGTCTGCAAATAACTTATTCCAACAAGTGGAGACTGAGACTGACCATTTTTAGATCTTGTTACGCATGGAAATAAACAACTATTTTTCAATAATCCAGCTTTCAACATCGATTATGTTTGGTTAATTTCTGAGGTTTATTGAAAGAGTTTTTAGTGTTTTTGAGCTTACTTTCAAGGACTAAATTCAAGAGGATGAAAAATATTGGGGAAATGATTTCCCCAGAAAGATGTTTTTACTGGAAAATATTGTTTATAATGGATGGAAAATATAGTTCTTCAGTTTTAGCAAAACAGAGTTGAAAACCTGAACACAAAGGCTGCAAATGTGTCAATGCAACTCAGAAATATTTCCTGAAGAACTTTTTGATTTAATCTGGTTATAGTTATAAGAGAAGTCAGGCTATCGTAGTCATGGTGATTGAATTTTATATCCTCTGTTTGTTGAATTTCATTGTATTCGTTTTTCATGATTCTTCTCCACCTAAAATTTCCTTAACCTAAAATTTATCTTAACCTTCAAACATTCTAAAGTAACATTACTTCTACAAGAACCTTTATCGGCCAATACTGTTAAGACTACATAATGTTTTCTTGATGCAATTTGTCTTACAAATTGATATTTTTGTTATTACTTCTACAAGTCACGCATACTTCTGAAAGATTCTGGATGTTTTTTTTCTCCAGGTCAAAGCCAAAGCCAAAGAAAGACGTCAGAAGCAAGCAGATTCACTTCAGGATCGCATGAATAAAAAGGAAATAAAACGTAAAGCCAACGAGAGAATATTATTGGAAGAAAAGAAAAAAAAGATCAAACAGAAAATGGAAGAAGATGCCATTAAAGTTGAAATGATTAAAATACGAAAAGAGCTGGAGGAAGAGAGGAAAGCTAGACAAGAGGAAGTTGAAAGGTCAGGCAAGTGTTTTGAATCTTGAAACGTTTATACTTTTACACTATTGTAATTTCTTTTTGCAGCACTTTTATTTTGCTTTCAGTGTTAATGTTCGAAATTTATAATAAAGGGTGTAAAGATTAAGGGAATTAATATGTAAAGTTTTGTTTTGGTTTTTTAAATTATGTATTTTGCTTTGATAATGAATGCCGTTCTACTTGTCTTTTCCCATCGTCTTTACAATAACAGGTGAGAGATGAGGTCCTGAAAGAAAAAAACAATCAAAGTTTTTACACTCTTCAAAAGCTTTGCCAATTTTAAAAGTATTTGTTGCTATGGTTTGTGTCCCTAATTCTTCTAATCAGTTGAGTGCGAGAGCCTATAGTTGCAAGTATTAAGTATCAAGTATCAAATATTAATTTCATGAAATTAGAGGCTTTCATAGTTTGACTATAAATTTCAAGTATGAATACTTGAAAACGTTTTTCTAGACTACAATGCGAAAAAGTCCATTTTGAAGGTAAAAAAAGAATTTCAATAGTGCATTGATCTTGAGAGTTATTCACATAGCAACCTGAACAGACCTATCATGTCTTGAACATATTGATTTTGCATAAAAAAAACATCAACATTGGGCATTTTTTTTATGTTATAATTTCAGGAAAAAGAAAATACTATCAGAGGCTAAGCAAGCAGTTCAAGACGAATTACAACAAAAACGACAAGCTGCCCTTCAAGAAAGAAAACTTCAAAAACAACAAGAAGAAAAGATGCGGCAGCACATTGAAGAGGAGATTCGTCGAAACACTCTCCTGGAAATGAAGATTAATATGAAGGTAACAATGCCCAGTGTGCAAATTTGCTGAAAAACCACTGCAAGGGAGCACATATTATTTCAATAGAAATGCTCTTCATTGCAGTGACTTTTAGACGGGTTTTCCCACTGGGTCAGACTATATGATTCATGATGTTTGTAGCGCAATGAAACTATTAACCATGAATATGCGCCTCTCCTGAATAAGCATCTTTTCCCATTTTTAAGCCCAAGGGTATTCTTTGGATTTTCTTGATTAAACGCCCCTTTATGGGAGATTTAAGGTACAGTTTATTCACATCATTCTGGTTTTAATCATAGATCTTACATAGACATTTCTCTGCTTGGTACAACACGATCTTAGAGCAGAGATTAAACAATGGAAAGGCTAGAACTATTGCGGATTGGAAATGCAAACTAAAAGCATGGAATGCTTGGAAAACATATGTAGCAGTTATAAAATCTGATCAAGCAGCGAAAGATTTTGAAGAAATGGTTAAAGAAAAATATAGGTGTGTTGTTGAAGTTTGTTTTCCGAACATTTTTCAATTTTTTAAAAAACTATTCAAGAAAAACCTTCTTTTAACAAATTAAATTAAATGCGGCAAACAATATATAGAGGACTGGCATATATAGGTTTGTGATCTGTAGAATGTACAAGTCTCTGGTCTGTGAAATGTTCAAGCACTTTTTAGTTAAGGCCAAGAAATCGTGTGTTGCTCGTGATTGTTTTCAAAGGACTGTCTCACAATTTCTACTGCAGATAGAGCAGAACCTTTCATTTATCAGTTCTTAAGGCCAATTTTTCCTTTAAGAGGAAGCGTCCACATGCACGTTTTATTGTACTTTTGACATATTATGCTTTGGGAGTTTTGTGTGTTGGAGGAATTGTATGTTGTCTATACGAAGCGTTGTTTTATCGATATGAATATCCAACGAACTTCATCTTTGTTTCCAATGGACATCACCTTTCTTTCATTATTTTCTAGCTATGGAATATGAGCTAGGTAAAGTTTGTTCCATCGATTTCAGTTTATGTTAAACTGGCTTTTCCTTGTGGTTTCAGGAAAGAACAAATGGCTATTAAGCATTATGACATGAAAATCCTGAAGCTCAGTTTAAACGGCTGGTTGAAGTATGCTCGTTATAAAGCTGAAAGGAAGTTACTGAAGTCCGAACATGAGGAAAAAGCAAGAAAAATGGCGATGTTTTTAGAAGCCGCTGCAAAAGGATTGGTATCGAATACAAATAAGGGTGAAAGTGAACATGGTTGCTGTGTTGAAAAATCGCAAAATATACGGAAAAAAAGCTATAAAGAAGTATGGAAAATTGTTTTCAGAATTCGCCAGAAATGTTCAATGTTGCTAACCCTTGTGTTTATTTTATCTTTCAGCAAATTTTACATGCAAAACAACAGCAACAACAACAGCAACAACAACAACAACAACAATTGGAAACAGAAGTGTCTCATTCAAAACCTTACTTCCAATCGCATTCCAAGTGTAAACCAGGACTTAAAAATATCAAAGCCAAACACAAATTTTCAAATACGGATGTACACGAGAGCAAGGAAGGCTTTGTTTTAAAATCGTATCAATATGATGATGCGAGATCAACACATTCAGATGTTAAAAATACTGACCAACGAACCGTTGACGACCTCAATCATTGTATCGACAGTTCTCGTACGTGTGAAAATCATTCGATGAAACCGTTAAAACAACCTCTTAAAGCACCTACCAAACCTCTTCGCTTAGGTAAGCTTTTTATACATATTCAATTTCGCTCATATGATCACATGATCTTTACGTCTTTTATGAAACTTATGATGGGAATTGCAAATCGCAAAAATCGCTCACGAAACATTAACTTGAAAAAATGACGTTACACGCAATAATTGCAGTTGACTCTCGTTAGCGCGAACAAAAACCTTCGTCCCGTCGGCTTTTACAGCCCGTTATAAATCTTGATTCCCGTTATTTCGAACTCTCAATTATCTCAAACTTTTTATCCGGTCCATTGAGAGTTCGGTATAGCGAGACTCGACCGTAGTAAAATCAGAAAGAAGGCTAGCCATTTCCAGAGGTTCATGGCAATTAAAATCTTGAAATCTTGTCGTTGTCATGGTGCAGTGAGGTAATTATACCAACTGTGAAAGAACAACAAAACCTATGTATATCTCAATGAATAAATCTCTTCTTGTCAGTATAAGACCTGTAGACCTGCCGATCACATGATAACATGATGTCATGTATAGTCTGGCTTTTATTGTGCGCCTCACTCCACCAGTCTGCATAATTCTTGACTTGCATTCAATAGCGATGGAGGAGCGAGAAAAACAGAGAAAAGAACGAAGAATTTTTATTGAAGAGCAAAAAAGAAGGAAAGAAGAAGAAAAGTTAGTAAGTCTAGCCTGTGGTTGAATCCCACTCATCGTTACCTTTACACTCCACTGACTACATACTATCTTCTTAGCAGGCTAAACCTTACGTCCATTTGTCCTCATGTCCAGTCGCATTTCTGTGGGTATAAGAAATAGATTGTGAGGATGTTCTAGCCTCTATTTTTGAATAACGTCAGGAAGTTCTCCAAAGTTTATTCATTCATGTCATAGAAAGAACTGCGTGAAAAAGAGGCGGAGCGGATACGTCAGGAGAAAATCGAAAATGAAGAACGGATTCAAAAGAAAAAAGAAGAAAAAAGATTAAAAGCCGAAGTATGTTTTCGCTGGTTTTAAATACTTGTTTATTTTTTGTTTATTTATTTATTAAAATAAGTATCAAATTATTTGATATCGCAGATTGGGGAAAAAAGTTTTGTTTGACTGGCAGGTTTTGTCCTTTCCGAATCCTAGTAATATAACACTAACTAACGAATGTCATCACATTCCACTGTATTTATAAATAATGTCATCACATTCTACTGTATTTATAAATAATGAAATGCTATCAATAGGACTGAAGGTTGCAGTATGCTGATGTCAGCAGTGGGAATCCCTCAGAGATATGGGTCTGGAAACGAGCAGAAAAACATTAAGCAAATAAGGAAACAAATGATTGGCTCTCTCGGAAAGATTTCCTTGTTGCTGACTTTAAAGCAGTTCATTATCTTTAAAAACTGGCGGAATTTCACGAAACCATTAATAAAATTAAAAATTGTGTTTTGTTTGAAGTTTCGTGCTGTCAAAATAGAAATTTTTTATTTTCTTTTTCAAATTTTGTACCAAGTTACCCTCGCGAGTCATAACGACAAACAACTATTATAAGTGTTGTTTTGACGCATGATCTTTTGTCTCGTAAATCATTTCTATTTTAATGAAACACATCGGTAACATATGTGTGTCTTTTGGTATCGTTACAAGCTTCCCAGTCGGCACATTTGTTAAAAAGCCTTTGCGAAGGAGTGCATTTCTATAGAAATATACACACAATTTTAATAAAAATGCTCTTCGTCGCGGTGACTTTTCGACGATTTCTCTCCACTGGGTTACTGATACTCTTTCACTTAGAAAGAAAGAGAAAAACAAGAGCGGCTTGAAACGATGCGTATAAAGACAGCTGTAGCTGAACTCCATTACCATAAACATTTACTTCGTAATTATGGCTTGGAACCTTTAAAGAGACTCGTCCAAATCAAGCAACTGAATGTTAAAATTTCCGAAAAATATCGGAATGGTACCCTGCTTCGATTGATTTTCATGGATTGGCATAGACACACACAGGAAATTGTACATCATCAAAACTTGTTAGCAGCCCAGTGTTACGATAGAATATTAGTAAGAAGAAGTTTAGCCTCCTGGTTGAAGGTATCCTTGTAATCATTTCTTGTAATGAGTATTCTCCTTTTTCTTTGTTTACCCCACTTCTTTGCATTTTAAGTCGCACCACACCCTAGCATTTAAGCCTTGGGCTTGAAATTAGCGGGTAGGCATTTCTTTGTTCTATAACTGTATTATTCTATAATTTTATTTCCATATTTTGAAACAACGTTAATTGTGGTTTGGTTATATTTGTTTAGGTTCGTTATCATTTACAAAATCTCAACAAACTGGCGCGAAAACACAACATACGAAGGATGGCCCGCAAAGCCTTTAAAGCCTGGCAAGACCACGTGACCGACGAAAGAATTTTAATGTGGGCGAAGGAGAGCACGGCGGACGAACACAATTTAGTGTATGTGGAATATTGTTTGTTGCTTAGTAACCAGACTCGAGCTCATGGGATAATATTATAAGGAAAAATGGCAGGTTCACGACATTGAAGTGTCTTGAAGTAGAACGGAGTCTCGATTTGAAGTTTGGGAAATTTGTTTGAGACAGTGAGTCACTTTTAAGGTGAAACGTCAATCGCAAAACCATTACTAGAAGGGATTCGTACATTCATATTTTGTGATACCCGCTCCTCGATATTTTTGGCCAACATAATAAAGAGAATTTTTCAAATGAAGGCGTGCGTTGCATGTAATCTGTTCGTCTTGTTCATACGCATTTCATGTTGTTGTTTTTTTGCTTCACTTCACGTTTGCACTCTTTCTCTTTGCATACTTACTCGGAACAAAAAGTGTTCAAGATTTTGAGAATCATTGGACTTCAAGGAAAATCTAAAATCTGTTGGTTTTTTTGTTTGTTTTCCCTTTTGGAAAAATTCGTGAAAAATTAGTAGAAATTGGAAATGTTATTTCAAGTGGTTCCTTTTTGACTATCCGAAATATTAATGTCCTACTACTGGTGTGTTCCGTGTTCAAGTTTCCGCTACTTGATATCGATCGCCTTGTTGATTTTATTTTGTTGTTATTTTCAGGCGTTTACAGAAACAAAGTTTACATGTTTGGAGGAACTTTGTACAAAGTGAAAAGGAAGAGCGCGTCAGAGAAGTGCGACGAAATCTACTGCGTAAGAAAGTACAGCAATGGCTACCTGACTACAAAGGTGGCCTTTCTGTCTCAGAATAACGCCCAAATAGCGCCTTCATGAATGTGACTTCACGTCATATTGTTAAACGTTACTGACTTAATGCGTCTGAGGTATTTACAGTGGAAATAAACTTTGTAATATATATTCGAAAATTTGTGCAGGAAAAGTCTATCTCTATCTGAAGCATTCGTCATAAAAATCTGAGCATCCCCTCGCCTATTGTAACGCATAAGGTTCTCGATAGCTGGAACTGTTTCAGTAAAAAGACCTTTCGTATTCAATTCGAGCAACACTGATAAGTTCTTGGGAAGTTCGAATTATCGAGAATCTACGTCTTTCGTAAGAGAAATCGTGAGAATTCTTCAAGGTTATTTAATTTACTCTGGATCATTATCGAACAAGAATATCTGCAGTTGTTTTCTCGTCCAAAGTAAACATTCTCGATCACAAGCATTCTTAAAGAAAGTCTCAGTCACACTTGCATTTCTTTCGATCCGTGGAATTAAAGTCTCAGTTACACTTGTATTTCTTTCGATCCGTGGAATTAAAGTCTCAGTTACACTTGTATTTCTTTCGCAACTCATTCGACCAGATCCACAAAAACCAGGTGCTGCATACACCAGATATGAACCCAATAACTATTACTCCAGCTAAAGGCATACTTCGGTTGTAAAGTGTAGTGTGTGTGTGTATGTTATCGACTTTCCTTCACCACGTTTATAAGGTTCGACTATCTTTTTCGTTGATATACACAACATGTGCAAGTGGTGAATTCAAGAAGTGTTTTTTATGCTCACTGTGAGTAAGTATCATCAGCACACAGTGGGCAAATTCGTCAAAAAGTCACAGTGATGAAGAGCAGAAATGCACTCCTTCACAGCGAGTTTTCGAAACATTTACCAACTGGGAGTGAAGCTGCACGTCGGAGAATGTAAGACCAGAGTTGGGTTTCAAGGCTAGTGCAACCGTCCGTTTGTTTATATAGGTTAAGTAAAGAATCAGAACTTTTACTTGCAAGACATGTAGGGCTAATAAACTAGAAAGGAATTAAGAATCTGTCACTGACATAGCCACAGTATCGCAAGATAACTGTTCCCTAAGTAGGTTATATCCTACACAGACGCGGCGGCCATCTAGCAGGGCTAACAACCTTGAGGGAAACTAAGTATCTGCTGCTGATAAAATTACGACATCGCAAGACAATCCTGATGCCACTTTGGCCGACATCCATTCAAGAAACTTCATGCATAATACTAGTCCGATAGAAAGGTTTTGATTTCAAGCACGACATAGCAGGATACACAGAAAGAAACATTTTTGAACGATGCGTACGAAAGTAAACAACTTTCTTGTTGGCAACTCAGTGGGCAAAAAATGAATACGACGAAGAGCATTTTCAGTGAAATATATATTTCTATAGAATTGTACTGCTTCAGTGATTTTTAACACCCGTCCCAGCTAACAACTGTATTTGTTTAAGACGTTAAGACTAGGGGAAAAGTAATATCCAAAACATACTCATCATGTTTGATGAACTAAATCTTTGGATAGAGAAGAAAAACACGACCAACTTCACTCCGTTAATTTTTTCAGATAAAATTCTGTAAAAAATACAAAAACAAGTATTCACAATCTCCATAACCGCCATAACTCTTCGAAGGGGTATGACATACATATATCGATTATTGGTCACATGAATTGCATTAGAGTGAGGTCAATAGAAAAATCTCCAAAAACAACAAATAAAAGGGTAACTTCAGAATTAGAGTTATTTGATGGATTTGATTGGCAGTAAAAAAGGTAAAAGTTCTTAGATGATAATAATAATGGTTATAAGTAAGAATACTTGATAGCAACTTTGCGTAACTAATGATGAATATCTTCATTGGGTTCGTCACACATCGATGATGGTACTTCCTCTCATCTGGAGGTTTGCATCGCACAATAGTAACAATAGAAACAGGTCTTCTTCGATCATATCCTCCTTTACACCTTAAAGGAATGTTCCCAGAACCCCTGCTATGTACATTTGTCACAACGAACTTAATATCGTTTATTGTTTTGTGTAAGATATGATCTAATTAGGACATGTGGGAGATCACTCCTTTTTCTTCGGTGGCGGCCTAAAAAAAAAAAAAAAAAAAGAGTCATGAATAACATTAAAATCAGGAGACTTAACAAGGGCGGTGGATGAAGCGCAAAAGTATATTGCTGTAACAGCAAATTATTTTCATTTCACAGGTTTTCCAGACAAAAAAGCACGACGATATGCTTCTGCTGCTGTGTTTTGTACCTGTATGTGCCCACCACAACGGCATGATCTCTTTCATAAGGTTCTAACGTCAACTGTTCTTGTGGTTTCAACTTTTCTGCTTGCAACTTCTTCACTTCATCAGCAAATACAGCAGCAGGAGCAGCAGTAGAATCAATACAATTAGCCTGAAAAAAAATAAACATGGTAGTACTTCTTTGTTGTGCGAAGTTTCATATGTTTTAGAAATTAAAAAAAAAACAAAAAAAAAACAAAACAAAAAACAACCTGATTCCACAAACCTTAATGGATATGACAAAATGTCCACCATTTTTCAAAAAGTTATGAGCATTTATTGCCACGATACGAGCTTGATCAGGCTGAGCAACATCTGCAAATATTGTGTCTACCATACCTGTAGCATGTAAAAACAGATGGGGCATGTATTTATGCAAGAATTCATTTTATGCACATGCCACATCATATTCCTCTCTACACGAAATATAAATGAAACATGAAATATAAATTGTGGATTTAGAAAGTCTTACCAACAAGCATTCTGTATTTGTGTGGATGTCGGGCATCTTCGATAATTGGAATAATGTTTGTTCTTTGTTTAGCAACATTCAACAAATCACGTCCCGACCGATGAGAAAATTCAACAGCATATACTAGACCTTCCTATGAAATAAACAAAACAAACATTGGGTTTATTGGAACCCTTGCGAACATATTTACCATTGATTGGTGCATGTTTTCTTAACTGTAATTAAAATATACCTTTTTTAAGTTTCACAAACCCATCAAATAATATCTAACAGCAACTGGTTTTTTCAAAGCATAATTACATCAAAGAATAAATAGCTTACATTTCCCACTATATCAGATACATGAGATACAGTTGTCCCGGAAGCAGCTCCCAGATATAACACCTTTGCACCAGGTTTCATATGAATTTTATCGACACCACCTAAAATTGCAGCTGCTAATTTCGAACGAAACGGATTCCAGACTCGGTATTCAATTTTTGCAGCACCTTCTTCACCCTAGAAAAAACAAAAGCTCTATGTCAACAGGCTTATGAAGCTTTCCTTAATTCATACACATACATTATTTTGTTATTTTAGTCTTGATTTTAGATGATCATTCTACTGCTGTGTAGCGTAAAAAAAAATAATACAGAAAGGAAAACCGCACAATTTTCAATTCACAGTTTTGCTGAATGAAGAGTTTACTTTTTTGGCCTCGTAAAATCAAGTCCACATGAAATTAATCTCCCCTTAAGGTATTACGTACATCAACAGAAACTTTCTTTTCACCATATACTGTGTTTCCAGGAATTAAATTCAATGTCACAAGGGCATCTTCTTTTCCTCTGGCAATGAAAACCCCTATGAAAACAATACAATGGAAAACATAAATAAGAAACATGTGTTACACACACCATTCTTTACAAAAACTTCAAGTTTCCAAAAATACTCAGATTGTTTATTTCTTACATCAGCGATGAAAACCTACTGGATTTATAGCAAAAGCCTAGAAACCATGGAAGGTTAAAAAACAATGCTGTTATTAAGGCGGATTCACAAGGGACGAATTTGCCAGCGAAGTCGCCGCGAAGTGGATTTGAGCATGCGCATATTTGTTTGTTTGGAAAAGTTGAGGCGAATTCTTTCGCCGCGAAGAAGTAGAAACCGTTTCTACTTTTTGTCGGCGAAATAACTCGTCATAAAGAATTACCCAATCAGAGATAAACTATTTTGCTGTGTGTGCAAAAATTGCAAAACACATTTTGCGTTCAAGATGGCGTCAAATGAAAATACTTACATGACACAACCAACGCAACTCAACTATTCTCAAGCAGCATTTCAAAATCTTCTTAATGTATTTCAACAACAACAACATACGCAACAACAACAGCTAGAAGACACTGATAGCCAGTATGATGTTGAAAAGGTACATTTTATTCTTATTAGCCCTAGTATGTTATGTTGTGGTTATGTAATAAATGAACGATTTTTTGTTTTTTTCCATAGTGAACTGGTTCTTTTGACAAAGAAAGTGTTATTAAGGCTATAAGGGAACTTCCTTGCCTATGGAACATTAACTTGCCAGAATACAAAGACAGAGTAATGAAGAATAATGCATGGAAACAACTTGCCACCATGTTTAATGAAGAAGGTGAGTGAAAATATATTAACATTGACAGTTTTAAAGAATATAGTTCTTTTTCAGCTATACATTCTTATACTCTACTTTATATTCTTGTACTTGTACAGTTCTTTCTAAATACTACAACAAAGAAAACATAGGACTATACCGGGACGATGGTTTAGCATTGTTCAGAAACCAAAGTGGACCACAAGCAGACAAAACAAGAAAACACTTTCAAGAAAAACCGACTGGAACTCGAAATTGAGTGCAATTTAAAAACTGTAAATTACCTCGACGTTACACTGAACTTGGAAGATGGAACCCACCGCCCGTACCACAAACCAAATGACGAAACAATCTACATACATGCAAAGTCCAACCACCCACCTAACATTATAAAACAACTGCCAATATCGATTGAAAAGCGACTAACAAACCTTTCAAGCAACGAAAAAATATTTCAGAACGTCACAAGACATTACCAAGAGGCAAAGTACCAGAACCCCAGCATCACCAAAAACACAACATACACTGGAAAATCACGGAAAAGAAATATAATATGGTTCAATCCACCTTTTTCCAAAAACGTCGCCACAAACATCGGAAAGTACTTCTGACACTACTGGACAAACACTTCCCGAAAAAGAACATATATCACAAGCTTTTCAACCGAAACACTGTAAAAATAAGTTACAGTTGTATGCAGAACATTAAATCCATTGTAAATAACCACAAGACAGTTTTCACGAGCGCAATACCACAAGACCGTAAATGTAATTGCGTCAAGAAAGAAAACTGTCCCATGCACAACCAATGCCTAACCACTAACATTGTTTACGAAGCAACACTCACATCGAATGACCCAACCTACGTCCCGAAAACATACATCGGAATGACTGAACCCACTAAGTACGATTTGCAAACCACAAAAAATCTTTTAACCATCAAAAGTACGAAAAAGAAACCCAACTTTCGAAAGAAGTCTGGAAAATCAAACGTAACAACGAAACACCGAGGATCACATGGAAAATCAAAAAGAAATGCCGTCCCTTTAATCCGACATCGAACAAATGCGACCTATGCCTCAACGAAAAGCTAATACTTCTGGAATTGTTTGACAATCCTGACGCAAATCTAATGAATTCGCGCGACGAGCTAATATCAAAATGCCGCCACGAAAACAAGTACAAAATGAACTCTGACGTCAAAATTTGACGAAACCACTACATTGCGAAAATTGTAACGTTTTTTCAGTTAGCTGATGAATCCGTAAAGGAAGAAACTTAAAGTTCTAACAAAAAAAAAATGTTTTCTTCTTTTCATCCTTTTACAAGTATATTCTTGTATATATACTTTTTAGTGCCTTTTCTCCAAAAGCAATCAAAAAACCTCAAAGATGTCTTGAAGAAATGTCTTGATAAACGTGCAAAACTGACACGGTCAGGAGCTGCTGCATCATCCCTACCGAAATGCAAATTTTTTGAACAGATGGCATTTTTGCATGAAAAGACCGCTAACAAACCATCAACTTACAAGAAGCTGAATTAAGTATGTCACCACAAAATTTGCCAGAGCCCAATAGCCCATCATTAGCTGGTTCTTGTGACCTAACAGATGAGATTGCTCAGAAAGCTCCAACTGTTAAAAGATCTGTTAACGAAAGACGGCGATCAGATTCATCTGAACAATCTCAGCTGACACAGTCATTGGCTGAATGTGATAAATTATTAAAGAAAACAATGGATGAAGATAATGATGAAGATTTACTTTATTGCCGCAGCTTAGTTCCGATTTTGAAAAGCTTGCCACTTAAAGAAAACAGAAGAGCAAAAATTAAAATTAGTCAACTCTTGTTTGAGATGCAATATGGAGAGGACGATTAAAACTTTTTATGCAACACAATAAATGTTTAATGTAGAACAAGGCTACATTCACATTAAAGAAGGATGAGTATTTAAAGGTTGTCACTTGTGAATATATAGTTTATTACACAGTGTACCACAAAAATAGAAGTCTATATATTACCTAGTCCCCACAAAAATTAATAATAATATATATAATTTGTACTGATCCATTAAGAAATTAGTAATTAATACTCTTTTTCATAACCATAGTCTATTTTTTGTGATACACAGTGTATGCATTTACATCAATTTAATCTGGATGTGTTTTCAATTGTGTTTTTCAATTGTTCTTCTAGCCCTAGAGAGTCTGTCAAGGGCTAATACAGGATTTGAATTTGGGCGGCGGTAGCCGCACATTGAGCCTGATGAGCGAAGCAAGTCAGGCGAACAAATGCAGCTGGGGGTCAGGGGGGCGATGTAAGCCCCCTCTGTGGGGTCCGGGGGCGAAGCCCCGAAAAATTTTCGATTTGAGGGCCTAGAATGGTCTAAAATGCGTTCTATTTTAACATACTATACATATTCTTAGTCCCTTAAAACTTTCTCATTTCTTGTTATTCGTGTCGTAACAGTCTTTCCTGTAGAATCTTCAAATGTTCTTCGAAATTCAATCACGCGAATCGGCGTGTTTACCTTCCGCCATTTTTGATTTCCTTACTTTGTGTATATTTTACAGGACTATATAATCATTTGGAAAGTTTCAGTTCGTAAAGTAATCACCTAGCCTTGGTAACCAGGTACGGAAACCTCACAGAGTGCCCTTCTTTCCCAGCGCTTCTTCTCTGCTTTACGCTAAATCGTAAGTCTGATTTAGCGCAAAAGAGAGAAGAAGCGACGGTAACGAGGTTGTCTTTCCGCTTTAAAATAAGATGAACGCACTTCTCCGTATTTAATAATTTAATAAGAGAGATAAGGAACTTCGAGGTTGCGAAGAACAATTTCTCAAAACTGGATTGAAATAACTTCTTTATTAAGTGCATGAAACTTGAGCAAAGACATTAATCCTCGGATTAATGGTGTACTGTGGGGGAAGGGATTTAAGAAATATTTTTTGCGACTCTATATTTTTAAATCTTAGATTTCACAGAAGAACGCTAAACAAAGAATAATTGTCTCGTTTTAGTTTAAATTGATTGATTAACTCGTTCACATGTTGATCTGATAATAATTCAGGACCATTTAAACAAATTCGCATTAATCAATCAAGATTTGCTTCACTGAGGGAGGATCTGAGTGGCGAACAGAGTAAATTCATGGTAGAAAACCCACGCTCAACATTTGCTGTGGATGGTGGAATTAACAGGCTGACTCGGAACAAATGCATTAAAGGGATTGTCCGGTAAAAAACAAAAATTCGTGACATAATTCCTTTAGTACTTAAATAAATAATTTCCAATTCCTTTTCTTCAAACATAAGCTTGTTTCTTATTTACACGAAGATTTAAAAAAACCTTCGCGCTGTTTGCGCCCTTCTGCATAGCCATCTTGTTTTGAAAAATCAACTCGCGAAAGTGAGGCTATTGTAATATTTCTGCTGTGACGTAGTAGTTTGCCTTCAATATCATAACACAATAAGCAAATGAGGCAAGAGAAAGAGCGATTTCGACATCCTCTTTATCCATTGCAATACTTTCGACTTTTCAGCGGTCTTTTTTCTCGAAAATGTATAAGCCCCCCGTCTTCTCGAATTACGAAAGTACAAGCAATAATACTGAACATGAAACAAATGCTTTTGAATTAAAGTACCGCCCCATAATCTTCGAGAAACTTCCTTCTTTTTCTCTTTTTCGTTATGAGAAATTTATTGCGACATTTTCTTGTAAAGATTTTGTTCCCAGGCCGAATCTTGATGAGAATTCTTTTCAATCAACTAACGCGTCTGTAACTGTTAGAAACCCACTGGTAACGAAGTTTTAACTTTATGCGACGACATAACTCTGCTGGCGCGCAGTCTTAGTATATTTTTTTTAATAGGCCCATTAGCAAAGACGCGGTAGTGCCTTCTTGACGCGCTATAGGTGCGCCAGAAAAATTAAACATCTGTTTGTATAAAGACATACGTATGTCTAAACTTATATTATGAAAGAATGTTATGTCAGTGATATGTCGTGTCTCGTGTTTTGTCTGTCGTTGGAAAAAAAAAAATGTTTTCCAGACATTTTATTGTAAAACATATCGTTGAATACAAAAATGATTGTAAAACATATCAAATATTTAATGAACTAAGACATGTCAAACTTATTTTATTAGTTTTCGCGCTCCATTGAATCGAATAATCGCTTTATTTTCTGTTGCTAGGGAGAACCACCACCGTTGCTAAGGTAATTTTGAAATTTCCTTCGTTATACGAATTCCTTTGTTCACCTAACGAAAGAATATGAAAACATAAGTGGTACCAGTCGGACTCGTTTTCGTGTTATTCAATAAAATTAATAAGCATCTTAGTTTCCAGCCCCCTTTACAATAAAATAAAAAGGTTTTTGCCTGCTGGGAAAAAACGTAAAATCAATGTTCGGACGCGTGACAGTCTTTCTAGAAGAGGAGCCTCTTTCTAGGCGAGCCTCGTTCTTCCGCGGACGCTAGTGAATCTAGTTATCAGTTTTGTGCACCATGTCTAACTAACTGTGTAGCGTTAAATCGTACAAATTAAAAGCACGAAACATTTTTTAAGGTTGCCAACTGATCCAAAATTAAGACAAGCGTGGATCGCTGCGATAAAAAGAACGAACTTACCGAAGACAACTTTTTTATGTTTTGAAAAATGAAAGAAGAAAAGAAGAAAAATGTTTTGACCCAAGTTGGAGTTTACAAAGTCAGTTATACTAAACTTCGCGCCCAGTATAAGAGCTGTTGTCTGGCTCAGTTCCTACGTTGTTTTACACCAATCTGTTACTGCTTTTTGTTCACGTGAGTCAGTTGACTGCAGAAGCAACAACTCTCCGTTCCAGTCTCTTCTGCGCCAAGAGATCTCTCGGGCTTAAATTGAAATCCTTTCACTCCTTCATTGGCATATTGTTGGCGTTCATTTTTAAAAGTTTTTTCAAATAAAAAAAAATTTTTTTCAATCACTTAATTTCAAAAACTTTATATTTAAGGTTTTACATTAAAAATCATCGATTTTCATTAGTTTTTAATTCGTAAATATTCTTCAATTACCGGGGGTAAACTGTACATTCGAGCGGACGCACTATGCAGTACGTGAACAGAAGGCAAACTAATACGTCATTCGCATAATTACGCATAATAGATTATTTACCCAGTCCTTTTAGCGCTGAAGATCATTCATCAAAATAAATGTGCTGTGTTAACATGGCTAATATTAATCGTTGATATTAATGTAAACAACGAAGATTCAAAAAGTTTAAACGGTAAATTGTTGTTTCTTTACCAAAACTACATAAAATCACAAATTATTATTTTTTACCGGACAATCCCTTTAATGTACAAAATACTTGGTTACTACCGTCGACAGCCATGACTTTGTAAATATCTGCTGCAGAAGTAGGAAGTTTTTCAGAAACTTGTGTGGAAATTTATCCTGTCTCGTTCAACGTCGTCCCAGGGTCTTTTCTCATGTCTGAGGCAGTAATTAACCTCACTTCCGATTCTTTATACGAGTTTTGTTTCTCCTCACGATTCCTTTTTTCCCTTTCTTTCGTTTTGCTCTTCTCACATTCTTTTTTGATCTTTTCAAAAAAAAATTTTCCCTTTTTTTTTTGAATTTGGGCGCCTCGATCTTGGCGCCCAATAGCGGTTACCGCTATGAAATTTGACCTGTATTAGCCCCTGTAAATTAAAAATTCTCTGATCTATTGGAATCCCTTGTCCTGGGTACGGTTTCATCATAATGTTGCTTAAGTCCAAAAGCATCATCTGCAACGAACACATAAGGGAGTACAACACCTGGATTTAAACCTACTCTCTCTTGATTAGGGATATTCAAGGTGTTGCTTTCTATGGCATGCCCTAAATAACTGCTACTAGACACTACCATCACTTTGTCTTCCTGAATCGCCAATATCTACCAAAATAAACTCATAGCTAGAGTAACAAACAGCAAGTAAGACGAAGCTATGAGTTTTTTTGTAATTGAAATACATAGATCCAGCACGATGGGGAGCTTGCATCACTACATGTTTACCATCTAAAGCACCTACAGCGTGTGGGAAATTCCATTTCATTTCAAACTTTTTTGCAATTTTTCGTCATTTAGAGGAAGTTTTAGGGGGGTCAAGATAATGATTTTCAAGTAATGAAGACCATATAGCTTGACATGTTTCAGATATGATACCACTGACAGCTGCAGGACTTATTCTGTAGCTTGCAGATTGAGCTCTGAGCGTCACCTGTAGCCAAATATCGTAATGTCACTGCTAGGCGTTCACTAGGATGAATTGACTCACGCATATTTGTTTCTTTTTTGACAATAAGAGGAGCAACAAAACTAAGCAATATCTCGAAAGTTGCTGGTGCCATTGAAAGTACTTAAAAAAGTATTCATGATCGTACAATCGTAGCTCTCTAACTAAGGAATGTGAAATTCTCCTTTTCTTTTCCGCTCAGCATAAACTTGCCTTATTATCCAAAATCTTCTCTTTTTTTGTTTATTCTCTTGTAATTTTAGAAGCCTGAGTAATACTATTTTCTTTTTTACTGCAATCAACTTTATCAACTTACTAGTCATTTTTTTTATTTTAATTTGTTTTGATTCGTCAGCTAATATGTTTTCGTATGTAAATTTGCAGGCGAATTCGCATGCTCAAATCCACTTCGCAGGCGAATTCGTCCCGTGTGAATCCGCCTTTAGAAAGAAATCTATTAAAATAATCACTGCATTATGGAAGAAATCCCTTGCAAAGAGCTTTTTGTATTCAACTGGAAATATACTCTCATGACTTTAATCCTTGCTCTGTTTTTCCTAAATATTCATCTTTGTGATTCTGCAAAGTAAACATGGCCAAAACAAACCTTCATGTCTATGTGGTTCAACAACAGTCTTCTTTCCTCCTCTCATACCTGAAATTAAATTACTTTAAAATCACACATTCAACTTCAGTAAAACTGATTTTAAACTTTAAAAGTTTTTGATCTTCTGATTTTACCTCCTCTTCCACCTCCACGTCCTCTAAAACCACCACCACGACCACCTCCTAGAAAAAGATGGACATAGTTATCTATGATAATAAACAGAAAACAAAGACATTAACTATTATAATTATTCACCTCTAGGGCCTCCTCTTCCTCCACCACCTCCTCTGCCACCTCCACCTCTGCCACCTCGACCACCACGTCCGCCACCTCGACCACCACCACCAAAACCTTAAGAAAAACTCAATACTGTAGAACTCAGTAGACAAGCCAATCTGCAGGTAATGACACTCGTGTACCACTAATTTCTTCAAGACATGGGATTGATTTCATATTGGGGTGGTAATTTTCATATCCCCAGATGGTGATTGCAATGTTGCTATTATTTTCACAGTTAGTTTAACCGATTGAAAGTTCCAATACATACATCATATCGGTTGAAAGTGTTTACTTGGTAAAATAGAACCATTATGAAATTTCAAATCAGTCTTTGACCATAACAAAATAATAGCCAATACAAAAATCATCTTTCATATCAAATAACTCTCAACTGTAACTTTTAATTCTTTAGATTTGATTTGATTCTTGAAAATCCATATTTTGTTGTTGAATTGTATACAGTTTTTTTTGCTTCAGCATACCGTCTATGTTCCTAATTACGGACAGGTCAAAACTTTATGCTTAAAATGAGTAGAGGAATGAAAATGATTTTAGAAATTTAATTATCATAAAATAAGTCAAATAAAGTTTTTGTACGTCAATCACAGTGGGGGAGGACACTTCTTACTGACTATTGAAATATAGGCCATTATGATTCTTCACGGTCCATTATTCTTCAAGTGTTGCTGCAAATTGCTCTCTCTTGCCCTGTTTCGGTATACTACCATCTATGTGCCAAATTACGGACAGCCTTTGTTATTTAGGACATCAAAATGTAAACAAAGATTGTTATGAAAATAGACATGCACTCTTGCCAAGTTCAGCACATATAACTGAATAAAATGTTTTATGAAATTTTCATGCTGCTGCTAAAGTGAGATCTTGGCAAGACAGGCTGACTGGTTTTTCATATATATATATTTTTTGTAACGCCTGAAGAGGCAGTTCAAACTGCCGAAAATATTTGCAGGCTACAAACGTTGTCGTGGTATTATATTCCAACGTTTCAACTATATTATATCCGCACGTACGCAACCATCAACCATTTCATTTATATATATATATATACATTCGAATAACAAGAATGTCACATGTTTCATCTTGCCTAATTAGGCAAGCTAAACAAGCTAAACAAGGTTTAGCTAAACAAGCACAAGCCCAAAATGGATAATCACTGAGCCAGCACACCTCCATATAAACAGTCCCTTAGCAGATTTTGACTATCTATCAGTTAAAGTGTTCACAAACACACAGACACAATTACTTGAAGTGACATTAGAGGATGATAGAACTCATGAAGAATACACGAAAAAGCTATCTATTACATAAATACACAAGCATTTGTTAAAGTTTACCTGGTCTGCCCATTCTAAGTTCGTCAAATTTACTTCTTTCTGGCTAGTTTGTCTTTGTGTCGGGAAAATGCTGAAGAAAGTGCACGTGGGGTTGGAAACGAGAAACGCGCTTTTTAATAAGCCGCGGATTACACGCGTATAAAATAGAAATTGACCACGGATCCGTCCAGCGACGGTGAGGAGGTTTTGAGCTGAGTCGATAAGATGGCGCAGAAGTTAGCTCAGCAAGTTACATCAACCTTATCTTCAGTTTCTCCAGCTATACTGGTCAGGGTTGGCACACGGGGAGCTAGTGAGTATAGTAGCCTTTTCAAAGTTTTGTTCATAAGGTTTATTATGAGTTATTTTTTTCTTCTGAAGAATCTTGTATGCTATTTATGAGTTAATTTTTTTCTTCTGAAGAATCTTGGTCCTATATTACTTATATACTTGGAATTTTTAGGTACATAATTGAGCTGTAAAATGAACTAATTAAATAAACTAAAAATTACTATGATACTGTGGCTGGAAAATTATAACCTGTAAAAGATATATATCTATTTTCTTCACAGCTGGGCTAAAAATTGGATTTTCTGTAATGTGTTCGTTGTGCGGTAGTGTCTATATAGTGAAGACTTTAAAATTCAAGCACTGAAAATAACAGAAGAAGGCATATTCATTGTATTATAAGGGTGTATAAACCATAACATGACTTGAAATAATCTTGCCTTAACTGTTATCAACAAAAAAGGGATTTTTAATTAAAAATATGAATGTTACCTCTCTGTCTGCAGTGGAAGAAGAATGCTAAAGAAGGGTAAAAAAAAGATGCATTTAGTGTTTATAGAAACCTTTAAAGATCACCATAGGATTAGCTTTAGGTTATGAAAATCTGGATTTCATTTGAGATGATCTTTCTTATATATATATATAGTGAATGTGTGTCCCACTTTAATTGTGACTGTTTAAATTAAATTAAATTTTTCTTCACCTATTTTTACATGGGATTCGCGCACATCATTTTCAAAATTAAAACCTGTAAAAACATTTTACCCAGGTGACTAGTTGTCATATATTTCTCTTGATTTCTCATTTTTATTACAATTTTTACAGGTATATATCCATGTCAAACGCCTTTTTTTGGAGATACTCCATTTATGAATATCCATTATATCCATTATATAAAAGCAAAGAGGGAAGGCTGACTCCGAAGAGAGTGACCAAAGAAAGAGACTTGTTCAATACTAGTTTGTGTTAAGTGTAACATGAAAGTGCTAAAAAACAGCCTATACTATTTATTCAAATGAAGTCAAAGTGATATGAAATGCAAATTACTTACTAGCAATGTAATCTGTCTTTTTCTATCCTCCATTCATATGTACCTGTAATAGTTTTTGGCTAATAGGTTTCCTATCAGCTAGACAAAAACAACAAAAGTATTAATAATATTGCAGTGTATATACTTTCACAAATTTCTGACTTTGGGGGCTTGTGCCTCCCCCAACCTTTTTTGTCAATTATGAGGAATATTTTTTGCCTATCCTGAAAATAGAAAATCATGTTGGAGTTATAGATTTTGAGTGCTTTTATAGGCAATCTAGAGGTAGTATTTTTCAAAAATTTTCTTGGCAATCGGCCCCAACCATGGTGGGCCCCTTTTTTGCTAATACAGATTTTTTGCTAATACCTCCCTGTTTCTAATTTACTGGAATTTGTCAGACCTGCGTATAACCTCAGAGTTAGTGGAAAAAACTTTCTAATAGGTGTTGTTTTGTGAATTTTTTTGATCTCAATGTTATCACAGTGATTTCATTGTATTATAACCTTTGAAGGTCGCACATTGATAGCAGCGATTAAGTTCGTTGAAGTGTTTAAATAATATATATATTGACGATTATAGATATGTACATATACCTGTATAAAATATTACTCAATAATAATAATGAATGTCTGAATGATTCAGCAATTATTCTATGTATTACTTGTAGATGGCATCGCGAAATTTGGCCGTGTGATGAAACCAAAAGTAGGAAATTTTGCCAAAAATGCATCAGTAGAGCTAGCACCTCCATCACCTGGTGAATTTGTTCAACAAGTGAACGTTTTGAAGGACAATATCATCAGCGGAAGAAGTATGGCGCGAGTTCAGAATATGACTGTGAACGAATTTGCAGCAAAGGGACTAGTTGTTGTAGAATGTGCATTTTGGTTTTATATCGGTGAAATGATTGGAAGAAGGTCAATCGTTGGTTACAATCCGAAAGTATGAACATCTTTCTTGCATGTGTAACTTGAATTTGTCTAGATTTGTTATCGATTGAAAATATATTGAAACTGATAAGTTTTTTGTTGAGACTTTATCATGAAATTAGTAATTCCTTATCCAGTGAACATAAAGAACGTAACCCAGGTTTTTAACACAAGAAAACCTCCAGGATTCTCACAGCTGTGTGATTCTAAACGCTAATTTATTGGGAGTGGTAAGTCATTCCAGGTGACAACATGTACTTTAAGGGAACTAGATTTCGGGGTTTAAAGGGGGTCTACTGCGAAATTTAGTTCCCGCGAAATGATGAATTTTGGTCATCCGCTAAATTTAGTGAACCATTGTTTGTGGTCGTATTTTCTTCGCATATTCTTTCTAAGGACAGCTTTAAACGGCTGCATAATCGCCGTGTCGAATAAAACTCATTAAATGCGGAGAAAATTCGACTTGATCAGCATTTCAATTTTCAGTGCTCGTTTCTTGCGACAAATTTTTCTTTTCACTTTTAATTCAATCGCGAAATTTAGTTCCTTTAAGGTATAAGTGGTGAAAGCAACTTTGTTTACGTGGATTCTTGCATATTACCCAAGTAGACACCATTTTACCGTATTCAGTTTTTGTTGTAAAAAATGGATGAAAAGATCGTCTTTGAACAATGAAGTCAGAACGAAAGCCGTAAGAAAATCTATTAAATCTCGTGAATCACCATGATTCATGGGTAATTTTTCTGAAAGGGGGTGTGTAGCTCACTTGGTAAGGCTGTGGATTTGTAATACAAGGGTCATAGAAGTAGTGGTTCAAATCCTGGCACTATGCTAATGTGTGATATAAACGCTTATGCTAATAATATATACAACAGAAAGCTATATGAGATTGTACATGATGTGATGAGCCAGTGCTTAAAATTGTATAGTAAGACTACAATCACCTATCAGTCTGGTAGGTGCAAGTTCTCTGCCTTAAAATCTGAGGTATACCTTCTTAGTGGAGGCCCACATCAGTGAGTTACACTGCAACTTCCCTCTGGCCTCGGTAAAATAATAAGTAAAATAAAAAAATAAAAATGAATTCATAAGCTGTTCTTTTTTGCTGATAACACTGAAAGAAATTAATTTCGCGGATGATCAAAAGAGTTTATCAATATCTTAAATCATTGGCAAACAACAAAAGTTGATTTCCTGATCAATTGCTTAAAGGGAAAAAATTTGGGCGGGAAGCAATTTTGGCGGATCAGCTCATCCGCCAATACACCTTTCTCGAATTTCTGTTTAAACGACGCATTGTGGCTGAGTTGTCGTGTCTAACCTCGCTTTTAACATTTAAACTGCTTCTAACTATCGGAATGGGAATTGGAAATAATAGAGACTATTATTAAGTTGTAAAGTAATGAAATCAGTGGAACAATGAATCGCATGAAAACGAGGTTAGATATGAAACTGACGGAGTTTAGAGTTTAAACAGAAATTCGGGAAACGTCTATTCCGACGAAATCTATTTTGGCGGATGCCCCCAATAGTCAATTTTCAATAAAGTGGTTCGATAGAATAAAGAGATAAAATATTTAAATGGGAAGAGGAAAGTCCGTCATATGGAGCGTTTTTTCAAAAAACAAAAAAATTACAGGTTTTTATTACAGCAATTTACAAATCAAGTTCATCATATATAATAAAATCGAAAGGGTTCGTTCAAAGTCAATGTTATCATCTTCCCACTCTGATTTTTCGTCGTCGCCATCGTCTTGCACGTTGACAAAATCATCTAAAACATCTGATCCCGACAAGAAAAGAATTGAAATTAAAGACATCAGAACCTTTTTCTCACCGGTTCCAGAGAGAGCCAGGGGAAGGGAAAAGACCAGCAATCGTTAGTACTGATTGATACAAAATGGAACAATGATGTACAGTGCTGAAATTCTAGTATTTTATATACCTTTAAATTCGTTTTGAAAAAAACAATTTTAATGAGCCAAATCGTTGAGTTTTCGAAGAACAAATATTTTGGAAAACATTTTACATTAACGGATAGAGCATGAAAAGCTCTTTCTTGTCATATAAAATTCACAATATTTTATCAGACATGTAATGAAATATACGCCTTGAAAGTTGGTGGATAAGACATTTTGATACACACTGTAGTTCCGGTGTCATAGTAAATTTTAACTCCCCTGAATAATGACTCCCCAGTCATAATAAACTAGTTTATAGTGACTCGCCCATCAAAATAAACTAGTTAATTATAACTCCCCAGTTAATATAAACTAGTAAATTATGACTCCCTAGAGTTAACATTTCCTAGGAAATCCTGACTCCTCTGGTTTAAAATGACTCCCCTCTAAATCTTGCTTGAAAACTTTTAAAATTCATATGGTCATTCCTTGGACGTCAAGACTTTAAAAAATTTAAATTTTGTCTACTCATTCCTTCACCGAATACCTTATTCTCAACTTCAGTTGAGCTAGAATCTGAGAATGTCTGTGTCTGTCAGTCTGTGTCTGTCCGAAAAACTTTGGGGCAGCTTGAAAAATGGTCGGATTTGGCTGAAATTTTGCGCACTTGTTCCTTGGGTAAATATCTGGGGGTGTTTTCGACATTTTGATTTTCTGTGCCTAGGACGGGGTTTTGCATCAAAACAATGGTAAAACTTTGGGGCAGCCTGGAGACCTCAAAAATGGTCGGATTTGACGGAACTTTGGTATATTTGAACAACTACAATTGGGTTTTCCAGTTAAAAATAATGAAGTTGAGCCCAGTGCAGTTAGCAAGTTCGACTATATCATTTATTTATAGTTAAAGATATGCACTGCAATGACTTAATAATAATAATAATAATAATGAATTTATTTCGGCATATTTATTTTACAAGAAACTGGCTCTTCATCCGAAAAATTAACAAAAAAAGTTGACAAAATTAATTACTAAAAACTATTTATATACTAGCATGTAGCTTTAGCTAAAAATGCCCCCGCGCTCAAACATTCCAATTTGTACACACAGCAAGCTATACATTAACAACAGAAACGTAAACAAGTTTTTGGCCTAACAAAAAATGTTTTGGTTGATTTGAGACCTGATATGAGGCAAACTAAATATTTCGACAAAATCAGGCTCCCTGCCTGGCGGCAATGCAAAACCAAGTTGCAATATGCATTAGTTTTTGTTATCTCTTAGGCCTAAGTCACACTGATGCTAATATACCTTTCAAAAAGTGTAAATAAGGCTTAACAAGTAATATCAGAAAGTATTTGCTACAAACAAAAGAAATGTGTGAACTGAAACCATGGATACGTATTTTATAATCAAAATAAAATTTGTTAAACATTCTGTAAGAGCCAAAAGAAAAAAAAAACTTTTTCAAAAAAATAAATTAAAGCGAATCTGCGTTTCAAACTTTGATTTAAAACAAAAAGTAGCCAAAGTTTACATAAAAAGACAAGAAGAAAATATAAGAAGGTTTTATTGATCATGATCACACTAGGTTAAGACAGTTAAAGAAGAAAAACACGAAGAACGACAATTTGTAATATGGCTTTCTCGTCTACACAGAAATCCAATTAAAATCTTTTTAAGGCAAGATCCCCCCAAAAATCAGTGCATAAAATAAAATTATTGAATGGAAGATTTGGAGCTAAAACATAATGCAAAAATAAAATGTATGGTTGGCAAAATTTCGGATTTCAAGCTGTGCTTCAAAATCCTTGTCGTTCACTTCACTAAAACAACACAAAAGTAACATGAAAAATGTCTAAGTAATTTTAGCATACGAACTTCCTAAACAACATAGTATAATATAATAACAAATTAGGAAAAAGATACGAAAAAAAAATTCTGTCTCCCACCTACGGTACCAAAAGCAAAATCAGCTAATAATTGTATACCACCGTGTAACAGCAACACGAAAAGTTGGAAGATGATGAACAAAATCGAAAACTGCCTATCTCGTGAAACTACTATGCCTCCTCGCTCGCTTACGCTCGCTGCGGGGGCAATAAAATTGATAAAAATATGTTAAGAATACTCTATATTTGTATATTAAAAACTGGAAGTAAATACATAGGGTCGGTTAATATTGTATGGGGAAAAAGTAGTCGAATAGCGAATAGAATAAATAGTAATCGGAAAGGCCACCCAGCACCACATAATCGAATAAGAATCAGATGAGCTATATCAGACTCGTGAACGTAGGACTGGACTACACAAACCAAAATAACTTTTTAGTATTTTAAATACACTAGTAAATTAAGGAGATAAAAGCATAATATTTTCAAGTAACCAGTAAACAGAAAAAAAAAAAAAAAAAAAAAGGGACGGATAGGGATAGTTCACTGGTGACGCTGAAAATATTTTGCCTGAGCCTGGTCAAGTAAATATTTCTTCACCTCCTTCGAGAAAATATTAAAATTACTTATTGATCTTATTTGATGAGGCAAAGTATTAAAAAGAACACGTGCCTTGCCTATGAAAGTGTTGTTATTTTTATCGTAGTTTTCTATCAGATATTCATCATTGTTTCTAAGATTTCGAGGGCGCTTTTTAAATGAAAGTTTCAGATAGGACGGAAATGATGTCACGTATAGAGCTTTATGTATCAATTTTATTGTGCAGAAGTCAACTCTCTCGTTGATAGGTAAGCAAAATTACATCAAGTGAATTACTATATCGACCATTTACGAACGAGCAGGTAGCTTTTAGTAGTTTTTGTATACGTATCAGATGCTTTTGTGATGTATTAGAGTAAACTACATTGCCATAGTCAATTTTTGAAATAATGAGAGCTTCTGCAAGATGTTTCCTCGTCTTTTGTGGTGCAAAACGTTTTATTTTCTTCAATACAAACAATTTCTTGTAGCAAGAACTAATAAGTTGATCAATATGTTTTTCCCAGGAGAGGTTGTCTTGAAATATCATACCAAGTATCCTCCAGTTGTTAACTCTTTCTACTTCACCATTGTTAAGATAAAATGTGTGCTCAAAATCTTGTACGCGTTGTTTAGTTTTAGTAGTAGAAAAATGATATATTTAGTTTTGGTACCATTCAATAACAGATTGTTGTCTTTAGACCAAGTGTTCAGATTATATAGACGTTTTTCAGTGTTTTGAATAGTTTGTTGAAGTTGTGAGATTTTGAAATGTTCATACTGAGTGGTGTCATCAGCATATTGACATGTATTAGCAGAATCAATGGGATCAATATCTTGTATGTCATTTACGTATAAGTTGAATAACAGTGGACCTAATACCGATCCTTGTGGAACACCAAAATAAGACGTTTTGACGGAAGATTTGGAGTCATTTATCTGAACAAATTGCGATCTGTTGCCAAGGTAACTGATGAACCATTTTAATGCAGTCGTTGGAAAACCTATTTTATGTTGCTTTTGGATAATTGTGTGATGTTGGACTGTTTCGAATGCTTTTGAAAAATCACTAAAAACTGATAAAGTAAGTTCACCTTTTGACATTGCACGTAAGATATTATCACGAATTTTCAATAACAAAGTGTTCGTGGAGTGCGATTTTCAAAAGCCAGCCATAGTATCTTTTAATGTACAAGATTCTTCTAAAAATGCACATAATTGTTTTGCAACTAAGCGTTCATAAATTTTAGAAAACAATGGTAAGACTGACACTGGACGGTAGTCATCAAGCTTCTGTGGATCATTGTGTTTTGGGATCGGACTTATTCTTGCCAGCTTCCATTGAGCTGGGAATGAATTCTCTGATATGGCTTCGTTGATAATATGAGTTAATGGAGATATTAAGCACTCATAAACAGGTTTTATATGATGAACACGGAGATATTATCATAACCTGCAGAACAGTCTAAACGAAGGTCTTTAAGTTCCTTTTCAACTTGTTGGTAAGTGACATGTTGTAGAGTGAAATTGATATCTGAAGCTTGATTTGGTAGAGACTCTAGTGTTGGCAATATATCTTCAGGTTCTAAATAATTTGAATTTAAAAGACGGTTAGCAGTTGATATGTAGTGATTGTTTAAGTCCTCTACGTTAACTGTTAGTGCTTGATTCTTTGGTTTCAAAATTCGTTGAACAAAACGCCAGATGTTCTTTGGACGTTTACTGTTTAGACTTCTTTTGATGGGTGACATTTTTCAATCCGAAATAATAGGGAGTCATTATTTACTAAGGGAGTCATTATTTACTAGGAAATTTCTACTCTAAAAGTACATAAAATAGACCTTTCCCGAATTTCTGTTCAAACGATGCATTGTGGCCGAGTTGTCGTGTCTAACCTCGCTTTTAATATTCAAACTACTTCTAATTATTGGAATGGGAATTAGGAATAATAGAGACTATCATTAAGTTATAAAGTAATGAAATCAGTGGAACAATGAATTGCATAAAAACGAGGTTAGATATGAAACTCGGCCACAATTCAGTGTTTAAACTGGAATTCGGGAAAGGTCTATTGCGCTTCTAATGGTACCAAATACATCTTTATCCAAATTTTGTCCAGGTCGACCCTCATATTGACTGGACTATCCAGGGGAGTTATTATTTCCTAGTTTATTTTAACTGGGGGAGTCATTTTTCCCAGGGAGTTAAAATAATCCCCTACACCGGTCACAAAATCAGAAAGATCGTACCAGCTAATACTTAGGTGGAATATATTTTCATCGAAAAGTAAGACAAATCTTCAAACTAAATATTCACACCATCCGATGCAAACGCACCTTGTGACTTCAGTAAACAAACCCAGTAAAAGCAATGATACCTTTTGAGAATTTGCCCAGAGGAATTGTTTTCGTAAATGTTTACATTCCATTATAATTAAGTACAGTGTATTCAAAGGAAATAATAAGCCACATGGCGTATATTAAATAATATGGGCCGCATGACCTATGAAGAAGATAGCGAAGAATTGATTAATTCGTAAAAACATTTTCATAAATTTGAAAAATCATGGAAATCAAGAAAATTCTTCCACTTTCTTAAAGCCTGTTTTACATTCAGAATTGTTTTCAAGTCGTTTATATTTTTCATAACTAATAAATACATAACAAGGCAGTCCTGAAAAATCTCCGAATGCATAAGATTTCCATGCAATGCAATCCCATGTTTACAAGGAAAAACCATGATTTTGTACGAGTCAAGCTATATACCTACACAGAGCCTATCCGAAGTATAATTCCTATAAATTTTACTTTGGCGCATACGACTGTAACATGTGAAGAAATGTTTCGTCTTTACGAGCGCCGTTGATAAACTCATCCAAGCTAAGTTTACCATCTTTATCAACATCCATTTCATAAAAAATTTTCAAAATATTAGCCTTGGATAACCTATCGTCTTGAACTGCACCTAGCATTTTCTGCACTGATGTCACAATACTGATCATCTCATCTTGTGTGATGTAGCCGTTTCCGTCTATATCATATATATTAAAGGCCCAAGACAACTTCTCTTCTATGGAGCCTCGCGTTGTAACCGACAAAGAACAAATAAATT
This sequence comes from Turritopsis dohrnii, assembly GCA_027922465.2. Classification (NCBI taxonomy): domain Eukaryota; kingdom Metazoa; phylum Cnidaria; class Hydrozoa; order Anthoathecata; family Oceaniidae; genus Turritopsis; species Turritopsis dohrnii. The sequence continues at coordinate 166,416 of BQMF02000264.1, read as the reverse complement.
CTCGAAAATCTAAATATGAAATTCATAGAGGCATTTATCAAATTCTTCTGTATTTTTAGTTAAAAAATATTAAAAGGACAAATATATATTGTCGCGTAGACATGCACCTCAGAAATACTTAGTGACACTCACCAATCGATCCATCGTTATTTATGTCAAACGTCCTAAAGACGTGCGCAGCAAACTTCTTTGCGTTTCCAGACTCATAGAAGCTGCTATACAAATCAACAAATTGGTCTCTGTTCAACTTGCCATCGGGACGGTCCTTCGCAAAACCATTATACCATCTCTTTAATTCCTTTTCATCAAAGTGGGTGTTGGTCAATAGCTCGGAAAGCTCTTCAGGAGGGATTTTCATCGATGACTTATTACCCATTCGCGTCAATGTTTTTACACACAAAACTACGTGTTTCTAAATCTTTTGTTCAACTCTTCAACGTTATGGTATTATTTTGTCTGGATAATATAGAAAAGCATTTCAAGCTTTCATAGGCTTGAAAATGAGTTGTTTCAAGTAGCAAATTTTGTGACTAAAACCTAAAACTAAACTCGATGAAGAGAATGAAAAATAGAAGCGTCTATTGACCTATTCGAAATAAAGGCCAATGCAAAAAACCACGCGAAATTTCATATCGATCAAATCTCAAACCGCCGCCATGTAAAAAACGTCTAGCATTATTTAATTCTGCAGATAAGCCAACTAAAAACCGATCATCACCAGACTGATAAAAATAAATGACATCCCTAGAAAAGGGTCTTAAAGAGGATTTAATGTTATTTAAAGGCAGTTTGTAACAATGTTTTGGTATGTTTTGAATTTAATAATTTAATTCTTTAGACTTGATTTCATTCACCTTTGAAAATACATAATTTAGTCGTTGATTTTCACTCAGCTTTCGTTTCTGCATCAATTATATTGGCTTTGATATGACAACAATTGATCACCACAAGAATTACAGATATTTTAGACTAAAAAATGTATCGAAATGTATCTTCAAAAAACATACTTGTGCAAGGAAGAGAACACTATAAAATAAGCCTGTATGTCTCTTAATTGATGGAAAGTTTTATAGTAACAGTCTGTCCTAGACAGGGTATTTCTTTATACATTTATTATTGGATTAAAATAAACACATTGTGTCTACATATCAAGATCTCATGAACTTGACCCAAAATCTCAAATAGGTAATCTGGTCTCTCTTTAAGTTTGATTAGCTAATCCAAGAAATGTCAGCAGAGAAAGCGTGCAAGAGAGGTTTCCTAGATAGAACGCCACCACTTACCTTGATTTGTGATCAGCCTGGATGACTTTTAAAAGTAAAACCTTGTACAGTAGATGGATCTCATGTGAACATTTGCTTTCAAACCACTGGTGCACCACAAAACTTTATTCAAACTTTTGTTTCACATACAGAGCAAATGGACCTTAACAATAGAATACTTCAGAAAAAAAATAATAGTATATTACGAAATCATATAATTCTTTTTCATTCTATTTGAACGCGCAATTCTATCATGGAATGGAATTTTGGAGTTTTTTGTCTTAATTTTTTTACAGTGACTTGATTGCACTTTCTGTCTAGCCACAAGAAATTTGATTTTTCGGTTCTGCAATTTCTTACGGAGTTAGTTCATTGGATCTTTATTCAACGATTATTTGGACGTTTTTTGAGGACCGATAACATGTAAACATTGTCATGAACATCATGCTAGTTGTAGAAGTAATTCAACGTGACTGTCGTGAAAAGTGTTGATGAAAAAAATGTATTTCAAGTTGAGCGGCATGTTTGGGCGCAAATGTGATACGCTCGCGTGGAAAATCATTTACTCGTCTGCTATGAAATAATGTGATCACATGAGCTTGGTAGCTTAGTGCTTAAAGCAGTTTTCCGGCAAGCGAGAAGACGTAGGTTTCATTCCTTCTCTATCCCTATTCAAAATGAATCCAGTGAATCGATGTTTTTCCACCTTTGAACTTCCAGTTACGAACACGCTGTGACCACCATACCTAAGGTTATGTTTTAAAGTCTGTTCATAAATTATATGCACTGATTTCAGCTTTTATATAAAAACCAGGCTAGGGAATTTATGTAATTTGTTAAATCTGGTTTCCACATGGTAACTGAAATTAGTGCACATATTTTTTGAACAGACTTTAGTGTATAATGAGCTAGAATAATCTAATCTCAGTTCACGTGATGTTTTGCGGTTTTCCGCGAAATTTTAGTATATGAGATATTCTTTACTATGTTGGTATGAATTAATACAAGAGCCATATGGCAAAAAATGGTAGCAACATTTCATGTCGAAATATGCAAAACAAATAAATGTTATTCATTTGAAATTGCGCATTAAACTTTGTCAGCCTTTGTCCATCTCCTGGTCTGATGGCAATTTACCTTTTAAAAAGTGAAACATATTGATATGTTGCGTATTGATCCTTTTCTTTCAAAATTCCGTTGTCATAGTGATTAATTGGTTCACGGAAACAAAGTTGCCAGTAGAAAGATTTTTGAAGCTCTTTTTTTCAGTGTTCGTTTTTCGTGTTAGAGCTACTTACGTTTGATATTCCATTCACAGAAGCAAAACAGCCTGAGATGGATATTTGGCTTACCGAGAAGCTGAAAAATTGATCTAAAAACGCTTTTATTTCTAATTTTGAAGGGAATAGGAGTTATACTCTTGTAAACGAAAAAAAAAAAGAAAACAAAAAACAATGTTTTAAAAACACATACACACACACACACACTATATTTCAATATAATTCATATATTTTTCTTTGGCATGCACGTCTGTAATATGCGAAGAAATGTTTTGTCTTTTTGAGCGCCCTTCATAAACTCGTCCAAGCTAAGTTTACCATCTTTATTCAGATCCATTTTATCAAAAACTTGCAAAACATTAGTCTCGGATGACCAATCTTTTTGATCTGCGCCTATTATTTTCTGGATTGACGTCATAATAGTGCTTATCCCCTCTTTTGTGATGTAGCCGTTTCCGTTTATATCGTATAGATTAAAGGCCCAAAACAACTTCTCGTCTATGGATCCTCGCGTTGTAACTGACAAAGAACAGATAAATTCTCGGAAATCTAAATATGAAATTGGTATTTATTGAATTCGAATGTAGTTTAGTTTTAGTTTATTTCATAGACAAAGGACAAATGTATTTTCTCGCGTGAACATGCACGTCAGAAAGAATCAGGTGCACTCACCAACCGATTCGTCGCTATTTATGTCAAACGTTCTAAAGACGTGCTTAGCAAACTTTCTTGCCTTTCCAGACTTATAGAAGCTGCTGTACAAATCAATAAACTGGCGTTTGTTCAACTTGCCATCGGGATGGTCCTTCACAAATCCGTTATACGATATCCTTATTTCCTCTTCATCAAAGTGAGTTTGGGTCGAAAGCTTGGACAAGTCTTCAGGAGGGATTGTTATCGATGACTTATTACCCATTCGCACCAATGTTTTTACACACAAAATTGCGTGAATCTCAATCGAAGTTTTTGATCAATTCTCCAACATCAAGGTTTTATAGTATTAATTTGTCTGGATCATGCGGAAACGCTTCAACCGTTCATAGGCTTGCAAGGATTTTTTAACAGCGGCAAATTTTGTGTCCTTAACAAGTGAACGCACAGAGTCAATAAAAGTCTGTCCTAGACAAGCTATTTATTTGTTTGTACATTTATTATTGGATTAAAGTAGACACATTTGATCATCAGAAGTATTGCAGACATTTGGAACCATGACAAAATGGCATAATGCAGAGATGCACAGAAATATATCTTCAAGAAACACAGGTGTGCAGAGAAGAAAATATTATAGAGAACTGTCAACTGGCTGAAGAAAGATCTCAGAAACTTGTGCCAAAATCTCTATCAGAGACCGTACTTAAAGCAAAACATTGTAATAATTAGCCGTATTCATACTGAGACGGAGAAAGTGAGACGGATAGAATAATTGCAAAAAACATTTTTCTGTCTGACAGTATAAATCAGAAAAAAACAGTTAGACGGTTAGAGTTTTCTCTTTATTTTTCCATCTCAATTTGACCATCGAAACGATGCACAAATATGATCAAATTCAACGATCGAATTAAAGAATTAATGATGTCTTAATTACTCTGTCTATCATGTATTTATACTGATAGAAAGAAGTTTTGCCCATTCCATCATCTGATTATACTGTCTTGTTATTTATACTGATAGGAAAATAAAATTTACAATTATTCTATCCGTCGCTATTTACTCGTCTCAGTATAAATAGGGCTAATGTCACCCTCTAATAAACGACGCCTTCTAATAAACAACGCATCTGGAACCCATTTCCAGCGTTTATTAGAAAATAGGGCGTACAAAAAATAGTTCAAACCATAATCCCATAATGCTGAGAGTTAAGACAGTTCTGTTAGCAAATGTCCCACTAAAATTAACGTTTCTGACATCTTCTTGTACATTCCAATCGCATAATCAGGATTCGTCTTGTTCGTCTGTCAATGCAACTAAATCACTGGATTAAAGGCGATCTTCTGAATACCCTTTTCAAATATTCATTTCTAACGTCAGCGAAGTCCATGGAACTTTTCATGTCGTGAAAGACGACAGTGACATTGATATCAGTATTTTTACAATTTTTAATAAAACCGTCGCGGCGTTTATTAGAGGAAATACAGTAGGTGGATCTGATCTACCCTTAAATTTTATAAGCTTATACAAGAAATCTCAGCAGGGAAAGTATGAAAGACACACTTTCTAGATAGAACACCACCACTTACCTCGATTTGTGATCAAACTAGATGACTTTTAAAAGTAAAACCTTGTTCAATGGATGAATATCATGTGAACATTTGCTTTCAAACCACAGGTGCGCCACAAACTTTTGTTCAAACTTTTGTTTCACACGCAGAAAAAACTGTCCTTCACAATAGAATAATTCAGAAAATGATAGTACCTTATTCTATGAAATTTATGCGCCATCTAATTAACGTGGTTTTTGAAAATTTGCGTAAATTTCATATAGCATCATTTCCTTACTGAAAAGTGCGTGTCAACAATGTTTGTTTACATAGTTTCCTCTTATATTCTTGTGTTCTCTCCTCCCTTATTACATTAACGACTCAGATTCGTGTTTATTTTATATAATTTCAAATGCACAACCACGCTAAGTTTATTGAAAATTCAAAGTAAAAGTTTCCCAACCGCTATAATTGCTTTCGTGTTCAAATCTTTGTGCGTTAACTTCTTGGAATGAGTTATATAAAAATTCAGGGAAGTGATTTACATTTCTATTTCAACGCGCTATTTTTGAAAAAATTATTTTGAACTGACGATTGCGTAAGCATGAAACTATTAGTTTTTTTTGTGACTTTATCATGAAATTAGGCTCAATAACACTTTAAAACGTAAATAGATGTATTGGCACTAGTAAGTATTCCTATGTGTCAAGATTTATTTTAAGCAAACTAAATTTCGGGGTTTAAAGGGGTATTCCCCAAAATTTAATTCCCAGTAAATTTTTTTGAATGAAATTTTTGAAGGTTTCCAGAGAGTTGAAGATTAATGAAACAACTTGTCGTTGTATTTTTTTCAAATATTATTGCCCCCGCAGCGAGTGTAAGTCAGTCAGTTTTCGATTTTGTTCATCATCCTCGTCATTCTCCAACTTTTCGTGTTGCTGTTATACGGTGGTATACAGTTATTTACTGACTTTGCTTTTTTCCCTATTCAAAGCGTGGCAGGTGAGAGACAGACTGTTTTTTCGCATCTTTTTCCTAAACTTATCATATCAAACTGTGTTATTTAGAAACGTTGTATAAAATTTCTTGGACATTTTTCATATCACTTTTCTGCTGTTTTAATGAATGGAACGACAAGGATTTTGAAGCACAGCTTTAAAGCTCAAATTTTAACAACTATGCATTTATGTTTAAGCTCTAAGTGTTTCATTCAATAAATATTATTGAACTAGTAACCCGGGTAAAAATTTTTACCGAAGTTAACTTCGAAAACAATAGGTCAAATCCACCATTCCCGTGTACATACCCCGTGACAAAAAATTAAACCACGGAGTCGTAAATAGAAAGTGTATCCATGTTGTAGAGCTCGAAAAACTGATCAAAAAATGTATGGGATCGTTTCGCTACGATCAACCGTAGCAGAGATATCGTCGTTCAAAGATTTTAATGACGTCATATCCGCAGCACCAAATAAAATTTTGACCCAAATGTTGCGTCACCCCATCACCCGTATCGCGGACCCTAAAAAACGTCAGTTATCCCTATTGGTTCTCCAGATATTTCCCCAAAATCGTCGCGTTCGATTGGGGATGCAATGCAATGATTCCCCGTGATTATAAAACATCTGACGTCAAATGCCACGTGCTATTATACTAATCGTGAATGTGTCTTGCGTGGTCGAACTGCCGCTATATGACCACGGTTAAGAAGATTTTGACCATTAAAAAAACAAAAACAAAACACTCTCTAAGTTAAATAATGTGTTGCACATAACGCGAATTAGTATAATAAGACAAGTATCTCGCGTAAAAATTTTTTACGGCTTTAATTTCGAAAAGGATGTGTAAAAATCCCGCGTTCCCGTGTGAGAATCCCGTGACGAAAATTTCAATTACTGAATCGGGACTAGAAAATGTGTCCATGTTGTAGTTGTTAAATGATGCCACGTGCTTTTGGAATAATCGTGAAAAAGTGTCTCTCGCCGCTACGTGGTTTTACGCGCACATAAGAGGACGATGACCGTAAATTAAAACTCAATATGTCATTCTCTAAAATAAAAGTGGTATGCACAAAGCGAATTAGTATATACTAGTATCCCGGGTAAAAACTTTTTACCGAACTTAGCTTCGAAAAAGATGGGTCAAAATCGCCTTTCCCGTGAGCGATTCCCGTGACGAAAAAATAAATCATAGAATCGCAACTCAAAAGTGTACCCCGTGATGCGATAAAAAAAAACTGACGTCACGCCGCGTGCTATTATACTAATCGTCAATCATCAATGGTCTAACGAAAAAATGACCACGATTATGAAGATTTTGACCGTAAATTTTAAGAGAACACAACACTCTATAAAATAAAAGTGGTATGCACGATTGCGAATTAGTAGACTAGTAACCCGCGTAAAAATTTTTTACGGCTAATAATTTCGAAAGCGATGTGCCGCGTCCCCCTGTGTGTGTGAACCCTGTTATAAAAATTTTAATTAAGCAATCGCGACTCATCAGTGTAACCATGTCATAGAGCTTGAAAAACTGATCAAAAAATGTATTGGATCGTTTCGCTACGACCAACCGTTGCTGAGATATCATTGATCAAAGATTTTGATGACGTCATAGCCGCAGTAACAAATAAAATCTAGTTCCAAATTTTGCGTCACCACATCGCCCGTATCGCAGACCCTAAAAAACGTCAGTTATCTCAAGATATTTCCCCAAAAACGTAGTGTTCTATTGGGGATGCAATGCAATATGGTTCCCCGTGATCATAAAAAAAACTGACGTCAAATAGCACGCTATTATACTAATCGTGAATGTGTCTTGCGTGGTCTAACTGCCGCTATATGACCACGATTAGGAAGATTTTGGCCGTAAATTTTTTAAAAAAAACATCACTCTCTAAGTTAAATGTGTTACACACGATTGCGGATGCACCGATTTTTGCGAATCTGTCCTTAAATAGATTTTAAAAGACATGTAATTGGATTTCTGTGTATGCAAGAAAGCCATGTCACGAATTGTTGTTTTTCGTGTTTTTCTTTCTTTAGCTGTCCAAAAACATACCCAGTGTGATTATGATCAAGAAAACCTTTCTTTTTTTTTCTATAAATTTTTTGGTTATTTTTTTGTTTTGAATTAAAGTTTGAAACGCAGATTTCTATTTTTTCGCTTTTTGTCGTTTTTTGAATAAGTTTTTTTTTTTGGTGAAATTAGTTTTTTCCATGATGGTCGTTCACACATTTCTTTTGTTTGTAGCAAAAACTTTCTGATATTACTTGTTAAGCCTATTTACACTTATAAAAAGGTATATTAGCATCAGCGTGACTTATGCCTAAGAGATAACAAAAAGTAATAAAGTTTTGTGCAGATTTTTAGATGTTTCAGTTTAGATCTATTTAGTTATACCGCTATACTATGCCACATGGTCACCCTACACATAAAGCTATTCTTTGTATTGTAAAACTTCTTTAGCCATGGGTCCACTTATTCTCAGTCTATTGCGGAGGCATTCATAATATTGAAAACTACTTGCTTCATGATCGGCTGTGCGAATCGAATTTCAATCTTCAGTGCTCATTTCTTGCGACAAATTTTTCTTTTCAATTTTAATTCAACAGTGCAATTAAATTCCCGCGAAATTTAGTTCCTTTAAGGTAGAAGTGGATGAAAGAAACATTGTTTACGTGGATTCTTCCATATTACGTAGACGGCAATTTACTGTATTCAGTTTTTTTTGGAAAAAATGGATGAAAAGATCGTGTTTGAACAAGGAAGTCAGAACGAAAGCCGTAAGATAATCTATTTAACTCCTGAATCGTGAATAATGTCTCTAAATATATAAGCTGTTTCTGTTGATAACACTGAAAGAATTTAATTTCGCGGATGATCAAAAGAGTTTATCAATATCTTAAATAATTGGAAAACAACAAAAGCTGATTTCCTGATAAGGAGGAATTTGAAAACCTAGTTCAAGTGAATAACAGTTTTAATCTAAACGTTCAACGAGCTTTTTTTAAGAGATCTTGTACTTACCGTTTTGACTGGATAATAGACCTTTCCCGAATATCTGTTTAAACGGCAAAGGCAACAAGTATCGCCTCGTTTTAAAGATTTAAATTATCTTACTGCGAAATGCAAATAGCAAATCCATAATCTTAAGTCACAAGAAATGAAATTAGTGAAGCATTATAATGTAACGGAAAGTGGAAAAACTCAATAGCAAGGCATTTACACGGTGTTTAAACAGAAATTCCGGAAAGGTCTATTGGGCAATTATTAATAACTTTTGCTATGATCATTTAAACATCATCGTAAATGTCACAGTTTCTTTTCTTCAAACTCAAACTTTCAGTTATTTATACCATCAGGAAACGATTAGAAGATGAAATATCAAAGTTCGTTTGAAATTCTGTGTTCTGACTTACGTCACCTTTTATTTTGAAATAATTATATCGTGCTACTTTTCCTGCCATTATGGTTCCACTCATTCCACTGCGTTGACTTTTGTATTCTCCCTTCACTCATTTAATGTTTTCTTAGGCTCGAGGTAATCCTGGTACACAATGTACGCAATAAATAAAAAAACTGGCTTGCATGCACAGTGTATTCAAAAATTGGAAGCAAAAAATAATAATACAGTTTTAAAAGTAAACATCTAATTTATTTTTATAAATTTTATATCAATGGAACCCTCATCTTTTTGTCGTTTAAATGATGTATTTTTTTGGCATGAATTGGAAAAGAGGAGAATATCGAAAAAAGACAGTGTGCATCGAAAAAGTTTATCCAAGATTATCAAAGGCATTTTTTTGCTAAATAATTATTAATATTTTGCGATTCTTATATCAGTAAAAAGCTTTTTTTTTGAGATCTATCCAATTGTATATTTTTTCCACGTAAGTTATAGTGAAAAAACGTTTTTATTACCCTTATTAACTTAATTAATTAACTTGAGTGTTAATGACGAAATTAGTCTTTGTTTTTGACAAGCCTCTTCATTTCATAGTGATCATTTTGGAAATTAAATTCCCTGAACAATTTACGTTTATCTGTTATAAAGTTTTGCTAATAAATCTTTTTGTATCAGAAATAGATTTCTTTTGTAAATAGAGTTAATTGATCTTTAAGAAATTAACGAGAGTAGTAAAAACGTTTTCCCTCTCGAAATTACCTGGAAAAAAACTTTTTGAGAATTAAAAAAATATATTTTGATTGATCTCAAAAGAAGCTTATTCCTGGTATAAGAACCGCATAATATTAATAACTATTTAGAAAAAATGCATTCGATAATCTTGGATCAACTTTTTTGATACACAAGATGTTCAACAATAGGATCAACTTTGCAAAAATTAAAACAGTTATATAACAATTTTTTATCGCTTTCACTTTAACAAAGCCACTGTTTCGCACGTTTGAATAAATTTTACACGTAAGCCATTGCTTTAATTGAGAGTATCAGATGTCGCAAAACGCCAAAAAAGATTTTGCACCATTAAATAATAAAGATGCGATTGTTAACGTTTGTCTTAATTTATTGTTAAATAATCAAGAGTTTTTCCAAACCTTTTTTTTCGATTTTCTCTTCTTCTTCTTTTCCATTTCCTTTCAAACAAATACATCATGAGAAAGACAAAAGGATAAGGATTCCATCGATATAAAGTTTATAAGAATTAATCGGTGTCCCCAGATCCAGACTCTTTTTTTGCGAATAATTAAATTTCAGAAAGATTAAGATATTACGAGTGTTACCGACATATACAGTGTGTCTCAGAATGCTTTATCCACACACTTTCAATACGTTTTTTTCAAAAATTATTTGTCAAAATATTACGAAATTTATATCACGAGAAAGCCCTTTTCCAGCATTTTCGATTGACATCAAATGTTCAAGAAAATGATTATTCTTCGGAAAGTTATTGAAGAAAAACACACAGATTTGAATCATTAATTTTTTAAAGATGAATTAACAGTTCCTTAATGACATTTTTGTAAAGCAATTTTCTTTTGTTCTGATCATAAAATCTTTTGAGCTTGTTAAGCAAAAGTACGCGTATTTTATTCCCAAAACTTTTATCTTATCAACTTGCTCGGTTATAAAATTTGAAGGTTAAGAATTTCTAATGACAGAAATTATGTTTATACTCATCTGATTGTGTTTGCATTGTTACAAGCGCTAATTGATTTTTAACAAATTAATGATCTGAAACCATGATATTTTCCTCAATAACTTTCGGAAGAATTGTCATTTTGCTTCAAATTTTATATTTTGTGAAAGAGCTTGAAAAGAGCTTTCATGTGGTACATAAATCGCAAAATTTGACAAATAATAATTGCAAAAAACGCATTGAAAGTTTGTGGATAAAACATTCTGAGAAACACTGTATGTTGTTTTTGATTTGTCTTTGATAAATATCTCCTGAGAGATTCCGATATTTTACGAATCTTAATGTCACACATACAGTGTGTTTCGTAATGTTGGAAATGGAAATTTTGAAGCTGTTTTTTTAAATGAATATACCGAATTTCAATATAATTTTTACATCATTGGAAAGCCATTTTGAAGTTCTTTCGGATAGTATGTTTTTGTGAAAAATGAAAAAATAAGAAAAATGTCTTGGAAAAATGTAATTAAATTTTTAATGGTCGATTAAGATGTGAATGAAAAGAAAAGATTTTTTGAAACAATGACAGCAATTTGGAAAACAATAAACAAATTTAAGCTGTGTGTTCACGAAAAACGTTAAACTTTTATGTTTTAAAGTATAAATTTGGGGGTCTCAGCGCAAACATAAAATTAATAAAAACTTTGAATGGATTCAGTGTTTTGAAACAATAAGCACGATGTAATTAAAAACTTTTAACTTCCCGGGAAACCTCGACTTGGGTGTCTCAATCTCCCAGGTCCTAGTTTCCAACGACACACGGAACAATTCTGATGTCACTAGAAGACAAAACCAGTTATTATCTGGTTCTGAGTCTTGGTCCGATTTAAGTCAAATTTAGGTTATCTAAGATCTGATAAGGTTTCGTAAGTTTGGATGAAGTTTGAGAAGTTCGGAAAGGTTTAAAGTCTGGTTGTCTGCTTAATTTGATAAATTGTTGTTTATCTTTCTTTATTACTTATCTGGTTCCAGTCATAAAATCAAAAAGATCGTAACATCAAATACTTTGGTAGAATATATTTTCTTATCGAATTCTCAAGAAAAAACAAGCTACGTTATAAGCTATATTTACATATTCACGGCGTGCACTCAAAAATGCGAACTGCTTAATCAATGAAGTAGATATCGACGCCTTGGTCAATTCCTAAAACTGTATGCAAAATTTCAAAACTCGTGGAAATCGAGAAAATCCTTTCACTTTCTTAATGCCTGGTTTACATTCAGTTGTCACCCACTCGTTTATATTTTCATAACTACTGACAAAGCAGTCCTTTGTTGGAAAAACCTTTGAACACCACAAGATTTTAATTTAATGGAACCTCTAAAAAAGAAAGACTACGACCTTTTTACCAAGTTAAGTTTTATCCTTACACAGAGTTTATAGGAATTTTAATTGTTATATATTTTACTTTTCCGTAGACGCCTGTAACATCCGAAGAAATGTTTTGTCTTTTTGAGCGCCCTTGATAAACTCATCCAAGCTAAGTTTACCATCTTTATTAAGATCCATTTTATCGAAGATTTTCACAACCTTATTTTTGGACGACTTATCATCTTGAACTGCACCTAGCATTTTCTGCACTGATGTCACAATACTGATCATCTCCTCTTGTGTGATGAAGCCGTTTCCATCAATATCGTATACATTGAAAGCCCAAGACAACTTTTCTTTTATGGAGCCTCGCATTGAAACCGACAACGAGCAAATAAATTCTCGAAAATCTAAATATGAGATTCATAGAGGCATTTATAAAATTCTTCTGTATTTTACTTAAATTAGTAGAAAGGTATATAAAGGACAAATGTATATTGTCGCGTAGAGGTGCACGTCAGAAAAAATTAGGGACTCTCACCAATCGATCCATCGTTATTCATGTCAAACGTTCTAAAGACGTGCTCAGCAAACTTCTTTGCGTTTCCAGACTTATAGACTCTGCTGTACAAATCAACAAACTGGCGTTTTTTCAACTTGCCATCGGGATGGTCCTTCACAAATTCATCATACCACATCCTTATTTCCTCTTCATCAAAGTGAGTTTGGGTCGATAAATCGGACAGGTCTTCAGGAGGGATTGTTATCGATGACTCATTACCCATTCGCACCAATGTTTTTAAACAGAAAAATTGCGTGAATCTCAATCGAAGCTTTTGATCAATTCTTCAACGTCAAGGTTTTATAGTATTAATTTGTCTGGATCATGCGGAAACCTTTCAACCTTTCATAGGTGTTTCCAGCGGCAAATTTTGTGACCTTGAAAAGTAAAAACAAAAAGTTAATGAAAGTCTGGCCTGGACAGGGTGTTTATTGTTTTGTACATTTATTATTGGATGAAAACGGACACATACCCATTGTGTTTATAACGGAAATTGTGAACTAGCTGAAGCAAGATCTCAGAAACTTGGACCCAAATCTCAAATACCGTATTCCCTCTAATAATCGCCACCCTCTATTAAACACCGCACTTAGAAGTAAACAGCTTCTAATAAACAACGCATCTTGAAAAGGGGCGTTTATTAGAAAACAGGGCAAACTAAATATAGTTTTAAAAGTTTAATAGCTTTATTTGCCTTCTATCAAATTCTTTCACGTTTGAATGAATTTTAATGAATTTGTAATTAATAGCGTAAGAACATTCAAACCATAATCTAGTATCTTAAAAAAATGATAGGGGTTTAGACAGTTGTGTTAGAAAATGTCGTAAATCCCATAATCAGGATTCGTCTTGTTCAACTGTCGCTGCAACTGAATCACTGGATTAAGGGCAATGTTCTGAATATCCTTTTCAAATTTTCGATTCTAACGTCAGCGAAATCTATGGAACTTTTCATGTCGTGAAAGAGGACGGTGACAGTGATATTAATATTTTTAGAATTTTTAATAAACACCGCGAAGTTTATTAGAGGAAATACAGTAGGTGATCTGATCTACCTTTAGATTTAAAAGCTTATACAAGAAATCTTAGCAGGGAAAGGATGAAAAACACATTTCCTCGATAGAACACCACCACTTACCTCGATTTGTGATCAAACTGGATGATTTTTAAAATTAAAACCTTGTTCAATAGATGAATCTCATGTGAACATCTCATGCTTTCAAACCACAGGAGCGCCACAAACTTTTGTTCAAACTTTTTTCTTCCACATACAGAAACAACTGTCCTTGACAATGGAATAATTCGGAAAATGATAGTACTTTAGAAATTTATGCGCCGTCTGATTAACGCGGTTTTTGAAAATTCGTGTAAATTCCATATAGCATCATTTCCTTACTGAAAAGTGCGTGTCAACAATGTTTATTTACATAGTTTCCTCTTAAATTTTTGTGTTCTCTCCTCCCTTATTACATTTACGACTCAGAGTCGTGTTTATTTCATGTAATTCCAAATCCATTTATTGAAACCGCGTTATATTGAAAATGTAAAGTAAAAGTTCCTCGACCGCGTTAATTTCTTTCGTGTTCAAATCATTGTGCGTTAATTTCCTTTCTGTTTCAACGTGCAATTTTATCATGGATTGGGGAGTTCACTCCTACCTTGCAAGTAGCTTTGACTACAAATTTGATCTATATGTCTGACATATATTTTTTGGACACAATGAAGTATCTTTTATCGAACTTAGCAACTATCACATAGACTCTGACCCTAATACTGAACATTCTCTAAAAGATCATTCTCTTTATACGAATATGGAAAGGATTACAGGGAACAAGGGGCTGAAAATATCCATCCATAATTTAATTACTTACAATCGTTTATGGAATGATGCACCACCTACTTCATATACCTTAATGCTAACAATATTGTTTCAACAAACCCTCTGAAAGTTTTTTTAGTGCTACATTTCAGCAGTTCGTCAGTATACCCTCTGGAAAATGCAGTTTGTGTACAATGCCCACTTTGCTGATTCAGTACTCTTCGCCACGTGGGTAGAACTCAAAAAAATTATCTCAAAAGTGAAGGAAGGCTTGTGCCTGCAATAACATTCGGTCAGTGATCCCTAATTATTCGTAAATATATGCTTTTATTGCATAATTATTCAGAGAAACAAATTCAGGCAATCTATCTTTCGGCCCACTCCGCTTTCTTAAACGGCTTTCTTAGAGAAGCAAGTTCGCACATGTACAGAATTACTTGCCACACACAATTGAACGTGGAAACAACTTGGCTCCTTGTTGTTTGTGTAAATAGAAAGGGGAACTTGCCGAAAATGAGTTTCGGTTTGCCTATAATAGAAACTTTAACTGTAAGTCAGAATTTAGAAAAGACTCCTAACATTCCTTCTTGTAATCGTTTGAGTGATATATTACCGTACAGAAAGTATTAATAATTTTGAAGTGCCCTTTCACAAATTTCCTACTTTTGAAAAAAGTTTTGTCTACCTTTCTCCCAGAAAAAATCATATCATTTTTGTCCTGTTAAAATTTCACAATATATAATTCCTCTGAAACTTAGAATTTCTTAACTTCCTCTTAAAAATGATTGGAAGCAGGTCAAGCGTTGGTTACAATCCGAAAGTATGAAAATCTTTTTTTGACAATAACTTTCGCAAATCGCGGTTTTTGGTACAAATGTTGCGAAAAACGTTTGTGGAAAGCAAAAGATGTTTTATTTACGAAGAAGAAACTAACGTGAATTGTAACATAAGATCAATATTTTTTTTTACAAGTAAAATACTACTTAAATGTAATTAAATTAACTGCCTGCTTTCCAATTTTTATTTCTACCGATGAAGAAGATGTTTTAAACTGAAAATGATTTGTATTTTCAAATAAACAAGAAGCCGCTTGGCTTGAAGACTTCAGGACGTAACACAACGATGCATATTTAGTCTCAAAAATACAACGTTGCCGAATTGCCAAATTATGTTCAAATCTAATAAAATGACTGGCAAATTCAAAATCAGCAACTTCTAATTGTGCTTTGTAGAAATTTTTATGAATATTGCAGAACTTTCTAAGTTTGATCCAAATTTGGGGCCCGAATTACCCATTTCTGGTCAAATCTGACAAAATGACTGACAAAATCGAAATCAGCACCTTTCAAATGTGATCTGTGCAAAATTTTTTGAAATTTGAAGGACTTTCTAAATTTGGTCCAAATTTGGCCTAAATTGCCCAATTTTAGTAAAACCTGGCAAAATCATTGTCAAATTCGAAATCAGCACCTTTCAATTGTGATTCTTGCAAAATTTCATGAAAACTGAAGAACTTTCCAAATTTGGTCCAAATTTGGCCTAAATTGCCCAATTTTATTCAAACCTGGCAATATCATTGTCAAATTCGAAATCAGCACCTTTCAAATGTGATCCGTGCAAATTTTTGTGACAATTGAAGAATTTTCGAAATTTGGTCCAAATTTGGCCTAAATTGTCCAATTTTAGTCAAACCTGACAAAATCATTGTCAAATTTGAAATCAGTACCTTTCAATTGTGCTCTGTGCAAATTTTCATTAAAATTGGTCAACTGGAAGTCCTAATTTGACCAAATTTGCGAATTCGGCAACGATGTCATGTAAGCGCTGCACGAATACGTTCATAACTAGGAGTAGTAGTAGGAGTAGGAGGAGGAGGAGAAACCACGGGTATTTTAAATACTTTACTCCACCACGGGTGTCCTAAAGTCAACTAGAAGCCATTAGGCTTGAACAATTTCCGCATCAGCCCTTGAGAAAATTGCTTTAGGCTAATTTTCAAGATATCTGAATGACTTATACACTGACTAATAATTTGATACAGTCTGGAATTCATCAAATTACTCTCTTCTTTAATTTATTTAACTTAATCTTGACAGCTTTGCAATTCACTATGATGTTTCGGGGCCAGAAAAACAGTTCACCAATACCTTGTGCATGATGTTTATTCATGAAAATTGAAGATTTTTCAAAATTTGGTCCAAATTTGGCCCAAATTGTCCAATTTTAGAAAATGACTGTCAAATTTGAAATCAGCACCTTTCAATTGTAATCCATGCAAAATTTCATGAAATTTGAAGAACTTTCGAAATTTGGCCCCAATTGTCCAATTTTAGTCAATTCTGACAAAATGACTGCCAAATTTGAAATCAGCACCTTTCAATTGTAATCCATGCAAAATTTCATGAAATTTGAAGAACTTTCGAAATTTGGTCCAAATTTTGCCCAAATTGTCCAATTTTAGTCAAATCTGACAAAATGATTGTCAGAATTGAAATCAGCACCTTTCAATTGTAATCCATGCAAAATTTCATGAAATTTGAAGAACTTTCGAAATTTGGTCCAAATTTTGCCCAAATTGTTCAATTTTAGTCAATTCTGACAAAATGACTGTCAAATTTGAAATCAGCACCTTTCAATTGTAATCCATGCAAAATTTCATGAAATTTGAAGAACTTTCGAAATTTGGTCCAAATTTGGCCCAAATTGTCCAATTTTAGTCAAATCTGACAAAATGACTGTCAAATTTGAAATCAGCACCTTTCAATTGTAATACATGCAAAATTTCATGAAATTTGAAGATCTTTCGATGTTTGGTCCAAATTTTGCCCAAATTGTCCAATTTTAGTCAATTCTGACAAAATGACTGCCAAATTTGAAATCAGCACCTTTTAATTGTAATCCATGCAAAATTTCATGAAATTTGAAGAACTTTCGAAATTTGGTCCAAATTTGGCCCAAATTGTCCAATTTTAGTCAAATCTGACAAAATGATTGCCAGAATTGAAATCAGCACCTTTCAATGTAATCCATGCAAAATTTCATGAAATTTGAAGAACTTTCGATATTTGGTCCAAATTTTGCCCAAATTGTCCAATTTTAGTCAATTCTGACAAAATGACTGTCAAATTTGAAATCAGCACCTTTCAATTGTAATCAGTGCAAAATTTCATGAAATTTGAAGAACTTTCAAAATTTGATCCAAATTTGGCCCAAATTGTCCAATTTTAGTCAATTCTGACAAAATGACTGTCAAATTTGAAATCAGCACCTTTCAATTGTAATCCATGCAAAATTTCATGAAATTTGAAGAACTTTCGAAATTTGGTCCAAATTTGGCCCAAATTATCCAATTTTAGTCAAATCTGACAAAATGACTGTCAAATTTGAAATCAGCACCTTTCAATTGTAATACATGCAAAATTTCATGAAATTTGAAGATCTTTCGATGTTTGGTCCAAATTTGGCCCAAATTGTCCAATTTTAGTCAATTCTGACAAAATGACTGCCAAATTTGAAATCAGCACCTTTTAATTGTAATCCATGCAAAATTTCATGAAATTTGAAGAACTTTCGAAATTTGGTCCAAATTTGGCCCAAATTGTCCAATTTTAGTCAAATCTGACAAAATGACTGTCAAATTTGAAATCAGCACCTTTCAATTGTAGTCCATGCAAAATTTCATGAAATTTGAAGAACTTTCGAAATTTGGTCCAAATTTTGCCCAAATTGTCCAATTTTAGTCAATTCTGACAAAATGACTGTCAAATTTGAAATCAGCACCTTTCAATTGTAATCCATGCAAAATTTCATGAAATTTGAAGAACTTTCGAAATTTGGTCCAAATTTTGCCCAAATTGTCCAATTTTAGTCAAATCTGACAAAATGACTGTCAAATTTGAAATCAGCACCTTTCAATTGTAATACATGCAAAATTTCATGAAATTTGAAGATCTTTCGATGTTTGGTCCAAATTTTGCCCAAATTGTCCAATTTTAGTCAATTCTGACAAAATGACTGTCAAATTTGAAATCAGCACCTTTCAATTGTAATCCATGCAAAATTTCATGAAATTTGAAGAACTTTCGAAATTTGGTCCAAATTTGGCCCAAATTATCCAATTTTAGTCAAATCTGACAAAATGACTGTCAAATTTGAAATCAGCACCTTTCAATTGTAATACATGCAAAATTTCATGAAATTTGAAGAACTTTCGATGTTTGGTCCAAATTTGGCCCAAATTGTCCAATTTTAGTCAATTCTGACAAAATGACTGCCAAATTTGAAATCAGCACCTTTTAATTGTAATCCATGCAAAATTTCATGAAATTTGAAGAACTTTCGAAATTTGGTCCAAATTTTGCCCAAATTGTCCAATTTTAGTCAAATCTGACAAAATGACTGTCAAATTTGAAATCAGCACCTTTCAATTGTAATCCATGCAAAATTTCATGAAATTTGAAGAACTTTCGAAATTTGGTCCAAATTTTGCCCAAATTGTCCAATTTTAGTCAATTCTGACAAAATGACTGTCAAAGTTGAAATCAGCACCTTTCAATTGTAATCCATGCAAAATTTCATGAAATTTGAAGAACTTTCGAAATTTGGTCCAAATTTTGCCCAAATTGTCCAATTTTAGTCAAATCTGACAAAATGACTGTCAAATTTGAAATCAGCACCTTTCAATTGTAATCCATGCAAAATTTCATGAAATTTGAAGAACTTTCGAAATTTGGTCCAAATTTTGCCCAAATTGTCCAATTTTAGTCAATTCTGACAAAATGACTGTCAAATTTGAAATCAGCACCTTTCAATTGTAATCCATGCAAAATTTCATGAAATTTGAAGAACTTTCGAAATTTGGTCCAAATTTTGCCCAAATTGTCCAATTTTAGTCAAATCTGACAAAATGACTGTCAAATTTGAAATCAGCACCTTTCAATTGTAATCCATGCAAAATTTTATGAAATTTGAAGAACTTTCGAAATTTGGTCCAAATTTTGCCCAAATTGTCCAATTTTAGTCAAATCTGACAAAATGACTGTCAAATTTGAAATCAGCACCTTTCAATTGTAATACATGCAAAATTTCATGAAATTTGAAGATCTTTCGATGTTTGGTCCAAATTTGGCCCAAATTGTCCAATTTTAGTCAATTCTGACAAAATGACTGTCAAATTTGAAATCAGCACCTTTCAATTGTAATCGATGCAAAATTTCATGAAATTTGAAGAACTTTCGAAATTTGGTCCAAATTTGGCCCAAATTGTCCAATTTTAGTCAAATCTGACAAAATGACTGTCAAATTTGAAATCAGCACCTTTCAATTGTAATACATGCAAAATTTCATGAAATTTGAAGATCTTTCGATGTTTGGTCCAAATTTGGCCCAAATTGTCCAATTTTAGTCAATTCTGACAAAATGACTGCCAAATTTGAAATCAGCACCTTTTAATTGTAATCCATGCAAAATTTCATGAAATTTGAAGAACTTTCGAAATTTGGTCCAAATTTGGCCCAAATTGTCCAATTTTAGTCAAATCTGACAAAATGACTGTCAAATTTGAAATCAGCACCTTTCAATTGTAATCCATGCAAAATTTCATGAAATTTGAAGAACTTTCGAAATTTGGTCCAAATTTTGCCCAAATTGTCCAATTTTAGTCAATTCTGACAAAATGACTGTCAAATTTGAAATCAGCACCTTTCAATTGTAATCCATGCAAAATTTCATGAAATTTGCAGAACTTTCGAAATTTGGTCCAAATTTTGCCCAAATTGTCCAATTTTAGTCAAATCTGACAAAATGACTGTCAAATTTGAAATCAGCACCTTTCAATTGTAATCCATGCAAAATTTCATGAAATTTGAAGAACTTTCGATGTTTGGTCCAAATTTGGCCCAAATTGTCCAATTTTAGTCAATTCTGACAAAATGACTGCCAAATTTGAAATCAGCACCTTTTAATTGTAATCCATGCAAAATTTCATGAAATTTGAAGAACTTTCGAAATTTGGTCCAAATTTGGCCCAAATTGTCCAATTTTAGTCAAATCTGACAAAATGATTGCCAGAATTGAAATCAGCACCTTCCAATGTAATCCATGCAAAATTTCATGAAATTTGAAGAACTTTCGATATTTGGTCCAAATTTTGCCCAAATTGTCCAATTTTAGTCAATTCTGACAAAATGATTGTCAAATTTGAAATCAGCACCTTGTCTCTAAATTTCCCAATTTTAGTCAAACATGTCCTAAGTTTTCCTAGCATAGGTCAGTCATTAACTATTCTGAATAAACAAACAATCCGAAATCCGAACGGACTTTCCGAAAACAGCAAAAAAGTGTTACATAGATAGATAGATAGAATGTGTAAACCAAACAATTTCCTACGCTTAAAAGCGCGGAAATTGAATTAAACAAAAACGCGATAGTTTCTATCTTTAAAACACTATATATCTGATCAGTTCTTTAATCCAGTAAACATCAGGAACGTAACTCATGTACGATCCTTGCATCTGACACATCCTTAAGTTTAGATTTTATGGGCTTTGTGTGGTATAGTGTCTCAAATGAGTGCTTCAAGTGTTCTCCAACTTTTACGAAATCCTAATCAGTGTTCATTGAACTGAGTATCATGTCTGGGTAAACACGAAGTTTTGTTTTTTGCGTGTAAAAAGTTCATAAAGTCTCAGTTCAGGTGGCGCTTTGCATTTTTGCAACACATGCTTAGGGACGCGAAATCGTTGTAGTTGTAGGGCATTTGATATCCACTGTTAACAGAGTTCTACAGATTAAGTAAGTTTTAAAAACGTGAATGGATGAATAGTGAGTCCTTCCCAACCTCGAACCCAGGGTCTCTTGCCTTTTCAATATACGGATGGCGGCAAAGAATTTTCCTGTGGATGAAAACAAACCTCGTTTAGGAGGATTTTTGTATATTACTCAAGTAAGTTTCATTTTCCCTGTACTCAATTTTTGTTATAAAAAATGGATCGAAAGGATCGTCTTTGAATGAAAGCTGTTAGATACCCTATTAATCTATATCGTGAATCATAGATAAGATTTCTAAAATCATAAGCCATTCTTTTCGCTGATAACGAAAAGATATTAATTTCGCGGATGATCAAAAGAGTTTATCAATATCTTGAATCTTTAGAAGACAGCAAATGTTGATTTCCTGATAAATTTTCGTGATTCACGGTTGAAAAACTTATGGAAAAACCTGCGATAATTCAAAGATCTTGTAAACCTAATTCAAATGAATAACCGTTTTTATGTAAGCAATGTCTTTAAGCATTCATGGAGCTTCTTTTTCAAGAGGCTTTTTCAAAATTAAGTCAAATTGTGCCTTGTTAGTGATTAGGTAAATGGGCTCATTGAGAACGTTTTCTTTGTTTATTCAAAAATCATCGTGAAGGTTTACACCACACACAAAGTTTATTCCATCGGATTCGTTTCTCAAATTCAAGCTTTCAGTGATTCATACCCATCAGAAAGGAGAAAAATTATAAAATGTTTATGAGCATTAGTGGGCGATTAGAAGATGAATTCTCAAAGTTCGTTTGGAATTCTGTGTTCTGACATCACTGATTGTTTTGAAATAATAATGCCGCGTTTCTTTGCCATGTGGTTCCACACATTCCAGTGCTAAGTCTTCTGTATTCTTTCTTTGTTCATTTACCGTATATTTTTTTTAAACGCCACCTTCTATTAAACGCCGCACTTGAAATTACCACCGCCTCTAAGAAACGCTGCATCTTGAAATTGGACGTTTATTAGAAAAAAGGCTAAACAAGAAATTTTCTATCAACAAATTCTTTCACATTTGTATGGTCTTTAATTGACGTGAAATTAATTGCGCAGGAACAGTCAAACCAAATACTCACGTCTTTAAAAATTCGAGTTTGGACAGTTCTATTGGCAAATGTGTCACTAAACTTCCTTGTCCGGCCTTCTCTTTATTTATTTATTTATTTGGTATTGTTTTACATGGCTAGCCTCACTCAGTTGCTATTGCATCTGCTTTCCAGGAGGGGCCACGGCTGAGGTCGGAGGCTCCGAAGTATTTGACACTCTCATGAGTGACACAAACCAAATCAACGGCCCGTGCTCCTCTGGATGACCTCCCGCAAACACCCAATGTATCATCTACCTAATTTCCCTCACATGGCATCGACCCGGCGCTATGGTACATTCACTCGCGCATGGTGAATCGCCGCCAATCGGATGAATTACGAGAACGATCACCACTAAACTACGATGCCATACATTCCAATCGCATAAAAAGGATTCGTCTTGTTCGACTTGAAGAGATTTATTGAAACAGATCACGGAAACACTGGATTAAGACCATTCTTCTGAAAATTCTTTTGAAATTTCCCAGTCTGACGTCAGCGAAAGCTTTGAAAGTTTTCATGTCGTAGAAGAGAAGGGAAACAATGATATTGATATTCTTTGTAAAATGTGAACATATCCTTTATGTAAAACATTTTTACACAATCTTTTGGAAGGTTTTTTAGGAAAAGAAACCATTAATACCCAGTGGGCAAAATCGTCAAAAAGTCACTGCGACGAAGAGTATTTTTATTGAAATTGTGTGTATACTTCTATAGAATTGCACTCCTTCGCAGAGATTTTTTAACAAATGTGCCTTCGCAGAGATTTTTTAACAAATGTGCCGGCTGGGTAATAATAAAAAAAATTTATCTCATTTTTCATTTTGTAATAAATGCCTCTCTCTAATGAACGTCGCTCTCTATTAAACGCCACATCCAAAAAATGGATTTCGCAATAAACGCTGCGTCGTTTATCAGAGGAAGTACGGAAGTATGCTTTCTTAGCCTCAAGGTGATTACAATGAGTGCAATAAATAAAACAAAGATCGTATGCTTCAAACTAGCATGTAGCTTTAGCTAAAAGTGCCCCCGCGGTCAAACATTGCAATTTGTACACACAGCAAGCTATACATTAACAACGGAAACAAAAAGAACTGTTTTGGTTGATTTGGGACCTGATAAGTGGCATACGTATATGCTTAAATATTTCAACAAAGACAGTTTTTTAGGAAGCCTCAAAACTGCTCAAAACTCTCTCAATTTCAAAACCAACTTGGAACCAAATAAATCTAAACTTAAACAGATGAAAATCTGCACTAAACTTTGTTACTTTTTGTTATCTCTTAGGCCTAAGTCACACTGATGCTAATATACCTTTCGAAAAGTGTAAATAAGGCTTAACAAGTAATATCAAAAAGTATTTGCTACAAACAAAAGAAAAGTGTGAACTGAAACCATGGATACGTATTTTATAATGAAAATAAGATTTGTTTAAGATATTCTGTAAGAGCCAAAAGAAAAAAAAAACAAAACTTTTTCTGAAAAAAAATTAAAGTGAAAAAATCCATAAGATATCTGAGTTTCAAAACAAAAAGTTTACATAAAAAAAATATAAAAAAGTTTTATTGATCATGATCACACTAGGTTTGTTGAACAGTTAAAGAAGAAAAACACGAAGAATGACCATTTTGTAATATGGGTTTCTTGCATGCACAAAAATCCAATTAAAATGGCAAGATCCACCAAAAATCAGTGCATTGAATAAAATTTATTGAATGGAAAATTTAAAGCTAAAACATATACAAACATAAAATGTAGGGTTGGCAAAATTTCAGATTTCAAGCTGTACTTCAAAATCCTTGTTGTTCACTTTACTAAAACAACACAAAAGTAATATAAAAAATGTTTAATTAATTTTAGCATACGAATTTTTTAAATAACATAATACAATATAATAATAAATTAGGAAAGAGATACGAAAAAAAATTCTGTCTCCCACTTACAGTACCATGCTTTGAAACGGGAAAAAAGCAAATAATCAGCTAATAATTGTATTCCACCGTGTAACGTCAACACGAAAGTTGGATGATGATGATGATGATGATGATGATGATGATGATGATGATGATGATGATGAAGAACAAAATCGGAAACTGACATTCGCCTATCTCGTGAAACTACTTTGCCTCCTCGCTCGCTTACGCTCGCTGCGGGGGCAACAAAGATCGTATGTTTCAAAGTTACTGTTTATCATCCAGATAGTTCCAACCATAAAAAAAAAAAGAAACACCGAATACTGTGGTGGAGTGCATCCCCTGCAGGAAAATTTGTTTAAAAGTCACTGCAATGGAGTGCATTTTTATAGAAATATACACACTACTTCAATAAAAATCTTCTTCATCGCAGTGATTTTTTGTCGATTTTGCCCGCTACGTTCGCTTTGTCTACTCCTCTCCATAAAAAACCCAAAAGAAAAAACAACAACAAAACACCCGAAATATCATGCCATGTGTAACCCAGGGTCGAAGAAATATTTCAAGCATATATTTCAGGATCAAAAACTTTAATCGTTAAACACAACTACGGGAAGTGAATAATTCAGTCCCCATTGGAGAAATTTGTTGAAAAAGCTCTGCGAAGGAGTGCTTTTCTAAAGAACTACATAAACTATTTCAATAAAAATGCTCTTCGTCTCAGTGGCTATTTGACCATTTTGCCCATATCTGACTGGTCAAATTTACTGTAAAAACACTGCAGCAGATTTCATTTAATTCACACTTTTTCAATGGAAATACAGTGTGTATCAAAATGTTGGAAACATAAATTTCAAGTTTTTTTTTTCAATCAGTGTACCGAATTTCCAAATAATTTTTACATCACTGGAAAGCATCTTCAACATTTTTCATCTTGTATATTTTGGCGAATAATGAAAAACTGCTTTGAAAAAATAAATAAACAGAAAATGTCTTGGATGGAGAATGGTTTATTTACATGTTGCTTATTGTTTCAAAGCTTTAAATCCATACACACTTTTTATCAAATTTATCTTTCCACTGATGCCCCAAATTGATATTCAAAAAAAATATGAAAGATAACCATTTTTCGTGAACGCACAGCTAAAATTCTTTTTTAATGTTTGCTAAATTACTGTCATTATCTCAAAAGATCTTTTCTTTTATTTCACATGTTATGACCATTAAAAATTGAATTACATTTTTTCTGCAATATTTTCTCTTGTATTCTCAGCAACAGCTTCTTCGTTATCCAAAAATGTACTACTTATAAGATTTTGAAAAGGGCTTTCTATTCACATGAAATATATTTTAAAATCATTATCGTTTATTGAGAAAGACAGCTTTAAAGTTTGCATTTCCAACATTTTGATGCACTGTACATTTCGTTGCAATGATATTTTGACGATTTTGTCCAATGGGGATTACTTTCTTAAATGTTTACATTCCAATAAAATTAGGTTGCGGTGTATTCTCAGGAAAGAATGATAACAAGCTACATCGTTGGCATATTTAGAAGCACAAATTCTCAAAAGCATAACAGCTACTAAGAAATAAAATTACTTAATGCTTATTGAATAAGAGGTAATAGTGCATTGAAAGGAATAACAGACTAAGGCAAAATCGTATATATTCATGGCGTATATATTCATGGTGTATATATGAGCTGCTTCGTCTGATGAGGTAGATGGCGAAGAGTTGATTACTTCGTAAAAATGTTTGCATAAAATTGAAAAATTATGGAAATCGAGAAAAACTCTTCCACTTCCTTAAAGCCTGTTTTACATTCAGAATTGTTTTCAACTCGTTTATTTTTTCATAACTGAAAACATAACAAGGCAATCCTGAAAAATGTCTGAACGCATAAGGTTTCAATGCAATGGAATCCTATGTTTACAAAGAAAAACCATGACCTTTTTATCAAGTTAAACTATATCCATACATAGAGTTTATACGAGACATAATTCTTATATGTTTATTTTCAAAACTTTACCTAGGCGTATACGCCTGTAACATGTGCACAAATGTTTCGTCTTTACGAGCGCCCTTGATAAACTCGTCCAAGCTAAGTTTACCATCTTTATTAACATCCATTTGATCAAAAATTTTCAAAACATTAGTCTTGGATAATCTATCGTCTTGAACTGCACCAAGCATTTTCTGCACTGATGTCACAATACTGATCATCTCTGCTTGTGTGATGTAGCCGTTCCCGTCTATATCGTATATATTAAAGGCCCAAGACAACTTCTCCTCTATGGAGCCTCGCGTTGTAACCGACAAAGAACAAATAAATTCTCGAAAATCTAAATGTGAAACAAGAATCTGCTTGACTTGAAGACGGCAGGGCTCTTGGTTATAATAAAAAATTCTTAAAATACAAACATTGCTGTAAAACCATGACTGTCGAATTCGAAATCGAAACCTTTCCATCACGCTTTGTGAAAATTTTCATGAAAATGGGGGAACTTTCGAAATTTGGTCCAAATTTGGCAACGATTTTATGTAAACGTTGCCAAAAAATCGTTCATAGCTTAGAGTAGTAGTAAGAGAAACCACGGGTATTTTAAATACTTTGCTCCACCATGGATGTTTTTAAGTCAAATAATGAAATACTTATGCTTGTTGAGTTGTTTTTTACTCCTTCAGAAATTGCATGTGACCTTTGAGACGGATTTTAGTTTCATTGGAAAATTTCTTTCTACATCTAAAGTATATCAAGGTCTAAATGACTTCAAGGAAATCAAAAATCGTAAACGATATAACTGTCCAAATGTGTGAGGACTTCAATGTGCCAATTTGCCATAGTGATGCCGAAGCATTTTTATAATAACGTCGGCACTTTGTTTGAACACGTTTCAGAGAAGAAAAGTTAGCTACCATATAACTTCATATTGAAATTTGTAGGATTTGAAAAAACCAAAACATACAGTGAACGACACACAAAGTCAATTGAGATTCGAAACCTCACTGAAATAGACCTGGAATTCGAATTCGAACTCCATTTCGAATTCCAGTGGCATGAATAGAAAAAGAACAAATGCACGTCACGTGGACGTCACGTCAGAAAGAAAGACTGACACTCACCAATCGATTCGTCGTTATTAATGTCAAACGTCCTAAAGACGTGCGCAGCAAACTTCTTTGCGTTTCCAGACTCATAGAAGCTGCTATACAAATCAACAAATTGGTCTCGGTTTAACTTGCCATCGGGACAGTCCTTCACAAAACCACTGTACCATCTCTTTAACTCTTTTTCATCAAAGTGAGTGTTGGTCAATAGCTCGGACAGCTCTTCAGGAGGGATTTTTATCGATGACTTATTACCCATTTCCGTTGATGTTTTTTTACGAAAAACTATGTGAATCTAAATCGAAGCTTTTTGAAAGAATTGGCGCTTAATTCTTTCCCGTTTAAGATTTTATAGCATTATTTTGCTCGCAGCTTGCAGAAACATTTTCATCCTTCGCAAGGGTCTGTTTCCACTTATGCAAATTTAGCGATCTAAAATAATAATAAAAACGAAAAGTTTGATTATCAAGCAGTTATATCTATACATTCCATCTATTATAGGGGGATTTTCAACTCTTCATGAGAACATGTGAGCGAGCAAATTAATCAGATCAAATGTTTTTTTTATGACAAGCTTCAATCTTCTTTCTTTTTATTTTCCTTGTTTTTTAATATTGAACTCAATTCCATCTTTTTCGAATGACTTGGTTCAACCCACAGTTACAACTTTCTTCCTTCTTTTCTCATAGCAAACGCGATTATCTTCAATCTGTATTTTTTTTTAGCTTATATGTTTTACAGATGAAGTGAAATAATGAAGGCGCCAACAAAGGTTAACAACACAACCAGGGAGACTTTAGATAACATCTCGAAAGTTCCAATCTATATGCTATCGTGTGCAATATTCTATTTATTTCAAACAACGCGCTGTCTTACCACGATGTAAGTTTCAGTGGTGTAGATCAGGCCTTAACTTGCTTAATTTCGAGGTTTTTTTGTGATATCGCAATAAACGTTTTGCGTGGAGATATTAATATGTCGCCCATTTAACTGATTCGAATTAACGGTCAAAAATCAATAACCTTCATAAAATGTAGTTTGAAAGAATGAGACAGACATAATTCTAATTTTACCTTCTTTAACCAAACCTTCTTTTTAAAAACAAAAAACAAGGTACATTTATGAGTTCATTACTCATCCCGTGGAGATCTAAGACTTTGCTAGTGTTTGTAAATATATGGTGTTTTTAATATTCTTTTGGTCATATTTTCAGACCTCGTAAATGTAAACATGTCAGAAAATTAAAAAATAAAATCTTCTTTTATTTTTTTCATCGTAAATTATTCATGCCAAGAAACTTTGTTAAAACCATTATCATCTTCTTTCTTGTGAATAAAATCCATATTTTTATGTACTCTTCCGTTTCTTTTATCTGACAGTCTTTACCACTGCTATGTATGGCCACTTCCACGAGCTTGTTATCGAAAAGATTGTAAAATAACTAAAAAGCACTAAAAAAAAAATACTTTCGTATTTTTGTGATACACAGAAGCTGTTTATTTAAGAACTTTTCTAAATTATGCTCCTGTGTATGAAATAGTGTTCAATAAAACTTCTAAGACAGAAATTTGTTTCGTGTATTGCGCCTAAGGTGTAAACATTATTAGCTTGGGTGGCCACATAAATTATTCCGCCATTCTTCCTCAAAATTTAAACTGCCTAAATTATGTGTTGCGATTCTTGTTTACTAACGAAATTATTAGAAAACTTTTTAAAAAAACACAACATCAGAAATATCAGAAATATACTTACCAAAACAAAAAGGAAATACCTCATAAATTCTCCTCTGTAGTTATGCCAACATTGAGATGAGAGCCACCAATATTTTTGAGA
Organism: Turritopsis dohrnii; assembly: GCA_027922465.2. Classification (NCBI taxonomy): domain Eukaryota; kingdom Metazoa; phylum Cnidaria; class Hydrozoa; order Anthoathecata; family Oceaniidae; genus Turritopsis; species Turritopsis dohrnii. Next base: position 137,077 of record BQMF02000264.1, on the reverse strand, counting down.
TACTTTAGAAATAAAGAGTCTGGAAACGAGCTCATATATCCATGTCACCACATCACAAACCAACACGATCTGGGTTTTTCATTGCTTTACAATTATGATGATTATCTGAAGTGTTAGATATTTTGTTTTATATAGGTAATCAATTACAGCAGAAAGATATCAAAAAAAACGAAATGAAAACAACTCCAAAAGGACAACTAGTTTTCAGACTCCGTTGGTATCTTTTATTTCAATGCATTTGAAGAGGGATTAGAACGAAATGTTCTTTTTTTGGTGTGAGAAAGTTAAGTGTGAGAAATATATCATATTGTTACTAAGTCACTGGGAAATTTTTATAAAAAAATTTAAATAAAAAAATGCATTTTTTCTTTTTTTTTTTTACTCGAGATGTAAGCAACAAACTCATATCATATTCATAGGTTTTTGATCAAGCAAGATCATTCGTGTTACAGTTTGGCTGAATGAGGTTATGTCTCGTTCTATCAGACCACTTTTATAAAGTTTTAACCAAGAGGTTCAAGTGACTCTAAAAATTTGTAGACTATCGTTAAGGCTATGCTCACACTGGTAGTGAAATGTTAATGCAATGTTTATACGTGATATGTGATGCATTTGTATTAAAACAGACGACATGAAAACATTTGTGGAACCCTCACTTTTAAGTTTCCTCAGGAATCAATGTCATTATCACGCATATTCACCCCTTTATCCCGCTTCTTAAATACTCATATATTATCTCCGTAAGTTCCTCTACGTAAATCTTTGTTTCCTTATCCGTGTTAAGTGGTTATCATTGTGGTCAAACTTCGTAAAAGTTAACGGGGAAAAAGGAATACATTGTATGTTGGGAAAAAAATTTATTGCTCTTATACAAATTCAAGAAATATTTTTACTTTAAATGTAATGGTACAAAGAAATAATGGGAAACGATGCAGTGCATATGTGAGTAAAAAGTACGCTGAGCCCTTAATTTGTTAGCTTTAATTTCAGTGGGCCTCTCAAATGACAGCGTGATTTAAAATGCTGGAGCATGACATTGTAGGCAAAAAAATTGAGAAGCGTTTTAACCTTGGTTTTTCATCCTACCTACCTTTTACAATAACCTGATGTTTTTGTTTTACTTTGCTTTGCTTTTTTGGAACTTTTTGAGGGAGAGACAATAAATATTTTTCAGCATTTCAATTTTGAATGTCAAAAGAAACTTTCCAATGAACGCATAGAAGCAAAACAACGCTTTGCGTTTATCCCAGCCGAACTTATCATCACCACATCATGTTTTAAGGTTCTAAAAGCATTCGTAATGCATAGTCTATCGAAATGATGTAGCAAAATTAACAATACATGTTGTCGCCGTAGGAAATTGTCAAATCTGTAAAGGAATCGCGCTGTGACACATCAATCGCATGCAACACCAACTCAGTATCTGCCTCTTCTTGGAGACAATGTATCAATGCATAGTTTACGTCATGTATGTTGCTTAAGAAGGTATTTCCATACACAATAGCAAATAGCAAAGGCCTTTGTGTTAAATAACTGGCTAAATTTTCATTAAGAAACACTGTTAGCTCCTTTTTCGTAGAATTTTTTTAATAGATTTACAGATCTATCAAAACTTTCACTCTTACTATGAAGGATTTTACGTTTGTATGCCCTTACAGTCTAAATAACATATTTGCATTTGACTCTTCTATTATATTATCTTTAATATTAACATCTTAAGCGACCATTAAAAAGTTAATTCAATTATTTTTTCAAAAACGGAAAATGGCTTTCCATTGATATAAAAATTATTTTGAAATTCGGTATATTTATTTAAAAAAACAGCTTTGAAATTTCCGTTTCCAACATTCTGCGACCATTTTCATAAAAATAGCATAATAACAAATTACGTGTATTGTAACATCACGTCATCATTAATATATTTTGCACTTTTCTTTAAGCAAGAATCGCCAGTGAAAATCATTACTGCTAAGCCATTTATTGATAGCTGGAGAGGGAATTAGTTGAGAGTTGATCCTACTTTACAATGTTACTCAGGCTCACTCTTAGTTTTTGGAACAATGATTTGAAGAACAGTTCTTTGTCATTTTTTAGTTATTATACCGCACCGGCACTTCTACTTTCTACTTTTTTTGAACCTTTGATTACATATTCATAAATTACGAACGAAAACCTGACGACTTATAATGTATAAAATAGTATCGAAGTTATCGGTAAAAGTAGAAAAAAGTCATTACTGTATTTTTTTTGTAAATTGGGTCATAATTGCTTATTTTCTGCGTCATAATTGAACCAATGAAATAGCAATTAAATAATTGACTGCACAATGTAGCAAACAAAAAAATGCTTATACTGCACTTCTGCATTTTCCCGTCTACTAAGTATATTTTCCTTAAGAGGGCATATATATGTTACGAGCAATATGATAAATTGGGAATTATGCATATTCCCCGGTTATTATGCATAATAACCCTAACCCCAACCCTAACCCTAATCCTATCGGGAATTATGTAAAATAACTGGTTAATATGCATAATCCCCGAATTTATCACAATCCCCGTGACATATACATGAATTTTCGATATTTTGGTTCATTGATTTAATCCAAAGAAATGCTTTTTAACTTTCATGACGTTTTTCTACAGCAATTGTAATCCTTATAACAGTAATGTCACCCAACAGCCTGACCTGTCTTAAAATCTCCATGTATGCTGGCAGTAGTTGCTATCTCTCCATTGAGATATATCTCCTGATGATGTGAGTGAGTGATATAGCTAATGATTTTATCTCAAGTGAAAAAATGGCTTAAAATATGAACAAAAGTGGAGGGAAGGTCCCTTTTCATTCATTGGAAAAGAGTTACATCTGGACAAAAATAGTGAGTCTTCACCTATGCTCGTGTTAATGTTAACTGGTCTTAAATGCAGGCATTGTTTCTGGGAAGTAGACCAACAAAGAATAAGCATATCTCATTATGCAGTCTGAATATTTCCGTTTGAAAATCATAAAAGCCTTCTGTGAAATACTTATAACCAGTTATCATATCATAAAAGCTTTCCATCATATGAATACAAATTTCTAACAGTCTGCAGCAAAAGGAGCTATTTTGTTCACCCAGTCTTTTCGTATCCATTCTGTGTGACCTTCATCGAACTCAACAAGCCATTGGTGTGCATTTTGGGCACTGACAGTCCCGATAAATGCATATGTCCAACCATCAACATTCCCTATGACATCGTTACCTGAGCTTGGCGGTGCTCCTAGAGGGGGTTCCGTATCATTAGCATCCTCTATTACTCCGTTACCTGACCTTGGCGGTGCTCCTAAAGGGGATTCACCAAAGTACGCTATGACTCTGTCATGCAGACTTGGTTGTACTCCTAGAGGGAATATCTGACTACTAGAAAACTCGCCAGAATCTCCATTATAGGCTTCTACTTTCACCTTAATGTCCGCTGCACCTCCAACTAAGGCGAATGCGTCACATTCGAGGTAGCGGCCACCATGAACCTGATCATCCCATTTCACAAAATGTCTGTAGTCTCCATACCGCGAAGCACAAAGTGCTCCCTACGAAGTTAAAATTTTTAAAAATAAAGTATTAAAACTATAATTAAAGTTATACCAAAGATTACACAATGAGTGTCACGCTATTAGATTCCTTACCTGTAAAACAACAGTAAATATGATTATGGTATTCATCTTGTTCACAAATGATACATTTGAACTTTAATCATGAACTTATATACTGTTTTGATTCAGTGGTGCCAAACTGTACTTTCCATAATCATTCTTTTATACTTAGTAATTTTCCGCATTATCTTGATTTTCTTTAACATTCCTCCGCCTTCTTAATTGTCACCAATTCTTCAACCTTTGTGGTTAAGGCGATTAAGTGTCCGAAGTACGAACTATGGGAGCATTACTTATTATTCACATCATCACCCTGACGTAGTTCATTGGCACTATATCTTAAATTATTGCAATTGCATTCTCTTGTCAGCTATGTTATAAAGCAAGGTAATACGTCAATGGTAATCTTCAATCTTTATGCTGATCAATATCTTGAAGATTTATTTGAAGTTTTATTTAATTGGAATATCGGAAATATTGTTGTCAGAAAAACTAATCCAATCACTTAAGAGCATAATCTCAAGAAATTTTAACGTGGAAATTCCTTTTAAGGTATGCTTATTGGTCGGCGTCCCAAGGTGGCTGATCGTTCATTTCCCGTGTCTGCCAGTCCGTTCGTGTGTAAGATTGCAGTTCTTCATGCCCCAGCTATACGCCCGTTTCAAAAAGAAGCCTGCTAAACTTGGTCGAAAGATGAAAATTCCATCCAAAGATCAATTACTTTTGACACTGATGAAGTTACGTTTGGGATTAACTATAAAGGATTTAGCTGATTGTTTTTGCACCTCCATAACACATGTCTCAAATATCTTTATAACTTGGACTCGGTTGTTGGCACAAGTTTCGAAACCCCTCATTTTTGTTCCTAACCAAGGACAGCTAAATTTTACTCGACCAAAGAGATTTGACTCTGTTCGTGAGGTATCTCAAATAATTGGCTGTTTTGAATGTTTCATTGAAGCTCCTAAAAGTTTGGATACACAAAAACTTACTTGTCCTGAGTACAAGCACCACAACAATATAAAGGTTTTAGTTGCTTACTCTCCAAAGTGCACACTTGCAGTTGAATTTCCCGCGTGTAATAATAATAATAATAATAATAATAATAACTGTTTATTTCCAACAATGAAAATAGGGCATCTCCATATTTACAACATGGCTCTTCGTCCCAATAAATACATATGTATATATATATACATACATAATATAAAAAGAAAAGAAATATTAAAAACAATATTTTTATTTATAAGATAAAAAATTTCTAAAACATCATAACTATTAAAAGGTGATAAAATCGTTAAATTTGTAACTGGCATATGTGCAAATTCACAAGGACAGATAAGATTGGAATTGTACACAAATGGAGAGGAAAATGAAGGTTGCACATAGTCCAGTAATAAATGAAAGGATAAAATGTAAATTTACTCACTCCAGTTAAGACAGTACAGCAGTAGAGAATTCAAAAGCAATGGAAGAGAGAAGTTGGAAGGTGGAATTGCAACTGTGAAGAAGAGATCTAGGAGTAAGCCAATACTCGGTACGATAAAAAGTTAAATCAGATACTAAATTCAGGTATGAAACTAAATGCTACTGATGTTTCTTGCAAATGCAAGGTCAAGTTGATATCGTTTGACTAAACGTGAAAATGTTTTATAATTCTTTTCTGATCTTAGATTAACTGGTAGGTCATTGAAAATTTTACTAACTGAGCCCTTAAATGTTTTTGTGTCCATATTTGATGGCAGTATATGCTCGTTAATATTACGAAGTCCTACGTCTCTAGGTTTGAAAGTCAGCTTTAGATATTCTGGGAACGTTTCATCGTAATTTGCTTTATGCGCTAATTTTAATACACCTTTCCCGTAATTGATTGCGCAATACTTTTATCATGCTCTACCTCGTTTTCAATATGCTATACATGACAACCGAATCTCCCGTGCTCAATCATTAACACTATCACAATCATTACACTAATTGCTCATTACTGAAATGAGTCCCGTGCCATTCTGTTACCATATCAACCTTTGCGAAAACGAGGCGGAGTATGGTAAAAAGTATTGCGCAATCAATTACGGGAAAGGTGTATTGGTAATAGTTAATTCGTTCGATCGTTGGTATCCAGCAAAGATTTATAACATCCGAAGTACGAGAATATCTTTGCGTAACAAACGAAGCAGCTGATCTCATCACTTTTTGTAAGCGATTAATTTCAATATGGTTAGCATTTGCAAGTAGTGGTAAAGCATAGTCTACTTTGGATAACTCCAGTGTTTCAGCTAGTTGCTTTCTTCTGTTGTAGTTAGCATATCTTTTCAATTTACGGAGTACGGATAGTTTAGCAAAGCATGATTTCACAACTTCATTTATGTGAGTCTTCCAAGATAAGTTCTCATCAAAATTAACACCTAATACCTTCCAGTTTCTTACTCTTTCGATGGATCCATTATCTACTGCAATTTTATATGCATTAATGTCTGAAAGATTATGAATGTCATACATTCTTCTTGTTGCAAATAACATCGATTTCGTTTTATCAAGATTGAAAATCATATTTTTGCTTTTGGCGTACTGCAACATATCTTGCATAACTTTTTCTAGCTTTGAAGCATTTTGATTTAGTTTCGACGGTCGGAAATGTTCGTAACAGGTAGTGTCATCAGCATATTGGCAGATGTTAGTTTCAATCAAGTTTTGCATGTCAGATACGTACAAGTTAAAAAGAATTGGGCCCAACACAGAGCCTTGTGGAACACCAAATTCTACTGGCTTTCTTTGTGAAGATTTCTCGTTCACTTGAACAAACTGTCGTCTTTCACACAAATAACTACAAATAAGCTTAACTGAGGTTTTATCAAAACCAAGGTTGATCAGGTTTTGTAGTATAGTAGAGTAAGTTACGGTATCAAATGCTTTAGAATAGTCAGCAAATATGGCCATGGTGATTTCCCCACGGTTCATTGCTTTAATAATATCATCGCGTAATTTCAGTAGTATTGTTGTTGTAGAATTAGATTTCCGAAACCCAGACATGGATTCTTTTAAGATTTTTTCTTTTTCGATATAGTCACATATTTGATGGGCCATTATACGTTCAAAGACTTTGGAAAGCACTGGTAAAATTGATATAGGCCGGTAATCATTGTTACCTTCTGGGTTTCGTATTTCTGGAACCGGTGTTACTTTCGCGATTTTCCATTGATGTGGAAATTTTTCTTGCTGCATAGCAGAGTTTATAATGTGTGTGAGTGGTGATGCTATGATATCTGCTACAGATTTTATGATAGAAGTTGGTATATTATCTGGACCGGTAGAACAGTCGCCCCTCAATGATTTAATTTCCTTTACTATCTCTTCATATGTAACGTTTTTAAATTTGAAGGCATTGACGGATGAATAATTAGCTTCCTCAACAAGTTTATGAAGTACATCTTGATTAACAGGCTTAGCACCAGTAATGCGTTGTGCAGTGCCGATGAAATGATTGTTTAGTGAATTTGGATTAGCAACAATGTTTTTCAAATTTGGATCCAAAATTCTGTGTATGATTTCCCAAACCTCTTTAGGTCTATTCGAATTTAACGCATTTTTATAAAAGTTACTTTTGGTTGTTCGAATTTTCTTTTTTAATTTATTTCTAACTTCTCGAAATTTAGTCCAGTCATCCTCTGTTTGCGTTTGGTGAGCGTTATAACGTAACTTGTCTCTACTTAGTTTTAATTCACAAATTTCGAGATCTTTAAGCCACGGTGCTGGAGGGCGAGTAACTTTTTTCTTTGATAAAGGAGCATGTTGTTGTAAGCAGTCAGTAATTAATTTGTTGAAAAGATGTACTTTATCATCAACAGTTTCCATGCTATAAACGATGCTGAATGGTAACGCACTGAAGTCATTAGTAAAGCATTCTTTGTCAAACTTTGTGAAGTCTCGCATATACTTGAATCTAGCCTGGTATCTGCTAATTCTTGCATTAAGGAAAACATAAGATGAGTCATGATCACTGATTTCGTCACATGCGATCAGCCCATTTTCTTTTACTTTACATTCATTTGTCGTTATAATATGATCAATTGCTGATTTACCTTTGCGTGTTGGTTTGTTGACATTTTGGGTTAAATTATATGACTGTAGAATATCTTTATACTGAGTAACAACAGGCGATTGTTCTAAGAAGTTTATATTCATGTCACCGGCTATAATCGCGATTCCCCTCCAATTGGAAGGAGCAACATTTAACATTTGATCAAACTTGTCCAACCAAGATTTGACTGATGATGCGTCAAAACTGGGCTGATAAAAAACACCAAAAAGAATATCGCTGTTTCTATTTTTTCCCTTAAGTTCGAACCATAATGTTTCAATATCAGTGTCTTTGTTAGATAAGTCATCTCTAGGTGTTACGTCTATATCGTCACGTATATAGGCAGCTACACCACCTCCTTTTTTATTTTTTCGAATTTGGTGAAGTAATTGAAGTCCAGGAATTTGGACATAATCGAGTTGGTATTTATTTGATGTTAACCACGTCTCACTTAATGTATACACATCAAAAGGATAGTCATTCACATATGTGTATTTAAATGCATTACCTTTAAAGACGATTTTTCCTTGAAACATCAAACATAAAATGAGATGCACAGGCAGAGGGTAGACAAGACATTCCTTGTATGTTGTTGGAGTTGAAGAGGAAACTGAGCTGAGCTGTATGTATCCAGAGCTTAAAAAGCACTACAGCCCACACATGAAACAAACAGTATTTTGTATCTAGAAAGGCTTAAAAGAATCCCAGACATTTTCCAAAAAATAAAAGTTGCACACACTGTTTCTACAAAACATTGAGAACTTGTTTTTAGAAAGGAATGAACGCAGTAGAATCATTGTAAGATAATCATAAATTTCTACCCTTTACTTTTGGTTTTGAAAGTGTAAATGTTATTTTAAATCTATTCAGTATTGATCAATCAATGTGGAAGTCTATGTGGGTTTCTTCGGTTTCTTCTGCCATTATGCAAACGGCGTGCAAACGTAAAGTCGAAAAATACCCGGATGATCACATGGCGGAAACCAAGCCAACAAACTGTCGCTATTGTGGCTATATTAGCACCCTTTCGTAGAAATCGGGCATTATGCACCAATCACGGCTTTTTTATGAACCAATGGAATTTAAGAAACAAAAATGCGTAGGTTTGGACAGTAAGATGAAAAAAAAAAAAAAAAAAAATCAGAAAAACACGGGCGATCGTAAAGTATTTCTTGCTTACGCAGAAATCCAATTACTGAGCTTGTGAGATTAGTGTCTTTTGGTAACTTTTTTTAACTTAAAACTTAAAGCTACAAAATTGAAGTGTTTAACAGTACAAAAACACAATGAAATATAATAATTTAGTAAGAATCACCTAGTTTTCTCTTATAGCTATCAACTTGCCGGATTTTTCTTCCTCCTAAATTTTTATCCCATCCAATACACCTTCCCGTAATTCGGATGTTAAATGCGCGCGCATATCCTTGTTGCTATGTCACACACTAAAGGAGGTAAACAAACCATAATGGCGTTTTTTAAAACAAAAAACACAACCATAACTTTAAAAAAACACCATGAGTTAACAGCAAACCAGCCCATCAATAAATGCTTTTGACTTTTCCTGTTCTGTTCACTACTTTGACGCCCTGTTCTTTGTTATTGTTTTTTGAAAATTCAGTGAAATGAGGAAAGTTTATTATACAGATTATATGCAAGTAGTACAATATAATCAAATGGGATTTGATACGAATAAACAAGGAATGTCTTGTCTACCCTCTGCCTGTGCATCTCATTTTATGTTTGATGTTTCTCTAGCTATTTCAGCTTATATACTTGTATAGTTCTTGGCTGTATTATCAATGTCCTGAGTTAGGAATGGGGACTTACTATTTACGATAGCAAATTGAAACTTACCTAAATTGTCTGTAAATTCTAAACACTGGACATCTTTTAACGCAAATTTCTGTTTTCAGTTATAGTTTAGATCATATTTTTCATAATCCTAATCTTTGTTTACTTTTTGTGTTTGGGAAGTCTTTTCGTAATTAGGAAGATTGACCTACATACGTAATCACACAGTGATATCTGAAAGCATATAAATTTGATGTTATTTTGTTCATTAAGTTTATTAGGAGTTAATGTAAGGTTCGTATTGTGTCAGTTATGCTTTCATAATGCCCTGGCGTGTATACGTAATTAAAAATTTATTGCTTTTTAAGTTTCTGAATCAATTTTTATAATCTTTTCATGAAATTTAGTTCAGATCATGCATGTTTTTAAATTAAAAAGATGGCAATGACATATTGTTACTCGAATTAAAGCACAAATTTCTGTTTTCAGTTATGTATGTTGATTTTGTATGTATATATAAATGTATTTAGTATCATTAAAATCTACGCTTTCCTTTTTGTCCTTGTGAATTAGGAATTCTGTTAGGAAGATTGACAAGACATTAAATTCATAACATTTACATTGACTTACATGCATACTCATTGTCTTATCTGAATTGATCACTGAATCCTTAATATCATTTTGTACCAACAAAATAAAGAACATTATGTCATTAAGATATAATCAACTTTATTGGTTAATCAAGTTTTGCATAGTGACAATTATGCTTTTTCCAGATTTTTGGGGAGTACATGATCAGAAATTTAATAAATATATATTGCGGATTAAACTTTTCTTAAAATTCAAGAATGTCATAGTCTTTCTTTTTTGTAATGACAGCTATATATTTTTCAGTAATAATCACTCAGCTTGATTGTACAAACATTTTTTTATGTAAAGCTAAAGAATGACATAAAGAAAAGCTCATTTTCTTCTTCGATTTTGCAGAAATCCTTCTGCCCGATAGGGCATCTTGTTATTTTTATCATGGGCGTATAAAAAGCTTCAACAAAAATCCTGTGAAATGCGAGACGCGCTTTGGTATCAAAGGGATACCGACACAATGGATTTTAACAATAGAATTGAATAGCCATTGAAATGAGTTGTGAGTCCTTCTCTTTTTATACGTCCATACTTTTATGAACAATACAACCTTATTTTAAAAAAGAACAAAAGAATTTGCTACCAGAGATACTTTAAGTGTTGGTTTTTTTGTTGGTAAATTGGATTAACTCTTTCAGGCAACGATAATGCCTGATTACCAGCGATTATATGAATTTCCATGAACTAAATTTTACTTTTTTTCGACGTTATAAATTTAGAGTTTTATTGACCAATGTTGACTTACTCACCACGAAATTGAGAATTTCAGTATAACTATTTTCCCTTGAGGTTTAATATTACAGTTAAAATTATGATGCTGTAATTCACGTTTCCAAAAGGTCTGAATTTTGTTCAATGGAACTACTTAGAATTAATTTAACTTTTTTTTAGTAATCAGCAACTGCTTGACATTGCATCTTCATTTAAGGGCTCAGCGTACGTTTCAAAAGTCAATTTTTTTAGCCTTTCAGCCTTTAATGTTATTTGTTATTATACTCAAAAGGCGTTTAATTAAACTACTAGCTCACTTTGTGAATTTATTAAAGGCTGTCATATTGTCGTGTGTGTGATGAAAAATTATTGGTGTTCTACCTTCTGTGAGTGGTTCATTTTCTTTAAAACTATGCACAGCGGTAGATGAAAACCTGTTAACGAAAATGTGCTCGCGATTTGAGAGAAAATTCCTGATTGGCTCAAAATCCGTAATTGTTTTCAACTATCCAATAACGCAAAAGTATGGAAAAAACAAAAAACTGTTTTCCTCCTGAACAAAGCCATTAACTAAGATCCGCGGGCACGCTTTGTTTCCACTAATTGTGAGGAATCGCCACAACTAAAAAACATTTAAAAACACTTTTTCTTCTGAGCTGGAGCTCAAAGAACCAAGCAAAAGTCCGTATTTTTTATCATTTTTACAGACGAATTTCTTCCTTATTATTTATGTAAATATATCATTTTATACATCGTCAGAAAGACAATTTATTGCTCTACACGAATTCACGAAATATTTTCACTGAAAACGTAATGATAAAAAGAAATAAGGGAAAAAGTTATGCAATGCATATGTGAATAAAACGTACGCTGAGCCCTTAACCTCGTTTGAGGATCACTTATAATTGGCAGAAACGAAAGTTCATCTGCATGATTTACCAAATAGGTAAGCCTGTGAGAAGGTAAAGCTGTTAAAACTGAAATTAGAAGCTTATATAAAACCGATTAAAGTATCAGTTGTAGTTGTAATTGCACATATGATTTCTGTTGATGCGTATCGTATCAGCGGATGTAGTTTATGTGCTGCCACAAAAATCTCCATACTAATATGCAAAAAGATTTAATTGTTGTGGAAACGCAAGATTTTCTTTTGTAACGGTTACTTTGATAGTTAATTGTAGCGACTTTCGTGCATTGGAAAAACATAGGCATGTACTACGTTATTCGGCTTATAGAAATTTGCGATTTTGGCCTAGATGGGACATATATAGATGAAATTAGAGGTAGCAATCTGTATGCAATGTCAGACTTCTTCGATTATTATTCATTAGACATTAACTCCTTGTGAAAATACTTCATGAGCCCTTTTTTTTCACTGGAGATTTTAAATATGTCTGCTTTCGGCGAATGGATTTACATTTTCGATTCGCATGTTCAACAACCAACTTATGGACATATACTATGGGCTGATGTTGATACTAATCCAATTGTATTTTACAAAGCTAGTCATTTCCTTTGAAGCTAGTCATTTCTTTTGTAAAGTGATTATGATCTTTAGATTTTCGAGCATACAGTTCGCGCTGACTTTAAGTCTTATGGGTCTGTTGTTTATTTACCTCCTTTGATTTGTGACACAAGTTATCGGTCACTGTATTTCCGTACAGGTGGGATATTTGTCAATTATTATCTTATTTTTAAGTATTTCATTTTGGTAGTGGAATGAATTACACCATTCACAGACGTAAGTGACATAAAGCCACCAACAACCAGCAGTAAAATAATGCAATTGTAATCATAATGAAAATTAGCAAGACAGGAAAATAATTAAAAACGTTTCATTAAATAGAGGAAAATGAGTAAACGAGCTATAAATATATCAATCAAAATTGAAGGTAAATATGAAGAAAATTCAAATTGGCACTTAATTTGCAATGGACAAAGATGAGCGTTGCATTCATATCTATTCATTTTCTCTATAAGCAACTTTTAACTACGATGATAATTTTTGTTGAAATCCTAAATCTCTTTCGCAGCTTTTGACGATCCTGATTAAGAGCTGCGTTCACTATCGAAGTTATCATTTTTGTATGTTCACAAATAGTGCTTTGTGCCTCACGTTTCGCAAACTACAATCAATTCCTGAAATGGGATGAGGCGATTGATTCTTTTAAATGTCACGCCTTAATCATAGTTGGAACATCACTGCGCTGCAACGTCACGGTATTAGCACATGATGGAAATTTTAATGAATTTCACAAATTACACCATTAAAAAGTCATTCGCATGTTAGTTAATTAACTTTTAAGAATTTAATGAACCAAATATCTTCAATATCTTTTCGAAGAACAAATATTTTGGCAAACATTTTATATTAATGGATAGAGCATGAAAAGATCTTTCTTATGATATAAAATTCACAATATTTTATCAGACATGTAATGAAATATACGCCTTGAAAGTTGGTGGATAAGACATTTTGATACACACTGTACAAACACGGCTGAATGCTTCAAATGTTAATGATCGCTATCATAAATAAAGCTAACTCTTATATCTGAACTTTTAGAGATTCAGGAGGTTCGATACACACATCATAGATAATATATCAATACTAAAACATCGTGCGTATAAGTCATTTTGATGAAAATATAAGAACAATAGGCTTTCGGTGAAATATGAGTAATACATTCGATGTAACACTTACTTCAAAAGGACACAATGTAGCAATTTTGTTCAACTTTTCTATGCAATCATACGTTGAACTCCCGTTTTAAAACATGCTGTGGTCGTATTTCTTATGTTTTATATTTTTTAATTTATGTGCTAATGAGAAAGCTTATCAGACTGAAACTAACGATTTGGCGACGAATGTGGTGAACAGACTTTATTTTCCTTTATTCTATATAGAGGGCATATAACCTTGAATTTGCGGTTTTTGGACTTAATCAAAAGCAAAAATTTAGCGATTGTAATCATATAAAGATCACCCATCAGCGCCACTTGTTTAAAAATCCTAATGTGTACTGATAGTAGCTGTTGTCCCTCCATTCAGCTATATATCCTAGTGATGTGAGTGAGTGATAAAGCTAGTGATGTTCTCTCAAGTGAAAGTGTTTTACAATTTGAACAAAGCTGGAGGAAAGGTCCCTTGAACTGAAAAATGCAAGTCAGGAAGCCCGAGAATGCTTTATTGCGAAGTGGAATATTATTTAGGTCATAGGAATTTCAATAGTAGCTTTCTAAAACGACAGATAATATTGATGCATGTCTTGCCAAAAACACAATGTTCATGTTAATGTGAACAGGTCTTAAATGCAGGTATTATATCAAGAAGGAGACCATCGCGCAGCATGAAGTTTCCGTTTGAAAATCATAAAAGTGCTATGTAAAATACATATGTTCATTTATATCAAAGAAACATCACTTCATTTGAAAACTTCTAACAGTCTGCAACAAAAGAGGTTACTTTGTGTACCCTGCCTGCCAGGTAAGGTTCGCTTTCACCATTATGACTATCATCGCGTACAATTTCAAAGACAGTAAAAGCTGGTAAAGCATTTGGGTATTTCTGAACAACCTTCCCACCATATGCGTATCCAGAATCGTCATTATAAATGTACACTATGACTCTGTCACCTACATCTGCTTCCACTCCAAGAGGAAATACCCGATCAGGTGAAACATCGTCTTTCTTGTTATCAATTGTTATTACTTTCACCTTACTGTCCGTTGTTCCTTTAACTAAGTAGTACGCGTCACATTTAAGGAATCGACCACCGACAACCTTGTCATCCCATTTCACAAAGTGCTTGTAGACTTTTGTACTTTGACAAAGTGCACCCTATGAAAATATAAGGTAAATAGGGAAATATCGAAAAGATGTTTAAAATCACAATAAAGATTTCACATTAAGTCAAATCTTGTTATTTAAATCCTTACCTCAAGTATAACAGCAATTATGATTACAATCTTCATTTTATTAGCTATTAAAGAGAAATGTTAAATTTCTTAGAAACATTTAACTTCTTATATATCATTTTGATTGTCGGCTTTCAAACTCTTCCTTATATAATCATTCTTTTTCCATGAATAATTTTCCGCAATGACTAGATTTCCGTTGAAAGTTCGCCTCCATCGTAATTGTCGTCACTTCATCGTTACGTGGGTTAAATGTGACAAGTAATTTATTAGATGTCACTAGAGTAACCATTATTGTGATGATATAACCTCTAACGCTAAAGTAGATTTCTTTAACTTGAGATCAGATTTTCAATACTGAAATTAGCAGCAGATTACTTTGTGTTGATGCAATAGGCAAGGTAATGCTTCTGGATCACGTCACCAAATGTAGCTTTTTCAGGAAAGTTGGTTTCCCGCTACATCAGGATTCTGTACACATCGATAGCATGATCTTTATACATGAATCTAAATGACTAATTTCCAACTTTCATGTAAGTTCATTGATAATGACAAATTCAGTCCTTCATTTGCAATATATTATAAAACAAAAACATAAAGATTTTAAGTGATGTTAGATAACTAAATCTGGCCTTTTTCATAAGTCTTTACACTTTTGCTAAATAACATTAATGACAACGATATGTGCTTTTGATATTTGTCAATTTTTCTAATTCTGAACACAAATCAAATCCAACTATCGTATAAGGTCTGAATTTTGTTTCATGGAACTAATTAGTGCGTTGTGCAGTTACTGGTTTTACACTTTCACACTTTTACAGTTTTGATTTTAGCAATTTGGCACAAGACCTTAACATCATAGTTATTCCAGTCTAACTATTTTCCCTTGAGGTATAAATGTTACAGTTAAAATCATGATGCTGTAAATCAAGTTTCTTAAAGGTCTGAATTTTGTTCAATGGAATTAATTAGAATTAATAACTGCGCTGTGCAGTTACAAACTTTAAGGCGGATTCACACGGGACGAATTCGCCAGCGAAGTGGATTTGAGCATGCGCATATTTGTTTGTTTGGAAAGGTTGAGGCGAATTCTTTCGCCGCGAAGAAGTAGAAGCCGTTTCTACTTTTTCTCGGCGAAATAACTCGTCATAAAGAATTACCCAATCAGAGATAAACTATTTATGCTGTGTGTGCAAAAATTGCAAAAATTGTTGTGTGTGCAAAAATTGCAAAACACATTTTGCGTTCAAGATGGCGTTTTTTTTTTACTTTAATTTGTTTTGATTCGTCAGCTAATATGTTTTCGTATGTTTGTCAGCTTATACAAATTTGCAGACATAGTGAGATTGGATATTAAATTTCAGGTAATTTTCCTTATTCAATGTCAGGCTACCTCGGTTATTATTCATTCTACAACTTATACTTTTGTGAAAATAACACAATTGCCCTTTTTATCATTAGAGGTTTTGAGTGAATGGATTTATATTTTTGATTCGTATGTTCAGCAATCAAATAAGAGCTTGACACTAGCTAGTTGTTTCTTTCGCAAAGTGATTGTGATCTTTAGATTTTTAAGCATACAGTTCGAGCTGACCTTATGGCTTATTGATCCTTTGTTTTCCTACGTCTTTTGATTTTTGATTTAAGTTATCGCCCGCTGGGTGGAATATTTGTCAATTATACTGTTAATGGTATCCCGTGTAAAACATTTTCACGGGTTTTAGTTACGAAAATGATGTCTCAAAAATGCAATGTAAATGTAAATGTAAATCAGGATATAATGCATAGAAACTGTATCCATGTATTCAAGAATTCGCCAATCAAACATCTCAGGGTCTATTGCGAAATTCGAAAAAAGTGTCGGAAGGACAATTGATAGGTTTAGTTTTGATAGTTTGAATGTTGTTGGGGCTGCCGTTATCAAGCGATGATAAATCAAATCATGGTGTCGGAAAGACAGGATGGAAGTAAAGAAAATTAAAGATCATTTTTTCCGCTTCTTCAATCTCAATTGAAAAAATCTACATGCACTTAATGTTACTTTGCTACGAAGTACTTTTGAAGAAACAAATACAGTCGTACTAAACTGTTAAACTATATGACATTGTTAAAATATTTAAGTAAATGGTACTGTATCAGGTGGTGTCGGAAGGACGTGTCGGAAGGAGACCATCAAAAATTGTTAAAAAAAAAATAGGTCAATAACGTTCGAAAAAAATGTTTTTCTACTTTATTATAAATGATATATGTATTTGTTATAAAATTGACTGAATACGCATTTACAATAATAATTTCCTCTGTCACTAAATTTGTCCTTCCGACACTTTTTATCACTCGTGGTGATGTGTTTATGAAAGATCATCTGAACAAATCTGAACCAAGTGAATATAAAGTAACTTAACTCATCTTTCAGAATAACTTTTGTGAAACCATTGCTCACATAAATGACAATGTCTCTCCGGATAACATTTACGCTTTTCAGCGTTTGTTATGGGAGCCATTTTCAAGTCAATTCTCTTTACCTTATGCTTACGAAATCATTTGTTTTGTCATCATGGTTTATACAATTGCTAAGGAAAGTTTCGAATTTAATGTGCACTGTAGGTGCTTCTTTAGTTACAGAAAAAAAGTTAAACACCCGTGGTGAAGTTTTTGTAAACTTTTAGTTGTGTTGGGTAGATATTTGCTTGATAGTTGAATTTCTGTTATGAAAATAGGTCTACAATGATATTTCATCCGTTCAAAACTTTTAATGAGACATAATTTGTAGGATATATTCGGTTTAGCGTCGCATTTTAATCCAAAACGCAGTAGAATCCTCGTTGTCGAGTTGTCCATCCGACACCATTACATTGCTGTTACTGATGATTTATCACAAAGCTACGTTGATATTACTTGACGATAGGGATGATTCAGTTACGAAAGTTTGATTATTCTATCTTAAAAATTTGAAAAAATTTAACAGCTTTGAGAAACTTTATATTTGACATAATTGGTCAACCAATTTCGTAATAAATCGCTCATCACATACCTGTTTGCCAATATTGTGGACCCTTAAAATTACTCGTTATCCTTATTGGTTCGCAAGATATTTTTGATTGGAGATGCAACAGGTTCCCCTGTGGTTAAAATATGTAACGTCAATACGGAAAAAAAGTATCCCAGGTAAAGCATTGTTCACTACCATCAGAAAAAGCTTTTTCATCGGGAGATCTGAAACACATAAAACATATCTAAAATAAAACCTTTTGCAATACCATGGCAAAACAAGATGCCCTTACGGGCAGAAAGATTTCTGCAAAATCAGTTGAAAAGTGAAAATATGAAAAACGAAATACTATAATAGCATTCTTGAAACTTGAATGATTTTGAATCATTGAATGGTTGAATAATTTCTACAATATATTACATTCCTAATTACATGCTTCTCAGGACAATTAAGGCATAATTGACACAATGACACAATGAGAAACTTTATTATAATGTATATATACTGCCAATAAACTGAACAACATGTTTGTTGATACAAAATAATATAAAAGATACATGGATCCCATCAGATATCTTAATGAGTATGATCGTAACTCATAAACTCAAAACATTTTTCCAAGAACATATAAATTTTGGTGATGCAAAATACATTTATATCGATTAAAATCAACATACATAACATAGTTAACTCATATCAGAAATTTCTGTTTTAGTTTGATTAACAATATGGCATGCACTTATATTCTTCATCTAAGTTGAAATTCATGATCAGTTTAAAAAAAATCTTTAGGAAATTTAAGAAAGGTTGAATGATTTTTACAACATAACATTACACTTCTGATTACATTCATATGCACCCAAAGGCATTGCAAAACTGTAACTGACACTACGCGAAACTTCATTGCATATACGTATACACCACCGATAAACTTAATTGCATCTGAATGACATAAAACATCCCTTCTTTTGGGAGTACAAAATCAGCTTATGTTTATATTGCTATTTTCAGATGTCACACAGTGACTACGTACGTAAATCATAAACTTTAAACATTTGATATGTACTATCATCTCCTTAATTACAAACGTAATTCCCAATATTGCAAACACAAAAACCTAACAAAGATTTTGATCATTTAAAAAATAATATATATACCTATGCATGCTCTAAACACCACACACACACACATATTTATATAACTGAAAGGAAAATTTTGGGTTGTTGCATGATTTGCTGTGTATTGAGTTTACAGGCAATTGGAAGATGTTTGAATTCGCTACTGTAATTAGGAAAGCCATTTATAATAAAGGACATTGACAATATATATAACTTAAAAACAAATCAAACATTAAAACATTAAAAAATTATCATCAAACATTAAAACATTACATTAAAACATCAGTAGACCCACATTTTTGATGTTGGAGCTGAGGAGGACTCTAAGCTGAGCTTCAGTATCCACAGCTTAAAAAGAATAACAGCCCATACATGAAACAAACGAAGATGTTTTGTGTTTTCACTAAAAACAAACAACAAATGTATACCTTTTTCACTCTTCTGTTTACAAAATGTTGAAATCTTCTTTAGAAAAGAATGATCACAGTTCAAAATAATTCGAAGTTTCTTCTATAGATTTTGTTTTCATCTTAAAATATGTATATGCTCTTAAAAATCCATTTAATATTGACCAAAGAAACTTGTAAATCTAAAAGGGTTTCTTCGCTGGGTGACATGCGTTGCACGACGTTTTGGTTTCATGTAAACGCACGCATGAATTTTCAAAAAACCGCTAGGTTTGGACAGTAAGAAAAAAACGAAAAACCAAAGCCGGTTCTAATAGCTTTCTTGCTTTCGCAGAAATCTAATAAATGGTCCACAGAGTAAAACAACAAAACAAAAACAATATTAAACAACAAAAAAGATTAAAACTTAAAACTAAAAAAACTAAAAGGTAAATTTTTATTGAAACCATACGTCAAGGTAAACAAAAGCCACGATGCCAAAAGTTGTGAATGTGTCATGAATTATATACAAATTTATACCTTCCAACGATTTTCTTCGCATGAAGGGAAAGATTGGTATCAACAGTGAACATTGTTCTTCGGCAACCCTGAAAGCCATGATTTAAAACCATGAGATTCATTTTCTTCAAAAAAGAAAAAGATTAATGATTCAGAAATAATCTTACATGAGGATATTGTAAGAAAAACAAATCAAAGTAAGAAAGTTAAAGAATGTATTGCATCAAGAATACTTTTTAAAATAACTTTGCGTTACTTGCGCTGGTATGCATCATTGCCTGCTTTTCAATGAAAGCTTTATTAACTAACGAATTCAGATTGCTATCCTTTCTTAATCTCACGAACCAATAAAGACGTTCAAAACGATCAAAATAAATGCATTGTAAGGGTTGGTCCTCATACTAATTGTAGAAAAATAACGTTGCTTTTTGCGTGGTCTGACACACTATTACGAATGGGCCGTAAAATCGACCCGAAATTTATTTTAAAGAGTAAAAAAAGTGGATGCACAATGCATAGTTGGAAATGGATTTTTAAATTTTTCACTATTTGGTAGTGGAATGAATATTTATACCACTCACCAGCCGTATGTGACATAAAACCACAAACAACCAGCATTAAGTAATTATCAAAATTATCAAGACAGAAAAATTAATTAAAAGGAAATGCAATTTGTTGTAAAAAACGCATTAAATAGAGGAAAATGAGCAAACGAGCTATAAATATATCAATCAAAATTGAAGGAAAGTTAAGAAAATTCAAATTGACATTTAATTTTCAATGGAAAAAGATGAATGTTGAATTCATATCAAATAGTGCTTTTTGCTTCACGTTTCGCAAACTACAATCAATTCCAGAAATGGCATGAGGTGGTCGATTCTTTTGAATGTCATGTATTCATCATAATTGGAATATCAGTGCACCGTAACGTTAAAGAGGCAGCACATGATGGAAAGAATATTAATGTTTCAAGAGTTTGGATATTCCCCTGAGTGCAACCAATTCTAGGTTTTATGGCGAACTTTGATGGTGCAATTACTTGCTGGGTACTTTGAATTAGTTGATGCATTTCACAAGGCAGAAGAAACTATTTGTAGAGAACTGTCAAGATTTAGGTGTAATTTAGATAGTAATGTCATGAAAACAAAGAAGTCAATCTAGTAGGCTTTTGTAATTATTTGCTTTTCTAAAGATCAATCTCAAGATTTATTGTTTCCTTCCTACCTATAAATGATATATCGCAATTGGACTTCACAATCTAACTAATTAGAATTGTTATTATTATTATTCAGGAAATACAGATTCGCAGGCCCATTAGTGCCTCTATGAATCGCTCGTAATTATAAGTCCTAACTTAAGTTTCTAGAGCTCCATAGTGTCGGTTTTCTTTTGTTACTTCTTATTGTCGTTTTTATTTCATTACTTCTTAGTGTCGGTTATTTTCGTTACTACTTTGTGTCGGTTTTCTATCGTTAGTTCTCAGTGTCGGTTTTCTTTCGTTACTTCTTAGTGGTGGTTTTCTTTCGTTACTTCTTGGTGTCGTTATTCTTTCGTTACTTCTTTGTGTCGGAAATTACGTCTTTTGTGATATTGCGTCATCATTAAATACATTAACTGAGACTGTTCTTAGGTTTTGGAACAATAATTGGATAAATTTTTGCAACTTGAGGGAATTATAGTCGCATACGTATCCGAATCTTGCTTTCATTACAAAAGAAGTTCGTGCACCATGGCATCAGAACCTACAAAAATGTACAGAATTGAAAGATGGAAACTTGTGATTGATTAAGAGTTCGATATTGAGATATTGAAATGCTTCTAATAATCATCAAACTGACTGAACAAATCACTAACAGCAGTGACCACAACTTGATATTGCAGAAAATAATTAATCTACTTTAAATGGAGAAGCTAATCGCGTTAATGACGTCCCAGTAAACACAAGCTGGTACGGACGTTTTTGAGTATAGTTAAGACGTTTTTCACAGGTCTTTCACAAAACGTCTTTTACAAAACGTCTTAAAGACGTCCTGAAGAGATCTTCTAAAAAACGCGTCTTCCATAAAACGTCTTTAACGAAACGTCTCAAAGACGTCTTTGACGTGCCTTTCATAAAATGTCTTTCAAAAGTCGTCTGAATTTACGTCTTATACGTCTTTTTTCCGAAAAACTTAGACACAGTATGGACAAAATTTGTTAAAGCAAACAGAACTGCAGAAAGCGAATGATACATCTTCCTACACTTTCTGCATATGTGACAACGTTCAGGGATTTAAGAACTCGATCTCAATGTTAATTCGGGTGGTAAAAGAAAGATAACAGATATTTTTTCGTCACGTTACTTTATTAAATGACAGTTATACAGTGTGTATCAAAATCCTATCCACCAATTTTCAAGGCGTATTTTTCATTACATGTCTGATAAAATATTGTGAATTTTATATCAATTTACAATGAAGGCCATTTGTAAACACAATAAAAAAAAATTAAAAATCATCACACAGTAAATAGATTTTTATTTACAACTTTTGGATTAATTGTTATGGGAAATTAATACGCAAAAGTATACTAAAACTTTCTAAAGATTTCATCAGCAGAACAAAAGATAATTACATCATTAAAAAGTCATTAGCATGTCAGTTAATTGACTTTTAAGAATTTAATGAACCGAACCGTTGAGTTTTTCTTCAATATCTTTTTGAAGAACAAATATTTTGGCAAACATTCTATATTAATGGATAAGGCATGAAAAGCTCTTTCGTGTGATATAAAATTCACAATAATGTATCAGCCATGTAATGAAAATTACGCCTTGGAAATTGGTGGATAGGATTTTGATACACGCTGTATAAAAAAGATCTGCTTAATAAAGTGTACACATTTTTTATCTTAGCTACATATCGATCACATCGCTCCCCCGGGCCTAATAAGGTAGAGTACATTACAATAGTACAGTGTGTTTCATAATGTTGGAAATGGAAATTTCAAAGTTGTTTTTTTATATGAATATACCGTCTTAATCGACCCTTAACAATTTAATTACATTTTTCCAAGACATTTTCCTTATTTTTTCAAAAACCACTTTTTCATTTTTCACAAAAATATACTAGCCGAAAGAGCTTGAAAATGGCTTTCCATTGATGTAAAAATTATTTTGAAATTCGGTATATTCATTTAAAAAAACAGCTTTTAAATTTCCATTTCCAACATTATGAAACACACTGTATGTATGCATTTTATTCTTTTGAAACCGCCTGTAACACGTGAATGTTTTAACTCTTTATCTCACATTGGTCGATTTTGACTTTTTATAATCATTCAACTGTACTATTTTATATTTATACATCTACAGCAACAAGAATTCTGACAAAAAGAATAAGCTGATTTCGATTATGAAGTGAAGACGTGATCGTCATGATAACCCATATTTTGAGTGATAACACAACATGTGATATTTTAAAAGGAGAAAGTTTTTATGCACATAGCTACGTTTATTGTAAATGTTAAAAGGTTAAAGTTTTGTGTAGATACTTTTTGAAAACATTGTTGCAGAATAAAAAGAGCAACTAATAATTTTCTGCCATTTTTCTTGCGTTTAACACCAAAACTAAAGTTTTGTATTTACATAACTTTCCGTCTCATCTCGTCTGGAAGCTGCGCTGAAGAGGCTTTGAAACTAGCTTCTAAGCGTTACAGATTTCAACCAAGTAAAATCTTATTATAAACGTCCTTGTGTCATCTTGAAAGACGTCTTAAAGACCATTTTCAGTCACTTTAAAGTCCGCTTTTGCGCTCGTCTAGAAGACGTTTCGAAGACGTCTTTGGAACTCGTCTAAAAGCGTTACAGATTTCAACCAAATAGATACGTATTAAAGACGTCCTTTTGGCATCTTGAAGGACGTCTTAAAGACGACTTAAAGACGTTTTAAAGTCGACTTTTACACTCGTCTTAAAGACGTCTCAAAGACGTCTTGAAACTCATCTCAAAGCGTTACACATTTCAACCAAGGAGAAACGTATTAAAGACGTCCTTTTAGTATCTGTAAAGATGTCTTAAAAACGACTTAAAGACGTTTTTGTGTTTACTGGGATTGCTTTGTGATTTTTGTTTCTTAAACTAAAAGTTACTCCTAATCGGACGATATAGTCAATTGTAGGATTGTGAGGCATGCATATTAGTTAGGAGGATTATCACATAGTAATTAAATTCAAAGTAGTCGCACGAGATAGAGATGCTGATGACGTTTGACAGGCTTATGCTTGCACACATACATATACACCTTCCGACATCCACAGTCTTTTGATGAAATGTTTACGGCAGTGTTGTTGTTATCACATAGCTTTTGGGATCTTTTTACAGTTGTCATATCTGCCTAGTGGTAACATCATCAATAAATCAATATGTGTCGTAAAATTATGTGCTAATGCTAGCTGTTTCTCCTCATATGGGATATATACCCTGGTGATATGAAGGACTGAAATTGGTAATGAATTCCTCCCAAGGACAAAATGTTTTAAAATTTGAACAAAACTGGACCGAAGGTCCCTTAAGGCGGGAATACATTAGTCATTTATATTTATTAGCTTGAATAGATCAATTAGATTTTCACCTGTTCCAGTTTAAATGAGAAGCGTTTGAAAAAGTTGGACGTGGCCAACTTTCATCGATATCTTTTTCTCTATTGTTTTCTGAATGTCTAATGTTTTAAATAAAAGAAAAGGTGAGGAAGTGGGGTCACACGAGATACAAATCGAATTAAATAGAAATATAGTCCCAGTGGGCAAAAGTCGCATAATAAAGAAATATAGTCACAGTAGGCAAAATCGTCATAAAACCACAATGACGAAGAACATTTTCATTGAAATCGTGTGTATATTTCAACAGAAATGCACTCCTTCACCATGATTTTTTAACAAATGTGCATGCTAGAAAAACATAGTTTCGTTTTTGGATATTTTCATATGTTTAGATTTGAATTGTAAAAAATGGTATCAAAGCAGAAACGGATTGAAAGCACGGCAGAATTTATTAATTTGTGGAAAGAAGAAGTTTGTATATGGGACGTTTCTTCTCCTTTGTGTCGAGATAGAGATGAAAGAAATAACAGCTTTCAACATTTAATGAAAACATTTTCTATGTCAGGTAAACGGTTTACTATTATTTACAATCATATCATAATTACAAATATGACTTGAGTTGTATCAAAACCATATGTCATATTTTTTTATATATATTTTTGGAAACGGACATCAAAAAGAAAATCAACACTTTGCGAACATACTTCTAAAAAGAGCTGGTAAAAATGATCCCCAAAAGTGGAGCTGGGTGATGTGAAGTTTACGAATCAAAATGACCGCTTTTGAATTCTATGATGTTTCTTCACAATAACAGCAAGAAAACCGCTTTCTTCATTTGTGAGTACTTTTTCATATCTATATGAACCTGTTTTGCCAGGAAATCTGCCCTGTTGTTTTGAAGTAATCACAAAAATATTCTTTTGTCAACTTTCCATCATTGTTATAGCTATTGCTTCTTGTAATCGATATCGAGGCCACGCCACACTGTTCGAATCTCAAACCTGATGCAATGTTTCCTCGTCTATATTTTCAAAGTCAAGACTATCTTTGGGTGCAGATAATGGAGCGTTATCTATCAAAAAATTGGGTAAAACACAACTTGTCAGAGTTATCTTTTCTACATTTTCTGGGTGAACTTGAATTGGTGACAGAAAAATTTAAAATCTATTTGCAAGTATACCAAGTGCATTTTCAACGATATGACGCGCTCGACTTAATCTGTAATTGAAAATGCGTTTATCACGTGACAAGCTTCTGAACGGGAAAGGTTTCATAATATCTTTTTTTAAGCGGGAAAGCATCGTCTGCAACAATAACATAAGGTAACGAAATATTGAAATTTCTTGGCGCTCTAGGTGTGATATACCAAGCAAATCATTATTAAGAGCCTCTGATAGAGTACTGTTACGAAAAACCACACCATCACTTATCTTTCCATTGCAACCAACATTTACGTATGTAAATTTTTAGTTGGCATCAACAAGCGCTAACAAAACTATGTTAAAAGTTCCTTTGTAATTAAAATAGAAAGAACCGCTTTGTTTTGTTTGTTTAATTACGATGTGTTTACCATCCATTGAGCCGATAGAATTGGGGAAATTCCATCTACCTTCGTATTCTTGAGCAATCACTCTCCATTCTTTCTCTGTTGATGGCATCTACAAATAGAAATTGCTTAATTTAAACTTTCGTTTCAGGAGGTGAGGGACGGCGATGAAAATAAGAACGAAAGAGAGGAATACTCACTAGAGGATTCATTGAGCAAGGTTTTGGATAAGGATGAAGTAACGGAACAGAAGTCCACGCTTCCAAAAAAGATGAAACAGAAAGAAAAAGTAAAGAGGACAAAGTTCTTTACGATGCACTGTCCTTCCTTGCAACTGTGACCAAAATGATCGATGATGCAGATGAAAACTTTGGTCAACATATTGCGGCAAGTCTCCTCAAAATCAAGGATAAACAAAAAAAGAGTACTTGAAGTTAGAAATACAAGAATCGATTTATAGTGTGCAGTTCGATATGCCGCAAACTACACCTGGACCCTTTCAACGCCATGTTCAAACAAACCGGTATACTGGCTTTCATTTGTTGCAAACAGGATTTAAGACAGAGTTTAATGTGCCTCAAGCACAAAGCATCAGTTTGCCACAGTTCACCAGTAGATACAAATCGCAACGTTATAGCCAACTTTATTTTAGCAGGGGTAGCTTCACAAAACCTTGTATCAAGGATGGACCAAGGATTTTTTAAGGGTTAGGCAAATATTTTTGCCAATCACACGTAAGGGCGCAATCGATGAAAGTTACGGCAGCTTACGTCTAAACCGATACGTACTTTGGAAAAGTGTTATAATGTTAAATAGGCACAAATAAGAGATTCAAACCAATGAATTCCTCCCGAGTTAAAAATGTCTTAAAAGTTCTGTACAAAAATAGTGGATGTTGGGACTTGTTTTGTCTGTTAAGAATAAAAGTCAAAAAAAGTCAAAAAAAGAATAAAAGTTGAGATATCAAAACGAGATTATAATATTGAGGCAGGTCTTGTTAAAAATACAATTTTCGTGTTAATGTAAACGGGTTTTTAATGAAGGTTTTATATCTGGAAAAAGATCAACAAATAATAAACATCTTGTTGTTCAATCTGAATATTTTCTTTTATAAAAGCGTTCTGTGAAATACATATAATCAGTTATATCATAGAAACATCGCCTCATATGAATGCTTGCTATTGACAGTCTGCAACAAAAGGGGTTTGTTTGTGCACATTATACGCCGGGATCGCCTTGACTCCGAAATCAGTGAAGTTAACGAAATAGAAATGAACAGGTGCTGGATTTACATCTGCAACCTCCCCATCATATGCGAATTCTTCATTGATATAATACGCTATGACTCTGTCACCTTTGTGTGCTTCCACTCCGAGGGGAAATACCCGATCAGGGGAAACATCTTCTTCCTTGTTGTCAACTGCTATTACTTTTACATTACTTTCCGGTGTTCCTTCAACTAAGGAATACGCGTCACATTTATAGAATCGGACACCGCTGTCATTCCTTTTTACGAAATGCTTGTAAGCTTCTGTACGTGCACAAAATATACCCTGTCAAAGTATAAGGTAAACAGAAATTATGGAAACATGATTAAAGACACAATAGATATTTCACAATAAGTGAAATGAAGTTATCTGAATCCCTACCAGAAGAAAAACAGCAATAATGTTTACAATCTTCATTGTGCTCTCTGTTGAAGACAAATGATAAATTTGCTAAAACATTTAGCTTTTTTTAATACCATTTGGATTAATTGTTGTTTTTTTTACGTAATCATTCTTTTTCCTTGACTAATTTTCCGCAATGACTAGATTTTCCTTGACGTTTCGCGTTCATCGTAATTATTGCTACTTTATCGTTACGTGGGTTAATTGTGACATGTAGTTTATGGAGTTCACCTCCCTATTGAATTTGTGAGACTACCAATTTTAAAAACATAATGTTTGCATGGTCCACTATTTTCACCTTGATGTCCACTGTTCCTCCAACTAAGGAAAACGCGTCATATTTAAATAATCGACTACAAATAACCTGGACATCCCTCTTCAGGGAGTGTTTGTGGTCGATACTGTGAAATACAAATTGCTCTCTCTCTGAAGTGAAAGTGTAAAAAATAATTGTTGAAATTGTAACTAAAGTCATATCAAATACAACGGACTGAGTATTAAATTTCTTATCTGAAAGACAACATTATTAATGATTACAAACCTTATCCTGTTCACAAATGGTATATTTAACCTTTCAACATGAACTCACATACTCTTTTAAATGAATTGTTTCAAATCCATAATACTCTCTTTAGCAATTTTCGCCATGTCCTAATTTTTCTTGACATTTCTCCGCCATGATAATTGTCACCATTTCTGTGTCACATGGCACATTGTTGACACGAAAGTTGTGCAGATCACCTTTATATTGAATTAACGGGGTCTTTTTTCAAAAGTCAATGAGCGCTGCCTTGTCTGATTAGATAAGAAGAAAAAACTAGGCCACTAATCATAGATCAGTGGGATTAAATTCCGTCTTTTTCCTTCTGTTTTTGTTTTCATGCCTTATTTGCATTAGTTCCCATTCCTTGTTATCGTTCTTCATTTCCTGATTCCGGATGTTCCGTGTTAACAATTAATGGAAATCAAGGAAAGACTATAACTGATTCAACAATAGAGATGGCCAATACTACAGGTATTTCTTCGATTTATTGAAATTGCACGTTTGTTGTATCCTAACCCTTGCTTTTAAGGTGATTATGTGTCCGAACTATAGGAGCGTTTCTATTCATATCATCACCATTACATATTTCATTGACACTATATATTGCATTTTGGATATTGGACTCTTTTGTCAGCTATTTTACAATGCAATGTAATACGCTAATGGTAATCTTTACGGTTCATGCCGAGCAATCCCTGCTTTTCATTTTCCACTTTAAAAAATTAACGGATATGGAAAACAACTAATGCTTAAAATTCAACAAGAGCAACCTAAAATCATAAGATCTGATCTATTGCATTCGGAGGAAAATAATCACCATATTACAACATTTGGTGCGCGTCAACGAAAATGTTAGCATCAAAATTCGAAACATTTACATGCTGCATATTGCTGTGTGAAAGAAAGTCCAAAACTTGAGAGTATAATCACAAAAAAACTCGTAGAAATGTATCCCACTATTTGCCCTTTCATCAATTACTTACTGTATAACAGTTATGTAACCAAATTGTTATTTCATTAAGTTGTGTTTCTTACTTAGGGCGTCCTTTGATTTGTGATTCAAGTAATCGGTCAGTGCATTTCCGCTGAAGTGGAACATTCAGTAGTTATATTGCTATTTTTAAGTATCGTGTTACTTATTAATGGAATGAATATTTACTCCATTTTCATCCGCCCATGTGTTGCAACTTTAATTGCTGATGGCACATCAGATCATCAGCATTTAATATTACAAGCATTTAACAATTAAAAATACAGGAAAATAGCTAAGTGGGAAAGAAATTTGTGGTAAAGCAGAGAAAATAAGTGAATAGTGTCAAGTCCACTTGGAACGAACTAAACGTCATCAAAAATTCAATCAAAATTGAAGATAAATTAGAAAAATTCAAATCGATAATAACTTTTTAATGAGAAAGGATGAACAATGCAACCACAGTAGCTGTTCTTCTTCTTCTTCTTCTTCTTTTTTTTTTTTATAATAAATAAAGTAACAAACATATAGGGCAATAGGCTTGAACACCTCCGAAGCATCCAAAGGTGAGATCGCCAGGTATTCAGCCTAAGAAGTAACACAGAATAAATGACATATAAAAGCATGGAGTTCGATCTCTAAAAAACAGTATCACTGAAAAGTGATTGACTGAAACGCTCAGTCCTCTTGATATATTTAACTGTCAAACTAAGAATCTGTCGGTTAGTCATCTCATAAAACATTGGGTTTCCATATAAAAGAATTCTGACTATAACGTTTCCACAAAAAGGCAAGATAGGAATGTTCGCGCTTTGCAGGTCTTTGAATAAAATACTCCTTAAATTTGAAAAGTTCGAGCAGTGAAGAAGGTAGTGTGTCGTTGTTTCCTCTGCATTAGTCCGACATGAGCATATCGGATCAAGTGTATCTTGGAAGTTATGCCTAAATTTATGTGCTTTCACGTGACTAAAGTCTACTCTTAGGCGGGTAATGAAAGTCACACCTGTTATGTCATTCAGCCTATAAACTGAGTTCTGCAATGGTTTGCGACCTTTTAAAATTTCTCTTTTGAAAAACAATAGATTTGGAAGATTCCTCAAACCAGCGTCCAGCTTATTCCATTCAGTGATGCAATGCGGGAAAAAAGAATTTCGGAAACAATCAACTCTCCCAAACATAGGGGGTATGGCATAAGTAGCTCTAAAGGAGTAGTGTGGGGCATCATTCCGACGCACTATATCTTGCAAGTATTGGGGTGCCGCGCCATTTACAATTTTGTAAAACATGCACATCCTTATACAATACCTTCGATCCGACAAAGTTTCAAGTCCAAGTTCAAGATAAAGTTTTTCGCGGGAAGTTCCAGAGAAGCATCCAGATATCCCCAAATCAGCACTGTATTGAATGGATTCCAGACGTTGAGTAAAGGAATCATTTTCAGGGTTGTCGTAAATAATATCCCCATAATCGAGATTAGGCCTTATATAAGATTTATTGTCAAAAGTGTATCCCTAGGAAGAGCACTTCGCAACCTCTTTAACATCCCGATACCGGTATTGACTTTGGAGATCTTCTCATTCAAATGATGACGGAAGTTTAACTTGCAGTCTAAATGTAAGCCAAGATGTAACTGGACATCTTGACGCACAACAGGTATGCCATTGAAATATATGTCATGAGGGTCAGAAATATTCAATCTTCTCGAGAATAACACTTCAGCGGCTTGTTTAGAAATATCCGGATTAAAAGACATTTTCCATTGGCGAGCCCATTCATTCACTTGACTAAGATCAGCATTTAGCTCACTAGCCGTAAGAAACGGATTAATTGCCAAGGAAAAAGGAAGTGTCATCAGCAAAAATATCAACTGTCGATTTCATATTGTTCGGAAGGTCATTTATGTAGACTAAGAAAAAAAAGTGGACCAAGAATTGAACCTTGGGGAATGCCAGCTAAGATTTTTTGCCATTCAGATTCATTACCATTTAAGACAACCCTTTGAAACCTATCTGATAGAAATTCTGTCAATAAATTCTAAAGTTTTCCAGTGATACCGTAAGTTTTGAGTTTAAAGACTAGGCCCTCGTGCCAAACCCTGTCGAAAGCTTTAGATATGTCTAGGAAAACCCCACGAGTGTCCAACGGTGGATTAGCATTAAAACCTTGGTAAATGCTATGCGTGATGGAAAGTAATAGGGATATACAGGAATCATTCTTGCGAAAGCCAGATTGACTAGGAGTAAAAATGCTGTGCTGCTCAAAATAGCCATGAATCTCGTCGTAAATGCACTTTTCAAAAATTTTACCTAAGATCGGTAGTAGAGACACTGGTCTATAATTCTTGACAGATGATTTATCTCTCTTTTTGTGACACGGCGTGAAATTACCCCTTTTCCAATAACCATGATATATCCCATTATCTTGTGAGGAATTAAATATGTCAATTAGTGGCTTCTCTATGGAGTTATCACAGATTTTGACCATTCGAACAGATATCTGATCCCAGCTATGGGATTTATTTACGTCAAGTGATCTGATAATTTTGATATTTTATCCTAACGATGATCGGTTAGAAAAAAAGGCTTGGGCAAACTACTATCCGTTAGGACTGGGGTGCACTGATTAGCGTAGAAAGTTTTAAAGATGTTTGCCTTTTCAAGAGGATCGGTTATAACCCTGTTTTGATGGTGAATTGGAGGAATTTGAGGCAATTTGCGCTTGTTTAAGAATCGATGTATTACAGACCAGTATTTCTTCGGGCCAATGTTAGGGTCATTGAAGGATTTGCCAAGGTTTGCATAGTAAATATCTTGACCTGTTTAATTGCTACTTTACAGCGAGATTTGATTGCACGCAGCTGTTTGAAGTCAGACATCTTGCGTCCATGTTTAACATAAGGTCGGTATATCTTAGCTTTCTCAAGAATCATCCCCTTAATCTCAGTTGTCATCCGAGGCGCATCCTTATCCCTAATCATTATGATTTTATTAGGGACGAAGTTACTGAAAACGTTACGGACACAATCTGATAGGAATTCGACCCGTTCACTGGCATTGAGATGTAAAAAGGTTCTCTGCCAATTAATGGTATCAAACCAATTCTGAATGGCAGTTTTATTAGCTTTTGCAAAATCCAAGATACGTCAATGGTAGGCCGGCGAAAAAGGAATTTTGAAATCCACAGTCGCATAAATCACTTGATGATGACATCTGGGATACAGTGATGGAAAAATCCCTGAGTTTACAATGTAACTATCAGCTGAGTAAAGGTGAGGTCAATGCAGGAGCTTGAATTCTTTAGTAAGTGCGTAGGCTCATCAATAATTTGAGATAAGCCGTTTTGAGAAGTTAAGTCGAATATTTCAACACCCTGTGGCGTAGTTGTATCACCGTCCCACCAGTCCGCATTTCTGGCATTAAAGTCCCCCAGATAAATAGAACAGTCAGGCGAGTAACTATTGATGTTTACAATAGTGTTCTCCAACTTGTCCCTAAAGTTTGAAAATTCTTCTGCGTTTTGGCTCGGGGAACGATAAAGAACAGTAAGGTATAACGTTTTAGAGCCAAACTTCAATTCGCACACCACGCATTCGTCTAGGGTTGTAATGTCAGATTTGCGGACTAGCGGTAGGTGTTCCTTAAAATAAATACAAACTCCACCCCGTTTTGTGTCGGATGGGTGATTGCAACGTAAAATGGTGTATCCTGGAAGAACAGGTCGTTGGTCATCATCTGAGATAGAAGAGTTTAAAGAAGTTTCCGAAATGCAAAAAATAACTTAAGCACTGACAAAAACGTAGAGATGTGTGAGAGCTTGGCGAAGTCGTCAACCCAAAGGCTATTTAGGTTCCAATGACATACTGAGAGTGACCCTGATTTTTCCCTTTGAGGGCCCGGATTACGCTCAATATCGCCAGACAAGAGAATGAGAATAAAAAAGAAGAAAGCAATTGCAATTTTGAGTAACTTAACAAGGAAAATGTTCTCCTTCCCAGCATTAAAACTAAAACTACAATGATATGAAATGTTGAATCATTGTAGTGTATTTTTGTAACGATTCACCTTTATAATCATCAGTCTGATTATTTACTGTTTTGATCTTTCCCTAAAAATTTTCAATTAATATGGGAATTTGATTTAACAAATAACGAACTCAGCAGTGAAAGTAATTACTTCCATACCGATTTTCAACACCTGAAGAAGGAATTACAAGAAAAGTCACATTCTGAATTTTTCTTTCCTACAAAAAAAGTCAGACCATCCTTAGTTTTTGGAAAAGTGATTCGAAGAACAGATGTTTGACATCTTTTTCCTTATTTTTATGCTAAATCTCAGACCCGTATTCTTACAAAATTATTTTCGTTTCAAAAGAAACTCGTGCACCTTCAGGACCTACAAAAATGTTAAGAACTGAAAGATGTACAAGCCATTGATTTTGATTAAGACCTTGATATTGTGTCTTCCTTTTGTTGACTTTAGTGCTTCTTTGATTTCAGACAGGCTTGTGATCATATATGCAGATATGTATGATACAACATTCTTTTAAGCAATGTTTCTCATTATCAATCTATTTCCGCACGCGTAAACGTAGGATGGATTGCTACGAAAGTCCAATATCCTTACACTTGTGCGAGAGAATTTGTGATTTGTTTTAGTGAAATGTAAAGATTCACTGTACCTTTCCGAAACCGTCACTCGCAACATCTGCCATTTTATACAACATGTGGCTGATACAACCTTTTTCAATGGAAGACAAACATTACAGTAGGAAAGTTTTCACCCCACGGCACAATAATTACAATGTGCAGATTAGTGACCACGAATCAAAAGTATAATTGAAATGGTTCCAATTATCATCAAACTGATTGAACATACCATAATCATTCAAAACTTACAAAAAAATATTTAATCTCATTTGAATGGAGAATCTAATTGCGTTAATGACGCAAAAAACGTTTAAGCATCATGAGAATTGATATTGTACTGCACTTCTGCATTTTTCCGTCTACTCAGTATATTTTCCTTTATTCTATGCTTCTATGTAAAGAGCATAAAGCCGTCAAATTTATATTTATGTAGTTCATTGATTTAATTAAAAGAATCCAATTTTAGCTTTAATGACATTTTTCTACACAAACTGTAATGCTTACAACAGTGATGCCACCCATCAACGCCACGTATCTTAAACTCTCCATGTTTGCTGATGGTAGCTGTTTTCTGTCTATTGAGATATATGTCCTGGTGATCTGAGTGAAAGAAATTGCTGATGAATTTCCCTCCAGTGCAAAACGTTTTAATATTTATACAAAGCTGGAGGGAAGGTCCATTAGCATTCATTGCAAAATCGGTACTTTTGGACAGAAACAATGGGTCTTGCTATTTCTTTTGTTTTGCTAAAGGTATAAGTCAACTAAAAAATTAAAGTTGAGAAGGCACTAAGTACTTCATTGTAAATAGGAATATTCCAAAATTCATTAGAATTTCAATAGAAGATATTTAAAACGACAGAATAATATTCAAGCATGTCTTGTCAAAAATAGCTACAATTTTTTTGCTAATGTAAACAGGTCTTAAATGAAGATTTTATGTCTGAATATTTCTTTTTAAAAATCTTAAAAGCGCCCTGTGAAATACTTCTAATGAGTTATGTCGTAGAAACTTCACCTCATTTGAATGCTACCTTCTAACAATCTGCAGAAAAAGGAATTTGTTTGTACACGTTCTTCCACGGGAGAGTATCAACAGCATTGTTATTATCGAGTCTAACGTCAAATGAAGAAACAGGTCCTAGATTTAAATCTTCAACCCTACCACCATATGCGTATTCTGCACCGTCAAAAGGGTACGCAATGACTCTGTCACCTACAATTGGCTTCACTCCACGAAAAAATACCCGATCAGGGGAAACATCTTCTTCCTTGTTATCAACTGCTATTACTTTAACATTACTGTCCGATGTTCCTCCAACTAAGGAGAATGCGTCACATTTATAGAATAAAACACCAAGAACGCCATCATTCCTTTTCACGAAATGCTTGTAGGATTCTGTACGTGTAAAATGTGCCCCCTATGAAAATGTAAAGAAAAACGAATTATCAAAATCTGGTTTAAAGATACAATAGTTATTTCACATTAAGTGAAATCATATTATTTAAACCCTTACCTGAAAAATAACAGCAATAATTAATACAATCTTCATTTTGCTCACTATTGAAGACAAATGATAAGTTTGCTGGAACTTTTAACTTCTTATATACAATTTTGATTGACTACTTTCAAACTCCTCTTTATATAATTTTTCATTGAATAATTTTCCGCAATGACTAGACTTTCTTTAATGTTTCATAATTGTCGCCACTTCATTGTACGTGGGTTAATTGTGGCATGTAATTTATGTTTTTCATTTTCCTCAGATAGCTTTTCCATTGTGGTGTACTACCCTGGAAACAACTTGTTTACTTGATGCAGTTTGTGTAATAACGATTACACCAATTATCAGCAAAACATATTTCATTCTGTGTAGCGACGGTTTCTATTAGTTGATTTATGAGAACGGTGTGTAGCACAAACATGAACTTTATTATTTTCTTATTCGCTTTGCTCAAACAAAAAAAGCCTGATTTATTTGCTGTATCTGGGGATAAGAAACAAAGATTATCTGGTAGTAATGGTGTCATCTTAACATGTGCGAAACATTAAGGGACACGAAGCAGGAATAAAAAAATTATATAAAGAATCTTTTAAACTTAAGATTTCCAGCACAGCTAGCAGGTGTTGGCTATCATCTTCAATGTAACCCTCTTTGAATCTTTTGGCATTGCCATCTCCCATGGATTTTAAGCAGACGATCTGGAACATCAGCATTCGTTGCAGCTGTTGCTCCACTTGAACGTAGGCTGTGGAGACCGAAGTGTTTCTTGTCCAGATCAATGGATTCCAGCGAATCTAAAGGAATCTCACACGTTTTCTTGTGCAACTAAGAGGATTATTCTGACTCCACAAGAAACCAAACTTGTTCTTCGAAGACATTGATATAGCTCTGAATAAGTACAAGTCAGAATTGCTGTTTGGTAGCCCAGCGTGGCTTTTGTGAATAAATAGTTATATACATTGGTTGGAAAAAACAATGTCGAATCTTTTTAAGTTACTTATTTCACTGCACCGGAACAAACCGTGGAAACCCAGCAAACAGATATGCATCGTTCTCGTTTTACTCGGATTAGTATCCTTGCTAATGAGTTTTCGTACAGTAGATGAAGTTGGGTCACCGTGATTGGTTTTGTCTTTCTCACTACGTGTTGACAGATGCGCCTTCCTGCATCTAGCATGTTAACTACAAGAACATTTTTACATGGGTTAGTATAGCCTGTCGTTATGTGGCAGAACTTGATCAAATAGAAACCTCCTTCAATTTTTGGAAAGGAGGTGTCCACTTGGATTAGGTTGAGAACGTATAATGGTACGGTAAGGGCAGATGCCGATAATTTGGAAACAGCAAGTTTTTTGCAGCAGCTTTTTAAAAGGAAAATGTTCCTTAAAGAGTTCTATAATTAAAGACAAAATTAGAAAAAAAAGAACAGAAAAACAGTTTGCACAGTGGTTACCTGTTCTTGATTACCTGTTTTCATGCAACATTATACCGGATGGTTACCTGCTTTCCACAGGTTTTAGACGGAACAACCACAAGTTTCAGATGGAAGAGCGAGGGCTTGTGTTTTGCTTTCTCACTTATTTGCAATGAGTTTATTCACTTCCATTATTGTTTGTCCACAACCGTCACTGAGGAAACTTGCTTATTGTTCTTTGTGTCTGTCAACCGCCTTGAAACAAATTTCCTTTTCGTCCTCGATTTTATACCGTATTTTATCTGTCGCACCGTGCAGTGCTAAAAAATATCGTGACAGTATTGATGTTTTCCATGAATACTTCTGACACTTCCTCCACCAGCATCAATGTTTGCATTTATCTCCATCTAGAGGTTCCGACAAATAGCCTGATTTTTTTACTGAAAATGTTACAGCAATCGTGGTGTTACGATATAAGTGTTGGGAAACTGGTTGCGACTTACGTGTGATCCTCAACTCCATAGTATGCCAACCGCTGTATCGGGCAGTGGTTAGATTTTCCACTTTTTACAAAAGCATTAGCGATACAGTTGGAAATGGCTCTATAGTCAGTAGTCACGCACCGAGTCAAAAAAAGTACCGGTGTTTCACAAAAAATATCTTTCGATTGAAAATTATGAAAGATGGTTATTTTTATTTCTGAATAGAGAAATTCTTTACCTATATTTTGGTGTATCACTTTTCTAGTTTAGTTGAGTAGAAAAAAATTAAGGACAAAAAACTGGAAGTGGTGCTTGCAAAAATCTTCGAAAAACGGACAAAAAAGCCGAGCGAAATATCTTAAAACAATATTTACGTTTTTATTGCAAACCAGAAGGGAATGAAACGCGTACACAATTAAATGGCTAAAGCTTATAATAAAGTTAAGTAAATAGTTCAAACATTTTTTAACATTTTCTTAAAACTTTATTCACTGAAACTTTTTATTAGGACTAACCTTTTATGAAGCCTGTCTTGCATAAAATATTGAGAAATGCCGCAACTCCGTACGGCAAAGAGTTTGGGTATGTATCCAGTTTGCTAGGGTAAATATTACTAAAGAGTTGATTAGACAAAATGTGTTTTTCTTTCAATCCTCATAGCCTTTTCATTAATATTATCGAATTTTGTCAAAGAATCACGCAGGAACATTTGTTCGGCTTTTTTGTCCATTTTTGGAAGATTTTTACAAGGACTGCTTCCAGTTTTTGTTCGATTGGAAGATTTAAAGATTTCCAGTTTTTGTTCGATTGGAAGTTTTACATCAATTTTTCAGGTTTTTCATGATGTGTTACTTATTCATTTTTTAAACCAATCGTTTATCAGTATAACAATACACTCAAAACGTATTGAGAAAAAACTTCGACTTATTATCAGCTTTTGTTTTAAAAAAGTTACGCACTCTAACATGGGTGCTTTTAAACGTAGGGGGAAAATGGTTTCTCTTCTTAAAAAGATCGCACGGGAGGAGAGAAAAAAGGCACGTGCTAAATGAATAAAGTGAATAAAAACATGTTCGATCAGAAGCGCATAACAAAGAAATTAAATTATTAAAACAAAAGCAAAAAAATATTTGGTTCATGACCCACTTTTTTCGTGTAAGGAAAGCTTCGGTTTTTAAACATTTTGATTGCACGAAAAAAAGGTTCATCGATCTCAGACCAAGCGTTAGGATACAACACTGGCAAACCGAACACGCTTATGCCACCCTGCTTGTTGTCCAAAATGTTTAATCAGTTGGTTTCTTTGTATCTAGTTGATGTACTGTTTTCAAAACCAAGTCAACAGTAGTCCTTGGAATATAAAATTAATAATAATTTTAATAAAAAAACCGTTATTCCTGTTGGTTCACCAGCCAAAAAAAGTCACGTTCGATTGAGGTTGCAATTTGTTTCGCACTGACGTCGCACACAAAAAAGGAAATAATTTCGTTCACAACTTAATCTACCATTTTGCGTGACTTACAAACAAACAGACGGAGAATCGGCTATTAATATATAGACTAGCCGCCAAGGCGGCGTCGCTCGTCGCCCATGTTCAGCATGCGTTGACTTCACGAAAAATAAAATAAAGGAATTGCCAACCGAAAGTGTTACCATGTTGTAGAGCTCGAAAAACTGATAAATAAAATGTATGGGATCGTTCCGCTACGATCAACCGTTACAGAGATATCATTCTTCAAAGATTTTGATGACGTCACAGACCCCTCCCAAAAAAATTAGACCCAAATTTTTCGTCGCCCCATCGCCTGTATCGCGGACCCCAAAAAACGTCAGTTATCCCTAGAGGCAGATTCGAAATCAAATATCAAATATCAGTTTAAACAATGGTTCCAAAAAAACCCAAATTTCATGATGTGTTATTTATTTTTTAAAACAATCGTTGATCAGTACAACAATACACTCAAAACGTAGAGAGAAAAAAACTTTTTATTAGCTTTTGTTTTAAAAAAGTTACGCGCTCTAACATGGGTGTTATCAAACAGGGGGAAAATGGCTTCTCTTCTTAAAAAGTTCACACGGGAGGAGAGAAAAAAGGCACGTGCTAAATGAATAAAGAGAATAAAAAAACGTTCGATCAGAAGCGCTTTATAAAAAGAAATTAAATTATTAAAAGAAAAGCAAAAAAATATTTTGTTTCATGATACTCTTTTTTTACCTATCGGTTTTTAAACATTTTGATTGCTTGAAAAAAATGTTCACCCGTCTCAAACAGTCAGTCTGGCAAACCGAACATGCTACCACGTTCTGCCACGGCTGCTTTTTGTCCAAAATGTTTAATCAGTTAGTTTCTTTGTATTTAGTTGATGTATTGTTTTCAAAGCCAAGTCAACGTGGAATATAAAACTAACACAATAATAATAAAAACAAAACGTTATTCCTATTAGTTCATCAGCCAAAAAAAGTTACGTTCCATTGGGTTTGCAATGTATTTGCTTCAAACTCACGTCGCACACAAAAAAAGAAATAATTTCGCTCACAACTCAATTTACCATTTTGCGTGACTTACAAACAAACAAACAAACAAACAAACAAACAAACAGACAGACAGAGAATCGGCTATTAATATATAGACTAGCCGCCAAGGCGGCGTCGCTCGCCGCCCATGTTCAGCCTGCGTTGTATCACCACCTGCTCCAAATTATTGCACTTAAAACCAGCGATAAGACTTCCTTTGCTGCTGGCTTTATCGCTTAATAAAGCTCGTTTGCACGTGAAGAGAAATATGTTCCTGGTGTTTCAAATCTTGCATGTTCTTAACTCAGCCGTTCATTGTCGCGGTCGCATTTAAAATGTTAGTAGACTTTCTTGCTTTACACAATGCATTCCGAACGTGAACTTCACGTGGTTTTTATTTACGATTTTAAACCAATCAAATATCAGTTTAACAATACACTCAAAACGCAGAGAGAAAAAACTTTTCAACTTATTATTAGCTTTTGTTTTACGCGCTCTAACATGGGTGCTATCAGAAGTAGGTGAAAAAATGGTTTTTACGGTAGCAGCGAAAGCGAATACCGTATTAAAACACCCGTGGACTACTACTACTACTACTACTACTACTACTCCTCCTCCTCCGGCCGAAATAGCAATTAGTCTGCGATTTAGAGTCTGCGGGACTCTATCAAAAGACCCAATTTCTTGTTAGTAAAGCTTATTAGTTCAAAATTTCTTATTACCTCGTTTGGTTTGTTAGCTATTACACTATGTTTGTTTATTAAAGTTTTCAAAGACCTAGTCCAAAAAGGCAGTTTATTTGTTGGAATTCAATTTTGGTTTCGTCAGAAATTATTATTATTATAAACAAACTTTTTTTTTCTACATAAGCTCTTACGAAAAAATTTCTTATAAAAAAAACACACCGCTCACACATGTATAATTCTTTTGTCTTTAAATAAAATGTTGCTGGTGTTTTTGGTTAGACCCTATTTACACTAATTAATCATTTTCATCGAATTTATCGTTAATGCCTGTTTTCCACCAGTGAGATATCTTAGAAAACATCCAGTAAAGAAGTTTTTAGTACTTAAAGTAAAATTTCGAAAGCATTTGCGTGAAAAGTAAACTTGCTGCTACCGTTTTGCGCCATCTGGCTCTTGTTCTTCTTAAAAAGATCACACGGGAGGAGAAAAAAAATGCACGTGCTAAATGAATGAATTGAAAAAAAAACGTTCGATCAGATTAAAATAGATTAAAAGAAATCGATTAAAAGAAATTAAGACAACTATTAAGACAAAAGCAAAAAAAAAAAAAATATATATATTTTGTTTCATGATTCTCTTTTTTTTTACCTATCGGTTTTTAAACATTTTGATTGCTCGAAAAAAAGTTCACCCGTCTCAGACAGTCACAAAATTCATTTGTTCAGATTTTTATGACGTCACAGACCCCTCCCAAAGAAAGTAGACCCAAATTTTTCGTCACCCCATCGCCTGTATCACGGACCCCAGATAACGTCAGTTAGCCCTTTTGATTTCTCGATAAAAAGTTCACCCATCTCAGACAATCACGAAATTCATTTATTCAGATTATTATGACGTCACAGACCCCTCCCAAAAAAATTAGACCCAAATTTTTCGTCACCCCATCGCCTGTATCGCGGACCCCAGATAACGTCAGTTAGCCCTAGAGGCAGATTCGAAATCAAATATCAAATATCAGTTTAAACAATGGTTCCAAAAAAAAAACCAAATTTCGTGATGTGTTATTTATTTTTTAAAACAATCGTTGATCAGTACAACAATACACTCAAAACGTAGAGAGAAAAAAACTTTTGTTTTAAAAAAGTTACGCGCTCTAACATGGGTGCTATCAAACAGGGGGAAAATGGCTTCTCTTCTTAAAAAGATCGCACGGGAGGAGAGAAAAAAGGCACGTGCTAAATGAATAAAGTGAATAAAAACATGTTCGATCACAAGCGCATAACAAAGAAATTAAATTAGCGTGCTAAATGAATAAAGAAAATAAAAAAACGTTCGATCAGAAGCGCTTTATAAAAAGAAATTAAATTATTAAAAGAAAAGCAAAAAAACATTTTGTTTCATGATACTCTTTTTTTACCTATCGGTTTTTAAACATTTTGATTGCTCGAAAAAATGTTCACCCGTCTCAGACAGTCAGGCAAGGATACGTTAGGATACACTGGTAAAGGCGGCCGCAAATCGAGACAACATTTGTGACAACATGCATTGACAACATTTGTTGGCCAACATGTTGCCTCGATTTGCTATAGCGAGCAACATGTTGGAGAAGGAAAAAAATCTTAAAAAATGTTGGCCAACATTTTTAAACTTTTTTAAAAATGTTGGCCAACATTTTTGATGATATTTCATGTTGCTCTATGTTGCTTGCGATTTGCTATACTTTTCAACATGTTGGCCCAACATTTTGGACAACATTTTGATATTATGATGTCTTTTCGAATGTTTTTTATACTTTTCGAATGTTTTTAATCCCATCGGACCTGTATGAAAAAAATATCAAAAGAAAATCCAAACAAGAAAGTTCAATAATTTCATTAAAATGGATGAAGCTTCGCAACGTAATAAATTTAAGTGGGACGATGAGTCAGTGGAAAAACTCATTGACTTGTATGAGGAAAGACCTTGTCTATGGGACATTTCCGACAAAAGCTATTCAAAAAGAGATAAAAAGGAGAAGGCTTTGTCTGAAATTAAAGAAGCTATGGATATGGATCTAAAAACCATACAAGCTAAGTGGAAATCATTACGAGCCCAATTTGGTAGAGAGATTTCTAAGGAAAACAAAACAAAGAGTGGCCAAAGTACTGACGAATTATTCGAG
Source organism: Turritopsis dohrnii (assembly GCA_027922465.2). Lineage (NCBI taxonomy): Eukaryota > Metazoa > Cnidaria > Hydrozoa > Anthoathecata > Oceaniidae > Turritopsis > Turritopsis dohrnii. The sequence goes on along the minus strand of BQMF02000264.1, from coordinate 94,577 downwards.
AGTTCCTGGCAATTCATGCAAAAAATGAAGTTCGTGGATCAAGTAAAGAAAACAGCCAAGAGTTTATCAACAATAAACTTTGAATCACAGTCGATGATGGTCAACGACGAAAGTGATACTGAAGATCTGATGGATGACTCTATCGAAATGGAGGCTAATTCACAAAGACAAGTCAGCAGGAAAAGATGCATCACTCCTGCTGAAGAAAGACAGAAACAAAAGCAAAAGTTAATTGCAAAGTGTATTGATGTGTTGGATAAGCCCCAAAGCCCAAAACGCCCATTACTTGAGGATCCATTCGCTCTATACGTGTCAGAGCAACTGAAAACCTTGGACAACAAGAGTCGTTGTATTGCAGAAAAAAGAATCAACGATATCATATTTGAAATAAAAATGCAAGAGTTTGGTTCTGGTGCTGCTCACTATTCAAAAAACAACCAATTTGTACATTCTCGACACGCTCTGTCCCCAGCCCCAATTAACCCTTATGATGTATACTTCAATGCTTCAAGATTATAATAATTGACACGTTTTTATTATGTAACTTATAATATAGTTTATAGTATATTTTACATAATATTGTTTACATTTTATGTTTTTGTTATTAAACTTTTCAAAGAATAAAATGTAGTTAACTTTTAGTTTATAGTGTTTTTCATGACCGTTCCCATTGCCAATTGACACTTCCTCCTTCGCTCATGAAATATTCTGTAAAAATTTCTCTGATCACCTTAGCATTTCTTGATGCATTTTTTCCTGTCTGTTTTGGAAAAGATGTAGAAAATACCCCAAGCGGATTTACTTGCTCAGATCGCCAGGATCCTGGAACTAATTGACCATTTCTATCAACATAATCAATTAAACCAGGTAGTGTGTACACAGATTTACTATTTATCCGGAGGAAGTTATGCAGCACCAAAGCACATGATGTTATTGTACGAGCTTTTTCTGGCGATAAATTTAAAGGTTGTTGAAAAATACGCCATTCATTAGCCATAATACCAAAAAGGTTTTCTGAGATTCTACGAGCTCGGCTATGGCGATAATTGTAGATGCGTTTATCTTCTGTCAGCTCTTTCTGTGGATAAGGTTTCATCATATATGGTTTCAACGCAAATGCATCGTCTCCAACAAAAACATGAGGTACTTTCGTCCACCCAAAAGGCAACACTTTGGCTTCAGGAATTCCTAAATCACCGTCTTCAATTTTTTTCCGCAGATCAGATGCATTCCAAACGCCTGAATCATTCATACGCCCATTGCTACCTATATCTGCATAGATACATTCGTAATTTGGCCCAGCAATGGCTAATAGAATTATAGAAAATGTTTTCTTGTAATTGTAGTATTCTGACCCAGTACCAGGAGGTGGTCTTATTTGTATATGTTTGCCATCGATTGCCCCAAGACAATTAGGAAAGTTCCACCGCGATTCAAACGTTTCAGAAAAGTTTAAAAATGTTGGCCAACATTTTTTAAGATTTTTTTCCTTCTCCAACATGTTGCTCGCTATAGCAAATCGAGGCAACATGTTGGCCAACAAATGTTGTCAATGCATGTTGTCACAAATGTTGTCTCGATTTGCGGCCGCCTTTACCAGTGTATCCTAACGTATCCTTGCCTGACTGTCTGAGACGGGTGAACATTTTTTCGAGCAATCAAAATGTTTAAAAACCGATAGGTAAAAAAAGAGTATCATGAAACAAAATGTTTTTTTGCTTTTCTTTTAATAATTTAATTTCTTTTTATAAAGCGCTTCTGATCGAACGTTTTTTTATTTTCTTTATTCATTTAGCACGCTAATTTAATTTCTTTGTTATGCGCTTGTGATCGAACATGTTTTTATTCACTTTATTCATTTAGCACGTGCCTTTTTTCTCTCCTCCCGTGCGATCTTTTTAAGAAGAGAAGCCATTTTCCCCCTGTTTGATAGCACCCATGTTAGAGCGCGTAACTTTTTTAAAACAAAAGTTTTTTTCTCTCTACGTTTTGAGTGTATTGTTGTACTGATCAACGATTGTTTTAAAAAATAAATAACACATCACGAAATTTGGTTTTTTTTTTGGAACCATTGTTTAAACTGATATTTGATATTTGATTTCGAATCTGCCTCTAGGGCTAACTGACGTTATCTGGGGTCCGCGATACAGGCGATGGGGTGACGAAAAATTTGGGTCTAATTTTTTTGGGAGGGGTCTGTGACGTCATAATAATCTGAATAAATGAATTTCGTGATTGTCTGAGATGGGTGAACTTTTTATCGAGAAATCAAAAGGGCTAACTGACGTTATCTGGGGTCCGTGATACAGGCGATGGGGTGACGAAAAATTTGGGTCTACTTTCTTTGGGAGGGGTCTGTGACGTCATAAAAATCTGAACAAATGAATTTTGTGACTGTCTGAGACGGGTGAACTTTTTTTCGAGCAATCAAAATGTTTAAAAACCGATAGGTAAAAAAAAAGAGAATCATGAAACAAAATATATATATTTTTTTTTTTTTTGCTTTTGTCTTAATAGTTGTCTTAATTTCTTTTAATCGATTTCTTTTAATCTATTTTAATCTGATCGAACGTTTTTGCTGTTGTATCAACTATATATGATACTAGTATCCCGGGTAAAAACTTTTTACCGAACTTAACTTCGAAAACATTAGGTCAAATCCACCATTCCCGTGTACGTACCCTGTGACGAAAAAATAAATCATAGAATCGCAACTCAAAAACATCCCAGGAGGCGTCGCTCGCCACCCATGTTCAGTATGCGTTGTGTCGCAGAATTTAACTCTTACAAAAGTTTCTTTTCAGGCATTAATTTTTTAATTCATTTCTTACATTCAGAAAATTTAAAACAGAAACAAATAGCAACATGGCTCAGAATATATATATTCATACGCAGAAGAGAAGTAACTTTAATGTAAAAATATGCAATATATAACACAGAACCGTTTACTAAGACATACAAAACCAAACATTGAATAACATTACAAAAATGATACCTTCCAACTTTTTCTTTTGTTCAAAAGTTACTTCTGGACTGCAACCATTAATGAATTTTTGAAATGATATAGTTAGTTCTTCCCAAAACCATCAACATCATGATTAAAACCATGAGTTTCATTTCTTTATGCTTTTTTTATTATTGCCTAAAAGAATAATGTTTCAATTGTAATACCGAAAAAAAAAAAAAAGAAACAAAAAAAAAAGGAAATTCAAGTACGTATTTATCCTAAAAACAATAACTAAGAAGAAAAATTTACACAAAAGATAAAAAGTCACAAATAAAATCATAAATTCAAAGTTATATACCTAGGCATAGTACGTAAACGATTACCATAACACAAAATATGCATAAACGCGATAAAATATAAACTTAAGAAAAATACAGCCAACAACACTTATTTTTTGTAAGATAGTTTCATTGCACAGTCATTAAGTAAGTAAATCTTAAGTAACCCTCTCGACATTATAACCCATCATGTGCTTCATTTCTATTTTAACAGATCAAAACATTAAAAAAACATATACAAAAAACCTAATCATGCTATGACGAAATCTAAAGAAAAACAAAACAAAGTAAAAGAAACTTTGAAAATGTATTAACCTTAAAAATAATAATTAAAAACACAAACGTAATGACAGAATTAGTATAGCTGAAAAATTTTTAACATATGAAAACATTCGTGGAGCCATTTTTTATTTCCAGTTCAGAGCTCCTCTCTGCTGGAAAATTCAAAACACAACAGTAAACATCCCTCTTATCCTTTATGTATCCACTAATACTAACAGTGTTTAACTAAATAGATACTATTTTAACTTTACCTTTCAATACCAATTCACATCATCATGATAGTAAACAATAATATTGATCATGTTCTGTAGCCATTATCAAACACTTCTAAACTCTTTTACTTTCTGTATTTCATACCTGTAAACAAATTAATAACACTCGATTAACTTTCCAGCATACTTTCCTATTGTAAAGATACACTTTCTCTTTGCTTTCTACTGAAATTCCAATACCATTTTTATACAGTGAAAGTCATAAAAATGCTTTCTTCGTAACTTCATAACTGTGGAGCCATTTTGAATTAAATAAAATAAGGAACAGCAACTTCGTTACCAAAACAAATCATTAACTGCTCGAGGGACATGCATCTTAATGATTTGATCGTTTTAACTCTGTTTTTACTCTCTTTTAACGCTGTATTTACTAAATCCGTTTGACTCATGTACTTACGTATATTACTTTATATCTTTTCCAAACAATTTCTCTCCGAAAAAAGAAGTAAAACCATTTTCTTCACCAATGTAAATAAACAGCATCCTTTCTGCAGCCATTTTTAAACAACTTCAACTTCATCTACACTACTCTAACTATTTGATAACTATAAAAAGAAATACGTAAACAGCTCGTAAAATAAAAATAGACTTTCTTCATCTCGTTCTTCGTTTCGTTTTCCTCTGAAAAAACCTATATATAAAAAACAACATCTGTTTAAAAACTCACCTAAGCATGTGGTTATACCTGTTCTTTTATTAATCTAAAATAAAATCTAAAATACAATAACAATAAAAGTTTAACAATAAATTGATAACTAAAACGTAAACAAACATTTAAATACATTTAAATACTAACTTGTTCTTCTATTAATCAAAAATAACAGTTTTATAATAATACCTTTTGTTCGTTCGATCTTTCTGCAGCTAATTTTTAAAAACTTCACTGCACTTCTTCTGTATATCTAAATATGATTTTTCATTGTAAACAAACAACTAACCCGTGTAAAAGTTTAGCAATAAACACGATAATAAAACGTTTTATAATAATAACAATACCTTCGTGCATACAAACCTGTGTTTCTTCGTCAGTTCTTTCGTCGATTTGCTGCCTAAAACAATCAAATTTAAATTAAAATATTCGTATACAAAAAGAAACACGTCTTCTTCGCGAAGTTTCTTGCTCACGAAATGATCGTTGTCAAATTTCGAACGAAGAAATTGCATTGCTCGCACTCCTCCAAAGACGTTTTTCGGCTGATTTCCACTGCGCAAACCAAAAATAACAAAACGGAGGAGCATATACTAATCGCGGAAAATCAAAAAAAGTGTTCTCGCTTTGACGTGGTTTTACGACAAAAAGGGAAAAAATAAGAAGGATTTGACCGTGAAAAATAAACAAATATGTCACTCTCTAAAATAACAGTGGTATGCACAAATGCGAATTAGTATAATAAGATTGCCCTTTCTGATACACGGAATTGATAACATAATGATCTGAAGCTTTCACCTGTTGCAAGAAACCGAATGGTCAAAACTAGCCTTTCAGCAGGTGAGACAACACGCTGTCCTGAAACTCCCGAACTTTTTGGAGCAATATAGGGCTCAATCAACTGTAGGATTACCTTGAAACAACTATAATCCATTCTCATCATTTCCTTATAAGATTTTGTATCTTCGATTAAGAGCTCCTGAACAAGATTAGTATACATGCCATCCTGATTCCTCCGCTGTATCCATTTTTTCGTAGGACCCCGACTCTTTTTCTCATCATCTTCATCTATAGCCAAAGTCAACAAAATAAATGCTGCGGCTTCCCTTTCAGCCATTTTGAAAAATTGTGACGAGAAAGAGAATGAATGAAACTAATAAAATGTTGGTTTAAATGTTGGCAGAAATTTTATAGGGGTAGCAAATCGTACCAACATGTTGCCCAAAATGTTGGTGAAAATGTTGTCCTAAATGTTGTCTCGATTTGCGGCCGCCTTAAATCGCACATGCTGCCACGTTCTGCCACTGCTGCTTTATGTCCAAAACGTTTAATCAGTTAGTTTCTTTGTATTTAGTTGATGTATTGTTTTCAAAGCCAAGTCAACGTGGAATATAAAACTAACAATAATAATAAAAACAAAACGTTATTCCTATTAGTTCATCAGCCAAAAAAAGTCACGTTCGATTGGGATTGCAATGTATTTGCTCTGAACTCAGGTCGCACACAAAAAAAGAAATAATGTCGCTCACAACTCAATCTACCATTTTGCGTGACTTACAAACAAACGAACAAACAAACAAACAAACAAACAGGCGGAGAATCGGCTATTAATATATAGACTAGCCGCCAAGGCGGCGTCGCTCGCCGCCATGATCAGCCTGCGTTGAATCCACCAAAAATAAAACTAAGGAATAAGCAATTATAAGCGTGCCCATGTTGTAGAGCTCGAAAAACTGATCAAAAAAATGTATGGGATCGTTTCGCTACGACCAAGCATTCCGGAGATATCCTTGATCAAATATTTTGATGACGTCACAGACCCGTCCCCCCAAAAAATTAGACCCAAATTTTTCATCACCCCATCGCCTGTATCGCGGACCCAAAAAAACGTCAGTTATCCCTATTGGTTACGGAGATAATTTTCCCTAAACGTCTTATTCGATTAGGGTCTCAATACAATGGTTTCACACTGACGTCACGCACAAGAAAAGAAATAATTTATGTGTGATCTTACATTGCTGACTCTCTTTCGCAGTTCACATCTACCATTTTGCGTGACTTACAAACAAACAAACGCACAAACAAACAGAGAATCGGCTATTAATATATAGACTAGCCGCCAAGGCTATGTCCACCTTCAGCCTGCGTTGGGTTCACGAAAAATGGAATTAAGGAATTGACAATGAAAAGTGTTACCATTTTGTAGAGCTCGAAATTCTGAGCAAGAAAACGAACCGTTTCGGAAATATCGTCGATCAAAAGTTTTGATGACGTCATAAAGCCCCGTCCCCAAACATTTTGCCCAAATTTTTTCGTCCAATATCGTGGACCCCAAAAAACGTCAGTTATCCCAATTGGTTACCGAGATAATTTTCCTTAAACGTCGCATTCGATTAGGGCCTCAATACAATGGTTTCACACTGACGTCGCACAAAATAAATAAAATAATCACTCTTACAACTCAATCTACCATTTTGCGTGACTTACAAACAAACAAACAGACAGAGAATCGGCTATTAATATATAGACTAGCCGCCAAGGCGGCGTCGCTCGGCGCCCATGTCGACTTGCTCTGTATCACAGTATCAATAAACGTCAAATTTCCTTATAAACGGCTGGTACAACTTGTGTTCAACCAGAAGCAGATTTGAAGTCACAACCTGTGGTAAAACCAATCTTTTATCAGTGTAACAATACACTCAAAACATAGAGAGAGAAAACTTCAACTTTTTATTAGCTTTTGTTTTAAAAATGTTACGCGCTCTAACATGAGTGCTATCAAACAGGGGGGAAATGGTTTCTCTTCAGTAAAAGATCACACGGAGGAGAGAAAAAAGGCATGTGCTAAATGAATAAATAGAATGAAAAAACGTTCGATCAGAACGCTTAACAATTAAAAGAAGAAATTAATTTGTTAAAAGAAAAGCAAAAAAAAAATCATTTTGTTTTGATATGATACTCTTTTATTACCTATCGGTTTTTAAACATTTTGATTGCTAAAAAAAAAAGTTCACCCGTCTCAGACAGTCAGGCAAAAGTTAGTGGCAAACCGAACATATGCTTCCACGTTCTGCCACTGCTGCTTTTTGTCCAAAATGTTTAATCAGTTAGTTTCTTTGTATTTAGTTGATGTACTGTTTTCAAAGCCAAGTCAACGTGGAATATAAAACTAACAATAATGATAAAAACAAAACGTTATTCCTATTAGTTCCAGCCAGAAAAAGTCATGTTCGATTGGGGTTGCAATGTATTTGCTTCGAACTCACGTCAAACACAAAAAAAGAAATAATTTCGCTCACAACTCAATCTACCATTTTGCGTGACTTACAAACAAACAAACAAACAGACAGACAGACAGAGAATCGGCTATTAATATATAGATGTGCTTAGTCGATTTTAATTAGTCAATTTCAACTTCTTGAGATATGATTATTTTTATTGTATTTTCGACAATAAATAATGCGAAATAAAAAAAAAAAAGTTGTTTGTCCATAACGTTTTTTCTACTTAACCAAATTAGAAGAATGATACATCAAAACAAACTTAACAGATCCCTCTAATCAGAAATGAAAAAAATTATCTTTCATATTTTTTCAATCTAAAGATATTTCTTGTAAAACACCGATACTTTTTTTTTACTCACCCGGTAGTTTATTACGTTATTCGTGTTAAGTTTTGTTTTTTACTAGGTTTTTAAAAAATCACAATTTTATTATCTATCTTTAGAAACGTTGTTGTAGTTATTATTTTCAAAAACAAAATTTGTTTCTATATTTGTAGGAACATATGTGACCGTCCAAGGGATTTTGATAACAAACGATAAAACGTTATATAATTACATAACGATATTCTTTTTTGCAATAACGTTACTTTATAACGTTATATCGTTATGCATACGTTTACATCACTTCGATATAAACAAAATGGAAGATTTCTCCATTTCCGAAGTAAACAATTAATTCGTTCTCCGGTCAATTTTAATATACAATAGGTTGTTTTTCAGAAATTGCCTATACAGTTCTAACTCTTTCTCTGGTAGCTGTGATGAGGATATATTATCTCAGAAAATTCTTTTATTTACAATGCTATCAAACAAAACAAGATAACTAACCAAAACGTGATTTCAGCCAAAGCATCAGAGAGTTCATATCGAATGTTTACATACATGAACAGTCGGTATGTATTCGAATGTTTTGAAAATGTAGATGCAATGCAATGCAAATAAAAGATCTTGCTAATGTTTTTCTCATGGGTAGCATGAAGACAAATTTAAATAATTAAGAAATTTCCCATAAAGAGTATGTATGCGGCCCTCCAAGATCTTAACAAAAACATTAATGCTGTTGCGGTCTAAAAAAAGTTTTACAAAGGAAATTTCAGTTGAAAACTTTTCCTAAATGAAAATACATCTTCTTGCAATAGCAATCCTGTCGAACAACTTAAAATAGAATTATAGCGGACGGTTTCTATTTGTAGTAGCTTATGAAGTTACTATCGTATCTTTTATCTGTAACTGAATAAGAACCAGGTAATCAGTTCATGTTAATATTCAAACAAGTCAAAAGAAACTGATTGATTCATTGATTGATTGATTGATTGATTGATTGATTGATTGATTGATATATTTTTAGTTAAGAAACATTACAAGTCCGTAACTGCTAAAAAATGTTCAATTAAAAGTCTTTATCATATATATAGTAGATATAAGAATGTTTACATAACCTATCTGGAATATAGATCGTCCTTGTACATATTGTTTCAAGTAACACGGGAAACTCGTAGAAGATCATGAATGATCTTATCGCCGAGAACCGAGTGACTACACAGCGTAATTCCCTTTTAACAGTTTGATAAAATTGGTGCCATATTATTTTCGTGACATAAAATTGCTATCTAATGTCAAATTTAATTTCATAAAAATTTTCACTTCACATAGAAAATTCTATGTGATGTGAAATTTGTTTTTTTTTTCACTTTTTTCACTTTACATAAATTGCTATGTCAAGTCAAAACAAATTTGTTTTGATTTTGACATGTAAACGCTATGTCATGTCAAATTTATAATTTTCATAAATTTGACATGTCATAGTAAGGCTCTTGAAGTGATGTGTTGTTAAGTGGCTCGAGGCTGTGTGGAGGTTATGATATCATGTGTATGTCAACAAGCTAAACGATAGAGAAGAATATAAATCATGGCGGAAAGTAAGTATTCCTAGTTAAATTGAATCCCTTAAACCTTTTTGGTTAGGAGAACATAAAGTCGTCTCACCTCATCATTAAAAGACATTTTTGCGGCCATTTTCACAGCGCACGTTTTGTTTTGTTTTGCTTCAGCTTTTAAATCCAGTTAATGGTTAAAAAGCACATACAGTGAACTTTTAATGTACATCAACTTATGTCAAAATTTTTGAAAAAATTTTGACTTGACTTAGCTATGTGAAGTGAAAAAAAGTCCGCGTTATAATTTCACATCACATAAAAAATTTTATGTAATGTGAAAATTTTTTATAAAGCTTGAATTTGACATTGCATAGAAATTCTATGTCAAGAAAATAGATGGCACCAATACGCTTCTGTAGGAATAAGTATGTAACTAGACTTGACTTGAAAATTGATAAAAAATATTGAAGGATATTTTCAAATTTGATTGTTTTTAATAATTTCTTAAATTGAGGAACATATTCAATATCTGAAAGAGAATTCGACGATGAAACGAGAGCATTCCACAAGTGTGGTCCACGATATGAAATATTAAATTGACTGAGCTTATTTTTGAACATCGACTTAAGCAAAATTCTTGAATTTCGAGTTGTATATTTGTTTTGGGGTTTGAGCGTGTAAAGACTATGAAAAACAAATGGTGATTGCTTCGTTTTTGGAAAATGTTAAGTTCGTATAGTGTTGGTATGAAGGATTCTGCCAAGAGAGGCTTTGTATGAGTAAAACGATCTTTATTGTGTATAACTCTGATGGCATGCGTTCTGACGTTGGAAAAGAGATGTTAGTTTATTTTTTTGTGTGCTAGCCCATATGACATTTGCATAGCTTAAGTGACTATGTACAAAAAAATAATAAAGTTGCTTTAATAGATGTTTGTTCAAAATGGTTTTAGCTTTATATAATGCGCCAATTCCTTTGGATACTTTTGAGTGCACGTACTCAATTTGATTCGCCCAGGTCAGATTTTCATCTACGTAAATTCCAAGGAACTTTGTGACTGTTTGCTTGGTTATTTTTGTGTTATTTATTTCTAATAGTGGAAGATTTAGTTCTATTGTATTTTTGTTTCTTGGAAGTATGGAAAAGTGTAAAGTTTGTTTTCTTAGCATTTAAAGATAATTTATTTACCTGAAACCACAACGCTACATTTTTCAATTCTTTGTTCATGTTATTAAAAAGTTTAGGAATATCATTGTCTGAAAGGAACAGATTTGTATCGTCAGCAAACATAACTGGTTTCAGTATTGACGAACAGTTTACAAAATCGTTTACATATATCAAAAATAGAAAAGGACCTAATATTGAACCCTGGGGTACTTCGCTTGTCATATTTAATGCTTTAGTGATGTTATTGCTGCCATAAGTCACATGTTGTCTTCAATTTGTAAGGTAATTTTTCAAAATATTGTATGAATTTCCTCTAATGCCATAGTATTTAAGTTTTTTAAGCAAAATTTTATAATCAACTGTGTCAAATGCTTTTGACAAATCAAGTGTATATTTTCCATTGTTAAAAGATTCAGTGATGTCATTAACCAGTTGAAGTATTGCATGCTCTGTAGATACATTTTTCTGTAATCCAAATTGTTTATGGAAGAGTAAATCTTTTGAGATTAGATGATCGTAAATTCTATTATATAGGACACTTTCTAAAATCTTTGAAAAAGCTGGCAGTACAGATATAGGTCTATAGTTGTTTATAGTTGTTTTGTCACCTGTTTTGAAGCTAGGTATGATTTTTGCTATCTTTAAGGGCTCGGGAAAAACTCCTTCATTGAAGCAATTTTTGAAAATATGATATAATGGCTTCCTTATCTGTTCATACACGTCTAAGATTATATCACCACTTATGCCATCGATCCCAGTTGCCTTGTTTCTACTTAAGCTTTTATAGGCAAGTTCAAATTCGTGAAGAGTAATTTCTTTATTTTCTAATCTTGAATCACTTTCTTTCAGATAGCCTTCAAATGTTTTATTTGTTATTGGAATCTTTTCTGCTAATTTGGGCCTATATTTGCAAAAAAGGAATTGAATTTTTCTGCGATTTCTTTTTTATCATAAAGGGTTCCGTCATCCGTTTCAATCATGTTTGGTAAAGAATTTGAGTTTGTCTGACATTTTCCAGTAATTTCTTTCATTAATTCCCAAGTTTTTTTGCTGTTATATTTATACTTGTCAATTTTATTTTTATAGTAGTTTGTTTTGGCTTTTCGTTTCAGTTTTTAAAATAGGTTTTTGTAGGCTTTGTATTCATTTTCTGCGTGTTCTGTTTTGTTTTTAAGATATTTAACGTAAAGTTAAATCCTTAAAACGAAGCAATACATGTTTGATTGATCGTATTCGTATTAAATTTTGTTAAATTGATTTTTTCCCTGTTTTTCTAAACTAATTTTTACCAGCTGCAATAAATTCAGGAGATTATTTTTTCTACATAAACAGGATAGTTTTAAAGCACAATGTTCTGGGTGTTTCCTGTCGTGTTTTTTTAAACAAGAGACGAATTTATTGGCAAACAATACCAACTGTAATAAACTCATTAGGATATAAATGGCATAATTTTAAAGTGCAATTCATGTTCTTTTGCCTGTCATGTGTTTTCTAATAAACAGGAGACAAATTTATTTGGCAAACAATGATATCGTTATAACTATAACGATAAAACGTTATAACGTTACTGATTAAAGATTATAACGTTACAAAAACGATATTACCGTTTCAGTGGTAACGTTATAACGTTACTTGAGTATCGTATTAACGTTGCATAAGAACGATAAATATCGTTATTTCTTTTGTTCTTTTTAACCATAAAATGTTATTCATATAAAGTTTTATCGTTTGTTATCAAAATCCCCTGGACGGTCACATATATCGAGTTAATAGAGAAAGTAAATAGAACCTCTGTAATGTTATGTAAAAAAACGTTTACCATACAATATCACGAATCAAATTATTGAAATCTCTCACTCCTATGTCACCATAGCATTGAATTCATCATGATTTAAGCCACCATTTTAATATTCAGTTTCCAAATTGGCGCCATAATGGCCGGCTAGATGGCACATGGCATGTGAGAGAAGGAATCTTACCCACTGCAGAGGAATTCCAGTTTAATATGTGAACGACATTAATTCCTAGCTACCTCAATTCCAATCACATGTACCATAACTTGAAAGATTATGGGTTTTGAAATGAAATTGAATGAAATCGTTCATCGGCTTCACCAAAAATCGGCATACATGCTAGTGAGATAGTCAACGATGTTATCTCAAGTTAAATATATTTAAAAGTATGAGCAAATTAGAAGGGAAGATCCCTTTGTACTCATTATAAACCCGTTAATTGTGGACAGAATCACTGAGTCTCATCGTTTATTCTTTTTTTCCCTATAAATAGAAGTCAATTGCTAAGTATAAGTTCAGCACCCAAAAAAATCCTCTGCTGCGAACGCAAATATTCCAATATTCATATAAACGTTTATGAGAGAAACTTCAGAGATAACAATAGATATGTCTCGGTATCTTCTGTGAAAAAGTAAAATGTTTGCGTTCATTTTAACAGTATTTAAATGTGGATATGATTTTGGGATGAAGAACAACAAGGAATCAGCCTGTTAATAATAATTTTCTTTTTCAAAATTGACGAAAAACGCTCAATGAATTACTTATAAGCAGTGGTATCAGCGAAACTGTGTTCCTTTTTAACAGTTATTTCTGGCAAGCAAAAGGGATTGCTTTGTGTACCCAGTCCTTCTGTATCCAGGCGATGTCACCATCAAGGTATTCCACTTCCCATTTAGTTTTATCATCAGATTCTTTTGCGATTTTCCCTTTAAATGCATATGGCCGATTATCAAAGTACGCTATAACGCTATCATTTACACTTGGTTGTACTCCTAATGGCAATACCCAATTGCGAAAAAAATCGCCAGTATCTCCATCATGGGCCACGACTTTCACCTTACTGTCCGCTGCTCCTCCAACCAGGGCGAACACGTCACATTCAAAGAATCGGCCACCAATAATCTGTTGATCCCATTCCACGAAATGTTCATAGTTTCCATATCGTGAAGCACAAAGTGCTCCCTACGAAGATAATGCGTAAAAAAAGTAAGTGTTATAACTATAACTGAAGTCATACCAAAGATTACACAATGAGTAACATGCTGTTAGATTCCTTACCTGAAGGACAACAGTAAGTATGATCACAATCTTCATCTTCTTTACAAATGATATATTTGAAATTTTAACATGGACTTATATATTGTTTTAATTGACTGATTGACCAAACTGCTCTAATCGAACTAATCATTCTTTTCTCTTGAGTAATTTTCCGCAATGAATTGATTTTCCTTTTATTTCTCCGAGTCAGTAATTCACCAATTATTCGTTGGGTAGGATAATGTCAAGGCCTAGGTTCTGCCAATCATCTCCATATTGAATTAACAGAGCTTATGATTTCAAAAAGGCAGTGATTGCCGACTCGTCTGGTGAGATTTGAAGAAAAAAAATTGGACTACTTATCTTGAATTAGGCGGATTCACTGCAAAATTTAAAAAATAAGAATAAGTAATTTTTTATTAGAAGTAAGTAACTGGGAGATTGTAGCCCATGGCCTTCCATCTATAATGGTTGGTTCTTCTCTCCGCCGACTTACAAGGCTCCTAGTGAGCTGATACGCTGCTTTTAATTGGAGTATCGAGATACGACATGATTGGACTCAATCACGGGTCACAGCGGTCGCAACAACAGGTTTCTGCATTTAGAAGTTCTTCAAAAAGGTATTTTTTTTACTAAAAATCTTTAAAATGAGAAAAAAATTAGCCTAGAAATCATTCTTTTTCAAAACAAGAAAACTTCAGTTTCCAAAACGGGAGCTGTGTTTTTGTTCAATATTCACAGGAAAAAGTCTTATTTCTCATTTCTTCAATAATTTCTCTAGAAAATTTTTACTTGAAATAAAGTGAACTGAAAATTTGTTCTTGATAAGAAAATGTAATGCTTAAAATGAGAATCTTTTTACTTACAGATGTTCTTTGTTATTCTTATGACATTTTTGCCATTGTCCAAAATGTTCTACAGGTTCTACTGATTGTAAATCACCGTGCTTTTATATTTGGGCAACGCCTATTTATAGAGATACGACCATTTTAGCTTCCTAGAGCTAACATCTTCTGTTTTACATTTTTGGCGTTATTGTATAGAGACGGAGTAAAGTTTTCTGTTGCGATGCGCAAGGTCTCGATTTCGAACCACGACGGGGCTAAGCAAAAGAACGGTCTCAAGATTTTTTGTAACTCCACAAGTATTTTGTTACTAAGTAATAAGACTGTTGATTGTATCAAGAACTTTTTTTCTTAGTCCAAGTACTGAAAGACCTATTAAGAATTCTTGCTAAGAATATTTGGCTTGCTATGTGGGCAAGTACGTGCTTGTTTTAAGAAATTAATTACTTAAAACAGGTTGTGTCTTTTTCTCAAAACAAGAATAGGACATTTTGCTGTGTTCAATTTCGTCTGTTTCATTAACTTTTTTGTTTTCCCGCCTGCTTTTTATTAGTTCTCATTTCTTGTCGTAGTTCTTCATTTAATGGTTTCAGATTTGTCCCCAAAAAATCAATTAGACAAAACCCTTTTCAATAACAGAATTGGCCAAATGTTTCAAGTTATTTCTTCGATTTATTGACAGTGCGCGTTCATTAAATCTCAACTTTTTCTTGTATTTTTTTTTGTCCGCTATAATATATATTGATCACATTTCTTGTTAAATAAGTTACGTTTTCTATTTAGGACGTCCTTTTATATGTGCTTCAAGTCATTGGTAGCTGTGTTTCCACACAGTTAAAATATTTTGTTATTGGCATCATTGGATATTACGTTTATAATCACAATTAAATTCATCAACAAGAAAATAGTTAAAAGGAAACGCAATATGAGGCAACAAATCATTATATAGCGGAAAATGAGTCAACAGAGCCTAAACGAATCAATCATAAAAAAATGTATGTGGAAAACTTTAATATTGATATTTAATCTTCAATGGAAAAAGATGAACATTGCAATTGTTACACCGACAAATGTTGTAATTCCGACATATGTAGTAAAAATCTACGACAAATGTAGTGATCCCGACAAATGTAGTAAACATCTTTAAGGTTGAAATGAGCCATAATTAGACCAAAAACATGAAGATCTTCACCAGGTAACTTTTCAAGGGCGAACAGATGACATGTAATGAAGCCCAAAATCGCGCATGCGCATTAAGAAAGACGCTAATATGACACATTAAGGTATTCGCCAAGAAACATTTCCAGTGCTATCAGGTAGCTGTATAATAAGCATGGAAGTTGCGCATGCGCAGTAAAAGCCTGTTAATACAAGCAAAATCAGTCATAATTAGGCAAGAAACATGTACGTCTTCATCAAGCAGCTCTGTAGATAATGCTAATGTAAGCTAAATAAGCCATAATTAGGACTAAGTCTTCATTAGATAATTTTTCAAGCACTATCGAGTGGCTACATAACAGAACTAGAGTTCGTGCATGCGTAGTACTGCGTGCAAGTCAAATGAACTATACTAAAGTGCTCGAAGGTCTTAACCAAGTAATTTTTAAAGGTCTATGAAGTTAGGCTATTATTTTTAGTTATTGTGTTATGAAATGTTTTTGAGCGAAAAGAATTTCTTACTATAAGCATATGTCAGTTCTCTGTAACATATTCTACACGTTCGTTCAGTTTTGCATAGCTGGTGGAATGTTATTATGCGCTTGCGTCAGCGAGATTATGAAAAATCAATATGGAATCTTCTGATGAAGGATTTGGAGTAGTTTCAAATGCCTTCCTAAATTACGAAAAATTGTCATGTTTTGTTGATAAAATGCGAAAGCAGAAATTTGTGTTTGGATTAAGTAAGACCACAGAATAAATAGACACAGTTATTTTATTCGATTTTCGATTGAATCGGTAGCTGTTCTCTGATTTACTACAGAGATGTGTTCTCAGGCATATCTTCATCAAAACGACAAAAATGAAGCATCAAAAGTTTTTTTAAGTCACGAAACACACTTTAATTCGAAACATCTATCTTTTATCTAATTTTTCTGAAAATCCCACGTTGGTGTCAATCTTTTTGAGGATGTTGTGGGGAATATCGTCGGCTTGCAGATAATAATTAATCTCCTTTGAATGGAGAACTAAATCGTGTTATTGCGTATTTCTTGTCTTAACGTTCGCGTTAATGTAAACAGGGCTTAAATGTGGGTATTATATCTGGAAGGGGATCAACAAAGAAGAAACTTCTTAATGTGCAATCTCAATGTTTTCGTTTGAAAATTATAAAAGCGCTGTGTGAAATACTTATAATCAGTTATATCATAGAGACTTTGCCTTAATTCAATGCCAAATTCTAACGGCCTGCAACAAAAGGGGCTTGTTTCTGCACGGAGCTCCATTGGAGCGTTTCGTTTTGACTAATATCGAGTTGAACTTTATAGATAGGAAGATCATTAACACCATTAGGATAAGATTTTGTTAACACACTCCCACCAACGGAACGGCGTTATCCCATTTCACCTAATGCAAGTAGAGTTCAACTCGACATACAAATTAAATAAGAATTATCAAAAACATTTTTAAAGTAATAATAAAACTTTCATATTCAGCATTATGTTATTTGCATCCCTACCAGAAGAACAACAGCAAGTATGATTACAATTATCATTTTGTTCACTATTGAAGACAAATGATAAATTTGCTAGAACTTTCAACCTCTTATATACCATTTGGATTGACTGCTTTCCATCTCTGCTTTACATAATCATACTTCTTCCTTGAGTAATTTTCCGCATTGACTAGATTTTCTTTGGCAATTTTCTGCCTTCGAAATTGTCGCCATTTCATCATTACGTGGGTACATGTTGACATGTAATTTACAGAGTTCACTTCCTTAATAAATTTACGAGACCCATTATTTTCAAGATTGAATGAGTTTTAATTCGTCAGATGGGATACTCAAAAAAGAAAATTATTTTCATTCAGTGGCCTTAAATAATTTAAGTTCCATCCCAATTTTTAGCACCCATCCAATATTTCGTGGTTTTATATTTTCACTTGAAGTGGTTGATAGAAACTAGAAAAAGGCTTTTTGAATTGCAAGGAGTGTTTAACAGGTCAAATAACTCGAGGAACTTCTTCTATTTAAATAACCCGCCTTTAATGAATCACAATTGTTGGTTTTGGCTTGAGTAACTATATACCGTTCAAATCCTCACGCCTATATATCATCTACCGTTTGAAATATCACTATAACATTTTTAGCATTGCATTCGCTTATTTCGCCTGGAAATTTTGAGTCACCATCAGCTATATTATAATGCAAGATAACGCGACAATAGCAATGTCTATGTTAATATCGAAGGCCGAGTGTATTATCAGCTATTGTTTTGGGAACATGATACAGATGACATGAATGTCATAAATGAGAACTAAATAATTGCTACTTCAATTTTTGTCAATCAGTACTTACTGAAGTGGAATTACCATTTTTGTGATGATGCAACCTCGTTAAAATTGCTTTCCTTAGCATAACATTAGGATTTCAATATTGAGATTAGCTACACGTTACTTTATGTTGGTACAAGTACTGTTCTGAAAAGTGGATTTTCAGCTACACAAAGATGAGGCACACTTCGTAACCATGATCGTTTTAAATAAATCTAAAGGACTAAATTGCAATTTGCAACATAAAGAGTTTAAGTGATATTTTCATAGCTAAATCTGCATTTTAAATTTTAGATTAGTGTTAACACTTTTGTTACAGAGCGACACTTTGGTAAGTATAGCGAGAAACTTAGTTCGCCGTTGCATTTCTTCCACTTGCATGAAGTCGTATTAGGTATTTCTCTCACTGTCACAATTTCAATGAAAGGAGTAAGAAAATTGCGAAGGAACAGCAGAAAATCATATTTAAAAATTTCATGTCACCATCTTTTCATTGATTTGAAATTGCTGTTAAAGCCTATAGAGAGAACTCAGTTTAGGCACATAAATTAGGTAAATTTGCTAGAACTTTTAACTTCTAACATACCATTTTCATTGACTGCTTTTAAATCCTTCTTTACATAATCTTTCTTCAAAATTTAGAAATTTTCAATCACCATTTTGTAAATACTTTGAAGTTGCTGTCATACTTATGGACACAACCCTGATTTTAATAAAAGACCAAGCAAATAAATTAAGATTATTTGTCCTTTCCAACTCACTAACAACTTCATTGTTAATTAATTTGCGTCTTCAAATTAATGTTGATGTACATCCGAAGAAGTAGAAAATTCGTAAATTAGCAACTACTACTACTACTCCAAGTTATGAGCGTTTTCGTGCAGCGTTTACATGACATCGTTGCCGAATTCGCAAATTTGGTCAAATTCGGACTTCCAGTTGACCAATTTTCATGAAAATTTGCACAGAGCACAATTGAAAGGTGTTGATTTCTAATTTGACAATGATTTTGCCAGGTTTGACTAAAATTGGGCAATTTAGGCCAAATTTGGACCAAATTTTGAAAGTTCTTCAATTTTCATGAAATTTTGCACAGATCACAATTGAAAGTTACTGATTTGAAATTTGACAATGATATTATCAGGTTTGACTAAAATTGGGCAATTTAGGCCAAATTTGGACCAAATTTCGAAAGTTCTTCAATTTTCATGAAAATTTGCACAGAGCACAATTGAAAGGTGCTGATTTCTAATTTGGCAATGATTTTGCCAGGTTGAGTAAAATTGGGCAATTTAGGCCAAATTTGGACCAAATTTCGAAAGTTCTTCAATTTTCATGAAATTTTGCACAGATCACAATTGAAAGGTGCTGATTTCAAATTTGACAATGATGTTGTCAGGTTTGGCTAAAATTGGGCAATTTAGGCCAAATTTGGACCAAATTTCGAAAGTTCTTCAATTTTCATGAAATTTTGCACGGATCACAATTGAAAGGTGCTGATTTCTAATTTGACAATGATTTTCCAGGTTTGACTAAATTTGGGCAATTTAGGCCAAATTTGGACCATATTTCCAAATTTCTTCAATTTTCATGAAATTTTGCATGTATTACATTTGATAGGTGTTGATTTCAAGTTTGACAGTCATTTTGTCAGATTAGTGTAAAAATGGACAATTTGGGCCAAATTTGGACCAATTTTAGAAAGTTCTTCAAATTTCACAAATTTTGCACAGATCACATTTGAAACGTGCTGATTTCGAATTTGACAGTCATTTTGTCAGATTTGACCAGAAATGGGTCATTCGGGCCAAATTTTGCAGAAAGTTCTGCCATATTCATAAAAATTTGTACAACGCACAATTAGAAGTTGTTGAGTTGGAATTTGCCAGTCATTTTTGTTAGATTTGAACATAATTTGGCAATTCGGCAATGTTGTATTTTTGAGACTAGATATGCATCGTTGTGTTACGTCCTGAAGTCTTCAAGCCAAGCGGCTTCTTGTTACTGATAATTATCCAACTCTCTCACGTGTTTAAATAATGTTTAGCATTGCGCATTTTACTATTCCGTAGAGAATTTTTCTCTATACAGCTTGTTCAAAAAAAACGGCTACCCAAAAAATTATTCAATTATTGTAGCGTTTGACATAATTCTCAAAATAAGAAAATATTAAAACCAAAATAAAGAGGAGTAGAAGGGCTATCAAATGACATGAAAATCGCATTGAGATGTTAAATATTTCAGAATTTATAAGGAATTTTATCCAACATTTTATTATGATTTATTAACACTTTGATATAACAGCACCACGTTGACTATTTTGTTACGAAGTAAACGTACAGCAAGAATAAATATCACAGGCTTGAACAGCTAGTTGCGTCTACACAAACGATTTCATGTTGGATCTACACGTTGAAGGCTGGTTCAAGTGCAATCTTGAAATTCTCATGCTAATAACGTTGACCATATATAGCTATAAGTATTTTAATACAAGAAGACACAGTCACTCGCAGAATTTTTTTAGTTGGACAAATTGGATTACTGGATGGCTAATGAATACAAAGCATCGTACCAGTCGTGACGGACTTGCAGGTTTGGATAAACCAAACTTAAAAAATTATTGATAACGTATTCCTTCGATTTTTAAATCTGTTATTAGGTCAGTCTTCAATCTGTAGTATGGACTTGGTTCATTAAACAGTCCACAATCAATTCATCATTTCCTGTTTGTCTGATTCACTAGATCTCTGGGTGAAAATACTGCAATAGGGCAGCAGGTCCCAGCTCACATCATTCTCATTTGAAACGTCCAAGAGGAGTCCATCATAAGAAAGACCCAAGAAGTTACCAATATCATAACTGAAAGAAGGAGCCAGGGACGTAGCAACACATTTTCATTTGGGGAGGAGTGTGCTCAAAAAATCTATATTATCGAAAGAGTATCCGCCATGGTTGCGGCCAACGTACCAGAAAATGTTTTGCAAAATATCACTTATAAATTGCCTATAAAAGCACTCAAAATCGATAATTTCAACATGATTTTTACCCGTAAACTTGTATTTTAGAACCAAGTACTACATTACTTTCGTTTTGAAGCAAAGGGAAATGCTTTCTTAGGTCCTCTTGAACTAAAAATTTTTAATTTAACACAAAAACAACATCAAAATTTTCTACAACTTTAAAATCAAAAAGCAGTATCAAAATATATACAGTTCCTTTTAAAGAAATCACAAGCCTCAAAGCCGCCAAAAATTAACAACACTTTAAGTATCACCCTCAGACACATGTTTGATCAAAACATTTCTAACGTGATGCGATTGAAATGAATTTAAATTATTGCCCCCGCAACGAGCGCAATCTGAAACTTTGTCCACTATCCTCATCATCCTCCAACTTTCGTGTTGATGTTACATGGTGGTATACAATTAGTAGCTGACTTTGCTTTTTTCCCATGTCAAAGCATGGTACCGTAGGTGGGAGACAAAATGTTTTTTTCCTAATTTATTATACTATTACTATACTATTATACTATGTTATTTAGGAAGTTCGTATGCTAAAATTGCTTAGACATTTTTCATATTACGTTTGTATTGTTTTAGTGAAGTGAACGACTAGGATTTTGAAGCACAGCTTGAAATCTAAAATTTTGCCAACAATACATTTTATTTTTGTATATATTTTACCTCTAAATCTTTCATTCAATAATTATATTTAATGCACTGATTTTTGGCGGATCTTGCCTTAAAACATTTTAATTGGATTTCTGTGTATGCAAGAAAGACATCAGGGGCGGATCCAGGGTTAGGCAACTTAGGCAAATGCCTAACCCAAAATCAGTTAAATAATGTTTTTCATAAAATTGTATGAAAAAGGTATTGTATTACAATAATCAGAAAATAATCGAAAATATCAAGATTCCCGCATCCAATCCGCCCGATCCTTTCTTTCCCAAATAGGATTATTATTCTCCCGGCGAGGCGCGGCGCGCGCCATGATGTTAAAAATTAATGTTTTTTACAGCTTGAGTTTATAGGTAGTGATCTCTGCCCCGAGAACGCCTTCTCATAGTCACATTGACAACACAGTGCCTAACGCTCACCTTAGGCGAAGAAAATTTGCCTAAGGAGCCCCGGGTTTACACACTTTAATGAATGAACTGGAAGAAAATTTGCCTAAGGAGCCATGGGTTTACACACTTTAAATGAATGAACCAGAAGAAAATTTGCCTAAGGTACAACCATGGGTTTACACACTTTATTGAATGAATGGTCACCAAATCTGCACAAAACGACCGTGGGGACCTTCGAATTAGACCCAGTTCAACATGGATTCGCTAGAAAACATCGTTGCAGCTTTTGATAGCAATAATAATGAAGTATTAATTAGGAAATTTTGAATTCACTTAATACATAAAAGTGTATAGCTCACTTGGTAAGACGATGGGCTTGTAATACAAGGGTGATAGTTGGTAGTGGTTCAAATCTCGGCACTGTAAAATAATGCCAATGTGATATGAACACTTATAGAAAGTTAATGTATGCAGCAGAAGGCTGTATGAAATTGCGAATGTAATGAACGAGTGCCAAAAATTACTTAAGACCACAATCACCTATCAGTCTAGTATGCAATATGTAAAATCTGAGGTATACATTTCTGGTGGAGGCCCACATCAGTGTGTTTACTGCAAAATTCTAGCCTCGGTAAAATAAATTCAAAAAAAAAAAAACAAAAAAAACATCTGTTGAAAACTGACTTCAAAATCTAGGAAAAGCATTTTTTTTCGAGTTATGTCTCTTCTTTTGCTTTTGCGAAATGAAAACATTGTGGCTGCTTTAAAGCAAGTGTTTTATTATTTTATGTAATATAAATGGATTATTAGCACCATAATTCGTTGACAGTTAATTATTAGCTCAGCTATGTATAATAAGTTTGTTTGTGTCAACTGAACCGAAGCCTATTCTTTATTGATTAATGATGCATATAAATATTTTTGGTATCTGTTTCTGTTAACCAAAAATGCATCTGTAAATGTTATGGAGTTACGTTTGAATGACTGAGTTTATAATACACAAAGTCATTGTTATTTTTCTGAGTTGTTTTGCGTAGGCAGCTGCATGGTTTTTTTAGCACCAGTATCTCTACCTGGTAACTTATTTGTACAGTTCAGTATAATTTTTCTTGGTTCGAGATGACTGTCTGGTTTTGAATTAAAAAACTTTAAAAGGATCCTGTGTCCAAAATGATATGAACCAATATGATAGAGATCAAAAAGCCTCTTGTTAGTATTACTTACTTCCAGTTTCTGAGATATATATGTATATTTAATTTTCGAAATCTTACATTCACTTTATGAAATGCATATTTTATGATGTATATATATAACAGTGGTGGATCTAGAGGTATGTCGAAATTTGTGTAGGAGAGCATTAACATAATTTGTGAATTCAATTTATATTACCAATGGGATTATTTGGACGCTTTTCTTTTATGGTTAGATTGCTAACACTCTCCTACACAAATTTCGACATACCTCTGGATCCGCCACTGTATAATAAGATAGTGTATAGTTTAAACTTCTCATCGCAAGTTATCATTAATACTATATCTTTTTAATTTACTATAGAGAGAAAGGGCGTGAGTGATAAGAAAACGAAGTTATAATATTGAGAGTTTATACACATATATAAACAAAGAATAAAAATCTTATTCTTATACATAATTATACATCTTTTGAAAAAGGTAATTACATGTTTTAGTTTGACTTCTTGTTTCCTATGCTACATTAAATTCTGGAAAAAATGTTGTAGCTCTTATTTAAGAGGAAGCAGTACATAATTTATCTGTTGTTGTGTAGTTTTATATATAGGTTCTTGGACTTGTCTCAGGGATTTCTGGAAACACCATCTTTTACTATATTGTGGTTGACATTAATTATTTAACCATGGATCATTTTTAGAGTAGGGTATACTATTTGATTTGATGAACGCCTAGTGCAAAAATCTGTTTTTATTTTGCTGCCGGATAATGATCAAGGAGCTTGTCTGTAACTTTGATTTTGGTCATTTTACTCTATTTCTTAACATAATTTCTTTTCTTTTCTTTCTATCTGACCATCTTGACCAGTACATAGATGAAATATCATGTATTTATCTGAGTGCTCCAATCTATCATGGTATAGGTGATAGAAAATTTATTTATTTGATTCATTACAAGTATGTTTTCATTTGATGGATTGTTCCTGTTCATGTACAAGCAATCAAGAAAATGAAGAAGATAACAGATGAATTTATTGGTTATTTACTTAACCTCCAATTTGGCAGAAAATATTATTTTGGCCTACATAAAGTAGTTCTATACATTCCATTCATACTCAATTAGTTTTCTTTTGTTTATTTCCCTTATTCCATTAGTGCAACAATACAGGCTTGCATTATAACACTCCTTACGTTAGGACGAATGAATTCGAGTTTATATTTTTTACATTTCGAAAAGTATGTATTAGATTGGGCGTAAACTGGCGTAAATTTCATCGATTGCGCCCTTATGTGTGTTTGGCAAAAAAAATTTGCCTAACCCTTAAAAAATCCTAGATCCGCCCCTGGACATGTTACAAATTGTCGTTCTTCGTGTTTTTCTTCTTTAACTCTCCTCCAAACCTAGTGTGATCATGATCAATAAAATCTTTTTATATTTTTTTTTTGTTTTTTTTACGTTAACTTTAGCTACTATTTGTTTTGAATCAAAGTTTGAAACGCAGATTTCTAACAGATTGCTTGCATTAATTTTTTTTGGAGGGGGGGGGGGGCGGGGGGGGGGGGGGTGGTTGTTTTTTTTCTTTTGGCTCTTACAGAATTCTTTAACAAATCTTATTTTGATTATGAAATACGTATCCATGGTTTCAGTTCACACATTTCTTTTGTTTGTAGCAAATACTTTCTGATATTACTTGTTAAGCCTTATTTACACACATTTATTTGAAAGGTATATTAGCATCAGTGTAACTTAGGCCTAAGAGATACAAAAAGTAACAAATTTTTGTGCAGATTTTCATCTGTTTAAGTTTAGATCTATTTGGTTTCCATATTCAAAGTTGGTTTTGTAATACCGCCACCGCTACACTTTGCCACATGGTTACACTAATCATTAAACTGTTTGTTATATATTGTAAAACTTCTTAACCATTGTTTCATATGAGCAATTAAATGCCTCAATGCTATCCGTCTCGTGATCATAATGCGAGACAGTTCTAAAACGATTTTGAGTGAATGTTGAGCAGCTTTGAGACTTTGTCAAAATATTTAAGCACATAGGTATACCACTTTCCAGGCCCACAATAAACCAAAACAAAAATTTTCTTTCCATTGCATACCTTGGAGTGTATAGCTTGTGTACAGCAAGTGTATAGCTTGCTGTGTGTACAAATTGGAATGCTTGAGTGAGGGGGGCATTTCTAGCTAAAGCTACATGCTAGTTTGATTAAAGAAGACACCAAAATATGACAGAAAATCAATAATTGTGAAATTAAATACTACTAGTAACCCGCGTAAATATTTTTTTACCAGTTTTAATCAATGTGAGCTGAACCGCAGAGAAAGGATTAATATTTCCTCTGGAGACATAAAAAAATCAAACATCAAAATAACAAAAAAGTGGAACATCGAAATGCTTGATATTGCTTCCTTTTGACCAAAACCATGTTTTTTTATACCCAGAAGATGAAAAGAAGATAACATAATGCAAAACTATATACCAAGATACATAAAAGTCAGTATCGAATAAAAGCATTCTAAAATAATTTTTTTCCTGGGAGACATGAAACAACCAAACATCAAAATAATAAAGAAACTGAATCATCGAAACACTTATATAAATATTGTGCTTAGTATTGACCAAACCATTTTAACAAAATTGCAAAAAACAAACAAAAAGAGCATCCAACATCCCACTATTATAATGCGTTTAAATGCATATGTGTATAGTATCACTGGAACTGAACCGAAAAAAGGTTTTGTAAAATTATTTTTTACCCTGGAGACGTGAAACACAAACAAACACAAACTAAATACCAAAATCATGTTTTTACATGCAGAACGTTTAACACATAAGCAAATGGCAATATAACAAAGAAGTATATACTGTATATGCAGAATAAAAGAAGTAGCTATAGCCTAAAACAAAGCAATACATAACACAGAACTATATATATACCCAGCCACACAAAAGCAAACATTGAATAACTTACAAAATGTGAATTGAAAACAAATCAATACCTTCCATCTGTGTTTCTTTTGTGCCAAAGATACATTGGACAGAATTTTGGAAATGGATAATCCGTTCTTGACCAACCATCAACATCATGATTTCAAAGCACAAGTTTCATTTCTTTGTAATTGTATTTTTTTATTTTGATTTTCTAAAAGGAAAAGATTCCGAATACATAACTTTACAAATACCTAATTTAATCATACTATGACGATATCGAAAGAAAAATAAAACAAACTAAAAGAAACTTCGAAAACATATTTACCTTCAAAATGGATCCACATTATGAAGTTTTGGAAACAAAATGGAAGCTCTCCTGCTGCCACTGTCTGTCTTTTTATTAAACTTTACCTCTTATAAAATTAATTTAAGATATGGTTTGTCTGTCCTGTCTGTCAGATATTTTGTGTTTGTTTTTGTTTGCTTCAATATGATTGTATAGTATGATTAGCTGTTCTTCACTGTTATGCATTGAAGTCTTTTTCTTTAAGGTCAGAAAATAAAAAGGGTATATAAGTTTACAGCGGTATTTAGTACATGTTTACAGTAAAAAATCTTCTGGAGAATAGAGAAACTTTTCAGGTACTACCTTTTGCCAAATGAAGAGGCAGTTTTATGTCTTTCAGTGTATAAAAATGGTAGCAGAATTTCATTAGAAAACAAATAGAAAGTGTTGTTTACGGTAGGAAAGTATGCTGGAAAGTAAATAAAGTGTTATGAATTTGTTTACAGGTATGAAATATAGAAAGCTAAGAGTTTAGAAGTGTTTGAAAATAGCTGCAGAAGATGATCGATGTTGTTTACAAACATGATGATGTGAATTGGTATTGAAAGGTAAACCAAAGTTAAAATAGTATATATTTAGTTAAAACACAGTTATAGTACGCTGGATAAATAAAGGATAAAAGGGATGTTTACTGTTGTGTTTTGAATTAGCCAGAGGAGCTTTGAACTGAAAAAAAATGGTTCCACAGGATGTGAATATTTTCATATGTAAAAAATCTTTTAGCTACACAAATTCTGTCATTACGTTTGTGTTTTTAATTATTATTTTTATATATTTTTTTTTCCATTTCCAAAATTCTGTCCAATGTATCTTTGGCACAAAAGAAACACAGATGGAAGGTATTGATTTATTTTCAATTCACATTTTGTAAGTTATTCAATGTTTGCTTTTGTGTGGCTGGGTATATATATAGTTCTGTGTTATGTATTGCTTTGTTTTAGGCTATAGCTACTTCTTTTATTCTGCATATACAGTATATACTTCTTTGTTATATTGCCATTTGCTTATGTGTTAAACGTTCTGCATGTAAAAACATGATTTTGGTATTTAGTTTGTGTTTGTTTGTGTTTCACGTCTCCAGGGTAAAAAATAATTTTACAAAACCTTTTTTCGGTTCAGTTCCAGTGATACTATACACATATGCATTTAAACGCATTATAATAGTGGGATGTTGGATGCTCTTTTTGTTTGTTTTTTGCAATTTTGTTAAAATGGTTTGGTCAATACTAAGCACAATATTTATATAAGTGTTTCGATGATTCAGTTTCTTTATTATTTTGATGTTTGGTTGTTTCATGTCTCCCAGGAAAAAAATTATTTTAGAATGCTTTTATTCGATACTGACTTTTATGTATCTTGGTATATAGTTTTGCATTATGTTATCTTCTTTTCATCTTCTGGGTATAAAAAACATGGTTTTGGTCAAAAGGAAGCAATATCAAGCATTGTAATTTTCCACTTTTTTGTTATTTTGATGTTTGATTTTTTTATGTCTCCAGAGGAAACATTAATCCTTTCTCTGCGGTTTAGCTCACATTGATTAAAACTGGTAAACAAATATTTACCCGGGTTACCAGTATAATAATAATCGTAAAGAAACGCTCTCACCTGGTTTTACGACGAAAAGGGAAAAAATAAGAAGGTTTTGACCGATAAAGAAAAACTAAATATATCACTCTCTAAAATGAAAGTCGGATGCACACTACGCGATTAATGTAATAAGATTTTTTCAACATTTGTGTACGGCATGAGTTAATAAATGGTGGTGATATCAGACATTCCCAAATGTGTGAAATAAAAACAATTTTCTTAACTTTAGAATTCATTCCACAAGGCGCACAGGTGGCACGAATCTGTTCAGTCGTCTTCTTCCTTGGTGATGGTCAGTTTATCAAACTTTAGATCCATGAGTAGCGGCTACAAGTTACGATTATTTCCCAGTATTTTGCCTTTTCATTGTATATTGTCATTGTCGGCCGGACAGTTGATTCTTGTCCTTGTTATAACAATACACGACGCTGAATGTCACACAATTTTAAAAATCTAAAACTTGAAGAAAAATATTTCACTCTCACT
Source organism: Turritopsis dohrnii (assembly GCA_027922465.2). NCBI lineage: Eukaryota > Metazoa > Cnidaria > Hydrozoa > Anthoathecata > Oceaniidae > Turritopsis > Turritopsis dohrnii. Next base: position 65,751 of record BQMF02000264.1, on the reverse strand, counting down.
CATTCCACCATTTTTAAAATACGTAGCCACAGCCTCAGACATGACTGATAATAAAAAATGATGCAGTATTGGAAGAAGGAGCAACTATTTTACGACGATTTTTCCTTTGATAAAACAATGAAGAAGTGTAGTCGCTTATCGATTTGCTTCCAATTATGAACTGAATTGAATTAAAGTCACCAAGTCATTAAAGCGCAAACTCTTAAAGGTGCTGGAGGGACATGACTGACTGCACACTGATCTTCCATCAAGATCTAATGCCACTTATTTCTCTAGCGATATGTAAAATACCTAGGTGTGTACGGGCAGAAAAAACAATCTTGACGGGTAGACACCCATGGAACAAAAACTTTGACTTACTCGTTTGCTCCGTGCAAATATAATTTCCACATTTTTACATGCAAATGAAAGCAAAATAAAAGCAAAAACTTTCCTTGATAAGGTGATATTTTAAATTTTGTTGCAAACACATTAAAAACTGAAAATTTAAATTCACTCAAGTTATGACAAAGATTATGACCGGTGTATTCCAAATTTTTAGAAATGATTAAATGCAACACTCCTGAAGTTTTTATAGTTCTTTGCAATCATTTCCCTTTAGGAATTTTAGTCACGGTAAGTTAAATGACAAATCAGGCAAATGTTCTTTCGGGAGTTGCAACCGTAACTCCAGTCACAAGGATGACTTTCACAATGCATGACGTTTTGCATCAAAGCTCTCTGACTAGCTGAAAGATCTTTTATAATTGATAAGATATCGTCAAAGTGTGCAGGACCAGGGGCGGCGGGGAAAATTGTGGTGGGGCTGATGATTTAGTGTTTACTAAGGAGGTCCCATCATGGTCAAGAAAATTATGAAATATCGGTTTTCTGGATGGACTAAAACGCACTCATAATTTTTAATTATAGTTAAGTATTAAAAAAAAGTACTTTCATGGGTAAAAGGTGTAACGTGTCAAAAAGGTTTTCCTCAGAAATATCTATCAATTCGCACGAACCGTTCAACAAGTAGTTGAAAGTTTTCTGATCCCCTTCCTCAACCAATAGTTTGATTGATTCCAATTTTTGCTTTCTTTTCGGTGAGTACTCGTTCAGAACAGCGATTTCGGCGATAACGTCTATGGTATCTCCCAGTTGGGAGCAATATACTTTTAAAAATGTTTTCATTGTTTTATGCAGACAAAAGATTTCAAATACCATCTTAAACACCATCTAAGTTAACTAACCCAGCAGGCAAAAACCTGTTCAAAGTCAACAAAATAACGTAAGAGCAACTTTTATTTAAACGTTCTAGAGTCGCTTTTTGCTGACTTTGAGCAGGTTTTTACCAGTTGGGTAATGGTATATGAATCATGAGTTAGCTATTATGATTTGGAATATATTTACTTGAAAAATTTATTCCATTAGTTCCGTCCAACAGATTCTGCCCAACAGACATAAATGACAATCTTAGTCTTAGAGTTTTATTTCAATAAATTTTCAATTTGGATATTATTTTGACAAGATCATATTCTAAGCAGATCCAAGTTATGCCCTATAAACTATGTTTTTGCATTTGTTTGTTATTCGAGGTGGAACTTGATTGGTTTTTAAAAAGGTTCATTGTGTTAATTCTATCTATTCAATCCAATAGTCTAAAATTTGGGTTAAAGGAGATGGCAATAAAAAATACTAAATAATATTTTTATGGTTTCATTCTTTTTTTTTAATAGGTGATCAAGTGACACAATTATAAACTATATACAAGTAATAAATAATTAATTTGGGAAAATGTATTATAGTCAATTTCCCCTTGTTGCATCATAATAATTTGAAAATGACTCGCTAAAATGTATCTTCGTCATTGTTTCTTTGGCATGTTTCCGACACACTTACAAAACAAGCCAATTGTTTTAGCGAATGTTTTACCATTGATAGTGGGGTGAATACCCACAAAAAAGTTCAGTTTAGCATAAACTTTTGTTCTCCATTCGGTTTTACAGGAGTTTGTTCCATTGCAGCATGATTTACCTTCATTCTTGCACTCCAAACTCCAAATTGTTGATGCAGGTTTATAGCCTTTAACTGTTCCATGTTTAAAAGTTATTTCATAAACATCATTATCTTGGAAAATCTCCTTAACAATCGATGGGCAAGGACCAGAAGACCTTGAACCGCTGGGAAATGACTTTATTTTCACAATACTCAACAGCAGACAAATAACAGTTACAAAATGAATCAAAACATCCATATCCTAAGAAACAGTATATTCATTATAACAAAAAAGCATTGCTTGGATAGATTGCAGTTCATATTGCCCAGCATTTTTTTTTAAAATAAAGTTTATATAAACATTTCGTTAAACATTTTGTCACAGCAGAAATTCGGAAAAGGTCATTCTTATTAACAAAGAAACATTTCTAAATTACTTACCGGATTGGTTTTTTACTAAATTGTTCAGAGTTGATTTTTTTTCGTTTTTGAGATATTTGCGACTACTCGATAATTTCGCCATTTATATACATTAAAATGTTCAAGAATTGGGAAATTTTTTAAGGGGAATTTCATGATTCTTTTAGGCTGAGCTATCACCAAATGCACACATGAGTATCGAAGTTTCTAAAGGGTGGGGAAACGACATGGTAGATATCACCAAAACTGAAATCTCAGATACAACAATTTTGTCACTTTCGAGATTTGCTAGTTCGAAAACATTAAACCCACAATCGATTTTTCGTGGCGATTAGAAATAGAAACAAATCTGTGTTAGAGAAATTTTCAACTAGGAGTGACTGACAGTGAAACTTGCACATGGAATCGAGAAAGGTGTGCACCATCGTGTTTTCAGTTTTCGGTTCAGTACGTTTTCGGGATTCGTGGTATATCCGTTTCGATTTGGATACCTGTACATGTTTAGTTTCCTGTAAAACTTGTTGTATATATTCTTACGCGCTGTGCATTCACGTTTTTTAACCTTCTAAAATAAACTTCGATTCGCTTTTGCGGTCAATTTTGTCATAAGATTGTATTAGACCATGGAAAAATCAAACATTAGTATGAGGAGAGAAACTCTTTTTTTTACAACAACATTTTTTTTATCTTTCGAATATTTTTCAAACATCGTGTTGAAAAAGGATTGCGAAATAGTCAAAACATTCGAAAATACAATGGAAAAAGGAACGATACTGAAAGCGGATAAAGTTTATGCTGTAATCTATTATTGTTAATGATGTTGAATTCGAAAGATGATTTATGGAAAATGAAAGTGTCTGTTTTATGATTCTTATTCACAGTGGACAGTTTATAATTAATATGAGAAAATTTTTTCAATATAATAAGGTAATTTCAGAATCTTTTCCAGGTAATTGTGTTCTGAACTTTATTTCTTTCATGAAACCACATTGAGTTTTTGGTGACAGGACAATTCCCCCCTGGACAATCCCCCCCCCCCCGGATGATTGCCCCCACCTATATGGGGGGGGGGGGGGGGGGGGGGGTGATTGTCCGGGGGGTAATGCTCCGGGGGGCAATTTACTAGTGGGCAATCATCTGGGGGGGGATTGTCCAGGGGGGGAGTTGTCCTAGAACCTGAGTTTTTAGTTTTCATAAAAGTCAAAACTTTCTTTTTATTTAGAGTTCGTAGTTTGTTAATCTACAATGTGTGTCCTTGTATGAAAGAGCCAGATTCATTCTTCAAAAATGAAAAATGATAATGGAAATTGGGAATTTTTAGTAAATCCCATTTTTTGAATACGGAATGAAACACGGAAACAAATTATGTGTTAGATTTTATTGGTTTTATAAACTAAAATGGACGACATTGTTCTTTATCACTCAACATCACGTGGTTCATCCTACATGAGGACACAACAACAAGTCATCACAAAATAAAGTTATTGGCTTTCAAGTCAAGTGAATGTTGATTCTTTTGTATTATCAACATGGCCAGTATCGTTAAGAAAGTAACAGTCCAAGCAGTGAAAAACTTGCTTACATCTAATACTCTTGCTGAAGCTAGAAAATGTCAATGTATGGTGATACAGGTATTTCCTTGAGAAGTCTGAAAAGATTTTAGAAAAATGCCGTCACATTGTGACATTCGCATTTCTTCATGGTCTGCTGTACTACCAGCGAATACCTTTCTGGATGTAACTTTTCAAGAATTAGAGCCTAAAAGTAATTAAAGATTACAAAGAAGTTGTCAGTATCTGTCAGATCCTATGTACTCTTTATGTTTACTATCCGAATCATGTCAAAGTTTACTTCCATGTGATGAGAATGCATAATCAAATAATAAATTCTCACCACGAGTCCCGTTTTCATCGTACAATACTAACCCAGAGATATTAACTTACTTTAATTCTTTGGTTGAACAATTGAGGTCTGTTACAAAAGTATTAGCATTTTGTCCATCCGACACGACAACTGTTTGTTCCAATATTTTTTGACTATCATCCTTGTGGAAATCATGTTTTGGAATTTTGTTAAGTCTATTCCAGTATACTTTCGAAAGACGTTTGTTTGATATTGTATCATAAACGTGCTGTTTTTTATATAGCCCTAAGTATCGATTTGTCCATCCGACATAAAACAAGTATTTTTGTAATAGACCCTCTTGAGATACTTTGTCGAGGAAGTAATTAGCGTCATTTTAGTTGGATACGTTGACATGAACGTGGATCTGTTATGCAGCGAATTACATGGCTTTCCAAAGGTATCAATATCAGTTTTCACAAATTTCACTGTGCGTTGATTGATCTGGTAGCTGCAGGTCTGCTGCTGCGTGATGAACTTATTAAACTGCCGAAGGGTTTGAAAAATTGGTGATTGCATTCCTTCTTTCTCTACATCATCTCCAATAACCAGAAAACCAGACATGTCGTGATAAGAATCCAGTATAAATCTTCGACCGTTAGAAAATTCCGTTCTGTTTCCACACTCTTCTTTAATACACAAGAATTGCACATCAACCTTGAACAAATATAACAAGTGGTTAAAACTTTCATTCATTCCAATTTGTTTTATCACTCATTCAGGGCACTTGCAACGATTTCAAAAATGGAGTGGCCAAAAAAGGAGACAAACTTAGGTTTACTAAAGGCCGCAAGCATTTCTTCTTGCCGCCGCAAGAACAAATTTTGGAAATTCTTTTCTTTAGATTGGTGGAAAACGATACGTAGGAACTAGAAACATAAACCTAAAAGACGTAGCTAACCGATTACACATTATTCCATATTTAGGAATAACAGTAAGCCGTATAAAATGAAATTTGGTTAAAAACAATGCTTTTTTCGATTATTTTCTAACTTGATGATGAAAGTTATAATATAATCATATTATATCAATCTAACTACATGCCAGGCGGTGGGCAGAATTTTAATTTAATTTTAATAATTGGGCTTATGACGCTTTCTTAGAACAGATGCTTCTTCAACATCAAGTTTTGATACTTTGACTTTAACTGGCTCGAAAAATTGGTCAAAATCTTGGCTCGTTCGCATACCTTCCAATGGTTGTAAAGTTAGGTTTGCAAGCCTTTGACCATTTACAGCACTGATCTCTTTCTTTTGCGACGTTTTTAACAAATTGTCACTTAAACTGTATAATCTATGACTCAATAAAAGGCTAAAGAAAAAGACAATCATTTCATTCCCGATTGACAGCCAATGATACGAGTATGAACGTCCGAGTCAAGTCTTTCCTCTAAGCACACTTTCCAAAACCCCTGTAATTCTCGTATCTTGTTAAGACATGACGTTCTAACAATCCAACGGATAAGACATAGCTTGTCTAAGGAAATGGGTTGATCCATTTTTGTTTCAGACATTTCTCCTATAACAGTTTGATCCAAGTATGCTAGAATTCTCTCCCGTTCAGGAGAGTATTTGACTAAAACACATATCTCCCCAACGGTACCCAATGTATTGGATAAACATTCGCACGAAGATGTCAAATCTTTAACGGCCAGGCTTAATGAGTGTCCATGGCAATGCGTAATAATAGCTTCTGGCTGTTATTTTTTCAGTTGCGTAGCCACACCCGAGTTTTTACCCATCATGTTGCTGGCCCCGTTTTGGTCCCTCAACAAAACATCTTTGATTGCGTGAACTATTGACTCCTATTATTAAAATATGCAGCCATGATAAACATGGAAAAAAAGAAAAACAAACTTGTTTATAAATACATTTTATCTGTAAACGAAGCTTTTCGTTCTACAAGAACATCATCAGGTATGTACAATAAAATTCTATTGTACATACACCTCAAATATAAGACTGTCCATGAAACTTGCTTGACCATCTTAAGCATGCTCTATATACGATCGACGTTTAAATAAGCAAATAACAAATTCTCACCTCGAGTCCCGTCTTCGTCGTAGAATACTAATCTAGAGACATAAACTAACTTTAATTCTTTGGTTGAAACATTGAGCTCTTGAGAACATTTTATCTGTAAACGAAGCTTTTCGTTCTATAAGAACATCATCAGGTATGTACAATAAAATGTATTAGATTCTAGATTAGTATTCTATGGTGAAGACGGGACTCGCGGTGAGAATTTATTCTTTGCTTATGAATTCTCATCGCATGGAAGTAAACTTCGACAGGATTCAAATAGTAAACATAAAGAGTACATAGGATCTGACAGATACTGACAACTTCTTTGTAATCTTTAATTAATTTTAGGCTCTAATTCTTGAAAAGTTACATCCAGAAAGGTATTCGCTGGTAGTACAGCAGACCATGAAGAAATGCGAATGTCACAATGTGACGGCATTGCAAGCAGTAAGAAGCGAAAGAAACGTCGATCGTATGTAGAGCTTGCTTAAGATGGTCAAGCAGGTTTGTTGGTCAGTCTTATGCTTGAGGTGTCTGGCAAGAGAAAGAAGAAAACCGGAATGAACAGTTTGTGTTTTCGAAGCAAATTAAGTGTTGGATTTCTAAGGCCCTAGTAGGGACTCTGGTATGCTCGATTTGCAGAGAATCGCCGTGTAATTTAACTTTTTTTCAATTATAATACTGTCTTCAACGAATAATAGCATTTAGATCAGAATTTGTTTATGTTTATTTTTTCTCGTCCGCCGCTCCCGACGAGCTGCAATGTAAATTTCCCACTAGATTATTTAATTTCACTGTAACGTCAAGAGGGATATCGCTCTTGTCAACAGCCACAAAGTGTTGCGATATCTTCCTCTCTCCTCTCAGCGCACTCACCGCCGTACCAATCAATGTAAATGAAATCATTCGCCGAAACCATGCTATCGTTTCACCTTTAGTTGTTTGTATTTTGTTCGCAATCTTTTCTGCCAGTTTGCTTCTCCAATGCGGTGAATGTTGACGAAGTGGATTTGCTTAGATACATCTGAGCTGTTAGGATCGCCAAAACTTTTGGAACTTTGCCAAAATCCACGGGCGCTTACGTCTGCTCTTGCTTCGTCGGCTTTGACTGCTGAAGCTTTCAGATCTTTCGCTTTTCCTGTAATACCAAGAAGTGGTGGTTCTACGTTGACGTCATTGCAGCATTTATCGAGCAAATTTGCAAGAAGATCTCGTAGGTGGTTGTGGCGACAAATGACGTAGCCTCCAAGATGACAATTTAAGGTATGCTGCAGTGAGAATTTTGCTTTACATGCACAGTGCTATGGAACATGTTGTAGTTCCCAATTGTAACGAAGATATATAAGATCGAAAAATTCTTGTTTGTTTAGGGCATATTTTTCTCCTTTCAACGGTAAAGTTGTGAGCCAGGTTAAGGAGCCTTCAAAAAAAGCAACTTCGTTTGCCTTTGCTTTTAATTGATTCATAATCTCGCGTATTTGATTTAACTACTTTGAGTTTTGTGACGACTTTTCTAATTTTATATTCGCAAGAACTTCTTTCGATCGTGATTCATTTACGACGAATTCCTTTTGGGTGATGATGTTTTTAGTTTGCAGCTGACAAATCTTGGAAGAGTTTGAAAATTCGCTTTCTGAAATCTCTGTCACATTGATGATACCAAGTCCTCCCAGTTTCGTTGAAAGCGAGAATAACTGTCTTTCAACTTCACTGCAGTGACAACCATTGCATAAAGCTGTATAAACAAGTTTCGGATGACATTTTCAACTGGCTGAAGAAGATTTGAGACGTCCTTAAGCGTTCTGATGTAGTAATTAAATTTGTGCCGATAACCAGCAGTGAACGCTATATATGCTGCTTGTGTATATTGTTCTAGCGATATAAGCCAAAAGAGCAATTTCTTTGACCCATTTGGCGACTTCACGTTCAAACTATAACGCCTATAGCGCCTATATTTGCACATTGTAGAGCCAATCGAAGCTCCTAGATGTTTTCTTCCCTCGCTTGCGATATTCAGCTGATGTTCTTTGTATTTTTTAGCAATTATAACTCCCTTCAACGAACACATTTATGCGTTTTCTTGTTGAAGGATTGGCGGTTTGAAATCCGCCATCTTTAAAGAAGACATTGCATTTAACTAGTTTGACTGCTTATTCTTATAATCCTTCCGACAGAAGTCTAATTATCGCAGCTGTTGTGACATATTTTGTCTTACCCATAGATTTCGTCACAAGAAAGATACAGCATGGTATATTCAAATTAATGTACCTTAAAGTAATGCCGCACCCTGGTTTCCATATATGTAGAAAGTACAGTCGATTCTCGACATCTCAAACTCCTGGAGATGAAGATGGAAAAGAGAAGGATTATAACAAGATAAAACGAAATGCTTTATGAATCAATAATTTTCTTTAATACATAAGTACGGATTCAAAAATTTCTGACACTCATAGTTGTAAAAGTATCCTACGTAAAAGTTATACACAAATTATACACACATGTGATGTAAGTGGCAGAGGATTTTGGGAGAGAGGACAAGTGGCATTTTTCGACATAAGGGTATTCAACCCAACAGCTGCTCGGTACTCTAAACTCGTCCCTCAAAAGTCATATGAAATAAATGAGCGCGAAAAGAAGAAACACTACAACGAAAGGATAATGGAAGTAGAGCACGGAAGTTTCACTCCTTTGGTACTTTCTTGTACTGGAGGTATGGGGAGAGAGGCAAAGAAATTCTTCAACCGATTAGCTGAACTCATTAGTGAGAAAAGAAAAACTGAATACAGCATTACCATCACCTGGATCAGAAGAAAGATAAATTTTGCCATACTAAATGCCATGTGTTACTGCTTACGTGGAAGCAGAGGATTGCGACAGGTCAAAACCAATATCACCAACCAAATCAAAGAAGATATAGAAACGAGCGAGTATTGCAATCGTATTTAAAATGATGGACTTTCTTAAAATTTAAATTGATTTTCTTAGTAATATTAATTATTTTTAAAAGTTGTTGTATGTACTGATAAAAAAAAAACTACATTATAAAAAAAAAAAAAAAAAAAAAAATTATGCACACTCAAATATTATTTTTTCACAAGAATAAAGAAGCACTAGGAAGTTGAAACCAACAAGAAATACAACAGCCATCTTCTAAACTTTTCCAAAAATTCCATTGTTTCACGTGTACTAAATGTCCAACAATTATACGTTTCGTCCTCATTCATACGTTGATGTTGATTACCTTTGATAAGGTGATATACACATGAAATAGTAAAACGAATATATAAACCAATAAGAACATAAAACTTCCCATTCACAAAATGATAGTAATAACACTTACTGTTATGATTTTTCCTAAGTAAAATCATTTTAAGTAATTTTGTAATGTTATATTATTAGAATGAACTCAAGTAGTATACACAAAGGTATACGGTTTATAGAAAAGCCAATTTATTGATTTGTTTCTTTGCTCCCCATTCTTGATCAACAAACTGTTTTGTTTTCAGTTATCTAATTCATTTAAAGAATTTTTGAAAACCGTAGCTACCTTATCCTATTAGCCATTTCTCTAAGCTAAATGTGTTATAAAGTTTCACCTGGGCAAATGTTAAAAAGTCTACTTAACTCTATCTAAGAGTGAGCCAAATTGCACTTTCTGTATGACCCTGTAGGATGTTTCATCGAGTTACGGCAACCGAAAATGCAATCTCTCTGTTAGTATTTTGATGACAATATTTAATCTTGCCAAATGACCTCCGTTCCGCATAGCTCCACTTGGCAATAACTTTTATCGATGCATCAAAAAGAAAAATACATTCTTTCGATGAAGAAAACTTTCACAATTCCGATATTTTGAGCCTCAAGTGTCACCATTGAGGAGAACCCGATAAATTGTTCACGTCACGGAGGCCATATATACAATAAGGCGTCAAATTTCTTCAAGGGTGATGAACCTGAATATTGCTCAACAAGTCCTTCAAAATTTTTCAACGATAAATTTTCACTTTTCCTTGATTTAACTTTTCTGTCAGATCATACGTTATATGGGTGCATAGCTCTCTCCTTAAGCCGGTGGATTTGTATTTATAGGGTGATAGTTGCTAGTGGTTCAAATTCCGACAAGGAATGCTGATGAGAAATGATACTTATAGTATAATAACATATGCAGCAAAAGGCTATGTGAGATTGTGCCTAATAAGACTACAATAATCTATCAGTCTATGTGCGAGTTCTCTGCTTTAAAACTTGAGGTATACATTCCTGGCGGTGGCCTGCATCAGTGGCTTATACTGTAATTGTGACCGTCCAGGGGATTTTGATAACAAACGATAAAACGTTATATAAATAACGTTTTATGGTTAAAAAGAACAAAAGAAATAACGATATTTATCGTTCTTATGTAACGTTAATACGATACTCAAGTAACGTTATAACGTTATCACTGAAACGATAATATCGTTTTGGTAACGTTATATTCTTCTATCAGTAACGTTATAACGTTTTATCGTTTTATAGTTATAACAACAAATAAATTCATCTCCTGTTTATTATAAAGCACACGACAGGCAACAGCAGCAATCGCACTTTAAAACTATGCCGTTTATGTTTCAAAGAATAAATAATCTAATAAGTAATAAGAGAGAGTTTTTCGTTCTTTGAATAATAATTTTTCTTATTTTAAATCACGACAAAAAATATCGCTTGTAAAAGATGTAACAACTTAGGATGTGGATGCCATAGTAAATGCAGGAGGTTCTTTTTTGTGTATTGATCACAGTATAAACCCCAAAAACGTTCATTCTGTTCAATAAAAACTCATTTTTCTATTTTCAAAATTTTCTCAAGTTGTGTTTTACTTTCATACTAACATAATATCTATTTCTTTTCGCCTGTTTGCATGAACTGATTACCTGGTTCTCATTCATTTACAGTTAAAAGATACAATATTATTTAAAAAACTACAACTAATAGAAACCGTCCGCTATAATGCTATTTTAAGTTGTTCGACAGAATTGCTATTGCAATCCCTTCGGGAAAACGTTTTATTTTCAAAAAGATTAATTTTCACTTAGAGAAAGTTTTCAGCAGAGATTTTCTTCGTGAAACCTTTTGAAGACCTATACTTCAATAGCATTAATAAAGATCTTGGAGGGCTGCATACACACTCTTAATGGGAAATTTCTTAAATATTTAAATTTGGCTTCATTCTACCCATGAGAAAAACATTAGGAAGATCTTTTATTTGCATTGCATTGCATCTTCATTTTAAACATTCGAACACACTCTGTTCATGTATGTAAACATTCGATTTGAATTCTCTGATGCTTTGGCTGAAATCACGTTTTGGTTTTATATATAGTTATCCTTGGACTATTTGTGTTTTGTTTGTAAGCATTGGAAATAAAAGATAATACATCGTTCCCTGAAATTCAAAACACACCTTCACAGCTACCGCAAAGAGAGTTAGAACTGTAAGGCAATTTCTGAAAAACAACCCATGGTATATTAAATTTACCGGAGTACGAATTCAATGGTGCCCTAGTATAGTGGTTATCACTTTCGCATTTCATGCGGGAGATCGGGGTTCAATTCCCCTTGGCGGCGATTCACCATGCGCAAGTGAATGTACCATAGCGCCGGGTCGACCCATGCCATGTGAGGAAAATTGGGTAGATGATACATCGGGTGTTGCAGGAGGTCATCCAGAAGAGCACAGGTCCTTGATTGGGTTTGTGTCACTCATGAGAGTGTCAAATACTTCGGAGCCTCCAACCTAAGCCGTGGCCCCTCCTGGAAAGCAGATGCAGTAGCAACTGAGTGAGGCTAGCCACGTAAAACAATACCAAATAAATAAATAAATTGTTTATTTCGGAAATGGAGAGGCAGTGTCCTCATTTTTATTAAGTTTATATGGAAGTGGCTGTAAGCTGAAACATCTGAAAAAAATTTCATGATAATTACTTTTGTGAGAACTACAAGAAAAGGTTTTCATAACCGTATAACATTTTATCGTTATGTTGTAACGTTGTATCCACGTTCATTTGTGTGCGGCAAGTTATTATGCGCATGTGCGAACATTTTCTCTGAAAAAGCCGTTAAAGATGGCGGAGTGGACTGGAAGAGAGATTGCTTTTATTTGTTTTTCTGGATGATTATGTAATTAAAAGCATATTTAATACGGTTAGAGACCGCTGACCGAATGTCATTGCAGACACAAGTCATTACTTTCACTTTTAAAATTATTTTTTTAAATTCTACTCACGTGGGGAAGAGTACAGGATCAGCAAAGCGAGCACTGTACAAACTGCATTTCCCAGAGGGTATACTGACTAATTGCTGAAATATATCACAAAAAATTTTTTTCAGAGGGTTTGTTAAATATGTATCGGTGGTATTAAGGTATATGAAGTAGATGGTGCATAATTTGATATGGTGTCAGTTTTTTATGGGTATTTGTTTTGGTTCAAAGATGGCTCTCAGATCAAGCACCAAAAACCTTCATTCAGGAACACTTTACTTCAAGAAAGACTGTGAATGTGAAATTGTTTTAACTACTAATAAGCTATATACAAAAATTAATGTATTTTGAACCTTTGCATTTCCTTTTTTGTCTGCTGTGGTGTCATTGACTGGGAGAAACCCAGTTCTTGAATCCGGCAGATGTAATACGAGTTTTTAAAATTTCCTGATCATTTGAGTAGCACTGACGTTTCACTTGTTTCATGGTATCTGTTTTTAAGCAGTCCCATCTCGATTAGTACATTGAAAGCTTTCGAATAATTTAATTTTTAAAGTGGTAAATCGAGTAAATGTAAACAGATTTATTCTGAACAAGGAAGCTTCGAAAGTCAATGAGTTTTTCTGAAAGACTGTTTATTCATTCCCTTACTTATATACCTTATGATGAAGTCAGCTTTTATAGATATACATTTGGGTTACTATTTTTTCGAAGAAGCTTCAGAAATTCGTTTTACTCTCTAACAAATGTTGATTCTGGAGACATTGATGGATAAAAAACTTGTGATTTATGCACTCAATATATTTATTTGACTTAAGCAGAATAATGTTTTAACGTTTCATTGTTTTCTAGCAGGTAATGTAATAAATTATAAACAATATTCAGTATGAAAATGGAAAAGGTTATTGAAGTAAAATATTCAATTCACAAGGAGTGCATAAGAAAAAGGAAATTGATGCTTGTGAACATAGATAATTCATAAAGTATTGGCAGAAATTTGTCACTATTATCGAGGACGAAATCGTTGAAGAAGTAATCATTTCTAAAGGGACATTGTTCATGTAGAGAATGTTGAGGAGGAAACCGTTGAAGAATTAACAAAGATACAGATGTAGCTTGTTGATTAGAATGTATCAAATTCTATGACAATTCCTCACTTGTTTCGTACAATAATGCTGAATCTTGTTATGATTCGTAGTCTTTTCACATCTCAGTGTAACCTTGGAACAAGGTTTGGAATGAATAATCATAGATACTTTGAAACAGTTTACTTTCGACATTATTATATTTTGGTGTTGTTTGTCAAAAAAATTGGCTGGAAAAGAAAAATTATAAGTTTTTTTATTAATTGTGTATAATACTTAATTTGTCTAGTTTAACTTAGATCAACCAGATTTAAATGATATGACATTGGAATTAGTTCTTGAAATTTCCTGCTTGATGACGTGTAGAACTACATTCTGAGGAATTGCTTTTTCGTACATTCAAATTCATTGTTAACCTTTTGCTGTGTTTTCAATTAATTTTAGGTTTTTTCACATCCAATTTTGAACTTCACTCTTAAGCATTTAATCATTTGTTTAACATTACTATCAGTGACAACATAAGTAAAGTTTGCATTGTAGGATGGACATTTTGTTTCTGTCTTTCCATATTTTTTGTCAGACAGCAAAGGCACATTGTGTGTGTTTACATTTCATAGCTGAATAGGTTGTAAATTCAATGTAAAACACAAAGGATGTTTGCACAGTTCTGTGGGTTTTCAGCAGATAGTGTGGGGTTCATGTTATCAGCAATGACAAAGGGAAGGAGTGTTTTCATGTGTTCAGAAGATTTCAGATTTTGACCAAACATTTTTTTTTATCTTCCCCTTTTGTGGATTTTTTCTGAAGTCTGCCTTTCGCTTATGTTTTCACAGAAATTGCACAGAACATATTTGCGAGTTTCCAGACCACTAAAAAAAGGTGTGACCCTCTCTGTGTGTTCACGAAAGTTTCTATATTCCTCCATTTTGAATAACAATTCAAGCATGTGTTTTTTGGGGTATATATGCCTGCTCTATCCCGACATAAGTCCACTCCGAATGCTATCTGTTATTCTGTAAAGTAAAAGTATAATTTGAAAAAGGATTTTTTTCATGCTATTTCCACACGATCTACTTAGTTTCTCGAATGTACTTCAAGGGGTAGCCATATTGAGGTGGTTGACGATATTTCCAATAACATCCTTGAAAAAACTGACACCAACGTGGAATTTTCAGGAAAACTAGATAAAAGATAGATGTTTCGAATTAAATTGTGTTTCTTGACTAAAAAAATATTTTGATGCTTCATTTTGTTGTTTTGATGAAGCTATGCCTGAGAGCACGTCTCTGTAGTAAATCAGAGAATAGCTATCGATTCAAGCGAAAATCGAATATGATAGCTGTGTCTGTTTATTCTGTGGTCTTATGTAATTCAAACAAAAATATCTGCTTTCGCATTTTATTAACGAAATATGATAAGTTTCCTAATTTACGAAGGTATATGAAACTACTCAAAATCTTTCATCAGAAGTTTCCATGTTGATTTTTTTATAATCTCGCTGACGCATGCGCATAATAACATTCCGCCTGCACGCAAAACTGAACGAACGTGTATCGTTATCGTTATCGTTATAACAACGATATAACGTTATATCGTTATGCATAACGATATAACGTTATAAAGTAACGTTATTACTTAAAATAATAACGTTATTATAACTATATAACGTTTTATCATTTGTTATCAAAATCCCCTGGACGGTCACAATTACCTCATCTAAAGTCTGTTTAAAAATAGTGTGCACACTTTTAAGATTTGCTTGTCATTTGCTCAATACTGAACCAATTTTGTATCAAATTTGGTATCGTTGGATAGACATTAAAAGGCACAATATTCTACAGAAATAAAAAAACCTTAAAAAGAAAAAGAAAATGAAGAAAGCAGAAAATGAAAAAAACAAGCTTTTTATACAAATTTCATATGCATTTGATTTTTATATCATTGGAAACCTTACTCTTTGGCGATTTCAAAAATATATATATTTAACGGAAAATGTTTATTAGTTTTTGTTTATTATGATACATTTGAGGGTATATTGAAATTTTGGCAGTTTTGTTGATTTTTGAAAGACGGGGGAAATATCTGAAAACACAGTAATTATACTTGTACTTAAGCAAGAACATTAACACATTTTGTATGGTGTGAAAGTAATAAACAAATCACATCAATCAAATCAAAGTCTAGATTACACTATAACAACATTACATTACATTTTCATACATTTTAAACATACACGCTTTTTTTAATAAACAGCACTTTTATAAGCAACACTAGGCTGAAATCGGCTGTAAAATAAGCAAAACCTAAGCAACAATTGAGGCTGAAATTCTTTTCTGAGAATCTATAACTGACATGAAATATGTTTCTACAAACAGGTTTTATGATAATGTAACTATGCTTTAAACTTCTACAACGTTTTAAGCGTTATAATTTCATGCTTGAAAACACTGTTTGAGTGGTTTTTTGTCTTTTCCATTTTATCAAATCAAGTTTTGGCTCAATAAAGTTTTGTTCCGCTGGGACACTGCAATAAGTTCAGCATTATTTTCACATCATATGTAATGGTTTTGAATAATGTATAACTAAATCCACTATAAAGTTATTTATAAAGTAACCCCCGTTTTTTTAAAAATTGCAAATGGTTGAAAAGTCTAAAATGTTCCAAGTAATAGCATCTTTGCTGCAATATTCCTACAACTAGTTAGTAGCTAAAGCTAAAATGCCCCGCCTCAAGCTTCAGTCTGTCTCCAAAAAATCCTAAGTTCCATGGATTAGACAATAGAGGTCTTTTGTTTCATTTAACAAAGGATTTTGACGTTTGCAGTGTGTTTTAAATAGTAACTAGACGCCTATCATGGCTTGAATAATTTCCTCTTCAGCCATAATAAATTTAAAATATAATATTTGGTAGAAGTGAACCAATATCACTTGAAAAAAGGTAAAATAGATTGACGACAATTGTATGCCTCAACACTATTCAGGTCTATTACAACCAAATGATAAGGTCAAACATGTCTAAAAATTGAAGTCATATGCCTATTTATGGCTAAATTAGAAAAAGTGACTGAAAAATTCGAAACATTTTCCATTTCTTCTTTGAGCACTCTTTTAAAAATTGGCACAAATTGGGAGCAAATTGCAAATTTGGTAACAAGCATACGATATTATATATATAAATCTACTAAAATCAGCAAACTTACATTTCACCAGTTGAAGCTTGTCAATAATACATTATGAACAAAAAGATGAAACTTTTAATTAACTTAGAGTGTGTTTACATGAGAGCCGTAGTGAACTCAAAATTTTAAGCTATTTGAATTTGGGCCTTCTGTTTACATGAGAAATTTCGATACGGCCTTGGCGAGTTTTATAGAGTAAATATCGAAACAATAGATTTACTAATTTCTAGCTTTCTCTACGGGTGTGTTTTTACACGAGAGCCATACTGAACAGTTTGAGATTTCAATACGGGTAGAAAAATTTTCTATACACGATGGAATAAATTTAGCACATTCTACATTTTTATTTCATTATGTGTCAGCAAAATTTAATTAATATGGGCATGCTTGTTAACACATTTTATGATAAAACAATGAAATGTGAAAACTTTCACACCTTTCCAAGGCATATCGAAATTTCAAACCTATATATATATTTGAGAAATAGGTTTGAAACCATCACGGGTACAAGTGTGACCAGGAACAGTACTGAAATAAGAACCCGTAGCTAAACTCGTAACTGGAGGCTTGAAATTTCAAACCAGTTTAAGTTCAGTACAGCTCTCATGTAAACGCACTCTTTATCACAACCACTTTTCAATTTACTATAGCTTATCCACATTTCGTAGCCAGAAAAAATCTTTGCATTGTATTGCCCACGAAGTTTCAGTATGTAGACACAGTCTACATTCAATTCATTTCCAAATTTTAGAAATATGTCCTTCTTTGGCAGTTCCAGTTGTCTTCGTTTTTTTATATCTTCAAAATGTCAGTGCTCTTTTGAAGACAGTTGATACAATTACCAATGTTTTATCACCAAGCATTATGCACATATTCTTAGTTAATATAGCAGTGTTGTCAATATGTGCAAAAAACAACAAAACATTTCTCTTTATAAGTTTTGCGTCAGTTCTTCCATAAGTCGATAAAACTTTCTTTTGATTGAGCTGAGCACGCTTCATGCATTAATTAGAAAATTTTGTGCATATTTATTGATTACATATTTCTCCAGTAATTTTGATAATGCGATGCATCTTGTTGTGTTGATGATGCTGAAAGTTTTTTCATCATAGGATAATTTTATATAGACTTGTTATGAAATTTTCATTTTCTTTTTTCTCGAGCATATTTCCCCAAAACACAATCATTTCCTCTCTAAGAAGTCTTCTAACGATTAACATTAGGTATAAACAAGAAAACATTCTTAAAATCTTCTTTAAAGTTTCTTACGAAGCTCTTGTACAACTTCTATAAAACATAACGAAATCGGTTCACGTGTTGCACGTAAATATTTTAAGGACTAGTTAATAAAACTTTTAAAGATTGAAATGGAAATATAAAACATCCGAAATAACTTCCAAAAGTAGTAAAAGGTTATAAAAGAATAAGAATTTGATGAAATAATATTAAAAATACCCTTTTATGCATTTTGTTTAGCATGAAGTGCTGGTCTGTCATTATCTATTCTGAATAAACAAATGATCCGAAATGGAAACTTCCGAAATGGAAACTGACTTTCCGAACACGGATTGTCTTAAAAAAAAGGAGAAAATTTGCCAACACTTCGCCTAGGTCGTGAAGCTACAGAGCCCCTTGCGGGGCAACTAATGAAAATTTTCCATTAAATATATATATTTTTGAAATCATCAAAGAATAAGGTTTCAAATGATATAAAAATCAAATAACGTTTTTTTCATCTTCTGTTTTCTTCATTTTCTTTTTCTTTTTTGTTTTTTTTTTTATTTTTGTAGAATATTATGCTTTTTAATTTCTATCCAACGATACCAAATTTGTTAAAATTGGTTCAGTATTGAGCAAATGACAAGCAAATCTTAAAAGTGTGCACACTATTTTTAAACAGACTTTAGTATCTATCATCGTTGTTTCCTTGATTACTGCCTTGATTGCTTGTGCATTCACAGAAGAAAACCACCAACACACAAAATGAAATGGACCAAAGGAGCGAATTTTCATTCACCTACACCATGGTAGATTGGATCACTCAGAATAGGAAATTATGACATTTTATCTACATCGGATAGAAAGATAATGAAACAAATCGTGTCAAATCTTCTTTAGACATCATTCCGACTTGAAGCTGATCGATTCACACTGATACAGCTGTCATAATAGGATCATAGTCTACAGTTAAAGTAACGAATATATGAAGATTACGGGCAAAACCATTCAACCTTTCCGAGATCATTGTACATCGAGCAATGGTTTTCAAGTTTTCCAAGGCTCAAAGAACTCTCTCGCACTCGCATAGCGTCACAGAAATAATACACTCTTTATCTTTTTTATAGCTAAGAATTACTTAAATCGAACCAAGCCTTAATGATTCTTAATGATTCAGTCAATATGACCTAAAATATTCATGCACGATTCTTAAATTTCTGTAGGTCAAACAGTATTAGAAGCGAATCAAACTACTTTTGAACGTTCTATTACTTTTGAACGTCAGAATAGGTGAAAAACAGAGAGAAAATTGTTAGTATAAAAAACAAAACAAAAAAACCGAAAATTTACCAACATCTCCGTTTGTAAGATTTTCAGAAATCTCTGAATTAACATTTTTAAGTCTTAGGTTGATTCTTATATTTATTTAAATTTGTTAAAAATTAAAAAAGTACATTACTGTCAGCTTCACGCTTAGTGCGATCCTCAGATATACATACAAATGAAAAATTCAAGGTGTTTATATACAATGTTAAAAATGCTAAAAAAAGTAATCAAATTAGTCCGATGGGACTGATTTATAATTGTTCAAAAGAAATTTGTTTAAATGACGACACTTAGATATCAATTCTGTTTTTTTGTTTAATAAAGGAAGCTCTGAAGTTATTATATTATACTTTTCTGTTAAACAAAGGTTGCAAGTTTTACTACCGTTTTTATATGGCATAGCAGGTTCAATTCCATTGTTTTTTAATTCCCACACGTACTTTGAAAGTTCAGTTGATTTCGCGGCTTTTTCGTGTCTTAGAGAATAGTTGTGACTCGCCCAGCGATCTTTGAATTTTCCACCGGTCAACCCAATACAGTGCTTGCCTACATCATTTTCGCATTTTGTCACTTGACATTTGTAAATTACACTTTCAACCAGGCAATTCCCTCTAAGGGGGCAGCCATTTTTGTTTCGACAGTTACAAGTTCTCATATCATTTGTGGGTTTTGGTGTACCCATCAGAACCTTTTTGTTGTGTGCGGAAACGATGCTGGCCATATTTGGTAGGCAGCTATAACTCACTTTCAACGTATTTCTATTAAATGTCTTTCGGAACTTGTGGTTGCGCGGAAAACATCTCTCAACGATGGTTAAAAATCTTTTGGCGACATTTGTTTTCATGTTGATGCTAAACGGAAAAATTTCCATTTCCGACATTTCCAAACACACTGTATATAAACACCTTGAATTTTTTATTTGTATCTATATCTGAGGATCGCACTAAGCGTGAAACTGACAGTAGTGTACTTTTTTAATTTTTTACAAATTTAAATAAATATTTATGCTCTACATAGCATTGAGCACTGTCTTCAACATTTGTTCACTTCACTTCATATTAGGTTGATTCTTAAATAGTTCTTACATTTTGAGCATTTTGAGCCTTGTGATTCTTATAAAAAGAATTCTTATAAAAAAAAGACTGTACCTAATGTTCTAAGAGCAACTTTGCTCAAATGGTTGCGAAACCACTTAATATTCCAGTTAAGAACAAAAGCCTGAAAACGTCATTTTCGTTATATACTGCGTTCTTATAAAATTCGCTGAGAAGTAACAAACATCCTAACAACGATTTTTTTCCAGATGTATACAAATAAACCAATAATTCTAAAAAACAAAAATAGTAAAGAGTAAAGAGTAATTTGCCTAAAATGTCGCCCGTCATGGTTGGACGACAAAGAAAATTTTGGTTCCCAGAGTCTATAGAATGACCTCTAAATCGATTTTCTTGCCCACGGGGACTATATTTCTATGTAATTCACTATATGTATCACGTTTTCTTTTATTTCAAACATTTTAAACTGATTCATTAAATGTATAATGTATTTCAGCCTTTACTGAGTGTGGAAATGTTGTGAAAAACGCAAATTGTTTAGGAAAATCTTGCTTATTTCGCAAACGTCTTACGTTTATTGAATATAATAAAAAGGAATGTGATGAAATTTGGTCAAGTAGTAAAACTCAGTAGAGCTTAAAAACAGGTATACCGTTAGCTTGAAATACAAAAAAATGTGTGTCGAGTGTGCAAGTAAAAAGCAACTTCGTTCAGAAGTGTTATGGTACAGCCAGAATTTTGACAATGGAAACTATTTCTATAACGTTAACACGACTCGCTCAAAGAAGATTTACTGCATGCTCGTAAGTTGACACATTTATAAAAATAAACTGTAATACACTATGAAGTCAACAAAGAATACATCTGGCAAAATGCTAAGGAAAGTGCTTTTCTTCTTTAAACTCTGCGAACTTTGATTTGCGTGTAATTGAACCATTGAAAAATAGAAATAAAAAATGACCTTGACAACTCCAATCAGCTCCTTGAATTCTCATCAATTTTTATCAGGAAGTTGAGTGCTTCCTGATAAGATTTGCCGGAATCACCAACTTTATAAAATAAAGCGCAGCTGTTTTTAAAATGGTTATTTTCAACTTGTCAGACAGAACATCTCTCACTCACTTATCTCTGTTTTGAACACAGTTCTTCTGATGTCTGAATTAATTTTTGAAACATAAAACAAACGCGATGGACCTTCCATCGTCCAATCTACAATGTATAACTAAATAGTTAGGAGACATAAAAAGTTCTTTTTAAAAGACGCGACAACAACAACAACAACAAAAAAAAAAGAATAAAAACATTCGAAATATTGTGCCAGAACAATATTGACAACTAATTCATCATTCAAAATTTCTACAGTATATCATGATCACATGTATGAAAAACTACTCCATACCGAAATGCCGGACCTTTAGTACATAAATACCGAAATACCGGCACAAAAACGGCCGATTTACTGTCACCGACAGAAGATGAAATACCGTAATCCCGTCGTTTTTTTGCCCAATACCGTTAAACCGTAAAAGGGTTGGAACTTCATAAGTTGTTGTTTGTTATTTTTCGTCAGTATTAATCCTTTTGAAATCACTTCGATAAGAATACATTCATTTCTACATTCAGTAAGAGTTAAGAAAGACTCATGGAAGAAAAATATGTTGTTATCCTGAAGTTGACAGTTTGACATTTTTCAGATTGATTGCCTTATTTCTAGGCTGAAGAAACACTGTGAAGAAGTGCAGTTCTATAGAAATATACACACTATTTCAATGATAGTGCTCTTCGTCACAGTGACTTTTCGACGGTTGTATCGAACGGATTGATTCTCCATTTTTATTTATCAATATTTATGTTATATTTATAATAGCGAATACGAATGTAATAATTTAAAAAACAAACAAAATCCAAAAGAAAGAAACATTTAGACTTGGATCAAGGTTTCTTGATACCAAGAACTTGATTCAGGCTTTATATCCGTGACTAATATATCACTCTCGTATACTTCAAATAGTACATAGTAATCTAAGGGCGATGAATTGTCTCTCAGAATTGACGCTTTGACGCAAGCACCTCCACTGACATTGTTCGTTCCACTCCACGTGGTGTTCCATGAACATCTTGTTCTGCTATCGTCGTAGAACTTTATACTCCCTGCTGATTCGCTAGCTGCCTCTAAGTTCTTCACATGATGACAAGCCATCCACATCCCTTTCGGAATAGAAATTGGAGAATCTTCCCAGTGTCCACAATCATTGGTTGATGAAGGTGCTGGCAGATCATAATTCGTAGCGTTCCGAACAATAACTAAAGTCGATACTCCAACACCCCATCTCGTTTTCATTCGGTCCGCTGCCTGAATTGCATTCTCAAGTGAATTTGCAATTTGTCCTCCAACTTTAACATTTGACATGAAACACATTCTGATCATGAAAAATACGTGAAGAAAATGAATAGCGTGGCGAAATATATCTTTTATAATCACATAATTTAGCTGACTGTGCGGGAAATTAATCTGAAATTCCCCGCCAATTGAAATTTCCCTCCTGCAAATTGGGAATTTCCCTTTTGTTGTCGTCTCTATATTACGGCTTGTACGGGACTTTCCTTAACGATAACAACCTTACAATTTTGAAAGTAATTAAAGCAGTTTCGCTTGAAAAAGATTTTTCTACTCTGTTATTAAGTATGTTTACGAAAGTATGTTTACGAAAGTATGTTACAAAAGTTTGTTACGAAAGTATGTTACAAAAGTTTGTTTACGAAAGTATATAAGAAAAAAATGTATGTTGATATGTTTTTAAGTTTGTGAAAGCTATAGCGGTAGTTACTAACTAGATTTGCAAGCCAGCACTTTATGAAACACACATGAACCCAAGGTAGCGCCATGTGAAAGAGAGTGTTTATCAAGAAAATACACTGAATAAGCCGTTACCGAGTAAGCCGTATCTAAAACATCGGCGATCTAATATTTTGCTGACGTCAGCATTTGAAGTGACCACCCTCTTTAAAATACAATTATCAAATTCCAGTTTCATAACAAACTCTATATCTAAGCGAATTTCACATAGACAACGAAACCTTTTGCTTATTCTTTATAAACAACACGTTCTATTACGTCACCAATCAGAAGGTTTCACTTTCTGCCAACTGACGTCACCGAGTCTCTATGCAACATGAATGAATGAATGAATACAAGATTGAAGTTAAATTTATTATCAATTTATTTGGTTAATTTCATCCCAAGCAAAACCACTAATTCTGATTCTTCTTAGTTTTGTCATTCTATTTTATCTGCTTAGAAGTATATAAAATAAACATTCACGTCAAAATATTTTCGTCGACCTCATATCAACCCTTCAGTAGTGATGATGTTTTGGAATCCCACTGAAAAGATAATAATTGATGTTTCCCGAGAAAAAGAAAGAAGAGAAGTGTTGAGTGTTGCCAAAAGAAACTGATGCTTATTTTCTTCCACCACTATTGGTATCAGTTTATGCCTGATTTTCACGTTCCTCTTGATGACTCTTGATACAAACGCTGTATAATCGCGGCAGATTTAAACTTAGGGTTTTAATTTTTTTAGATTACAAATAAGTATCCCGTCTTAAAAACGGGTTTTAATTTCGTAAACGACGCATATTTGGAATGTAATGGTTCCCAATGATCAAGGTATCTGATGCCAATACGGAACAAAATGCCTCTCGAATCTACGTGGTTTGACGAGGCCAATATAAAAACAGTCACTGTTTAACATCGAAACACGTTAATCGAAGAAAAATTTAACATTACAGACCTAACTGTTTGTTGTTTTACAATAGCGACGGCAGTATTTGCAAAGTAAACTATCGCATGAAAACATGTCGGACAAAAAGTCAGGCCAGAACTGATTTCAGTCGGACAATTTTGAGTCTAATAAAAGCCAAACGCGTAAGTGTGAAAATATGAATTGTAAACAATTTTATACCTTCTAGCAATTTTCTTTGCACGAACCCAGAACGTTATGATTTAAAACCATGATACAGTGGAATCTCTTTATCTCGACTACCCTCTATCTCGAATATCTCCCTATCTCGAACAAAAGTCTCGGTCCCTTGAACAGTTAACTTGAAGAGCTAACTTTCTTTATCTCGAACATTCACTATCTCAAACAAATTTTTCGGTCCCATGCGAGTTCGAGATCGATTACTTATATTGTTTTTATGTGTCTTCCCTAAAGGAAAAGTAATAATGTAGAAACCATACTATAAGAAAAACAAAACAAAAAAAACAAAAAAAGTTCCAAAGCGGACTTCTATATATTAATATCCGATTCTCCGTCTGTCTGTCTGTTTGTTTGTTTGTTTGTTTGTAAGTCACGCAAAATGGTAGATTGAGTTGTGAGCGAAATTATTTCTTTTTTTGTGTGCGACGTGAGTTCGAAGCAAATACATTGCAACCCCAATCGAACGTGACTTTTTTTGGCTGATGAACTAATAGGAATAACGTTTCGTTTTTATTATTTTGTTAGTTTTATATTCCACGTTGACTTGGCTTTGAAAACAATACATCAACTAAATACAAAGAAACTAACTGATAAAACATTTTGGACAAAAAGCAGCCGTGGCAGAACGTGGTAGCATCTCGGTTTGCCAGTGTATCCTAACGTATCCTTGCCTGACTGTCTGAGACGGGTGAACTTTTTTTTCGAGTAATCAAAATGTTTAAAAACCTATAGGTAAAAAAAGAGTATCATAAAACAAAATATTTTTTTTTTTGCTTTTGTCATAATAGTTGTCTTTAATCGATTTCTTTTAATCTATTTTATTTTACATCAGATCGAACGTTTCTTTTATTCACACTTGATTCATTTGGCACGTGCCTTTTCTTTTCTTCTCCCGTGTGATCTTTTTAAGAAGAGAAACCATTTCCCCCTTACGTTTGATAGCACCCATGTTAGGAGCGCGTGACTTTTTTAAAACAAAAGTTAATAAAAAGTTGAAGATTGGTTTTACCAGAGGTTGTGACTTCGAATCTGCTTCTGGTTGTAAGGAAATTTGACGTTTATTGATACAGTGATACAGAACAGGTGGACATGGGCGGCGAGCGACGCCGCCTTGGCGGCTAGTATTAATAAATCTTCGTGCAATACTTTCGTTGTTGTTTATCGTTTCTTGATCAATCAAAACATTTATAACCAATAAAGACGTTCGTAAAACGATCAAAACAAAATGCAATGTAGAGGTATCTTTTCCTTATACTAATCGTAGAAAAATATTAACCGTGGTCTCACATACTTTTATGAAAAAGTGACCACAAAAACGACCCGAAATTTTAGAGAGTGAAAGCGTGAAAAAAGCGGATGCACAGCGCGTATATAGATTCTTGCATCCCCAAATCGAACGCGACGTTTTTGGGGAAATATCACGAGAATAAATAGGGATAACTAACGTTTTTTGGGGTCGGCGATACGGGTGATGGGGTGACGCAACATTTGGGTGACGTCAGATGTTTTTATGATCACCATTTAATGAGGCAATGATAGGAGCAAGTTATAAGGGTCATGTCGAGATCATCAAACTGTGCAAGGAGTGGGGAGCGACTGATTTTGACGTGTCAGTGGAATTAGCAGCTGAAAATGGTCAGATTGAGATTGTCAAGCTGTTAAAGGAATGGAGTGCAAACTATTTCAACTCAGCAATGCTAGCAGCAGGTAGAAAGGGTCACATCAAAGTTGTTAAACTATTAAAGGAGTGGGGAGCGACCGAGTTTGACTTGACAATGGTAGTAGCACATTCCAATGGTCATCTCGAGATCGTCAAGCTATGCAAGGAGTGGGAAGCGACTGATTTTGACTTGACAATGAGAGTAGCAGCAGAGGAGGGGCATATCGGGATAGTTAAACTCTGCAAGGAGTGGGATGCAAAGGATTTTCACTCGGCAACGGTAGATGCAGCTAGAAATGGTCACCTCGAGATAGCTAAACTCTGTCGAGGTTGGTTAGGCTATGATGATATTCATGAAGAGTTGTTTCGTTATCATCATAAACGACAGTTCTCAAAAGATCTCTACTACGAATTGGTGGAAATTGTCATGCATCCGGATAGGGTGTGAGATTGGTACTTTGACGAGGAGGAGAAGAAATTTTTAGGTGCCTATCTTCAATAAGTATACTAACTACTTATTGAACAACATTGTAACTCCAAGGAAACTCACATCGCATGTAAACATAAGCGTGTTTCGAATCCTTCAAGTGTTGGAAGACGCCACTCCAGTCGTTTTTAGAGATGACATTGGTTTCCTCGCAGATAAACTTGGCCTCGCTCAACTGCTTAGGATACCAAGTGAATAGCATCTTTGCCTGTCGTCTGATGTTCTTTGGAAGAGCTGTGTGGACTTGGGTGAAAAGCCATAGACTATGATTTTGATGACGTCCTGTGGTAGTTAGATCTAGAAGTGAGCTTCTCCTCTTATCAAGTAACTCATCAGCTACAGAATCATCGATGATGAATAAGGTTTCCTGCCCTGCAAATTGCTTGGTGAATCTCTCAACCCAACATAGTAAGTCCTGTTGTGGTGTAGGTTCGATCAGGAAAACATCATCATCTTCCCAGAGAATCGTACAGTCTTTATAGGTTTTATTCCATCTAAGGGAAGGACAGAGAATGACGATATAATCAAAGTGGTGCTTGAACTGGTTCTGTAGTAAGTGTAGAACCAGTTCCGTCTTGCCATAGCCTGTTGGTCCTGAAAAAAATTTGGTACAAGGATCTTTAACAAGGTCCATTTCTTTTAGTGGCCGACACTGTGGAAGTGTGCATTCGCGAATTTAACCTGTCCATCTTGTAGCACAAAGACGAAACATTGAATGGCCCCTGCACCATCAGCTTTTTTAGTGATATGCAGTGTGACACCATCTGAAGTGTTTTTGAGGCGCCTCCCTGCACCATGTACAGTATTGTCAGCAACACTTCGAAAGTCGATAAAAAGACAGTAATTAGAATCGAAGAAGTTGGCAGGACTAATGGCCGTCTCCTTATCGAATCTGAAATACTTCCATGCCGGTTCATACATGTCTTTCGGAAGTAATCCGTGTGTAAAGAGCTGATTACGCTCTCCTTCGATGGTAATGTCTACCTTGCTGATTTTCGGGTTGTAGTAATGGGTGTTATCCATAGCGTATGCTTTTCGTTTGTCTGGATCAAGAAAGAATAGAACAAGAGCCTTTAAACTCTCGCTGGGCACATTTACCTGTATATTCCAGGCGGTATCTTTCTTGTCCAAAGGGATTATTCTATGCTGTAAAACACGCGTGTAGGGTAGTCGTCCATTGGCAAGTTCGTTGTAGACTTTTAGTTTGAACTCAGAGTCTTCTACCTTGTCGAATTCTAGAGCAATGTTGGAGATAGTGTAGGTGCCGTCAGGATCTTTCTTCGAAGCACCTGATCCTGATCCTGCATCTTTGATGACCTTTCCGTACTCTGCAAATTTAATTTTGAAGGTTAAGCGATCGCCAAGCTGTACATGGGGGAGATGTTTGACGAGTTCAAAAAATTTCCATAGAGGAATGGCAAAACAGTTACCATAGGCAGCTGCCAGGGTGGACTTACTCATTAAAGTACTCGTTGCACCCGGTGTGACACTGAGCTTGTTCACATCACCCTCTGAATCTATCCCTTGTTCGATATGTTGCAGCTGGCAATATTTTCAGATAGCCATCTCTCCTTGCAAATTTCCATCACATCCGCATTTTGAATGTCTTTGATGACATTTCCTTCGTAGCTGATAACCAACTGTTGGATCAAAACCTTTCCCAAGTTGTTGACGATGTTGCGTCCTGTATCGGTGGAGTTTAGTTTGATGTCAAACGTAAGCTTGAGCGATTCTGGTAGATTGACATCATTATCACCTAGATTCGGCAGCCTCACATCTAAATATTGAGTCTGGTCAATGGTACTTGGTGTATCCGAGATCTTGACATGCTGACGCGATGCGTTGAAGGCAAAGCGAGTCATATATTCCTTATAGGGGTTTGCAGTACCATACATATCTATTATAAGAGAAATGGATAATATCGAAATGGATTGGAGAGATGAAGATGCTGTTGACGAGCAGAGATACAGTGAAGTGCCACAAATAGAGGACACGTCGTTCAGTGCAACTGGTCTAAATACTGAGCAGCTCAAGTTACAAGTGCTCCAGAGTCAAGTGAATGGTCTATATGAGAAACTGTCTAAACAGACAGGTCAAAAGCCTGAAGCCTTACATACGGATCTCTTTATACAGGAAGGCCATGATTTATACTTCAAAGGAAAGCCTGAAGCATTAGCAACTCGAGATAGGCAACTCAAATCAGAAGGGGCGATAGCGCGTATTTTAGGGAAAGAAGGTCTTCGTGAGATAGGTTTTGAGGTACCTAAGGATTCTAATAGCTCAGCATCTAAGTGGATGAATAGTTTCACGAATATAGAAAACAACATACCGACGGGTCGTGAAATGGATAGCTTGGATAACAATCAAATCATCGACAAAATCTCAGATGTGGTGGAGGTATTGGATGAAATGCTCGATCAAGGCACCCAAAAAAGTTTAGAGGTGGAGGAGTTCTTAAGCGCGTATGGGATTGAATTTTCTCTGCGTGAAATTAGAGGCTTAAAGATGCACTAAAAGGAATACGTGGGGAGTTGAAAAATAGCGTAGAAAAATTAGGCAAAATTGATAGTCAAATAGCAGAAAAAGAACGTAAACTAGGTGAAACCAATGAACCTGTAATGGAAGAAATGATTAAGCGAGAACTCTCCGACTTGAAACTGGAGCGTGCAGCGCGACTAGAGGTGCTCAGTGGTAACCACAAGGAGTTGTCTAGCCAACGGTCAAGCATCAAAGAGACGGTGTTCAAAGTACTCGACAAGGATAAGGCACTATGGGAGAAACTTCGCATCCTTATTCGGGAGCAAGGGATCACAATCGTTTCAATCTTAACAGCGTTTTCGCTGGTAATATCAATGATAGTAACCTCTCTCACAGGTGGTGGTGCTCCTACTCATAGAAGTCCTCCTCCTGCTACTTCTGGAAGAGCTGGTGTGCAGCAATGGGTGAAGAAGCAACTCGAAGCACTTGGACGCCTTCTTCAAAAACTTGCAAGTAAACTTGGAGCTGCATTGCCGGGGATCACCGGAAGTGTTGTAAGCTGGCTCTTAAACTTTCTGAAGAAAGGTTTCATAGCTTTAGCGAGCAATGCATGGCTAGTCGTAGTTTTAGGGGTTGGTCTGATAGGCAACTGACTATGGTTTGAAATACAAAAGAAGCGCAATTAATCCGCCACCTACCCACATAAGAGCCTGCTTTTTTTCTTCGTGTTGCTTAGCCGCGGAAGACGTTGGAACTTGCTTAACGGGAGATGTTTGAGTATGACGAGGAGGTTGTGAAAAAACCGTTCTGCGACCCTGAAATCCTCCCAAGGAGTGTTGTTTAGGTGGGAATGGTGGAGAATGGGCGGAAGCTGTTCTTCGACCCTGAAATTCTCCCAAGGAGTGTTGTTTAGGTGGCGGTGGTGGTAGTTGCCCCTGCAGCGAGCGTAAGCGTCATCATCATCATCTTCATCCTCCAACTTTTCGTCTTGATGTTACACGGTGGTATACAGTGGTATACGGTGGTATTATTAGCTGACTTTGCTTTTTTCCCGTTTCAAAGCATGGTACTGTAAGTGGAATGTTTTTCGTATCTCTTTCCTTATTTATTATTATTTATACTATGTTATTTAGGAAGTACGTATGATAAAATTGCTAAGACATTTTTCATGTCACTTTTGCGTTGTTTTAGTGCAGTGAACGATTAGGATTTTGAAGCACAGCTTGAACTCCGAAATTTTGCCAACAACATTTTATTTTTGTATATATGTTTTAGCTCTAAATCTTTCATTCGATAAATTTTATTCAATGCACTGATTTTTGGCGGATCTTGCCTTAAAAAGATTTTAATTGGATATCTGTGTATGCAAGAAAGCCTACAAATTGTTGTTCCTCGTGTTTTCCTTCTTTTTTCTGTCCTCCAAACCTGGTGTGATCATGATCAATAAAACCTTCTTATATTTTTCTCTTGTTTTTTATGTAAACTTTGGCTAGTTCTTGTTTTGAATCAAAGTTTGAAACGCAGGTTTCTAATGGATTTTTCGCTTTAATTTTTTTTAAAGCTTTTTGGATTTCTGCGTAAGCAAGAAAGCCTTTACGATCGTCTTTGTTTTTTGTTTTTTTTGGATTTCTGCGAAAGCAAGAAATACTTTAAAACCGGCTTTGTTTTTCTTTTTGGATTTCTGCGTAAGCAAGAAAGCCTTTACTTTCGTCGTTGTTTTTCTTAGTTTTTTTTTTTTTTTTTTTTTTTTTATCTTACTGTCCAAACCTAGCGATTTTTTTATTTCGAAGTTCATTGGTTCATACAGCCACCGTCTCAAAGTTCATTGGTGCATGAAGCGCCACTATTACGAAAGGGTGCTAATTAACTTTAATAGCGCTAGTTTATTGGCTTGAATTTCCGCCATGTGATCATCCGGGTATTTTTCCACTTACATTTGCACGCCGTTCACAAAATGGTACACTACAGCGTGACCGAAGAAACTTCCAAAAGTTGATTGATCAATGTTGAATAGATTTACAGTTCCCAGACCGACAGTAGAGGCTAGAAATTTATGATTATCTTACAAAGATTCTACTGTGTTCATTCTTTTTTAAAAACAAGTTCTCAATGTTTTTATAAAAACAGTGTGTCAAAAAGGAAAGTTTTTTATTTTTTTTGAAAATGTCTGGTATTCTTTTAAGCCTTTCTAAATACAAAAGCTCGTTTGTTTCATGTGTGGGCTGTAATGCCTTTAAAGTTCTGGATACGTACAGCTCAGCTCAGTTTCCTCTTCAGCTCCAACAACAAGAATGTCTGTCTAACCTCTGCCTGCATCATTTTATGTTTGATATTTCTCTAGCGATGTTAGCATATTTACCTGTATAGTTCTTGGCTGTATTATTATCAATACCCTTAATTAGGAATGGGACTCCCTATTTACGATAGCAAATAGGAAACTTATCTCGACTGTCTGTAAATTTTAACTGCTTTCAGTTATGTTTGCTAATTTAAATCACATATTTACATAATCCAATCTTTGTTTACTTGTTTTTGTTTGGGAAGTCTTTTCGTTATTAGGAAGAGATTGACCGTATATATTAAAAGACTTACGTAATCACTGTGATATCTTACAGCATCTATTTAAATTTATTGTTCTTTTGTTCATTAAGTTTATTGGCAGTTAACGTAAGTTTCATATTGTGTCAGCTATGCTTTAATAATTTCCTGGAGTGTATGCGTAATCAAATATTTAATGTTTTTTTAATTTTCTAAGTTTTTAAGTTTAAGTTTCAGTTATGTATGCTGATTTTGTATGTATATGGATGTATTTCGTATCATTAAAATCTACGCTTACCTTTTTGTCCTTAGGAATTCTGTTAGGAAGATTGACAATACATATTTAAATTCATAACATTTACATTGACTTACATGCATACTCATTGATCACTGAATACTTAATATCATTTCGTACCAACAAAATAAAGAACTTATGTCATTCAGATATAATCAAGTTTATTGATGTTTATTGGTATAAAGTTTTGCATAGTGACAATTATGTTTTTCCAGATTTTTGGGGAGTACATGATCAGAAATTTAATAAATATATATTGCAGATTAAACTTTTCTTAAATTTCAAGAATGTCGTAGTCTTTCTTTTTTCATACTTCAGCTGATTTTGCAGAAATCCTTATGCCTGCAAGGCAATCTTGTTTTTTTTGTTTTGTTTTTTTCTGCTGTCCAAACCTAGCGGTTTTTTGAAATTTCGTGTGTGCGCTTACATGAAACTTACGCTTACCACGCATGTGAGGGTAGAAACCATTTTAAATTTTCTAAAGTTTCTTGAAAATGATAGATATGGGTATCTGAAGATAAAAAAAGAATTTTCATAGAAGAAACTTATAATTATCTTGAACTGTGATCATTCTTTTCTAATTAAAAAGAAGTTTTCAACGTTTTGTAAACAGAAGAGTCAAAAAGAAAAAGGTAGCTATTTGTTTGTTTTTATAGAGAAATGTTTTGATATTCTTTAAGCCTAAATTCAAAACATCTTCGTTTGTTTTGTATATGAGCTGTTACGCTTTTAAGCTCTGGATACTTTGGCTCAGCTTAGTTTCCTCTTCAGCTCCAACATAGAAAATTTGTGTCTACCCTGCACCACTTACTTGTTTTATTGTTTGATCAGTTTTTAAGTTATTCTGTCAATAATGTCCCTTATTACGAGTGACTAATCCCAATAGCAAATTAAAACATCTGTAAAACAACTGTCTGCAAATTCAAAAGATGCATCATGTAACAATACAAAACTTTCCTTTAAGTTATATACATTATATAATTATGTGTGTGCTTTAGAACATATATAAGTATATATATAACTGTTAATGATAAAAATTATTGTTTACTTTTTGTGTTTGAAATATTGATAATTCCATTTGTAATTAAGAAGATGGTACATATCAAATGCTTAAAGAACATGATTTACATACGTAATCACTGAATATCCGAAAAAATCAATATAAACTTAATATTATTTCGTACCCCCAAAATAAAGAATGTTTTATGTCATTCAGATGTAGTTAAGTTTATCAGTGGTGTATATACGTATACAATAAAATTTCGCATAGTGTCAACTATATTTTCGCAATGCCCTTGGGTGCATATGAAATCAGAGATCCAATGTTATGTCGTAAAAATCATTAAACCTTTTTTTGAATTTCTTCAAGAATTTTTATATACAGTGTGTCCCAGAGAATTTCGGTCTGAGATTTTAACAAGCTATAACTTTTCACACATATATCAGATTTTAGAGATTTTTACATCATTCGATAGCATTTCTTTCAAGGATTTCAAAAACCTATATCTTAAATAATTTAGTCCAACACCTTTGCAGTAAAAAGGATTTCTTTAAACTGTCACGGTCATTAATTCCTTAATGGTTAATAAAAGTAAGTTTTCACGTGCGATTATTCTTTTGTTTATTAAGAACATGTCGTAGTGTTATTGAACACACTAAAATTATAATCTCATCACAAAGTTAAAAATTGTGAGACGACGGGGGCTTCTACAAAATGTTTTTGACATCATATGAGCAATCTAGCTGCTACAAAAACTTTTCTCCACTGAGATCCAGAGTCTATCAGAGTTGAGAAGTAAAGTTGTTGACGCAGCAAATAATCTTAGACAAAATCAAAATTTTATTCGCCACTCTTTATGACAGCAAGAGCAAATAGCTGTGTCCAGAGAAACGGGGGACATGTTGAGACAGCTTAAAGTTTTGTTGTTAATGACTCTTGTGTTTTACAGTCACTTGACTTGTTATTCTTTTTGATAATGACCTTTGATAGCTGTTATTGAAAGATGTGTTAATTAACCATTAAGAAGATAATTGGATTTTTTCATGGCAAAATCCTTAATTGTTCCCAAACTAAAAGGATTTGGAGAACAAAATGTATATTTTTAAAATCTATGAATAAAATCCTATCGAATGGTGTAAAAATTGCTGAAATCTGATATATGTGTAAAAAGTTATGAGCTGTTAAAATCTCAGACCGAAATTCTCTGGGACACACTGTACAGGTCATGAATGATAACTCAGATCAAGAATGTTTGTAAGTGCTTTCCGTATTACTAATCAAAACAAACTACAACAGTTATAATGTTGGTTTTGGTCTATGTGGATGTATTTTGCATGGCCAAAATCTGCATGCATTTTTGTGCTTGTAATTTAGGAAGTCTGCTAGGAAGATTGACACCAAGTATCAAATTCAGAAATTCAGAACTTTTACAGTTTATGAGTTACGTGCATATACATTGTGATATCTGAAAGGATCAATATATCTTTGATATTATTTCTTATCAACAAAATAAAGAATATTTAATGTCATTCAGATGTAATCCAGTTTATTAGCAGTATACTATAAGTCTCTCATAGTGTCACTTATCTTTTGACAATGTCCTAGGGATTATATACATTAGAAATGTGATTTTTTATTTTGGAAATCACATAACCTTTTTCAAATATGTCATATGCTTTTTCTTTTATATTTCAGCAGATTTTGGCAGAAATCCTTTTGCCTGTTAAGGCATCTTGTTCATCTTACTGTCCAAACCTAGTCATATTTGTTTCTTCAATTTGATTGGTTCATACAAAAGCCGTCTTAATGTTCGTTGGTGCATAAGGCGCCACTATTTCGCAAGGGTGCTAATTAACTTTAGTAGCGCTAGTTTATTGGCTTGAATTTCCGCCATGTGAGCATCCGGGTATTTTTCGACTTACATTTGCACGCCGTTCACAAAATGGTACACTACAGCGCGACCGAAGAAACTTCCAAAAGTTGATTGATCAATGTTGAATAGATTTACAGTTCCAAGACCGAGAGTAGAGGGTAGAAATCCTTATGCCTGCAAGGGCATCTTGTTTTTCTTTCTTTTGGTTCTTACAGAATTTCTTTAACAAATGTTTATCTTATTACGGTAGCAGCGTAAGCGAATACCGTATTAAAACACCCTTGGACTCCTACTACTCCTACTACTACTACTCCGGCCGAAACGGCAGTTTTTAGCCTACGATTTAGAGTATGCGAGTCCCCACTAAAAACTTAATATACATTCTAATGAACGAACGCAGCCTTTTGAATTTTCGAAGGTTTTCAATCACATACATTTAAAATACGTTTTCTTTGATATTTTATCACTTAATTGATGAAGGAATGGATATTAATCAAATAGGTCTACATAAAACTGGGACTTTTAGTTACTTTTATGGTACTGAATCAATGAACTTTGGCACTTGAAAATAGATATGTTTTTTGTGTCAGTAAAGCACAGATCAGACTTTCTTATTACTTTCTACGTTTGTTAGCTATCTGTTCTGTCTTTGAACATCAAGGTTTTCAAAAATCGAGTTAAAAAAAGGCAGTTATCTGTTTGAATTCATTTTCGGTTTCAAAAAATTATAATTCAAAACATACATTTTTTTTTCGAAGAAACGCGTTTTTTTTTCTACATAAGCTCTTATAAAAAAAACGTACGTTATAAACAGCTCATGCATGTATAATTCTTTTGTCTTCTAATAAATTAAATTGCTGGTGTGTTGCGATTAGACCCTATTTACACGAGTTAGTAATTTTAAACGTTATAATATCGTTTATGCCTGTTTTCCACCAGTAAGATATCTCAAGAAATAACGTTTACAGAACGTTTAAGAACTTTAAGTAAAATTTTAAATTTAAAAGTATTCTTGTGGCAAGTACTTTTGCTGCTACCGTTTTGCGCCATCTGGCTCTTGTTTTGATTATAAAATACGTATCCATGGTTTCAGTTCACACATTTCTTTTGTTTGTAGCCAATACTTTCTGATATTACTTATTAAGCCTTAATTACACTTTTTGAAAGGTATAAATTAGCATCAGTGTGACATAGGACTAAGACATAACAAAAAGTAACAAAGTTTTTCTTTGTTTTTGTTTATGTTATATGGCTTGCAATGTATAGCTTGCTGTATGTACACATTGGAATGCTTGAGCGCGGGGGCAATTTTAGCTAAAGCTACATGCTAGTTTACCGATGTGCGTCGCAACGGTAAGCTTTGTCCAAGAATCAGAGATGTTGTAGAGACTCCCAAGCTTTAAATCGCTGGGTATCAGGTATGTACAGACCGCAACGCCAAAATCAGGTTCCGATCTAGCGTAACTTAAGGCTTTCTGAAACTTATCAATCTCTTCCTATAAAGAGGTGTCTTTCAGGATCGTTTCTTCTACAGCCGTCATGAAGATCTTTTGGGCATCCAAGGCACGGCCGGTATTACCCGCTGTAACGGAACGTGCACTCGCTTGACTTTCTAAAAGCATTCGCGCGTACATCCGTGTACTCTGCGACAGGCGCTGTATGCCAGCTCTACTTAAGCCGGCCTTAACATCGTTTTGAACGTAGAATTCCCAACTCTTACCAATTCTCCGCATGCGACCGGGGTATCGCCAGAAGAACTTGTCAGCTGGTATGTCAAACTCTGCAGAGAGCGTCTTGAACGCACTTGAATTATATTTGTTATCTCGGGGGTTGAAGCTTAATTCACTTGGTAGAGCAATTTCAAGTTGCTTCAAGATGAAACGTATCTGAAAATAGACATGAAAGCGGTAGATGCTCGCAATGATAGGGTTCTTATGATGTAGATGTTGCGTGGATATACCACAACCAGTCGTGGCTAACCAGGTAGCAAAAGATAACTGTCCTGGTTACATGTCGATATCATACCATACGTCATTCTTCATGGGTAGGAAGGGAAATGAGAAAATATCGCGAAACTTAGCGATGAAAAAGTGCCCCTGTTGATCCACAACGATCCTTTGCTCCCAGAGTTCCTTAGCAGCTAAGAGCGTACTGGGTTGCCCAAATTTTGGTATATACTTTATCTTGTAGCTCATTTTTTCTTATAATAAATGCAGCAGCAGCAGCAGCGTGAAATATATCTAAAAATCAATCATCTTGGATTAACCAAGTTACCAATAGAGTTAAAAGAAGGCACAAAGATTGGGATAAAAGTGCAATGTTATATGTAGGGTGGCTCAACCTGGAGAAGCATGAAAGGATAACCATCTCGAAAAATCAAGTAGTAACAGACCCCGATCCAATCAACATAGAGTTCACACCTGGGTTATATACGTCAAAGTATATTCGCGATAATATAAATGCAAGATCACTTCGAAGTGTATATCTAGGTCAAATATGTAATGGTAAGCTTCAGTTATCATTATCCACAGGATACCGAGTAATAATTACGGAAGGTCTTCTACACTTGCTAGGTCTAAAAAGTCCGAAACATAGATTTTTCGTGGAAGGTCTCTACAAGCCTTTTTCAAACTTTTCCACGTTCAAGTCCATACGGCTTTACTGTGAGCAATTCGAAAACACAACGATTCTGGTGGAGAACGGTATAGGGTCGGGCCTCTTGCACGAATTTGATCTTCAGAAACCAGAGTATGAGTATGGCAAGATCATGTCGTATCACTATGAACGCCCTATTTTCACCAGCAAATTGAGGTTCTCAACGTGAACGTTGAATGTTTACGTCACCGACGATCAAGGCAGGAAAAATGATTTGCAAGCTATCAATATGCTCGTCGTCTTCAAATACACAGATGGATATGTACGACGTGAATACGGAGAAGCTATATCCTGTTTTATCAGACCCTGAGGAGGGTAGATACGTACAAAACTTCAGAGTTCAAACGGTTAAGGAGACGGAAGCAGATCTATCTCGGGAACTAGAATGCCAAACATTTTTAGAGCGCAAATTTTCATATTACTCAACAGTTGCGAAATATATATCTTACTTTCTGATCGCGGTGAATGTTGTACTCTCTGGTGGTGAGATTACATGCTTGGTATCAGGAATGGATACTTCGATGAGCATCGCGCTATGTGTGACAGCTCTCGTTGTGGGTCTAATAACAATAGTCATTCAAAAAAGTGGCTCTATTTTCGATGTAAAAAGACAGAAAAATCATGATATCGCATGAGCTGCACAGACCGCTCTAGACAGTCTGCGTGTGCTAATATCAAAAGTCTACGAAGGCGGTACCATCGATCATCCTGAATTTACTCAAATTATAGCGGAGAAACGGCGTTACGAAGATACGAAGTGAGATCTGCGAAAACGGTCAAGGAAGGTGATCAAACAGCTTTATGAACATCAGAAGGAAGAGCTTTTGGAACATGGAAGGAAAGAATGTCGTGAAGAAATCGCAAAAAAGCTCGTGAGCAGTTCAGATACCCCGCTATACACCTGCTATATAATGTATGAGGCACCTCCTGCTTATGTTTTGTAGCTTGGTAAAGCTACAAAACGACATCTCCCAAGGGGTCCCAACGGTTGGGACCCCTCTTCAATATTCAAGGGCAGGGACACCCAAGTCATAGAGATCATCGCGAGTTAAGTCGATCAATCTAGAGTGACACTGGAAACGTTCCACATGTCCATCCTCTTTGAATCTATTAAACGCGTGAATACCGTTAGGATTATCGATGACAATGATCTCCTCACTACTCGGAAACTGGCTGAGTAACCATCGTCTCTTACTTGTGATTGCACGTCTCTGTATCCGTGCGACGTAGTAAGGCAAGTTGTAATGTTTATCATC
The DNA here is from genome assembly GCA_027922465.2 of Turritopsis dohrnii. Taxonomy (NCBI): domain Eukaryota; kingdom Metazoa; phylum Cnidaria; class Hydrozoa; order Anthoathecata; family Oceaniidae; genus Turritopsis; species Turritopsis dohrnii. The sequence continues at coordinate 27,109 of BQMF02000264.1, read as the reverse complement.
TTCAGAGGTAGAATTCTTGCGTGCAATCAGGATAACATTATCCTTGCGCAGGTCTTCTGCGTGAGGAACATGTCTTTGCAGGAGTTTATCGTCGTTGAGTATAGCAAGAGCTGTCATAGGGTCTTCGACTTTTTGCTTTTAATCTTATTAAAGCCTCTCAGGATAATCTCTTTAAGCAACCAGTTTCGGGCTAAAGCTGCAGCAGGCTTGTCACTACGCATTGAAATGCAGAGAACAAGCTCTAAGGAAAGGAACACACCGTTGGGGCTTCGCGACCTCCAAAGGGGTTCCAACGGTTGGAACCCCTCTTTAAGTTCTGCTCTAGTGAGTTGCTCACTCTTCATAGTATCTGTAACAGACGTATCTATGCGCTTCAAACATAAGAACCTACTGAATTGGGCTCTGTGAATGAATGGTTGGTTTTATCCATCAAAAAGTACTTCAATAGTTGATAATCCAGAAAACAAAGACAAATTCATCTTTTATTTATTTATAGAAAAAAACTTCCAACGTTGGGCGTCAAATAAGTGGAGACATTGACTTGAACTAATACTTGTTACGGCCAACTTCACATCTTACGATCTTTCCCGTTTTAACATCAATCTTCACACACCTTCTGGTGATGTATAAATCTGTTTTGATGCTTCCAGCTTCGAGAGTTCCCAAAAAAAGTCCATTCAGTACACAATCTTGACACTCGGGAAACTCTGTCCGCTTGTACCTTATTCCGCCACTCAAGACAATCCTTAGTTCATTTAGGTTCATCGTAGAATAGCCTCGAAGACCTTCTTCCTTCGCTTTAAGCCTTAGTTGTTTCAGTGTAGCCATTTTCTTTTCAAAGTAAGAACATTAACTTTGAAGTCTCTACTCATCGTCATCACTGCTGATGAGAAAGCTCTCATACATATCCATTTGATGGTACTTGCACTCTTTCAGATGGACTTGGAGGTAGTGGTTGTGATGGCTCTGTGTGTACACGCTTCCGATCTTCAACACACCAGTTGCCTTGCAGGATTGGTTATATGGTGGTTCATCATCATCATTAAACTTTGTTTTGATGTCACCATCCCAGACAATAAGCTTTGGGCTAATCCAGCCTGTAGTACTTATCACAGTACCTGTCAAGGTATTGAAGATAAGCTCTTGCACACGATCAGCAATCGCGATGTAGGCATCACACCAAGCTTTATCATCGGAAACTTTGAATCCCATCTTCCAGGCGGATGTCTCGTTATACCTCGATACACCTGAAGAGTAGCAATTCTTTGGGCTCTTGATTAATAGAGGAACAATTTTAGTCGGTTCCTTCTCATAGCCGATGTAGTACCTCATGTCGTTCTTGTTTGCTACAATAGGTTCTGCTATAGTGATCTTTGACATGTCGATAGTGTAAATGTCGGTAAGCTCAGCTACACTAGAGTTAAAGTCTTTCCTTGAAACTTCGATTTTTCCAAAACGCAACATCTTTATTATATACAACAAAGACCCCAAACTCGAAAAATATTAATTTACCACTTTTTACATAGTCTGGAGGTAATCCCGTATCCTCGGGAATAGCCATAAGTTCTTCACGTACAAAAGCTCTCTCCGGCCCCATCTTCTAGGTAGTACAAAACACGCTGACCTGGGTATTGCAATATCTTAGTAAACCGATACGTTTGCCGACTCCTGTTGTTGTCCTTCGCGCGTCGTTTTGTCTCGTCATGTTCCTCACCCGGTGCTAGCAAATAGAGGTATAATCCCGCTTCAGGCAAAGTTTTTTCCTTAGGCTAAAACTCACCTTTTAACGGAACTTCTTCGAGTTTAATGTTCTTTGAGGGCTTCATGCCAGTTCTGGCAAGAACATTGTTGTTCAGTTGACTCACACTTTTCTGGTAGTGTTTTACCCACGTGGTGCTGATTTTCTGTGGATTTTCCAACTCCTTTGCATTTTGTATAGGGAACAGTTTCTCCGCGAGGAGTTTGTTAAAGTTTTCCACAAAGGCTTGCTTTCTATGATTGTGCTTTGTTGTAGTTCTCACCACCTCGACATCGTGCTTTTGGAAGAGCTTAGCTATTTCCGACTTGAACTCTGAGCCGTTTTCTACATAGAGCTTCACAGGCCACTTTAGTGGACCCTTTTTGTAAATATCAGCAAACATCTCTGCTACATCGCTTGCCTTCTTCGTTCTCAGAGGTCTACTCGCTTTATAGCCTGAAGCAATATCGATCACGTTCAAAGCATACTTGTATGTATTCTGATAGACTTTGCCATGAGGAAGATACAAAGGATCGGCCTGGTGTATCTTGTTCACCTTGGTCACGTAAAAGTGAGGATAGACGATGTGTTTAGGCCTTGGTAGATGTATCTGCCATAAGGCTTGACGAGTTAGCCACTCCAAAACCTGTTTCTTAGTGAATCTAGACACAGCCTTCTGAAGCTCTTTAATAGCTATATTCCCTTTCCACAGATTCTCTGGTTGATAGTAGATGTCATGCAACTTTTCAGTCATTTATTACATACGGTAGAGCAAAAATCCAACAACACTTAAAGTTCCAGCGATCGCTACTAATTTACCAGTCTTTTGAGCTTCAGCTTGAGCTTCCTCATCACCAGAGAGAGAGGACTCCCTGCATAGTTTCAAAACGTGAATAGTGCTGCACTTACTGCCCCTCCTATTAAGATGCTAACCATTTATCTAAGACGAAATCTTATCCTTGTACCACCCTTGCTTGAGTACGTAATCATCTGACAAAATTGCCATCACAAGGTATAGTCAAGCTTTCCCACATCAGCTAAATCTAGCTTTGCGGATGGAGCTCCTATACTGAAGAATTTCTTTCCAGCGTACGCGTACAAGCTGTGGCCTAGTAAACTTGCCGTCTGCCACATGCTATCCATGAATTCTTTCTCCATTTATATTAAGAAAAAAGGATTCTGTTTTTGTGCTTGAACCTTTACGCCAGTGTCAGCGTAAGGCTTAGTAGAAGATCGTGTGTACTAGTAAACTAACAACCCCACTGCTAAAACAGCCATTGTACCAGCTCCAATCATAAGGTCTTAGTAGGTACTTGCGTAGGTACTTGACTAGGTACTTGCATAAGTACTTGTATAGGTACTTGCGTAGGTCCTTGCGTAGGTACTTGTGTAGGTACTTGTAACATTGTCTTTTTATTCTTTCGGTTTCACTCTGCTAGCTTCTTCCCACTCGCCACTCTTCCAGGGTCCTTCGATCTTACTATCTTCTTGTCGTCGCTCATTTATTTGACGCTCTTCAGCGAGTTTTGCGTACTTATTCCAATCAAGATTGGTAAAAATGATCGCAAACAACGTGAAAGAACCGAGAAAAGACTTGCAATTCGAGTAGATAGTAGACCCTATCACATCCATAGGTGAATCGTTAGGTATAGATGCCGCCATATAACTTGTGATGGAGTTAGTGATGAGTGGATTTCCGTTGATCTGCCCCATCATCTTCGAAACATCTCTCACATCCACCAAATTAGATATCAGAGTGTTGAAATTAGGCGTTTCTTGCTGCTGCTGTTGCTGCTGCTGTTGCGGATCCTTGTATGTTTTGTATAGCTTTTCGATGGTCTTATCACTCATCTTATTCAGTCTTTCAACTGTCCAAGGTTTTTTACCGCCAATATGTTGACCACTTTGTCGGCACGTGTAAGTTCTTCTTTTTTCATTGCTTCTGCTGGAGTGTCGACTACGTCTAGAAATCCATCGATGTTCATGACTAGTTTATTATATGACGACTCTTCCAGAAAACAAACATCAAAAGTCCACCCTGAATGCAGAAACAGACGACTACTATTACTTCATACATTTTTCTTTCATGTAGTGGTGATGAACTACATGAAACCAATATTATATTACATTGCCTTCTTCCACTCGTTGCATAATCTAACAATCTCAACATGACCTTGCTTTGCTGCATCTACCATTACCACATCAAAATTAGTCGCACCCCACTCCTTGCAGAGTTTCACAGTATCGATGTGACCATGACTAGCTGCTGCTCTCATTGCCCTCTCAATCTTGGTGTCAACATTTACATCTATTATTTCCCTCCACTTCATCAAACGTTCGATCTCCCACTTCTGAAAACTATTTTTAAAAGCATCTACGATTTGCTGCTGATCCATCTCCTTTTATTATAGTTTTGTTTTACCCCAACCATGAACTTATTAGTATTGAAAACAAAACTCCCTTAGGAGAACCCCCTAGGGTTTTTGTTGTTGTTTTTGTGATACTCTAGAGGGTTTTTAATTCCCGACAACCACATGTGATAGTAGTTTAGGTTCATGCTAACACCTTCAAGCCCTGACGTTTTGTTGAATTTCGATCGATTTGACAGTAACCTGAATGTCTCTCTGGACCAGTGAAACGTGACAGTGATTAATCACCCAGACCGAAGTCTACCCAAACCGCGATATATCCAACGCAGCTGCTGGGAAGTGCGCACTCATGCAAGTTTTTCAACCAGGACATGAGAGACAGAGTGGAGATCGAACTAGAGATCTCATGATCACAAGTTTTACGTTGTAACCACCAGACTACACATCACCATGAATTCAGCTCATTTATGATAGCTTAAAATCACTCAAGCGTACAATTTGCGTCATGATTTCACGAGAAAAAACTTCTCATGAGTTACTCACTATTCAACATGATTTTTATGAATTTATGAATCCTTGAGCACACGTTGTGATCAAATCTGTCTGTATGATGCGTTTATCGTCGTCTCTGTTCAAAGCAATCTTGTTCACTTTTTGTGTATACATTTGATGCTTCTTGTTTTGAAGCACTACCATCACTCTATATAGATTTCTTCCATCTTCTAGACACCTCTTATAATCTTCGAATGTAACTGATTTTTAACCACAGACTTTTTCATGCCTTTGCATTGCTTGTCTTCCTTCTCTAACGTCTTGTATGCATAGAGTTTAGCACGTAAAGCCACAAACTCCGTCATGACCTTACCGCCAAGTTTGTCCTTCATCAGACCAATAACCTTCTCATTCTTTAATGTGTATAATTTGTCTTCCTTTGAATAATTACTCGTGTCAAATCTCTTTTCTACATCTTCAGCTATATCTCGATAAAAGTCTTCCGTCTTGATGTGGTACACGAAGCTGTCAGTGTCCATATAGCAGAGTTGCAGCATACTACCATATTTCGGCTGCATGTAGTCATAGTGGAATTCATACATTAACATCTTACTCACATTAAGTATAGCCTGACCTATGTATACACGCTTCATCATCGAGATACTTGTCTTACCCATCTCCACACCCATCAAGTTTGCACTAAAGCGAACCCCACTTTTAAAGTTAAGCTTCATGACGTACTTCTTGTAATTCTTTTCGTTCGTAACTAACTTCATATTGCGATGGTTCCGTATATTCTCCATCGTCTTACCAAACACGCTATTGTCCATAAGCTTGAAAAAGTCTGTTTCGAAGTCGTTTTTTGATTCTTTTCTCAGTCTTGTGTTTAAGTTTATGTAAGGCTTGAGCCAGGCAATCTGATGATACCTGATGACTCGGTGAACTTTCTTCAGAACTAAGCCGTGAGTCAACGCTTGATGTAGCGCCCTTTTATCTATAACATACTCACGCTTGTTGTGGAGATTTGGTACGAGTTTTCCCACCTTTGCAAGCGTCATTTTTTCAGGTAAAAATGGTAAACTATTATGACCATCATGTAGCCTCTTTGGATAGTCGATATCTACCTTCAGCAGATAGCCATACTCATTCTTCTTAACTAACTTTGCAATACCTTCAGGTGTGAGCTTCTCAACATTTTTACCCATCTAAATCCATGTGTTGGCAAGTCTGATGCCATAGCCCAACCGTAAAGGTTATTTGCATCAAGGTACATTGCATATGAGGATTCTTCGTTCGGATCATATTGATTATCCATATACTTATTGTTTGCTTTTACATAGCGATGTACAGCTTGAGTTATACCTCCTTGTATACTTCTCTAGAACAATTAACAGCATGTCTATGTCTGTGCTAAGCTCTAACTTTATTTGGCTATACTTTAAGGCTGCTTTCCACGCCAAACACGGTGCTGTATAGAAATGGAGTGGATCTAATTGGTAGTGATGCAAGCATGTATCCCGAAACGTTTCAAACACATCTTCTAGCAGTAGAACATCCGTTGCCAAGTACACATCGTGGTAATCTCCAAGTGTTGTTACGTCTCCTTCTGTAGACATTCTTCTCCATACCTGTTGTGCATGTTCATAGTCTTTGTCACTTATACCACACATGTTCAGCTTGCTGTAAAAGGGTTCCTTTGGAGGTAGCTCTGTCTCACCAAACTTTTCCCAACTATCCATATACTCGTATGGATTTACACCTTTGCGACGCATCAACTGAAAGATACTATCTTCCTTGTAAAACCATCGAAGATTTATACACTGCTCATCGCTAAGATTAGAGGACAATTTATCCAAACTTGATGCCATGAATCTACAGCTGTCGATGAATCTCAGCTCGATCTTCTTGTACACTTGTGCACCGTCAGAGTCGACAACACCAGCACGTGGTATTGCTGTTTTGACATGGAAGGATATATACTTTTCCCTGTTTTCCGCGATGCATCCTATATCTTCCGTGTTGTACTTTTCCCCAAGTTCTCTAATGAAGAGGTGTGCATCGTATCCACTTAAGTTGTGAAAGATGATAGGTATATGATGTGGGATCTTATATCTTAAGTTGCAATTGTTATGTGCAGCACCTCGATATAAACCTGTATAGTGACAGTGATCTCTGACTTTGCGATTTTGAGGATCAAAAAATGGCTACATACATATATGACAAGTTTTTGCATCCCGATGAATACGCGTCTGAACATACGTCAGTCCTATCATCGACTTTTTTGGAAATGTCGCATACAATTGCTTAACTTCATCTTCCAGGTGATCCACAAACTTCTTTACACAATCGTCACCTCTGTATACTTTTAGAGGATCGGGGACATTTCCATACGCAAACTTGCTGTACGTACACCATCCTGAAGGTATGTGCTTCGATAGTGTTTTTGTGTTCTTCTCTCTCCCATCTTCCTTCATAGGTACTAAAAGACTCGCGAAATCTGCATAGATAGCAAATGGTACTTTGAACTGCATCTCTCCATTGTTATAATACAACCATTTTTTCATCTCTCCAGGCATCTCCACTCTAACTTGTTCATTGCCAGAGCAGTGGACATAGTGCTTATCTCGTGACTCTAAATTGTGAAAACCATTCAGACAGTTGATGCAAAAGTGTTGTGCACTTTTTTGATTTGTGTTTTCTTGACCCAACAACCTTGATAGATTCTTGATGGCTGTATAGTGATTCTTCTCTCCATCATAAGCCATCAACAGATTGACTTGCTTCTTTGCGCTTATGTTACGATTAGATTCTCGCGTGGTGTTGATCTCCCTCTTTGTAGACTTTTCTTCAATATATAGTACGTTCACCGCGATGTCAGGATTATTCTTCCCGAACTTTTCTATCTTGTCTATTGCTACGAGAAATTCTAAACCATTCCAGTTGTACTTATTCTCATACTTCTGTAGCTTTGAAATGCGTTGCGGATCTTTTCCAATTTCTTCATGATGTAGTGCTGCTATTACAGCCCACTTCAAACATTCTTCATCATCGTTTTTAGGGTTGATGATTGCCTTTTTCGACGCTATCCAGGATGGTAGTTCGATGTATGAAGATCCTCTCAGCAGCTGCAGCTGGTGAAAGTCCACGTCCAGCTGCATGATGTGATCGATGGTGAAGCCGCTTTCTGGTAATGCTGGATGCTCTACTTGGGTTTTGATATATGCAAACATCTCATCCAATATCTCTTCCTTGTCACTACCTTGGAACACTCTCGTCATCAAGCTGTTAAATGCTTTATCTATCCTTATATATCCATCTTCAGTTCCCGTTGTTCCCACAGTTCCCTCATCAACTTCAAGTTGAATTAAATTCTTGATACGCTTCTTCCACATGATCCATAGAGAAAGTTGTACTTTAGCAGACCCCATGTTTTCAAGCTGCTCTTCCATCAATTTCTTCACATTTGCTCTCACTAGCGTGAAGTATCTATTATTAGCCCAAGCTTTTCCTTTGTATTGTTGTACAACTTTAAAACACCACTTTTTGCTTTAGAGAAAGCGTTCTTTATAGGCTCTTTAATTGACTTTGGTACATAACTCACAAGCCAGTCATACCATTCGTTGAGCTGAGATTTTACTACTGACCAGTTCTTCAGCATCTCTTGAAGCCCAAAAATATCCATGTCTTCAGGATTTAGGAGTATAGTGACTTGTCTAAGAGGTTTCTTTAGTCCAGCTCTCCTAGGTGGTCTTACTGGAGCATCTAATAAATTGATAAGCTCAGCCTTTTTAAGCTTATAGTACCCTTTAAAGCCACGCTCTTTTGCTTGGGTTCTCAATTCTCGAATTGTTTCTGATGCATTTGAGACAATTTCCCCCAATTTTCGATTATTATTAACAAATATTTACACAGGATAGTTTCTCAGTTGTATAATATATACATATGTACAAATTTACACTGTTATCATGGAAGTCCTGTAACGTAAAAATGAATTAAAGGAATGTTAAAAACAATAAAAGTTATCAAAAATTTAGTGCTGATAAAAATGATTTAAAAAAAGAAAAGGAAAAAATTTGAATGTCTAAAGGCCCATTTCCACTCAGGAAAATTTTCCGCCGAACGGAAAATTTTCCTGTCATACGCATGCGCAGTTGCAAAATAGATCTTTCCGAGCGTTTTCCAGTTTGTCCAGATTGGAAAAAAAAGAAGTTGAAAATTTTCAACTTTCATATTTTTCCGCTGGAAAATATTTGCGAGAGCCAATCATAACAGGGGAATTTTAAAAAATGGTAGACGAAGTAATAAGACATTTCGCAGAAACAATATTGCTGGCACGGGCATGGGTGAAGAAGAAAACTGTCAACAACAAATAGAAAACACTTCTGCTGTTTCCATCATTAGTTCTGCTGGGAACAGCAATAAAAAGGTTGATGATTCTGTGCACGCAAAGTTGGTAGACATTATGCAAGAATATTCTTGCATATGGAAACTTACAAGCATTGAATACAAAGACAGAGATAAGAAAGCAAGATCGTGGGAAGAGATATCGAAAAGGCTTGGTGTATTTGATGGTATGATTCTTTTATTATTTTCGTTTTTGTTATTGTTTTCTTTATGAGTGGGGGATGTGGACTTGACAAATGCATTCCTTCATATAATTTACTGTTTCTGTGAATTGGTTCTAGTATATTACAAAATTTAACACTGACACAATTTGGGTAGTATATCAATGCTGTGTTCCTTCTTTATAGTGGAATACCTGAAGAAAGAGTGGGAAAAACTCAAAGATAATTATAGGAAATGCTTGCAGCGAAGAGATCAAAGTACTCGTTCTGGTGCAGCATCAAAAAGACTACCAACATGTAATTTTTTCAAAGAACTAGAATTTTTGAGAGATGTTTGCAGCACAAGAAAAACCAGCTCAAACCTACCCTATAGTATTATTGACAATATTAATAATGATGTGGAGTTAGATGAAGAAGAATCATTACCAGAAAGTGAAACCGTATCATGAAAACCTAACAAAAAACAACGTAAGAGAAAGGAAGATCTAAAAACAAGTGTAGACTCACTGCTCTATGATGCCCTTACCAAATCAGATGATGAAAAAAAGGAGGATCCAGATTCATTATTCCTGCTTAGTTATGCCAATGCATTAAAATCTTTCCCACCAAGAAAAAAACAATACGTCAAATTGAAAATAAGTGAACTTTTTTATGAAAACACTGATGAGTAACTATAGTACGTAAAGTATCAAGTCTTCTTTTGAAGAGAACTGTTTGTTCTGACAAATAATATATATAACTTTATATGCTTATAAATAGATGTCAGACAGTCTTACAGTAAAAATATATTTTCAACTACAAATTTTTTGTACTGTTGATTAGGTCCCATTGCCAAGGCACAGAACCAGCATCTGAATTGAAGTATTCACTAAATTGATCTCTGACGTCACTGGCTGTCTTCGAATAATTATTAGAGCCTTGATTAGCAATTGAAGATAATCCAGTAAAACCTTCAGTCTCTTCTCGCCAATCACCAAGTCTTGTGCCATTTGAGGTTTCCATATCTGTGTGACCTGGAGGACAATATGTTGGTGATTCGTGCTTCATTAAGTAATTGTGCAACACCACTACTGCCTTTGTAATATGTACAACAGTTTCAGATTTTCTGATGATAGGTTGACGAAAAATTCTAAACCTTGAAGCGCAAATGCCAAAACAGTTTTCAATTACTCTTCGTGCTATAGTTGAATATTCTCTTCTTATTTATTTATTTATTTATTATTTATTAGGTATTATTTTACGTGGCTGGCCACACTCAGTTGCTATTGCATTCGTATCTAGGTTCTGTCTGGCATAAGGTTTCAGCATATATTTTTTTAAAGCAAATGCCTCATCAGCAACAAACACGTAAGGAAGCTTTTTCTTAGTACGAGGGAGAACAATCTCATCAGGTATTTGAAGCTTTTCTTGATTAGTAGCCATGCCCATTAAACTATTTGAGTACACCCCTCCGTCACTGTTTCTGCCAGTATCTCCAATATCAACGATTACGAATTCGTAGGTTGCATTGCAAATTGCCAACAACACTATGCTGTGGCTCTTTTTGTAATTGAAGAAAGTCGAACCGGAACCAGCAACCAACCATTGTTCTTCAAACTTTTTTGCAATTGCTCTCCACTCAGAATTGCTATTGGGACAAGTCATGTAACCTTTACTTATTAGAACTGTCCATATAACACTGCATGTTTCAGCAATGATTCGAGTACTTGATGTGGGGCTGATTCGGTAGCTGCTAGCAATTGAAATCTGAGCATCTCCAGTAACCAGATACCTTAGAGTTAAGCACAATCGTTCAGCAGCGCAAATGGCTTCTCTCCTCAAAGAACATTTCGTAATGAAAGGAGCTACTAGAGACAGCAAGTGTTCAAACCGAGATGGCGACATGCGAAATTGTTTGAAAAAGTATTCATGGTCAAACAAATACATATCTTTGAGCAACACATGATATTCTCCTTTAGTTTTTCGTTCAGAGAAAATCTTTCGAACCCACCAACGTTTATTTTTGTACATGTTACCATGCGCATTCAATCTTCGTTTCAAAAGTATAAGCAGCAACAATCGCTTGTTCAATGCCGCCATGTTTGTTTATGTTTTTGGGCGCTAAGTGGAAATCGATCTTGGAAAATTTCCGTAGGAACATTTTCCGTTCCGCGGAAAATATTCCTGAGTGGAAATGGGCCTTAAGATCCTCAGAAAAACGATGTTCGGAATAGTGTCCTGGAAGTTGTCAATGACATTATGTATCTATAAAAGGAACTAACAAAAGAAATTACGAAATTAAGAAGATGTAAAACCTTGAAACCTATATAAAACTGTTCAAACATCTAAGGATTTTAATAGAGATTTAAATTTCTTAAAGTTCTTTTCCATTCTAACTTCTCTTGGTAAGTCGTTATACACCCCTGCACCTTGAAAGAGAAAACTTTTCCTTGCAACTTCAAGTTTCACTTTTGGTAGTTTAATCATCAACTTGTTATTTCGTGTGTTTACATTCGATTCGTGTAGTGAAAAGTAATTTTGAAAATTTTCACAGACGTCCTTTTCAATACATTTCCGAACGTAGGTAACAATACGCTTTTTCTGAACTGTAAACGAGGATGGAACACGAATATCCCCTCCAATAATCTTACAAGCTCGATTTTCGATGGACTTGATTCTCGTTGCCAGGTTTTGTGGGATCGTGGCATAGATAGCAAATGGACAATACGTCAGGACAGGTAGAATCATAGCGTTGTAAACTTGCATAGTTGATTTCGAGTCGAGTAAATGCCTCATAGATTTTAGAAGACTCACCCTTGAGGATGCTTTTTTGACAGTAGTTTTGACATGCTCTGTCATATTCAAGGAGCAGTTTAAGGTGACACCAAGATATTTATAAGAGTCAGTGTTATTTATTTTTACAAAATTGTGCTAGATATTAATTGGTGGCGTGTTCTTTAACTTTTGACAGGTGCCGAATACCATTACTTCTGTTTTTCCTTTCTTTGTGTTAATGATGAGCTCATTTATCTCTAACCATTTACAAATAACAGCAAAATCTTTATTCAACACTTTTTCAATTTCGTTAATGTTCTTGTGTGAAAAGAAGAGTACCGTATCGTCAGCATAATGATTTTACATTGTGAGAGGGTGTTTGCTGCACCGTTGAAATGGAGAAGGAATAACAGTGGACCCAGAATCGACTCTTGCGGTACACCACAGAAGATGGGTTTGTAATAAATGTAATAAATCAATGAGCTCAGCCTTCCTATGCTTATAGTATCCCTTTAAGCCACGCTCTTTTGCTAGAGCTCTCAATTCTCGAATCGTTTGATTATTCGAAATCCTTTATTATATATACTTTTCAACTTTGAAATTTTTTATGAGTGGACAGAACTAGCGCATGAGTCAGGGGAATTCATGTTCAGAAGGTTTTTACCAGTGGATTCATTATCCATCCCTCCACTTGTTATGGTAGTTGTTACATTCATTGAACACTGATGTTCCCTCATCACATGACCTGACTTGTTTTGCTATTGAAAGAATGTTCCTGCTCCCACAGCAATGGCAAGTATACAATGTTTGTTCCGGAGCAGTCGCTCGAGGCTTTGACATTTCCTTGAATATTTCAAGGAGTCTATTCTTGGCAGAGTCAAACATTGGATTTGAAAAGTCATCTTCCATTTATTTAATCAACTTTGAAATTTTTTACGAGTGGACAGAACTGACGCATTCAGATACTGATAGTTTTGATGATGTCAGCAGTTTTTCATGATAGTGATGGCCTCAGCAGTTTTCGACGCATGCGCAGTAGATTCATTGCTTGCGCCAGAATCTGATGACCTCAGCAGGTGCGCGTGTGTGTGTGCATTGCGCTGGAAAATCTGATGACCTCACCAGGTGCGCGCGTGTGTGTGTGCGTTGCGCTAGAATCCCCATTATGTTATCTCTGCTATGACGTCATCAAAATTTTTGATCGACGATATCTTTGCAACGGTTGGTCGTAGCGAAACGTTCCCATACACTTTTTCGATCAGTTTATCGAGCTCTACAACATCATGGGTACACTTCGCGATTGTGTAATCAAAATTTCCGTCACGGGGTTTGTACACCTTGATTATTTTTTTCATCACTTATTTTCCACACGCCTTTCCCGAATTCAATGATGTAATTGCTATCTCTATTTCAAAACGAGGCCCGTATGGACAACCATAAACAAATATGGAGAATATGGAGCAAGAGCATGTTGATTTTGATTCTCTTTCGCTTGTAAATAAACCTGAACAGGTCATTGTTACAGAATACGTCCCAGATGAAAATATTCAGTATAAACCCGTAGAAAACTTTTACGCGAGTTGCTAGTGAAGAAATGACTGCAAAACGACCCGAAATTTATTTTAGAGAGTGAAAAAAGCACACTCGTAATTAGTATATAGACTAGTATATCGCGCGTAAAGTTTTTTACAGGTTATCGGGGAAATACAGTCGGTAAAAATTTAGTCGGAGAAAATTTTAATCGATTTATGGTAAGTTCGAATTAAGAAAGTTCATCTGCACATAGATGAAAATTACTTCTTCTTCTTCTTCAAATCTTTATCACCTTAAATTTTGATTCTAATCGATTCGATGAACTCTTTGATGTGTCAGTAAAGGAGTATCTGCAAGCTAGTTTATGACCTTTTCCATGGGCGAGAGTTTTCAGCAACTCGTGTTTCATATTTGCTGCATACCTTCTTTTAATATATCTGCAAAGACTGTCAAAACATTTTGTTTGTTGGAATATTGTATTAAACGATGAACTTTTTTAACGCTCTATTTTATAAGCAAAACTCGCCGTGAGAAGCTGGTTCGTCACGGGAGAACTCACAAGGGAAGACTAGCTTGCGGTTTTTGGATAGTGGTAGCTAAGGGCTTAGGTTGTGTAGGAGCGCCTTAAGTCCCTATTGTTTGGGAGTAGGCGCTTAACCTTTTACTCCTTCATCCTAAGCTTGGGGACAATGGACTCTATGAAGGGGGGAAAAAGAGGAAAAAAGAGGGGGAAAAGAAGGGGGAAGACGGAGAAGAAAGAAGGTCTGCCCGGTGGAGTGTAGTATTCGGTAAAATACACGCAAATACTCCCTCATAATGTCTTTTTTGGTTCTATTTTGGCGGGAACAGCCTTTCCCCGCCGTTACTGCGATGTTTCACAGTATTACACAATATATTTTTTTTTTTTTATATATATTATATCTCACAACGGATCCCGATAAATACATTACAAGAAATTAAAAATAGTTATTAAATAGCTAATTAAGTTCAAAGTCACTATCTAGTGCTCTTCAGGCGAGCAACTTGATTCTTCGACAGCAATAGAGATATCAACTTCATCTATATCGTTAAAAATCCGTCTCTCTTTCCAGCTTCGGGAGCCTCTTATGCATAAGTTGGTTGCTTTGGCCAGCGCGAAGCTAAGCTTCGTACGAACAAAGGTGCTGGCCTCAGCTTTGGTAATTTGACGCTTTTCAGAAAGCTTGCTAGAAAGTTTGGAGTAGAAGATATCACACTCTCTACCCATGCCTCCAAACGACGAAAAAACAAGGGGCGTGAAGGAGCCGTTATCAACTACACCAATTCTTTCATTGTAAGCTTTCTTTTTCTCGGCTTCGTGCTTAGCATGAACTTTAGGAAGGGCTAGAAAACGATAAGTTCTGGCAACAGGGTTAAAGACTCTAACGTCAAAGAAAGCTCTTTGACCTTTGACCCAAAACCCTCTTGCAGCTATATCGACTCTAGCATTGTCCCTCAAGTTTCGCTGTTCTATGTAATGTTTCACCACTGAGGGGTTCTAATAGAGGCTCGGTTTCGACGTCTTTGCATACTTCGCTTAGCAGAGATGAAGTTAGATCTCTTACAGCATTGTGGCGGTTCGAAATAAAACCACCCTTCTTACAATTGAGGGCGTGTTCAACATTAAAATCGGCCGAACAGATACATTTTTCAGGAAGCCGAAGCAAGGGTATGTTATATCTTAGCCTCAGGGTATCCCAAAAAACCCGTTTTTCTAGATAGTAGTTGTAGCGTTGGAGGGGAAGCGCTGTTAGCCAATTGTACGAGCCCTTCTCCATCGATGCATCGATCATTCGAATTTGTGGAAGGCTGCTTCTTTCCTTTAGTTCATCAAGGACCTTCTTGTGTGCATCTTCCTTTGCATGTTTGATGTCGGCTTTAATTTTAGCGATTTCTGCCAAGTCTTCCGTATAGGTTGCTTGCTTGCCTTTGACTGCAAGAGTCAAATCGGCAGTTAACTTTCTCGAGTTAGCGAATTCGATCGGAGAAATAACAACGGGATTGAATATCCCCAACCCACCACATTTTGGTGGCAAACTTATTAACTTTCTTAGATCATCGTTGCAGTTGTGACCCTCTAATAGTACCCGGTAGGAGAGTCTTCCTGATGGCATCTTCTAAAGGCTGTAGGTAATTTTCAAAACCTTCGATCGTTCTCATGAAGAATATATATCTTCCTCTCAAACCCTGCGTAAAGGCTGAGTAGGCACAGTGGGGCTCGGTTTTAGCGATTTCTGCTAGTTTATTTATTTCATTAATCCATTCCGTAACTTTTTCGGTACAGTAGGAGTCTTTAAATTCGTCGGATCCCACACAGGCCCCTAAATGCCTGCGTCCTTCCACAGTATTTTTATGTCCGTATCATGGAATAGATCTAAGGCTAAATCTAGAAATTGTGGCTTTACTATCAGCCACGTTTTAACAGCATTCGCAAAGTACCCCAAGGAAGGTCCATTAGCATCAACTGCATTCCACCATCTGCGCAAAAATATGATCTTTCCAATACCGGTCAGGTCGTCAGCAAAGGCAACTTGCATCATTTTCCAATGTTCTTTTAAGATTGTGGTGAGAAGTGGCATTATTCCCAAGGCGTACATGCCCATCGCTGTTGGGTCGCCCTGGGTAGTTCCTTCGTTCGACTTGATCACTTTCCTCCGTGTACGAATAGCCTAGCTGGAGACTTGTAGCAGTTCACTACAAACGTCGCAAGGACTGGGCATATCAGCTTTATGTTATGGAGTAGAACCTTCCTATTTATTGTATTGAAGGCATTTGTGGCATCAATTTGCAGAATACCTTCCGAATCTTCATCTTCTACAAACATTTCTACTACAGAATGTATAGCTGCTTCACAGCCTGCTTGTTGACCCGCACATAGCTGAGACGGGCCAGCAGCTTCCATAACATCTTTTTTCAAGACGCACATTACCGACTTTCCAATGATGCGTCTTAGAACCTCTCCTATTCCGATAGGCCTTAGACCTGGGTTTTTATTCAGTGGGATTAATCGACAGTTCATTAGCGGCTCAATGTTTGACACTTCCGAATCCTTTATCTCCTCCGCGCATAACTTTCTGGCCATTTCAGCTACTGCATTTCGTAAATCGGCACCATCTGTTCCATAGGTTTTAGAACCTAATATCTGCCTCCATTCATCTCCATCCAAGCCTGAAATACCGGCGGCTCCTTTCGTACGTAGAGCGCTCTTCTGTATAAGTTGGGGAGTGATGCCTTTCAAATATAATTGGGTTTACATTTTCCAACGGCCCTTCAAGTAACATGTTTTCGTATTGCGGATTCGCTTCCGGGTGCTTTATTAAAAGTGTTTCCATCGTTTCATCATCAAGTGGGAGAATACCGTTTAATGCATTGTCCGAAAGTAAGTTCAGTGCGGAATTTACTCTTCCTTCTTTCATGTATTTAGCGAAAGTTCTAGTAATTTTTTCCAAATCATTTTTCGTCGGCTCAGTTAAGCGATTCTGAATCGACTGCGCTTCATCAAGGAGTCCTTCTATATTTTTTGTTTCCCACATGGCTAATCGACGCTTCAGATGTGCTTTATTTTCCGCGTTAGTAGTTTTCGAATGCGGTCGTTGGAGTAAAAGTGACGGCATCAGCATTAATGAATACAGAGCCTGAGAACCTATCTGGCGAGTTTGTATTCCAGAGAGTTATCAGCCTAGTCATTTCCCGTATGAATGCCTTGCCTAATGATCCCTTGGGAAGCTGAAATAGGTTTCTTTTCCATGATGAAAGTTTGTTATAACCGTCAATAATTACACAGTTAGCACTTTCTGGTAAGGTGACGATTAAAGGCTCTGAGCAGACTCCGCTGGAGAAGACAGCGACTGATACAATGCATTGGTTTCCTCGATTTGAAAGTTCGAATTCTTCTGTTGTTGTTTTTCACAACTTCTCAAATGATTTGTCAAACCACCCTTACTCTTCAAAACTCTGTTACAAATTTTACAAACATGTTTTTGTTGTTCTTCAGCGATTATTTTTGCACTTTCAGGCTGAGAAGAAGGGAGTATTTTTCCTGACGTATCGTAACTTTTAGGACCATAACTTGGGGTCTGTTCTGAAAAAAAGATTGTCCTCCATTAGTGTTCACTACGGATACGGCTTCGTTCGTACGATTTGGAAAAACGTGTCACGACATTACTAGGACGGTGAAAACGTTGTTGATTTATTATGTTAGCTGCTGCAAACATCGTGCTGTTCTACGTACAGGCAGGGGCAAAGCAAACGTGGGGTATCTGTCCTTTTAGTTTGCAAGTAAAGTAATGTGCGAGACTAAAATTTTATACGAGTAGAAAGTGGCAGATAAACTTGTTAAGACGGTGTTGTTCGTTCTGTAACGACGTCGTTAACTTCAGTGTATCGGGTACTCACGTTTCTGTGATCCATCGCATTACAAATTTTATGTCCGCCATCTTTTGAATTTATTTTGAAAGTTCTCCTGCAAATATGTTTTCTCCTAAGGTAATATTTGTTCTATACAAAGATCTTGTAAAGGTTTTACGAACTATCGATAAAAAAATCTTCAGTTACTGCATATTACTGCCAGTCTTTTTACTTCAAAAGCCTCTGAAGTCAAATTCTATAAAGCCCATAATGAAATATATTAGAATTAAGACCTGTAAAATCTAAATTTGAACTTTAATAAATAACACCGATTTTTTGAGAAATTTCCATTTGTTTGGCCCTTTTAACGCCGCGCACCAAAACTAACGCCACATTAGGGCCGGCGTAAAAAGGGCCGATAAGGTACATGATAAAATTTTCATCCCGCCTATCCGAGATCTCGGTTAGGCAGGATGAAATTTTCCCATGTAATCGCTTCGTCGCGGTCAACCGGGACAAGTTTGAGGTTTGAGCATGCGTAGTTTGTCAAAAATTCAAAACACAAAGGGTTAGTTTTGTCCCGTCCCGCCTAAACGGGATGAAAATTTTGCATGTAACACCGAGTTGAAATTTCATCCCGGCTAACCAGGATCATGTAATCAGCCCCTTAAACCACCCTTTTTTGGACCTCTGGGATTTTGCAGTTGTGAAGCCTTCAATATCCAGCTTCGAAAAACATGTTGTTTCAGAACATAAACTGGTTTCGAAATTGTTTTTCCAGAAACTCGTCAACTAGCTTTCATATCTCTGATCCTTCATAAAAATTATAATTATAAATGTGACGATTTAAGGGAAAAGGATAACAATCGCTTTTGCGATTATAATCTCAAAATCGATTTTGAGATTTTGAAATCTCAAAATCGATTTCTATAAATCGATTTTTTACAATTCATAATCCCAAAATCGATTCTTGTGAATCCCAAAATCGATTCTTGTGAATCTCAAAATCGATTCTAATAAATCTCAAAATCGATTCTTGTGAATCTCAAAATCGATTCTTTTGAATCTCAAAATCGATTTTTTTGAATTATGAAGGGAGGCATAGATAGACTGTCGTATATAGGTTTCATTAAAGCCGTTTGTTTTTATATAATATGCCATGTTTTGAAGTTCGAAAATAATCGGTGATAATTTTGTCGGGGAAAAGTGACGAAAAGTTTTCCTCGGTGAAACTTTCCCCCGACTGACATTTATTTAATTATTAGCCAAATAGAAATAAAAAATTGTTATTTCAAACAGTGCTCATCGATAGCAGCTGTAGCCGTCGAAACCTAGTCATAATAAACTCGCTTGTTCATGACATGATAAACACTAATTTATTCAAATATATAGTGACTTTATTTATTAAACGGAAATATTTTTCTAGCAATAAAAAGTTTCCCAAAAGCATTTATTTCATTGATAATAATCGTCTACGTCTACACTTTCATTGCTGCTCTTGAAGAGGCGGTTGTTGTTGCACCTCCACCAAAGTGAAAAGTTTAAAAAGACCATGTTATTCGACTTATTGAAATGTACATGTACAGGCAGCACCCGTTCGTGTATTGAATTGCACTTGATGAGCTTGTTCTCATATTCAGTTGGAGATTAAAGATACAGCAGTTCGTTTGAAAGCGACCACAAGTAGAAACCGTCTACCATAATTTTTTTTAAGTTGTTCGACGGGATTGCTATTCTTTGAATCTCTTGGGGGAAAATGTTATAACAGACAAAAGACTTTTCGAAATTGATCATATCGTCACGATTTTAGTGATCGTTGTTGTAACTTCATTAAGGCCCGAGTAAACAGATCCAACATTCATATCCAACATATTCTATAATGTTGGATGAAATGTTGGATGTATGTTGGATGAACAATTTTGCTGTTTGAAAGGACCATCCAACATTTACATCCAACAGCATAGCGCGTGTTTATTATTTATTTTGGTTCATTCAATATGGCCGCTTTAAACAGTGCACTCGTGCTTGTTCTAGCAGAGTTAATGGATTCAGACGATGAAAAGCCTCGTAGAGGAAAAACAAGGGACTGGATAAAAAGGAGGAAGGAAAGTGGCTACTTTCAAAACATTTTCCAGGAACTTAAATTAGAAGACCGTATTGGTTTTAGAGACATGTTCAGGATGAGTGTTGCAGATTATGAATACATCCTCAGTCAGATCTCTGATCTTATCTCAACAGAAAATAGAGCTTGTGGAAACAAACCTATCGAACCTGATGAAAAATTAGCACTAACGTTGCGATACCTCGCTACTGGTGAATCTTTCAAATCTCTAAGCTACCAATTCCGAATTCTTTGGCCGCAGTTTCATATATTATAAAAGGTTGTTGTCGTGCGATTAATGAAAGATTGCAACATATTTTCATTAAAGTTCCGGATTCCTCGGCTAAATGGCAACAAATTTCTGAAAAGTTTGAGCAACGTTGGAATTACCCTCACGCTCTTGGTGCGATAGATGGAAAACATGTGCGGATAGTGAAGCCTGATAATGGAGGCTCGTATTATTATAATTATAAGCATACACATTCATTTATACTATTAGCAATTGCTGGGCCTGACTGTTTTGATAGAGTTAACATTGCATTGTAAAACATCAGCAATTTCATTGTAGGCTACATCTTTAGCATCGCGCTTTGAATAATCCTTATTGAAGACATCCCAAAGGCAGGGTCTTTCCTCTAACATTTCTATCAGAAGCGAAACTTCATCATCCAACCAATCTTTTGCCCCTTTACTTGGTGCTTTATCTTTTTTTGCTTTCGTCACTTCCTTTTGGGCTCTTCTGTATTCTTATTTCCATCTTGAGATTTATTTGTCAAATGCTTTTTAAAAACACGCCCTTTTAAAGGGCTTTTTTGTTTTGATCCTGTTGAGTCTGAGTCACTGCTGTCCATCGTTTTGTTGAATGAATACACACTGCTCTTAGAAATTAAAAATCAAAACAAACATTCTACTGTAATGTAATTCGAAAAAGTATTCGAAATTCGAATTTTTTGGCGCGAAATAAGATGTTGGATGAAAAATCAGTTTAAACACGTCCAACACGCATTTTTCAGCCATTTTGATGTTGGATGCCAAAATTTGTTGGATGAAAAATTTGATCCAGAACAAATTTCATCCAACACGATCCAACATTATTTTTTCCTTTTTTCATAAAAAATGTTGGATGAAAGAGTGCATTTAAACAGATCCAACATCTTATCCAACACCTATTTTTGGGTGTTGGATGTAAATGTTGGATCTGTTTACTCGGGCCTTTACGATAATGTTTTTAGGTTCAATATTTGGATGAAGGATAAATGCTGGAGAAGACAAATGAAAACATTTTAACGTCGGCTTGACGAGTTGCAAGAGTTCTCTTTTGAAATACTCACCTTCGTTTAAATAAAATAATACCTGTTTCCATCAGTTTTTCATCATATGTTTACGTAGATGATTGTCTGAAAGCTGTGTTTACGCAGGGCTGCAAAACTCTCCCATGTCCTGGCTGTACAATTCTCGCAGTCAATGGACAGTTGGAAAAGCTACGCAAGTTTCTTTTATGGAATTCCCGGTTAAGCTTCCATTTAACAGTGATATTGTAAAGAGAGCTGGAAACTAAAATGCTTTTTAATTTCACTAAAATAAAACGAAAACGAGTCTTACTGGTACCACTAATGTTTTCTTATTCTTTCGGTAGGTGAAGAAATGAATTCGTATAACGAAGGGTTACCTTCAAAATTACCTTAGCACGGTGGTCGTTCTCCCTAGTAACAGCAACTTGGTGAATGGTCACTTAATATACCTAAGTTATCTTTCGTTATCAATTGAGCACCAAAACTAATATAATAGGTTGAGCATGTTTTTAATTGGATTGAAATCTTCCATCGGAAATTGCATTGAAAAGCACCATGGGTTCTCCATCGTTGATGCTCAAGCAGTTCATTCATTTAAACAACATGATTATGCAATACTACCTGCACGTTTCAAACTGGAAACATGTAGTTCATTATTATTTTTATTACACATTATTAGTAGACGCTAACGAAAGGAACAAAAAAAATATTCAGCGATAAAGGCTTTTTAAAAAAGTTTTAAAAGTTCTAAGAGGGGGTTTACACGTAAAATTTCATCCCGGGACGAGTTTCATCCGGGATGAGTTGCTCCCTGTGTCAGGTCAAAACGTTTATATTGTTTACATGTTTTAGACGGGATGAAATCTCATCCCGGGATGAGTTCATCCCTGTCTTTAGGACAGGGATGAGATTTCATCCCGGGATGAAATTCGCTAAAAAAGACATGTAAACACTTCCTCCCGGGATGAAACTGAAGAAAAACACGTGTAAACACATGTTAATTTTCATCCCGTGCTAAAGATGCAGAAGGTGCGCATTTTGAACAAGATGTTGAGTATTTGACAGGAAAAGATTTCTTTCGTTGCACGTGGACGCGGTGTTAGGATAAGTGGAAGAGAGAATCAAGGAAAAAGGTTTGTTTATATTATCACTTCAGATATGTATTTGAGCAACATTTATGAACTTTAACATGAAACTACCAAAACCTATCAAAATATTTTCATTTTAGGAAAACTACTACGTGTAACTGCATAAGAAAGGATGCAATTGTTGAAATTGTTGATAAAGTTGCAGTTGAAAGTGCAAATTTTCTCTGTCCAATAGCCATCTTTCTACACGTTTCTTATTTTATCAGCTCTTTTCAAACAAAGTTCAGTTACGATTAATCATACCCAAGGCGAGTAAAAGCACATTTCATCGCGGGATGAAACTACTCATCCCGGGAAGAAATTAACATGATTTCATCCCGGGATGAAACACACATGTAAACGTTTTCCATTTCATCCCGGGATGAGATTTCATCTCACGTACGTGTGGGGGTTTACACGACAATGACTATCTACGTGCGCGATTAAAAGTGCATCTGAGCTAACTCTAGGAGCGCATTGGAAGACTTAACCTCTTACGTGTAATATACTCTTACGTCAGGTTTTCTTAAGCAAAATGTCTTACGAGGAAAATGTTTTGCTAGTGAGAAACACGGCGTAAGGGTGCATTAGGTTCGTTACGTTAAAAAGTGTCTATGGTTTCCTTGTCACAAGTAAAAGATTATTGTCTTTTTTCATTATTTAACTTTAATGTTTTCAGAACAATTTCAAGTTAATACCGTTTCTGTATCAAAATTCCCTAGAACGTCACAAATCGATTTTGAGATTCAAGAAAATCGATTTTGAGATTCAAGAAAATCGATTTTGAGATTCAAGAAAATCGATTTTGAGATTCAAAAAAAATCGATTTTGAGATTCTAGAATCGATTTTGAGATTCCAAAGAATCGATTTTGAGATTCTTTGAAATCTTAAACATTCGATTGGAAATCCCATAATCGATTTCCTAGAATCGATTATTTAATCTCAAAATCGATTTTTGAAGAATCTCAAAAGCGATTGTTATCCTTTTCCCTTAAATCGTCACAAATAAAAATCCATAATGGACCTTGAAAATATTTTTTTCCCGGATACTCACTCACCTTCATCCAAATACCTCTAACCCATCATGCTTAAGTGTGACCACGATAACCATCGAAAAAACAAAGCAAATACCAAAGAAAATTTATTTATTTATTTATTCCTCAATTACGAGAATTGAAAATAGACCCATTCTCCGTCTAAACATTACAATTTATCGTAAAATTTGTCCAATGGTGGTATATTCTCTGACAGGCCTTTTCGCTTACGTGTCTCCAAGACAATGACGCCAGATTTGGTGGTTGGTTCTAATGGATCATCACCCATTAACTGCCAATGATCGAATACACACTGTGGGAAAGCTTGACCTTGTGTCTTGGAACGCAAGTCAGCAGTGAAACCTGACAAGTAAAATTAACATTCGTAATTAAGTCCATTCATATTGATGACAGTACAGGAATGGTCTACACATACTTACCAAATGACTCGTTTACAGGCAAATAGGCTTTCACGTGGGACATAGGTGTTCCCACAACCTGGGATTCCTCGAAGATGTGACCACGTCGCTTGTTCAAACAATTGTAGATTCCACCACAAGCCTCTTGTGGACATTGAATTTCGACAAGGTACACAGGCTCCAACAATCGTGGCTCTGCAGTTAAAACACAGGCGTACAGGCAACGCCGAGCTGTTGGGATAATTTGACCACCACCACGATGAATGGCATCAGCATGCAGGGTCACATCGTGAATGTTGAATCGGACACCCCGCATGTTCTCATCACACATTACACCTTCCTTGGTAGCCCATTGGAAACCTGCTACAACACTGTCCTTGATTTCGTTCAAATATTGAACTCCTTTCGAGACATCCATAAGAAGATTAGGCCCAGTACCTTCAGGACCAAAGCACCATATCTTTCGTGCCTCTCCAACATCAAATCCATGGGTATCTGCCATGTACCTGAAAACAAATGATTGTTTTTATTTTATTATTTTGCAAGACGAAAAATCGTGAAAAACTCTTCAATTATCGAGATGAATAAATTTTACCTAGCTCGGATCTTAAAATCTTGTCTTGGTGTAATTTCACCATTGTCTATGTCTTCAGATACTTTTTCCTCCATGTTGCCAGCTGTCATAAACAATCTGTTGTGTTTATTGGGTGATTTGGACAAGCATGTCATGCTTGAGTTGTTACTGACTGTTTCTCGATAAGAAACCACTGGATCAGATTTCTTTAATGGGATTCCAGCATGATCTTCCTCCAAATCCTGTCAAATTCAGAAATGTATTTACACATTGGTATTTTTGAATTAAACTTTAAGATTTAAGTTTCAGCATGACTGAAACAAAGTGAGCAGCATGATTCAAATTAATTAGACAGTTTAAATATTATAAATCCTACAGAAACTATTTTCACACTCATTAAAAAGGATGGTGGTCTTCTTAGTAACGTCTCTTTAAGCAAAATGTTTGGTCACTTCAGCTTTATATGATATTGTTCATATTCATTGAAAATGAATACACAATAAAATAAGATGCAATTTTGAAAGAGACTTAACATTTCCCAATCCCTAATCTATGTATCTATGTCTAAAAAGCGTCTGTTGATTGGATGCTGCCCTCCATGTTTTTTTTTGTTTGAAATTTATTTCGCTTTAAAAACTTCAAAAATCACTCTTGTATAGGGGGTGGGGTCACAGGTTTAACCCACCAAAATAAAGCTCAAGTTGCCCTTTTCCTAAAAATGGCCTTTGGATGTTCATATGTGCCCTTTTCCCTTCTGCCGGATGCTGCCCTTCCATCCTAGATTAGATATTGAATCCTCAATACTTTCTGTCAAAACATTATGCTTAAATTGAAGGAACTGTAGCAACAGAACACAACTTACTTTAAGACAAATTTCCAAATGCAACTCTCCTGCACCGGCAACAATATGTTCACCAGATTCTTCTGTGAATGTAAGTACCATAGGATCAGATTTGGCGAGTCGTTTCAAACCTTCAACAAGTTTCGGCAAATGCTGTGGATCTTTAGGTTCAACAGCAACACGGACAACAGGGGAGACTGAAAACTTCATCTGTTTCATGTTGTGTGCATTTTCAAATGTGGTTAGTGTTCCAGTTTTGACCAAAAATTGATCAACACCAACAAGACCGCAAATATTTCCACATGGCACATCCTCGATTGGTTCAGTATAACGACCCATCATAAGTATAGTTCTAAGGTAACAGAAAAACACGACAGTGGAAGAAGGTGCAAACGTATAGTATATCACATCCATAATATCTATTAATTGTTACCTTTGAATGCTTTTGTTGTACAAGTCGTCTTTTTTACCAGGTACATAGTTTGGACCCATAATTCTTGCTTTCATACCAGTTGCAACTTTGCCAGAAAACACACGTCCAAAGGCAAAGAATCTTCCTTTGTCAGATGAGGGTACCATTTTAGATACATACATCATAAGAGGGCCGTCAGCATTACAATCTCTGATACCAATGAAAGCTTCGTCGTCTTGTGGCCCTTCGTACAACATCTCTGCTCGGTACTTTTGGGCAGTTACAGGCGAAGGCAAATGAATGGTAATCAACTGCAACATAGTTTCACCTGCAGGCAACCATTTCTGCATGATCTTCTTAATGAGTGGTTTGCCTTCAAGCTCTCGTTCTTCTGATGTCAATTTGATGTTCAGTTTCTCCACCAAGTTTGTCCAAATATCTTTCTTGAAGTTCATCACTGAATCAAACAGCTGAAAAAAAACAACGAACTATAGTTGTATAATGAAAGTTTGAACCCCTTTGATTCATTGTCCCAAATGAGGGAAACCCAAAATTAGCATGTACTTTTACAAACAAAGAAACTTAGCTATTCTAAAAGCATCACCATAAAAACTTAAATAAATTATCTTTTTAAAAAGTTTACTTTGCTTTTATACCTTATAAATAGGGTCCAAAACAAATTGGTTAAATCCTCTGACATAGCCATCACCGCCGGTCTTGTTCCATTTCTTTTCTTTTGCACTGAAGTACTGATCACCCCATAAACGTTTCATAAGCTTTATAGGTTCAATCTTGAATTTGGCAGCATAGATTTCGGCAAATTGTTTCAGGGAGAATGCCCAACCATGAAGACCGGAACCAAAACCAACAGTACCTTTACTTGCATCAACCTAGTAACAAAATTGAAACAAATACAAAAATTGAACAGCTTCAAATGAAAACAAGAAAGAAAATTACAGAAATGGAGAAAAAGACAAGAAATGATATAAAGTTGCCTGTAATGGAGACTTTAGAGACTTCTGTTCTAGGCATGCATTACTTCTTTTAAAAAGCATGCAGTTCAATGGAAATGTTAAGTTACTAGACAAAGATACTCATTGGAAATAACTCATGGTTGAGTCAATATAGGTGAAAATTTCCCAAATAATTGAATCACATAGAATTTAATACAATTTAGATCCAAATATTGCTTTCTTGACCAAATTACGAAAAGTAAATAATTCAAACTAGACGCCAAGGTGGCGTCGCTCGCCACCCATGTTCAGCATGCGTTGTGTCATCTTCAGATTTCACGAAAAAGAAAATTAAGTAATTGGCAATAATAAGTGTGCCTATGTTGTAGGGCTTGAAAAACTGATCAAAAAAATGTATGGGAACGTTTTGCTACGACCAACCGTTACGGAGATATCGTCGATCAAAAATTTTGATGACGTCACAGACCCGTCCCCAAAAAAATTAGGCCCAAATTTCTCGTCACCCTAACGCCTGTATC